>JAUPFV010000003.1:287125571-288370956 GCA_036936605.1 Limnanthes douglasii subsp. nivea
TTTGCAATGACGGACAAGCCAACAGATTTGACCGTTTTGCTGAAATGGTGCAACGAGCTCACAACAGATCGGGTCACAGTGTTGCAACACTTTTGGTTGCTTTCCTGTTATAAAAGCAATCGGGTGGCAACTGAGTTTGGTTAATGACCCCACTAACACAACTGACACTTTCGGTCTTATACCCGTTGCAAAAACTTTTTTACAGCAATGTTGTGACAATTTTTGTTGTTTTCATATCGTTGTAAAAACCAATTTATTCAGTAGTGACAGATTGAAACAAACGATTCGCAATCGCAACTAATGTCACCAAATAATTGAATTTTCTGACGACTATTGTGATCCACCTATCATTCACGATTATATAAAACAAGTAAAAGTCTATTGGATGCAGAGTTTAAGGTGAAACCCGTGCTTTTGGATTAGCAATAGTCAAAAGTCTAGAGAATGATGGACATAATAACACAGAGATGGCGCCCATTCATTTACCACTTCATTATGATTGCACGCTCCATGAAAAGGCCAGATAATAATCCTCCCTTAACTGTACATCTCTCAGGGTAACACTCTCTTAGGAACCCAGCTGCTGGAAGAGAAAGACGTCTCAGGTTAGCATCACGATTGTGGGAAGGCTAGAAATCTAATTCCTTGATACTCAAATTCCCAATTCCATTGAGAAAGAATCTCTCCCATAATATTGGAATCATTTCCCCTGGAGGGGTTGTTAAAGCATACCTTATAATCTCACCGCAATCCAACTGCTTTTTTGAGAGCTTAGGATAAAGTGCTAAAGAACTCAATCCGAGTTCACCTTTCGATGGTTTCTGCATCCTTCGACAATCGTCCTCAACGGTCATCTGAACCTCCTCCAAATTAAAACCTTTTGGTAAAAAAGATGTTGGGAATATGGGCTCAAGTCCACATATTTCACCTCCGCGTATAAATAAGAATACAACCCATCTCAATACTAGTATGATATTGTCCGCTTTGGTGAGAAAATTTGCAACGGGTATAAGACCGATAGTGCCAGAAAGCAGCCACCAAACGCCACCATCGCAAAAGCAGGTTGTCAATCGAGCCAAAGCACCCTGCTCTCTGCATTAATCCCTTCATGTGGCATCCACCATGTGACCAGAACGCGCCACAACTCCATGACTCCTCATCACAGTTAGTGGGCGCATGACTCAATTACTTATGTACAAAAACACCTAGTCTCTTTTAACTTGTAAAGGGCAATACGAAGCAACAACGTTTGTTTTTCTCCAACGGTTTTTGTTGATTTTCTCTGCTAATCCTTTTTAGCTACTACCTTACTTTCCATACTACTGCCTTACTTTCTATACAAGCTAAAAGAACCTTAAGTATTTTCATCAGTATCACTTCTTCAAATACTGGATCAATAACCTCCAAACGGCAGCTCCCAACCAGATCAATAATCAAATGTACAAGATATGGTTTATATTATTCTAGTTTTTTCCAATTCTTCTCATCACAGTCAATATTGCACTAACTTCTGAATTAATCATACAATTCAAAACACCACTATAGTTTATAGTTTATCGGCCGGTTTTAAGGTGGTTTAAAATCTATAAATTCAATCCCTCTTTTTCGGCCGCGAGTCTCTCACATATTCTCTCAATTTTTAATTTTATTTTTACTTTTTAAATTTGATATTTATATTTATATATATATATATATATATATATATATATATATATTTAAATTTTGTATTTTGTATTTTATTCATCACTTTCAGAAAAATAAATAAAAAATAAAAAATAAAAAAACAAAAATTATTCAAAAAGTTTTAAATTTAAAGAATAAAAATTGAATTAAAAGTTGATGAACTATCTGTGAGACTCGTACCATTTAACTATGGGGACACGTGGCTGAACCAGGAAATAGACCACGCGCGGAGAGTGGATTTATAGATTTTGAATAGTCCAGATACCTTGACCAGTGATTTTTTAGTCGATGGAGTAAATGAAAAAACGCGATAGTCGAGGACTATATTATGATTTAAGGCGAACTTATTATATTCTCCATATTGGTCAATTAATTATATTTGGCATGCACTAGTATCATCACATGCAGAATACAAAGGCCACTCGTTGAGTAGCAGCTGCGGGTTCCTTCCAAAAAAAGACAATATTAATACTCCAAACAACGAAATAATAATAAACTACATAAACATGCACACCGGAACACACGCTAGCTAAATAACTTTCAACAGCACTAGGGATTATGCGAATTAAAATTGAGATTTCCTATATAAAATCGAATATCTAAACGAGCAACGATTTGAAAATGAGAGAACTCCACAACAAAATTGTAAGAATTATTCATCATCCAAATGAATATTTATTATGACTTCGTCAATGGATATTCCAAAATGAATTTTTAGTTTTTTTCAATCGCTTCGTTTTATAGCTCGAACCTCAAAAAATTCAATCTATAAAAGAGTTGTCAAACCATTCGTCACGTGAATGGATACCAAATATTCTCCATGATAGTAAATGTTATAAGCCAAGTAATCTCCATTTGCATGCTAAGAAAAGTTTACAGAAATGGGGGTCGTCTACACTAAGACACACGCGAATATGGTTAATAAATAAAGCATATAAGACCACGCTAAAGGCCATACCGGCCTGCTAAAAAATCAAATAATCAAACATGGTTAATAACCAAGCCTGTAAGGTCACGCAAGAGGTCATACTGAGCCCATACTTAAAATTAGCGACCATAGTTAATAAACCGAGCATATAATGCCACTCAAGGGGTCATGTTGAGCCTAGTCTTACAAAGCCAAATGTGCGAACTGGTAAATAAACCAAACATATAAGGCCACATAAGAGGTCATACTGAGCATAGACTTACAAGGTCAAATTAGCGAGCATGGTCAATCAACCAAGCCTATAAGACCATGCAATGGTTCATACCGAGCCTAGACTTACAAAGTCAAATATGCAAACTTTTTAATAAATCAGGCATATAAGGCCACACAAGAGGTCATACAGAGCCTAAACTTACAAAGTCAAATAAAGAAACATGGTTAATAAACCATGCCTATAAGACCATAAAGATGTCGTACCTAGAATTAAAAGTCAAATTGGCAATCACAATTAATCAATAAAGCTTACAAGGCCACGCAAGGGGTCGTACTGAGCATAGACTTACAATGTCAAATTAACGAACTGGTTCATAAACTAAGCCTATAAGGCCACACAAGAGGTCATACTGTCCCTTAAATTATGAGACATATATATATATATATATATACCAACCTCCATGACAAGAAAAACTAACGCCACTATGTTTCCTACGTACCTACAATCTACACACAATCACTTACAACAGTTTGGTGCATTCTTGAAAATAAGGGTCACGATAGCTACAGGATAACATATTTCATACAAAATAAATAAAACTAAATATAGACTTTACTTTATCCTTCAGCAAAGACTAAGGGGACCACTCATCCCTTTTCAACAAAGAATTAAAGCATACCAAAGAAACAGCTAACACTCTAGCAGCATATTAATTGTTAACTATATTATTTTATTTTGGAAAAATAGAGCCTTTTATTCTCAAGGGAATTTTTGGTCGGCAAAGGTTTTTAACAAGCGATGAACAATTAAGTATGAACCAAGTTGGAGACATCTCTGATACCAATTAGGCTAGAAAAGTCAATATGACCAAGCCCTAAGACTTTTTGGAGTCTAACCGACATGGTTGGCATAGGTACTTCGGTATCCTCAATGACGCCTCAAGAAGGAAGATAAATGAAGATAAATAAGAACTAGAAGATTACAGCATCCAAATATTATTAGCATTTTATAGTTCTTACGTTAGGAGAGACTCTTACTAAGGTTATATTCCATACATAATATCTTGATAACTATAAAGTACAAGAAATATATATAAGTTTAATTACACGTGATCTTATAACTTATGAAAGAACATTAATCCGCAGTTACTACGTCAAACATGTAACAAAGAAAGATAAATCCAAAAGATAAAAAGAGCTCATTTATAACTAGTATAAGTAAGAGTGAAAACTCTAATTGTATATAAAATTATTTTTTATACAGAAGATGTATTATAATAAAATCTCTTTTCTTTTTGTTTCTCTATCTTTGAAATCTCTCTATACAAAATATTTGGTATTATTTTCTCTTTATATTTCGTATTTTTCCTCTCTACAAAATATTTTGGTGTTCGATTGAGGTTTTTTCCTATCACTATTGTCTTGTACCTTTTTGAAGTGAGGTGAGTTTCCATATCTCATTATTCTCGATGGCTCTAATTTTTTCATCCATCGCGTCTTTTTTTTTCTTATCTCGTGTATCTTTTTGAAATATCAATGGTTCACAATCTGGAAAGAGATAAAATAGTGTAAAGTTATCCAATACTTTGGTTACCTCATAAATATCATTAAGGCTTCTTTTAAGTTTCACAACTCTTTCATTTTGACTATCATTTTATGATGAATATCCATGAGTATTTGATATTGTGAAGCATGTGGAGTTGCAGGCTCTTCTGATTGCTCAGTCAGTGTCTGGTCATCATCTTCAGTTTGAAGGAAAACAGTGAAATTATTTGTATGTGACCCAAACTCGCATTCGCTTTCTTCATCAAATATCACGTCTCAGCTTATCAAAATCTTATTATTGTTTAGATTGTATATGCTAAAAATCATCGTTGGTCCCCCATGTATAGTCTGTGTATCAAAATAGTCCTCGATCTTCATTTTTGTCTCTCATCCATCCTTCATGTTTTAGAATTTTACACGATTAGTCCCCCCCGCACATGTGAATCATTTAAAAACTGACACGTAGCACCCAAATCTAAAGTTTTGCGTCATTTTTTGTCCCCCAGACTGTGCGGTGGGACTGATCGTGCAAAATTATAAAACATGAGGGATGGATTGGAGACAAAAGTGAAGATCAAGGACTACTATGATACACCGGCTATACATGGGGGACCAACGGTAATTTTTAGTTGATTGTAAAGCTTTTAGCCTTTTTTAACTTGAATTGTAACCGATGAAAACAAAACTCTTATTTTTTATCCAGTTTGGTTTGTTGTTCGTCTGGTACGTGAGAATGAGTTGTGTTTCCAAATACTCTAAGGTCATAAATTATGGGCTTTCTTCCACTCCATGATTCTTGTGATGCATTTCCCAAAACACTTCTTGCTAGAGATAGATTGGACAAGTAGACCGCACATACCACTACTTCTGCCTAAAACTCCTTAGGAAGTTTTTTTCTTTTGAGCATGCTTCGCGCCATATCAAGGATTTTTATGTTATTCTTTTTTTGTTAAGGAGATCTGGGAACTGTCAATCAAAAAAGAATTTTATTTGCTTCACAAAACTCTTGGAATTCATTAGATGTGATTTCTCATCCTCAGTCAGATTGCATGGCTTTAATCTTATTTTCACTCTCCGTTTCTCCAACTCCTTTAAAATTATTAAATATTACAAAGACTTCGAATTTATGTCTCAAGAAATATAACCAAGTTCTTCTTGAAAAATAATCAATAAAGAGCAGGAAGTAGTTACTATTACCTAGAGAGCTTTAAAAAGATTATGGTACCTACCAAATTTCATAGCAGTATGATTGAGTCTCTTGCTGGCCTCATTGATTATTATGTTGATCATCTGCCTACTCATTTCCTTGGAGTCACCCTGAACAAAAACAACAAAGCAAGAAATTTTAGAATCATCATTGACAAAGTTAATCAAAGAATCTCTGAATGGGAAAATAAAAATATTTCATATGGAGGCAGACTAGTCTTAATCTATTCTTTTCTAATGTTTATTCCTATTTTTTGGATGCAAAATACTTTAATTCCTAATTGTAATATAAAGAAACTAGAAACTACTTTTAACAAATTTTTGTGGAGGTCTTCCATTTCTGATAATGTTATTCATTGATCCAAATAGAGTAGCTTATGTACGCTTTTTGAAGAGAGAGGTCAGAATATCAGAAGACTATCTGATATTCAGAACTCTTTCTCACAAAAGCTTTGGTACACCTTCAGGGAAAATAGAACTTTCTGGGCTAATTTTATGCACAGTTCTTATTGTCACTACTCTCATCCTCTGTGTGCATATTATAATAAATATGGGTCCCTCACGTGGAAAGGAATTGCTAGCATCAAAGATGCCATTGAGCCTAACATAAGTTGGTGGCTGGGTAAAGGGGATGTTGATGTATGGATTGACAATTGGTACAATCAACCCCTTATTATCTTTCTAAATGGAAATGAGATGAACAATTGGTTCCTGTTAACTAAGGTTAAAACTTTCTGGCTTAATGATGTTTGGGATAGTGATACATTGAGTGCCTTTATGTCCCATGATAAGCTAAATAAAATCAAGGATTTATCTACTAATCCTAATAAAGAGGATAGAATTAAATGGATGCTATATAAAGACTTTAAATTTTAGTATTAAAACTGCTTGGGAAAGTACTAGAAGGCATCATAACAGGTCAAGTGTTTTTCAGAAAATGTGGAACAATGTTGTTCCAAGAAAGTTTTCCTTCCTTTTGTGGAAGCTAATCTATAACTATATCCCATTGACTACTATTCTTCAAAAACTGAATTTTCAATTGGATTCCAAATGCTAATTTTGTAATCACATGCTAACCATTTGTTTGTTAGTTGTGATTACTCTTGGAAGATTTGGAAGTACTATGCTAATATGTTTTAAATTAACATTGAAAAAATTTATGTCTGTTACTCATGTAATGCCTACAACCATTTGCTAGGAAATATGGCAGAACATGAATATGGAAAAATTTAAGTCTAATCACTTTATTTCTGATATTTATATTCAGTGTATCAACAAAATTATATACAGTCTAAATATTTCTAAAGTTTTAACTACTAAGCATTGGTCTAATGTTTTAGAGGCAGGGTACATACTAGGATGCCTCCTTCTACTACCAAAAGAGATAACCCAACTTACCTAAAATGGTTAGCGCCTCAAAGTGGAAGGCTGAAGATGAATTCTGACGCAGCTTGCAGTACCAGTGGTGAATCCAGCGAATGAGTAATCTTCAGGAACAATCTCGGTGAGATGGTTAGAGGTTGTTGCTAAATTTATGGCAAATTAAATCCATTAATGTCAGAGACTAGAGCATTGATCGATGATCTGCTAATCTGCAAAATAAATAATTGGGTTAGAATTGACATTGAATCTGGTTCACTTCCTTTAATTAATTTTCTTGCTAAAGGAAATGCTCCATGGTTTCTGGAGCCAATTTTATCTATCTGTAGAAAATTAATCCACCCTGAGATGACAATTAAACACATCTCACGAGTCTAAAATCAGGCTGCCGATTGGCTAGCCAAGTAGACTCTAAGATGAAAGCAAAAATGTGATCTCAATGGATTTAACAGTCCACCTCAGTTACAAGCAATAATCTTACTTGAGGAACTGGGGCTTGGATACATTAATTTAGATGATTAAGATTTAGGTATTACCTCTGTCTGGGTCTTCTGAATCTTGTTTTCTGTTTCAGGTACTCAAAACTAAATATGGCTTGTAATTTGCTGGAGATCTGAGCTTCATTTGCTCGAAGGTTTTTCTTCAATTGATGAGGGTTTGTAGCAAATTGAGTCGATGTTGAGCTTTTCGTACAAATAAGAAGTGGATTCCATCAACAAATCTGGAGATCTATCTTCTCTTTCTCGAATGACTAATTTTTTCATCAATTATTTCTAGTTGATGGTTGAATAGAAGAATGATTTCAAGAGGCGAAGTGGAGCAGATGTGCATGTCATTTTTCTGATCCTTCAATCGATTTTTTGTCGTTTGCAGGGTTGATTAAATGAGATTTCTTTCGTGAATGCTCACCGGTAACTCCAGAACTTTTGAGTAATTGAAAGAAAGTTTTAAAATGTGGAAGAAGAGAAACGATCTGATTCATATTTAGGAAATATTCATGTGTAATGTTCTTTTACGAGTCCAATGGACGAATTGTAGAGAACATGTAAGCTGATGCCACATTTTCTTTTTAAAATAAAAGTTTCGATTAAAAAAATACCTATAGAGCTTGGCTTGATTGGACCACATACATCGGTATGAATAAACTTGAGAGGCTTTTTGGCCCTTGATTCTCACCCTTCCAGAAAATACTTTTTTAATTAATTCCCAAGTAAACATCATTCGCGAAGTTAGTCAGGGTGATCGATACACAGTAATCCTCTCACCATATCCTTCTTGGACAATCACTCTAAACTTGTATAGTTTAGATACCTAAATCGTACATGTCATAGCCACAACACATTTTTGTAACAAACTTTAAGACACTTTACAACATATTTTTGAATATTCAAAAGAAACATTATATTTATTTGATATTTGAACTTTAGCAATTAAATCTATTTTATCGTCTCTCACAAAACACTATAATTTTTAATATGAATATCATAACTCTTTTTTAGGAGTTGTCTCAAGCACAAGATGTTGTTTTTCATGCTAAGTACGTAATAAACATTTAAAAATAATTGGTGAATACCATCTTTTCCATGAATAAGAATGTTACATTTACTTTTCACAAATATTTTGCTATCATATCCACAAGATACATTTCCATTTAGTGCTTCATTGAGCTCTATGAACATGTTTCTTTTCTCACACATAAGGTTGTTTGGACCAGTGTCAATATACTATATGCTCTCTTGACCTTTATTACTGCCTATGTTTGTTACTAACAACATATTTGTTTCCTCTGTCTTCTCTTCCATATAGTTTCCATTCTCCTCAACTTCATTATTAGGAACTCTGCATTCTAAAACATAATTTCCAAACCTCTGATATTATAGCATATCATACTTCAACTTCAGATTTCTTCTTCCACAACCTCGTGTTCAGATTTTTCGTTTCTGGTAGTTGTTGTTTGAATAATTGTTGCTGTAATTCAAGTCCCATCCACGACCATGATTACCACCTCGTTTGCGGCCTCTACTTCTGCCTCGGCCACATTGGTTTTTATCGTTCCCTTGACTTGTATGCATATTCTTGAGTTCTAATTTGTGAAGTTTCTCAGTGATCTCTTGCTTCTTCTTGTGCTTTTTTCATAGGATTGTAATGATCTTTGGGGTTCTTCCATCATCATTTCCTAAGTATTTAGTTTTTTCAATCGTCATGATGATGATGTGCCCAAATTCGGGATCCAAAGAATGGAGTATTTTCTCTATTACTTTCAAATCTTCTAAGTTCTCACCATTCCATTTTAATTGATTAGAAATGGCTGCTATTCTTGAGAAATATTTTGAAATAGACTCGGGCACTTTCATGTGTAAGGATTCGAATTCACGCTTAACGTTTCTAGACGTACATTTTTCACATTTTTTACTCTTTTGTAAGAGATTTATAACTTCTCTCATTCTTGCTTGACGGTTGAAATATTTTGAAGCCATCATCATGTAATGCTTGATAAATGAGGAAGAGTGATTTCTTGTCTATATTTCTTAAACCCTTCAAAGTTGTTTCTTCGTCTTCAGTAAGGGTATCTTCACCTTCGGGCTCGTTGAAGCCTTTTTTTACGACATCCATATCATGCGCTCTGAACACAGGTGAAGGCTTGATACTCCAATTGTAAAAAATTTCGGATTGAGCTTGTGACTCTAATACCATTTTGTTGGAAAAAAAAATAAAACACTTAAACAAATAAAGAACTTTTATTTAGATTAAAAATGAGAAATTATTACAAATAAATTTCGCACCCACACTTTCGGTCAAAAATAAAAATCATTTTTTTTCCTAATTCTTTTTCTCTGTTTTTTTTGTTTAAAATGGTGGGTGAACCGAACTATTTTCCACTAATAACTATAAATAGTAATAACACATTTTTATTTTTACAGAGCCACCAACAGAACTTATTTAAGACACTTTTTTGCCAAATAGAATCATCCAATATATAATCCATAAAAGCAAGAAATCGTTAACTAATAAATAAAAATAAAAAGAATAAAATATACAAAATTTCTAATTACACACGAATGCATAAATCTCTAGTTATTAAGAACTCAAGAAGCTATCAACCCTAACGTTAGCTCTGGCAGACAAGAATTTCATGCATATAGGCGGTTTAACACCAAAAAGAGAAAGAATAGCAGCAGGTATACTCCAAAGAGAATCACCACAGATAAGACCCGAAGCCACCGCAGGACCGTAATCCTTAGCTTTTTGTTTATTTTTCCTCTCCCACAAGAACAATATGAAACTCCCAATACACATATCAATGGCGAAATATCCACCCAGGTAGAAAGGAATAGCCATACACATTGGGCTTGGCACAAACCTATACAGTTTGTACTTTGTCTCGCATCGCTCCAATATCTCGCGAAGAGCGTTGATAACTATCGACGCGATAAAAAATATGACCACCAGCTTTAAACAGTTTTTAGGAAGCGAGTTAATGCCTTCGACACCCAGAAGAGCCATACCACGGTACAATGCCCCAAATGGTGCTGGATAAGTGCTGTTTGGATCGCCAATTGGGTAAGCCTTGTAGAAGAACCAGAATACAGGAGGTGTAATGACACATCCTATTGCTGTTCCGAATATTTGGCTAAAGAACATAGATCGAGGAGATGATAGCGTTAAGTAACCAGTTTTGAAATCCTGCATAAGGTCAGCTGCTGTTGAGACAATGCTCATCATCACACCACAAGCTGCTAAACCGGCGACGACACCACCGTCTTCGAGTCCAACCCACCCGCTGAATATGATGATGGCGAGTTTGCCGTAGTTAGAGGCGAGCGACCAGTCAGTTAGACCGCAACCATAGGCGTTACAGAAAGCCAAGACTGGCGCGATTAGGTAGGCTACCAGGATGTGGTACCATTTGAGTTGGTGGAAGATGAATATTGGGACGCATATGATTGATATAGCAGCTAGGGTTACGTAACCTCCGATTGCAACCCAGTTAGGTATTTGATCTTTTAAGAAGTATTCTGTTCGGCATTTGTCGTCATAGTTTTCTATCCGATCATCATCACTTGCATCAATATCTGTGTTTTTCTTGGTACACATAGACTTTAGTAGGCTGATAATTGTTTTGGACAGCATGTAAATTACATGATAGAGACCATCTCCAAGCATTATGGCAACCGCGATAAATATCTGCATATTGAAATCCATATTAGTAAAGAAGAAATGGTCTAAACACAAACAAAAAATAGTAGATAGTATACCAAGTCAACACACCTTGTAACCATTCAACCCATGCAAACTGCCTGAAGAGAGGTCTGCGCCATACCAAATCCCTTTCTTAGTCTCGACCCAAGGCCACATTATGAGCCATGAGATTATAGCTCCAATAAGCAAAGATACGTTGACCATGTAAGGACAAATCATTCCCACACCAACGTAGGTTGATGAGAAGTCAAAGTAGAACCTTCTATCAAATGCTTGGAGACCGAAAGTAGGGAAACTAGCAAAGCCGCAACCATCAGCAGCAGTGAAAAACCACTGGAAAAGTGCCCATACGAAGCTGAAACTAAAGGTCTTAAACAGCACATTCACTTGCTTCCTATAATCAATCATTCAAAAGATAGATTAGGAGACGTCGAAAACAATTGAGTATTAAATTTGAATGGTGTATGGATATGAAAGGGTTTACTTGGCTAGCTTGGCACCCTTGGGGGTGTGAAAGCTGTTGATAAGATAAGCAGTGGCAGTCCCACTTGGGTATGTTAACTTGTACTTCAAGATCATTGTCTGCAAATATTGAAAAAAAGATTAAAGGGTGTCTGCATGGTAAGGTATTGTAGTTTGTATGGGGGCCTGGGGTGAATTAAATAGTGTACCTTTCTAAGGGGAACAATGGAGAACAAACCAAGAAAGCTAACAAGTAAGAGAAATCCAGTCATCCAGCCAATGGATAGCGCTTTGATGTTTTCAGGAGTGTTTCCTCCTTCTCCTTGTGCAGCTACTCGAGGACTCATGCCCAACATGTAGCTGGCGGTTCCACCTATACATGTATATAAATACTATTACAAAATTATCCAATGAATTAATCCAAACAACATAGATACTGATGCAATGCTGCAAGAAACTAATGAATTAAAAAAAGAAACCTAATGTAGACACAACTATATTTACAGAAAATCAACAAGATGAGTTCGAGATCATACCGCTAAAGGCAATCCCAGAGGAGGCAACGATGCAAGTCTGTATCACAGTGTTCTCCTGCCGAGTAAAAGGCTGTTTCAACAATCCAAAAGTCCGGAGCAAAGACGTATACCCTTTCAATATGGCGAACCCCAACAAACCGGCGGCCACATTGAGCGAAGGAATAACACCAGTTGTCAAGTTGAGCTTACACACTATAAAATTAAACACAAAGCTCAGCACCAAACTCGTGGCCATAGCCCTAACCGTGATCTGTTTCCTCCATGGAGGAATCACTGAGTCCTTAAAAGCTTCTTCTACCGCCACTTTCCCGGCTGATGCAGACTCAGTCATTTCGTAATCCTTCTGCATCATCGCCAAACCTATTTCGCCATTGTCGCTGCCGCCAGAAGATCTTCTTTCCATTGATTCGAATTTCAAAACGAAAACTACACCAATAAAAGTAAGGAATGCAGAGTCGTTACTTTAATTTATAGGATTTTTTTGATACTAAGAACTGTTAAGTTATAACTATTAATGAGTTTTGTAATTCTTAACTGGAGAAGATATACGGAGTCACAGCTCTTGATAGAATCTCCGATATTCTTGGAAGTTGTTTTAATTTTTTTTTATCATTTTGCTTATTCAGTAATTTGATTGGATCCATATTATTATTTGAATATTGTTAAAGAAAACGCGCCTCCTTAAACGCTAAATCCAGTACCTTTTCCTATGATCTACTGCATATTTGTTTGTTTTATGTTTAATATTTTTAAATATTAGTTATTTTTATTTAAATAATCTTTCAATAATTATCATTCAATATCAAGTAGTTTTATTATTTGGGGTTCCCTTCTCTCTCAAGAAACCTTAAAGAAAATCTTAATGATTATGTATTAGTTTCTTGATCTCCAAGATACTAATAATTCTAGCTGCATTTTCGAGTATAGAGTTGGATTTAGTATTGGTAGTGTAGCATCGGTCTGTTGCCTTCATCGTGGTGTTTGCAGGCTCTGCCTGCGAAGATGGAGCCTATAGTTGAAGCAGAGTTTCCGCCCTTGCCTGGTACATCTGCAACTGGTAGTGTCAAGGTTGGTGCTGCGAGTAAATTGTACTCTGATGTGCTATTGAAGAAGGATGTGGTTTCGGAGTACAAGTTGGAAGTTAACAAATCTTTTGATGATCATAATGTTATCAGATTCACAAGTCAGGTGAAACACAGTCTTTGTGCAAAGTCAAGAACGACTCTAATCGCTAAATTTAACGACGGAATCCCAAAGAGACAAGCGTTTCAAAGTTTTCTTGAGTCTTTTAAGTTCAAGGGAGAATTTAACTATGTTACGATAGACTCTAGACAGGTTCTTGTGGAATTCAAGATGCTGGAAGATGCAGGTAGATTGTGGATAAAAAGGTTTTGGAAAGTGGATGGTAAGATGATGAGGGTGGTGAAGTGGTGCCCGCAGAGTTCTAGGAGTTTTGAATGTCCTGTTGTGTTGCTATGGGTCAGGTTCGAAAAAGTCCCTGAGTTTATGTATAACAGTTCTGTTATACATACTATGGCTGCATCTTTAGGTTATGTACATCATGTTGTGATCCCTGAGTCTAACAGAGCTAACTGGAACGCGTGCTTTGCGTTAATAGAGATAGATGTCTCAAGAGCTCTCAAATTCAAATTAAAGATTGAGTTTGGTGAAGAGGAATGGCATTATATAAGTGTCAGCTATAAAAATGCACCAGGGTACTGTAAATCTTGTAATCATGTGGGACATATGCAAGAAAATTGTAAAAAGAATAGAGTTGTGGAGGTAAAGAATGTGAAAGAGACTGCTGTTATTAATCAAAGTGGTCTTCAGAATGATTTACAGATTGTGAACAAGCCTAGTTCTACTTCTATGTCTAACAAAGTTCAATCTTTTACTCATGTATATAGAAGGAAGTTAAAGTCTATAATTACCAAAAAAGATAGATCGACTCTGTCTTGCCCTTCTACAAACGTAGTTAGCCCTGTGAAGGAGAGGTCTGCTTCAAATCATGACCCAGATATAATTAACGCTCTTCAAAACCTGGAAGAAGAAGAGAATGATTTAGACAGAGGTATTTTACATGATTCTCCTAGAAGTGGTAAGCCTGGAAGTTATAATCCTTCTCCTAAGATGAGTACAAATGATAATGCAAATGATTTTGAGACTGTCATTACTAGAAAAGTTAAGTCTGCAACAAGGAACAGCAATGCAAAAAAGTTGACTATAAACTCTCTTAGAAAGAGAGAAATGATTCCAAAAAACTATGCATCTGATAATGATTAATGTTATCAGTTGGAATGCAAGGGGAATTCATAATGAACCTACGATTGCTAGGCTAAAATATCTTATAAAAAAGGAGAATGTTAAACTGTTAGCTATCCAGGAACCTATGGCAAGGATTGACAAGGTAATATTGGTTACTAAAAGGCTTGGTTTTGAGAATTGCCTGGTTAATACTTCTAACAAGGTGTGGATATTCTGGTCAAGGGATATAAGTGTTGAGATTATTTCAGATCATGAGCAGTTTTTACACATGAAAGTTAATTATGCTTCATTAAACTACTTCTTTACTTCAGTATATGAAAAAACCAGAGATTGCAAAGAAAAGTGTTATGGAGTCAATTAAGTAGCTTTACCTGTGATGGGCCATGGCTATTGGCTGGAGACTTTAATGCCATCAGATGCCCTGATGACCAGTTGCATTGTTTGACGTATGATGCAGCTAGTGCAGAAGACTTTAATGACTTTATTAGAAATGGTAGCTTGGAGGCTCCTGGGTATTGTGGTTCTCGCTACACCTGGAGTAACAATAACAACTGGAAAAGATTAGATTGGGTGTTTATGAATCAGAATATGCAAGAAAATTTAAGGGTTCAGGTTTGTCACATGGTCAGAACCTGCTCTGACCATGCTCCCTTACTAATATCTATATATAATGACTCTAGCACAAACTATATGAGAAAGAAAAGTTCTTTTAAGTTTATCAATGCTTGGTCCAATCACCCTGACTTCTTGACTAGTGTAAGTCAGAATTGGACCAAGTATTGCAATGGAGAGAAGGGTACTATCTTTTGGTACAAACTCAAGCGTTTAAAAAATCATTTGAAAAAATGGAATACTGAAGTTTTTGGAAACATTTTTACTAAGGTTAAAGAGGCTAGTATTGAGGTAGAAAACTGTGAGTTGATTCATCAGTCCTCAAAAGATAATGTTTCAAAATCAAATCTAGCAAAGGCTAATAGTGTTCTAATTTTAGCTTTAAAAGACGAGGAAAGCTTTTGGAAGCAGAAATGCTTCAATTCATGGTTAAATGACTGTGATGGTAATACAAAATTGTATCACAGTTATGTTTCTAAAAAAAGGAAGAAAAATACTATTATTGGTATAAAGGAAAATGATATATGGCTTACTACTGAAAGTGATATTGCAGCATCTGCTGTGAATCACTTTAAATCTATTTTATCAACTGTGCCTGATATTAGCTCTGATTTTAGTGTGCATGACTCTATACTAAACAACATTCCTAAGTTAGTATTGGACAGGGAAAATACAGAGATATTGAAGCCTACAACTAGTGAGGAGCTCAGATCTATTCTAAGTGCCATGAAGCAAGACAGTGCCCCAGGCATAGACGGGTTTAATATCTATTTCCTAAAACATTGTTGGGCTATTATACACTGTGATTTATGTAAAGCTATTAATGCTTACCTGGCAGGGTGTGACATTCCAAATGGAGTGTTTGCCACTGGGATTGTTCTTGTCCCTAAAATGGCAAATCCAATATCCTGGAACAATTATAGGCCACTTAGTATGTGTACCATAATAAATAGACTAGTTTCTGCTCTTATAAATAGCAGAATGTCATTAATCCTACCTAAATTGATATCTCGTGGACAGAGTGCATTCGTAAAGGAAAGGTTAATACATGAAAACATATTAATCATAAAGGAAATGTTGCATCATATAAAGAGGAAGCCATCTAAAGGCAATATCATCATGCAACTGGACATGACAAAGGCGTTTGACAGGATGTCTCACGCCTTTGTGCTTAAAACCTTAACATGTTTTGGGTTTTCTGAAAAAGTTGTGTTGTTAATAAGTAAAATGATTTCAAAAGTGATGGTCTTAGTCCTTATAAATGGGTCTTCCTCAGGGTACTTCCATCAGAAAACAGGATTGAGACAAGGGGATCCTTTGTCTCCTTGTCTCTTTATCCTGGCAGAGGAAGCACTCTTAAGGGGGTTGGAAAATTTATATGATGTTAATGTTAACATGCAATATTTTACAAGAGCAAGATACATATTACCTTGCATTGCATTTGCTGATGACATAGTTGTGTTTACTAACAGTTCACCTGCAGCAATAAAGAATTTGAGTAGCATTCTAAATAAGTACCAACAGGAGTCTGGTCAACTTATAAATATAGACAAGACAAGAGTTATTACCTCAGCAAGATGTTCTGGTGCAAATGCAGCAAGAATTAATGCTACTATGGGGTTCAAGACAGACAATGCACCATTTAGCTACTTGGGAACAACTATTGCTGCAAACAACAAGGGAATTCATTACTCTTCTCTCTTAGCTAAAATACATAATAAAATTAGTGATTGGGACCTAAAGAACCTGTCTTACAGTGGCAGATTGGCACTGATAAGACATGTTCTTTACCCAATTGTCTTTTTCAGGATGCAAAATAGCATTATTCCTAAATATATACTGCAAAAGATTGAACTATGTTTCAATAAGTTTTTATGGAGGCAAAAGGTGAATGAATGTGCTTTGCATTGGGCTGCTTGGAGTAGTCTATGCAAACCATTTGGGGAAGGTGGCTTAAATACTAAGCTCTTATCTGATATACAGTTGGCCTTTTCCTATAAGCTATGGTATATATTTAGGAAAGGAAAATCACTATGGTCAGACCTAATGTTAAAAACTTATTGTGTCGACAAGCATCCTACGATTGCTAAGTGTGGGTCAACTGGCTCAATAGTTTGGAAAGGCCTTTGTTCTATTAGAGAAGGGGCTGATAAATTTGTTCACTGGAATGTGGGTCATGGAAATGTGGATTTCTGGAGAGACTCTTGGCATAAATTGCCACCTATTGTCTCTACTCAAAACTCTTGGTATCTGCCAGCAAAAGTAAAAACGTTTTGGAAACAGGATTGTTGGGATCATACTCTATTGTCTCTCCTTACTCATGAAAGACAGCAACACATTTATGGTGTTAAAATCAATAGTGAAAAGGAGGACAGTATAGAGTGGTGTATCTCAACTGATAAAAGTTTTAGTACTAAAAAAACATGGGAAAACATAAGAGTAAAAACCAATTGTTCATATTTTTTTAAGAAGATATGGCACAGTTTTATTCCAACAAAATTTTCATTTCTTTGCTGGAGGGTTTTGAAGAGTTTTGTCCTAACAGATAGCATTCTAAAAAGAAAACATATTGCTATTGTTTCAAGGTGCCAATTTTGCTGCAATTGTGAAGATGTCAATCATCTTTTCATCAATTGCAGCTACTCTTGGTGCCTTTGGAACTACTATGGGTCTATGTTCAAAATCCCTGTTAGAAGGTTTATGACCCTAAGACACATGCTGCTTGTTTGGTTTAAGTCATCTAACAACAATTTTCATGTTACACACATTGTTCCACAGATTATTATGTGGACAGTATGGTATAACAGGAATTGTTGTAAGCTTGACAAACCAACTGATAAGTTCGACAATGCTGTTAGCAGAATCAATAGGTTTATTTTGGGAATCGACTCAAAATTAAAGGCTAAACACTGGATTAATGTGGAAGATGCAGGTGCTATGCTAGGTGCATTATCTATAGAAGGAGAAAAGTGACTTACCGGTCATGGAGAGCTCCAGCTCAGGGGAGGATAAAAATCAACTCGGATGGAGCTTGCTGTTCCAATGGAGAGGCATCGAGTGGCTACATTGTTCGAAATCACCTGGGACACTGCATTGAAGGGGCTAGCTTTCTGTTTGGAAAGCTAAACCCTCTTCAAGCAGAGAGGCGTGCGTTGGTTGAGGCACTGCTGCTGTGTCGAAGGCGTGGATGGTGCCATGTTGATCTGGAGACGGATTGTGAGACGTTGGTGAGAAGGATTTCTGCTGATGGCTTATCTAATGGTGATGGGATGGATGTTTGTAGATCTCTGATGCTGCCATCAATGAAGCTTAGCCACATTTCCAGATCGGAAAATGTGGCGGCGGATTGGGTATCAAAATGGAGTTTAAAGGAGAAAAGAAACAAGATTTTTGAAGGTGGTGAGATACCCAACGATCTGCTGGCTATTGTGGTACTGGAAAGTATGGGAATAGGGTATATCGACCCTGGTTAGAGCTGTGAAATTAGGGTTTGGTCTGTGAAAGAGAGAAGGTGAACGAAAAGGGGATTAGGGTTTCTGATTGGGTTTCGTTAATGCCCTGTGTTAGTAATGCCTTGATGGGCCTCTTTGTCTCTCTTAAGCCCTGTTTCTTTTGGGTATTAGCCCTGGTTTATTTTGGGTTAACTTTGTAATAATCCGTTTTATTAAATAAATGAAATGAAATTTTTTGCCAAAAAAAAAGAAGTAGTTTTATTATTTTAAAAAGTTATAATTTTATTTCAAACAAAAAAAAAGACCCTCTTCTTTTTATGTAAAAAAAATATTAAATAAAATAAATATTATTTATACAAATACGTAAGGCATAATCCGAAAATATTCAATCGGCATAAGAAGGTCGATAAACAAAACTACTAAACCAAACATAATAGAAAGAGTAAAGCAACTCAGAGTGTAGGCTTGCAAGAGTTAGAGAGAAATTTCTCTTTTTAGAAAGAAGAACACTCTATCTTCTTTCTAGACGCTCTTGATTTACGTTTTAACTCTCCTTCCCTTCTTTCCCTCTCAGCCACCTTTCTCTGATTTTCTCCGTGCTCTACAACCCTCTGGATTCATAGCACACTGAAACTATAATCTGCTCTGGTCATCACGCCGTGAACGTTCGTCGAACGCTGCTGGGAGTGCTTCTGGTTTTCTTGCCCGTTGTGGGTGTTATTGGTCTGTTATTGTTCGTGTTATACCTTCATCATTGTCTATAGCACAGAGAACTCATTGCTCACGTCATTCTTGCTACTCTTCATTTCCAAAATCAGTCAGCAAGAATCTGTTAGGCTGTTGCAAGGACTTGTTTGGCTGTTGGAAAGGTTAACAGGAATCTGTTAGGGTCTTAGCAAGAATTTGTTAGGCTGCTGGAAAGGTTACTTTGCTTTGCTCGTTGGAACATTGGCCCCCAAAATGTGAGCTGAACTTTCTTGACTGGAATGAATAATGGAAGACGACTCCAATCTCATGCATCTCTTTGTCCCTGATTCTGATATAGAGTCGAAGAGGAAAAGGGGCAGCAAGAAACCTGCTGAAAATGGTATAATTTGTGGCATTCCCTCTTCTGAAAATGCAACGGTTATTTTGGTAAATCTGCCCTAAACATCGATGAAGTTGATGACAAACGTGACTTAGTGAAAATAATGAAGGCCTTTTCTCTTTTTGGTGAACAGTCTCTTGTTCTCACCGTTGCAGATAAAACGGTGGGAAACCTATGAATAAGCCCTTCGTTTTCTATATCCAAGGTGGCTCCCCTCTTTTTGTTATCGGATCTGATGGCCGGAATGGATGTGCACCACCCAAAAACCTCATATTAGGTCGCCCTATAACTGGACAGAGGAAGAGGGAAAAGATAGCATCGATCGACAAGATAAATGCTGCCACGAGACATGTACTTTCTCTTGATCAAGATCTGATTCTGGTGCCGAATCTGGTGAGCAAAAATGCCCAAGTGATGGTTGGAGCTGTTGTACTAGCTGACAGGAGAGCTTATGGAGCGTGCATGCCTAACGCTCAGACCAACACTCTTACAAATGGAGTAACCCACAATCCTCCCAAGACTTTTTCCAGTTTGTTTCAAGGATCTCGCCTGGAATTAGAAGGCCTCCGCATCCACTACATCGAGCCACAGTCCGGTGAAGAAGATGTCTCTCTTGAACCTACTAATGAGATTCCAATTGTGGAGACATGGGGGCACTGCCTCATTGCCTGTTTCACGAGTAGATGTCATGGTAAGATTTCTCTTGATTTCGTAACTAAATCTTTAGGTGTTGGTTCCAAGATCTCACCTTATGGCAAAAGGTGGACTGTCTTTAAGTTCACCAATGAGCAAGACTTAACGCAGTTCCTCCATGACGACCCCTACACTATATTTGGGAAGAATCTTTTGCTCAAGCAGATTGAACAAGGCACTATCCTCACTGATGATCTCTTCACCAAGATCCTAACTTGGTTTGTGCTTCGTGGCGTTCCATTAGGTTTATCGAGCGAATCTGGCCTCAACAAGATAGCCTCCAAAATTGGCAAGCCCTTATACACTGACCAATTCACTTGTGATAAATCCAGGATGAACTATGCTCGTGTCTTGATTGAGGTTAACGTAAGCAAGGAGCCAATCACCAAGTTTGGAGTCAAACTGGCTGGCGGGAAACGCTATGATCAAACTGTTGAGCATGAGAGCTACCCTATTTTCTGTCACATCTGCCAGCGCTTTGGGCACAACCATCCGTGCTGCCTATCCATACAAAGCACCTGCATGGAAAAGACGGAGTAGAAGAAAGGGAAAGTCACGATTGGGAACAATTTGCTATCGAGAACCTATGCAAACCGTTCTAATCCTGCTGCGCAGAAATGAGCCAAAACACGTGAGAAAATGGGTGCTAATACTATGCCAATCCATGCTCCTCAACAGATTCAACCCCCTTGCAGAGTTATCACAAGGAGGAGGCATACAGTGGCGAATAGCACACTCAAAAAAAAAGGGACATCATGTCTTGCGCTATTGTGGCCACAAGTGACTCTCACATGGCTCAAGCTGATGAACTTGGAAACTCACTAGCCTTGAGTAATCCACCGGTTGATGGTGCCATCACCACGTAAGATAACCTTGAAGAGGGTTACGATGGACCTTGGCAGATAGCAAAGGGAAAGCAACAGCATAATAGATCGAGGCGTTAAATTCCCATAAACTCCAAGGTTGATCCATGAAGGTCATTTACTAGAACATAAGGGGGCTCTTGGGCGAGCGGACCAAGGTGCATCACTTGCCAAAGTTTGTAAGCTCATAGGATAACATTTTTTGCCCATATTTTTCTTACTTGAAACAAAGTTTTCTCTTGCACGTCTGGATTAGTTTATCTTTTCACGCTCTGCTAATTGTCTGCATGTGTCTAACCTTGATGCAATTAAAAGTGGGTGTATTGTTGTGGTGTGGGATAAGACTATGGTATCATGCAGTGTGCTGGAAGTTGGTGAACAACATATCCATCTTTTAGCCCACTGTGATGTTACTCAAAAAAAATTATACATTAATTTTGTGTACCGATTGTATAGTGTACCGTAAAAGAGAATGCTTTGGGAACACTTGGCATTTTGGGGAGCATCCATCAGGATTCCTTGGATGATAAGGGGGGACTTCAATGCCTACTGTTCCCCAGGAGACCGGGTAGGGGTGTCCCTCTAAAAAATGGTGAGCTCATTGATTTGAATAACTTGCGTATGTCTCATGGCCTTGTTGATGCTCCTGCCACATGTGCATTTTTTACTAGGACAAATGGATCAGTCTGGGAAAAAATAGACATGGTCTTTGTAAATCATTGTTGGAGTGAGGAAAATCTTGTTTGCAATGCCTCCTTCATGCCAATAGAACCACTCTGATCATTACCCGGTCATTGCCACAACGGTCCAATGTGTAAGGCGTGGCTTGAAGCCATTCAAATTCTTTAACATGTGGTTGGACCACCCAAAGTTCAAGGGCGTTCTTTTGAGCAAATGGAGCCTCCAGATTGATGGTACAAGTAATTTTATTCTCTCTCAGAAACTTAAAGCCTTGAAGAAGCCATTGAAGGAACTTAACAAAGTAGAGTTTGGTGGTATCCTTAATAAATCTTCTTGTGCTAATGCGGAGTTGAAGGAATCCATCTCCTCTCTTATGGCTGACCCAAAAAACACTGAACTTAAGGATGAGGTACACATATTAAAGGAAAGAGCCAATTTCCTTCTTACTGCTGAGAGAAGCTCCCTCCAGCAAAAGATGAGATGCACTCACTTGGTAGATGGGGATATGGGCACTAAGTACTTCCACAGTCTCATCAAGCGCAACAATATCAAGAGCTCCGTTTCCTATATAGTTCGTGAAGATGGAAATCACACCACCTCACCCTCTGAAGTAGCTCAGCCTAGGCTGAATTCTTTATAAAGCTCTTTAGCACAATGAGGCATGCAACACCGATTGATCCTTTCGGTCAGTGCCATAGTCCTAAGGTTGATGTTGAGCAATCTACCCAACTCTTATTCCAGATTGACAAGGCAGAAATTAGAGATGCTTTGTTCAACATTGCAAATGACAAAGCACCTGGCCCAGATGGTTACACCTCTGATTTCTTCAAGAAGAATTAGGACATCGTCAAAGAGGATGTTGTGGGTTGTGTGAAGGAATTATTTCAAAAAGGGTAGGCCGCTACGCGCCATAAATTATACTACCATCACTCTTATACCCAAAAGGAGACTAGCCCAGGAGTGGGGGACTTCATACCAATTGGCCTCACTAATGTAATTTACAAAGTCATCACCAAGATTACGGAAAACCCCATAACAACTATTTTCCCTGCATTATTGACGATAGACGATGGGATTTTGGTGAAGGAATTGGTGAAGGGCTCAAACAGAGCTAGAGTATCCCCAAGATGCATGCTTATGGTGGACTTGAGGAAAGATTTTGACACTGTTTTATGGAGTTTACTTGAGAAAGTCCTTCTTGGCATCGGCTTCCCAAGCAAGGTTTTGGGCTGGATCCTCGAATGCGTCAAGACATCGTAATTCTCGGTCTCCATAAATGGTGAGCTTCATGGTAATTTTAAAGGGTAGTGTGGCCTGAGGCAGGGGGATCCCATGTCCCCAACGCTTTTCATCCTCTTCCTTGAGTACTTATCACGTCTTTTGAAAATGAAGTAAAAAATCCCAAGCTTCAAGTACTACCCAAATGTGTTCGTACTGGAACAAATCACATTGCCTTTTCTGATGACCTTATGCTATTGGCCAACGGAGATTAGCCATATGTTGTCGTCCTCATGGACTGCATAGCACACTTTGAAGCAATGTGTGGCCTATCTCTGAATCCTTTGAAATCCACGGTCTACCTTGCCGGGGTAAGAAGTATGGCGTATGACAGAATTATGGATAAGGTTTGTGGATGACTTTTCTCCTTTAACCGAGGCCATATTTGGCTACATTCATAAATGGGAGCACATGCACTTATCTTACACCGGCAAACTTGAGTTGATATCATTTGTGATCCAAAGGGTGAAAGGCTTCTGTTTCAGAGCCTTTCCTTTATATTGTGTTGTGCTAAACACAATCAATCCCTTTACTTAAAGTTATTTTTCCAGCGAGGATCTCATGGGATAAGATTTGCACACCAAAAGCTGAAGGGGGACTTGGGCTGATGGATATATAGATTTGGAACAAAGCGCTGCTCATGTGTTCTATATTGTTTTTCCATACCAATGCTGAGTCTCTTTGGGTCCAATGGGTCGATGAATATTACCTCAAAGGGAGCACCATCTGGGAGTATGAGAGGCGTAGTCCGGATAACTTCCTCATGCGCAAACTTCTTGACATTCGAGACTCATGGCTGCAGCTCTTTGATGGTTAAGAAAGGGTTGTCCGTGAGATGGAAAGCTATGTTATGGGGAAGAAAACTTGTCACTAGGAAATTTTATGATCACATGAGGATTAGAGGTACCAAGTACATCCACATATCCAAGCTGTGGAAGTGAAATGTGCCACCAAAGTACACATTCATTGTCTGGTTTGCGCTAAGAAAGAGGCTGGCCACCAGGGACACACTTTTGTTCTTAAACCTAGAAAATACTGATTTCTCTTTTTGCAGGCATCATGAGGAAACCACCGCACATCTCTTTTTCTTGTAGTTTCACAAAGGAGATCTGGGCACGCATTCGCGTCTGGCTAAAGATTTCGCGCGCTATGAGAACCATTGATAGCGCACTGAAGTGGATAAAAAAGGAGCACAAAGGGACTTCATTTAGAGCTAGTGCAACCACACTTGCATTCGAGGACACTTTCTTTGAGATATGGGGCGCGCGGAACAAGCTAGAATTTGGGGAGGAGACTGTAACCAAGTACACCATTGTGAAGCGCATCACCCTGGTCACCTTGAAGATACTTTATAGATTATACCCGCAATATAGGCTCACTTGTTAGAGCAGCTTGTGAGCTCATATGTTTTTGCACGTGTATGATTTTGGTTCACTTTTTTGTTATTTTGAGCATTCTTGATTTGTTTGAGGGATGCCACTACACCCATGCCTAGTGCACTCTGCCTAGCGCACTTCGGTGCAGCTTGGTAATCTCTTTTTTTTGGGCCATTATGTTGGAGAGATCTTTGAGCCCCTCTCCAAATGATTTTTTACTTTGGCACATATATACAACTTACATTTTACCTTAGTAAAGCAACTCAGATAAACTATACCGAGGAGGGGAGGACCTGCATATGAAGAAAATGATAAGTAAATAAAATACAGTTACATAGGCCACCAAATCTTGGTGCCATGCAATCTGAACCGAAGATCAGAGAAGATTCGGGGAGAAACCAAATAGGCAATGGCCGGAGGGGAACCCAAAATTCTTTAGTTCTTCTCATTCCAGACGTGATAAATAACTGCGTCCAAGCAAGAATCCCAAATATGATGGTTTTAAAAGTGAGATCAATTTGACATATCGCCAACTTAAGACCTAACACGAGGCGGTAAAAGAAATCCCTAGTTTGGAGCTAGCATTAGTCCAAAGAATCTGAGTGAAATTACACTCTAGGAGAATATAACAAATAGTTTTAGAGTTAGAGTTGTAAAAAGGAACAATCAGGTTAGGTGTTGATGCCCCAACTGAGAAGCTTATCTATGGTAGAAAGTTTCCCAAGATAGTGAGCCATAAAATAAATGAGTGACAAGGAATATTGAATTTATTCCAAACTAACCCGGCCCACCCCAGGGCCATACATACGAATTGTGTTATACGTATCCTTGATTGAGAAGTTGTTGGAGCCAAGCTTCAAAATCCAAAAATAAACATCAATGGAGTTTACGTCAGGAGGGGCAGAGTGAGGATGAGGTTATTAATCTCTCGAATATTAACACGATTTCTAGCCATTGTCGATCTGATATTTGAAGGCCAGTTTTAATATCCATCGAGAATGATATCTGAAACCTTGAGGTTTTTCCCAAGCCAGGAATCATTGATGATGTTGGTCCCACAGTGTGAAGCAAGAAATCTAGGGAGGAGCCATGAGTCATACCAGAAAGAATTACTTGAGCCATTGCCAATAGCCATCATGTACAAATTACTAACCAACGGGCGAAGACGGAGAATTTTCCTCCAAATCCAAGATGGTGAGGAACCAATCGAAAGGTCCCAAAAATTATTATTTTTTATAATGATATCCAAAACCTTGAGGGTTTTCCCAAGTCGGGAATCCTTGATGATGTTGGTGCCAAATTTCGAAGAAACAAAGATAGGGAAGAGCCATGGATCATACAAAAAAGTACTCGAGCCATTTCGAATAGTCATCATGTACAATTACTAGCCAACGGGTGAACAAAGAATTTTCCTCCAAATCCAAGATGGGAGGAACCAATATAAAGGTCCCAAAAATTATTATTTTTGATTTTCTTCAATTTTTATCCAACCACACCAAATAAAGTGATTATTATTAATGATAATAGACCAGAGATGCTTAAGGACAACCTCATGATTCCATATTTTTATGTCTAGAATCCTAAGGCCTCCCTCTTTTATAGGAGAGGTAATATTAGACCATTCCACTTTGGCCCCGTTGGTTTTCATAGAGGTACCCAGCCAGAGGAAATGACGAAGATATTATGTTAATTCTTTAATGATCCGAGAGGGGAGGATAAAGATGCAGGACCAGTAAACCTTCCAAACAACCCATAATAGTTAGGAGCTCAGTGCAAAAAGGATTATTGATACCCAACCTAAAGATATTACTTTTAAAGAGGTTGACTTTAAGGCCATAAATGGAGTAGAAATCATCAAGAGACACTTGGATGAGGAGAAGAGAGTTGACGTCACCATGACATAAAATCAGAAGATCATCTGTAAAAGCAAAGATTAGTAATTTTGCGTTTGTGGCACTTCTAGTGAAATCAGAAGTTTTTATCATTACTCTTCTCCTTGAGAGTACCAGAGAGGACTTGCATGGCAAGGACAAAGAGGAAAGGGGAAATCGGGTCTCCTTACCTGAGATCATTTCTACCGTTGAAGTTACCGTAAAGATTTTCATTAATAATGATGGAGTAAGAAGGAGATGAAATGCAATTGATGATCAATGTAATCATCTTTTTCAGGAAGTTCATTGCAACAAGAATGTCAAAGATGAGGTGCCAACATATATTATCAAAGGCTTTCATAAGATATATTTTAAGGGTAATCCGTTTATCTCTACAATTGAGTGTGATAACCTCGCAGAAATTGTTGAAAGAGAAGGATATTATCAGAGATATTCTTACCCGAGATGAAAACCGGTTGGGAATTATCAATCAGGTAGGGGAAATAATCCTTAATTTTATTAGCAAAGATCTTAGAGGGGATCATGTAAACAACATTACAAAGAGCAATAGGTCTAAAATAAGCGGCCACAGAATGAGAATCGTTTTTGGGAATGAGGTCAATAGAAGTGTGATTCCAAGAGGTGTTAAGAGTTCCCGTGTGAAAAAACTCAAGACACCTTTACATATATCATGTCCAACTATGTTCCAAATGGACTTGAAGAAAATGGATTTAGATCCATCAGGACCAGACGGTTTATTACTATCAATACTGAGAAGGGCAAACTTGATCTCCTCGTAAGTGATCTTGTGTGTTATAGGGGAATTTGAGGGGGTGGTAAGTTTGGGAAAGAGACCTTTTAAGAAGAAGGTTCATGTGTTTTTCATGGTGGTATACTGTTCAACAAGTTATAATGCTATTTCTGGAAGATCCTAGTTTTTAAGGATGTATGGCGTTGTGTCAATAGTCTATCAATGTTTCAAGTATGTCCTTAGAGACCGTGCAATGTTCGTTCAAAGCGACTAAAAGGTTACCAGGGAGTTCCATGTCACTGCGCTTCAAATTTGAGGATCCAGCAGTGGTAATATGATGAATGGATAGCAGTTAGGAGGGTGACCTCGGATTCTGAACAAAATATTGGCGATCTTAGAGAAACCGCAAGGTCATTGACAGTAAGTGAAGAAATAGAAGAATATATTTTTCTCGAGGGAAGGGTACTTCAGATAGGAACCTTACGGACCCCAATTCTACTTCACCAACTTTTTAAAAAAATTATCCCACAATCTAGATGTTTTCGCTTGGAAAACAGAGGACGTGATAGGAGTACCAATTGAAGTAATTTTCCATAGTCTAGTTATAAATCCAAAAGTAAAACCTGTTATTCAGAAAAGGCGGATGATAACCAACTAATAATTTAAAATTTAAAATATTTCAATTTTTTAAAAAGATTTTCAAAATACCTAATTAATAAATTGAGATTTCATACATTTATACTGAGACATTTATTAGGAATTATACCTTTTTTCTTTTTCAAAACCTGCAAACTATCCAAACATCTAATTAGGATTTATACAGATGTTTGAATATTCGTTTAAAGAAAACGTTTATTCAAAAGAAAACATTTATTCAAGAAAATATAAAAGTTAAGGAATTTTTAGAAAGATTGAAAGATACTCCAAGAAACTCTGCCTCTGTTTTTCAATTCTCCTGCTTCTCATCATGGATAATCTTCATCTCCATCTGCAATCAACAGAAGAATTCCATATTCTTCATGGAACTAGAAACGTTGATTCATCTCAACAACAAGTCAAGAAAAATTATATCGATATGTTCAAGCCAAACAACTCCTCTGTTTCTTTGAACCCAGATTATATAAAAGAAACAAAGAGTCACTAATTTGTTCAGTACTCAGATGAAATCAAGAAGCAATCGCTTCTTCAATCAAAGATCACACTTATCGGAAAATTCAGTAATGGAGTTCCAAAGAAAGCCAAGCTAGATAATTTGTTGGATTCTTTGAAATTCAAGGGAGTTTTCATCTATGAGGTTTGGGACTCTCATCACATCTTTCTCGAGTTCAACTTGAAGGAGGATGTTTGCACTCTTTGGTCAAAGCATGTCTGGGGATTCGAAAATTTTGTGATGCGAATCTTGCGATGGATTTCAATTTTAACAAGAAATATGAAAATTCGATTGTTCTGACTTGGGTGCATTTTGAAAGGTTGCCAGAATGCATGTATGACACTAAATTGGTAAGAGACATTGCTGGTGCTTTGGGTACTGCGTACAGAGTTATTGTTCCCGAGAGGAATAGAGCTCACACAAACGCATGTTTTGCTCAAATTGAAATCGATATCTCGAAAAAACTAAAGAGTTAAATGTGGATTGGATTTAGGATGAATGATGGATGATGGATCTCCATAAGTTATAAGAACGTTCCATCATACTGCGAGCATTGTTACCACATAGGTCACAAATTATCTGAATCCAAGAAATATCCTAAGATTGAAGATGACAATAGTAAAGGAAATATTGTAAATGAACAAGATAATTATGAGATACAACATAAAGATGTTATAAGCAATACTGACTCGAGAAATACTCAGAATACTATCAAGGTTTACAGAAGGAAACTAAAATCTATTGTCATATAAAAAGATCAAGAATCTGCACCTAATGAGAATACTAATGATCTGTCTCAAGATCAAAACATACAATTACATGAAAAATCCAGTCAGAAGATGAAGCAAATCAACAAGATTAAGATCCTCCTAATCCCGCATCTCCAAAAAGCAGTAATGAACTCATTTAAGCTTTGGACAAGTTAGAACACGATTATAATCAATTCAATATTCAAGAAACAACCACTCTTGATCCCAAAAGCATATAGTTGTTTTGTCTCTCCTACTCTTTCTCCTGATCAAAGCTTCAAAGAAATTATCAATACCAAACTAAGGGTTGCAAAAAGAAGCAGCTCAATTAGTAAACTTATAGTAAAGTCTTTAAACTCAAGGAACAAATTCCAAAAATCTTTCTCTGATAATGATCAAAGTGATTAGTTGGAACTCTAGGGGGATCAACAACAAGCCAACCTTGAGAAGGCTAAAGTCGATGATCAGATCAGAAAGAATAAGGACTCTGGTAATACGGGAGCCTTTGGCTAAGTGTGATAAAATTAAAGAAATAGCTGAATTTATGGGTTTAATTAAGTATACTGCGAATATATCAAACAAGTTATGGATTTTCTGGATGGATGATATCAATGTGAGTATCATTCATAACATGGATCAATCTTTGCATATTGAGGTGGACTACCATGGTACTGAGGAAACATTCTATCTAACTTCTATCTATGCTATGTGTAATCACTTTGAATAGTCTTATTAGCATTGCTGACACTAGAAAGGCATGGATTTGCGCTGGTGGTTACAATGTCATCTCTACCCATGATGAGCAGCTAGGTTGCACCATAATTTTCCAAGCAGCATGGACAATTTTGACGACACAATGAGATCATGTAATCTCAATGATACATGGTATGGTGGTTCCAAATATACTTGGTCAAGAAGTAACAAATGAAGGAGACTTGATTGAGCTCTCATTAATGATAAATGGATGAATATCTTCAAAGATACTCAGGTCTTCCACATGTTCAGAATGTGTTCTGACCATGCTCCTTTACTTATAACTACTACTTCTAATAATAATGCTACATTTATACATAAAAAGAAGAACTTTAAATTTTTAAATATGTGGTCTAATGATGACTCTTTTCAAAGAAATTTTAAGCAGGATTGGATGCAACCTATAAAGGGCAAACTAAGCCATCTCTTTTGCTATAAGTTGATGAGACCCAAACAACGCCTTAAGGAAGGAATGCTCAGCATTTTGGAAACGTTTTTTATAACGTAAAAGAAACTGAAGAGAATGTGAAAAGAATGGAGATTATGCATTACACTATCAACGATCAGGATTCCAAGATGAATCTTTCTAAAGCCAACAGTCATCACATTCAAGCTCTCAGAAATGAAGAGTCCTACTAGAAGCAAAAATGCTTCAACGGTTGGTTGAAGAATGGTGATGGAAGTTTTAAGCTATTATATTCTTATGTAGCAAAGAAAAGAAGGAAGAATGAGATTAGAAGCATTAAATAAAATGATACCTGGATTTTGAACCTTGATGATATTGGCAACTCAGCTGCAAATTATTTTAAGAAGATCATAGCTTCCTATCCTCATTCCAACAGAAATGATGAGAATGATATGCTTCAGGATGAGCTCTTTGATTGCATTCCTTCTCTGGTCACTAATGAAGATAAAGAGGGCTTACTCAAATACACTAGTGAGGAGGAAATATGGTGAATCATCTGCAACATGAAGAGTGGCAGTGCCTCTGGCATTGACGGTTTTAACCTTTTCTTCTACAAAGTGTGGTGGGACACTATTAAAGCTGATTCTGTAATTCTCTTAATGCTTTCTTAAATGGAAGCAGCATTCCCACTAGTCTATTTGCCACGAGAATTTATTTAATTCCAAAAATCTCTAATCCTACGATGAATAGAATTCTTTCTACACTTATAAATCAAATACTATCTAACATACTTCCTAGAATTGTTTCAAATGTGCAGAACGCTTTCGTAAGGGGGGACTGATACATGACAACATTTTAATAGGCAATGAGCTTCTTCATGACATTAACAAGAAGCCTAAAGCTGGAAACATTATGATCCAACTAGATATGTCGAATGCGTTTGATAGAATCTATCATGCCTTTATATTCAAAGTGTTACTTTCATTTGGTTTTTCTGCTAAATTCATTTACCTTATTAACAAAATGATTATCAATGCTCATGTTTCTTGACTGATTAATGGAGATACTTACGATTATTTTCATATGAGAAGAGTTTTAAGGTAGGGATACCCTCTGTCTCCAAGCCTTTTCATCCTCGGGGATGAAATTCTTACCAGATGAGTGCATGTTCTTTTCAGCAAAAACTCTATGATTAAATTTGCAACCAGAACTGAGTATCTTATCCCTTGCATTGTGTTTGCAGAAGACATATTGGTCTTCACTAACAATTTGTCTTTCTCGATTTATAGTTTAAGCAGGTTTCTTGAGAAATACCAGAAGATATCGGGTCAGTCTATTAACAAGCAGAAGACTAGAATCATCATATCTTCAAAGACTCACCATTCTAGAATCCAGAACTTGAAGCTCCAAGTGGGATTTGAAGTTGACTTTCTTCCAACAAATCACTTCGGTGTAATCTTGTCAAACAACAACAAAGGGAAGATCTTTAATCCTATTCTTGATAAGATCAATGATAGAATCATTGATTGGGACAGTAAGTACCTCTCTTGTGGAGGTCGACTATCTTTAATAACTAATATCCTTCTGACAATTACCTATCATTGGATGCAAAGCTGTACATTACCTAAAAATATCATCAAGAAACTGGAAACCATCTTTAATATGTTCCTGTGGAGATCCAAGTACAACATTAACGCTATTCACTGGTCTACTTGGACCTCACTTTGTAAACCTTTCGGAGAGGGAGGGTTGAATATCAGAAGGTTGGAGGATATTCAACAATCCTTCTCATTAAAGTTATGGTTTAATTTTCAAAAAAATAGTTGTCTTTGGTCAAACATTATGCAGAATATCTATTGTAAAACTAGTCATCCTACTATTGCTACTAACAGAAGTGGTTCCTTGGTTTGGAAAAGGTTAATTACCATCAGAAATCAAGGTGAGACCAATCTCTCCTGGATTCTAGGCAAGGGCGAGTTAGATTTTTGGAGGGATTCATGGCACAACATGCCAATGTAGATGCTAAGGTCCAATCCTTTTGGAAACATAATCAGTGAGATCTCAATGTTATGCAGGGTATTTCAAATACTAGGCTTGAAATTATCAAGACTCTGAGAGTGAATCCTGACACTGATGATATTCCTTGCTGGAAGCAGTCTAAGAATGCAAACTTTGACATGAAACTTACTTAGGATAGCATGAGTTAAAAGCAAAATCAATCAAGTTTGTTAAAAAAATCTGGCATCCTAATATTATTAGGAAGTTTTCTTTTATTACTTGGAAATTTATTAATAACTATATATCTATTGATTCAATAATGAGAAAGAGATATATAAGTTTGGCTTCGAAATGTCTGTTTTGCAACAATTGCGAAGACAAAAACCACCTTTTTGTAAACTGCAGCTTTGCCTGGCATCTTTGGAACTTCTTTGGATGTATATTCAAAGTAAAAATCAGTAGATATATGACACTAACTCATATATTAAGATGATGGTTCTGGTTTTTTTTTAAATAAATTTCATGTAACTCACCTTATTCCTCAGACTATATGCTGGGTAATTTGGAAAGTTAGAAATTGAATTAAGTACAAAGCTCAGCAGATGAATATCAATAAAGCTATTGATTTGATCATTAATATAATAAAAGGATTAGAAATTTCTAACAAGCTAAACTATAAGCATTGGTATCAGTCATTTTATGCAGGTGTTGCTTTGGGTTGTTCTTCAATTGAAATACAAAAGAAGCCTGTTTACCTTAAGTGGAATGCACCCATAGGAGGCAGACTTAAAATGAATGTGGACGGAGCTTACGCTAGAAATGGAGATGCAAATGGAGGTGTGCTGATCAGAGATAGCTATGGAGACATCATCCATACTGCTGGTGCTCTTTTCGGGAAGCTCACTCCTAACCTCGCTGAGTACAAAGTTTTACTTGTATGTTTAGTTATCTGCTACAATCATAATTGGAATGAAGTTGACGTCGAATCACTCTCTTACCCTCATTAATCAATTAGCTCATAGTACTAGTTTTGAGGATGACATATCAGTTGCTTGCAAAAAACGTATTTCATAAAAAATTACATTAAAGCACATTTCCAAATTCCAAAATCAAGTCGTGGATTGGCTTGCAAAATGGACTCTGAAATGCAAGCAAAAGCAAGTCTTCAAGCAGAATGATGCTCCTTCAAACTTGCTGGCTATTGTCCTCCTCGAAAGCCTTGGCCTTGGCTACATTAATCCTGATTAAAATACCATTAGAGATATTGTTGGTTTTCTTTGTTTTGACGAGAAGAAGATAGAAATGAAAGTGTTGAAACATTAGGAGACGAGAAGATGATTTGTTTCGAAGAAGATTGGTGGAATCAAGGGCAAGTCGTGGAAGTCGGAGCTGTTCGTGGATGGTTTGGATGACCTACTCCATTCTGAAAAAAGATTTTGTGAAGATTGGGTTAGAAAATTCAGAAATCGTATTAGAAGAAAAAAGTGGCTCGAAAGTTTCAAAAGTCTCAAATTGTAATTGGTCTAATTGCTATATTAGTCCTCAAACTTTGTATTAACTTCTAATTTTAGTAATAAAGTTAATCCTTCATTAAAAAGAAAGTTTACCTTTCAACAGAAATAGGAAAAGTCTATAAAAAATATTAATTACATGGACAATTAGTAAAGCAAAATTTTATATATTTATTTAAATTATTCAATGGTCTAATTAGAATTTATACTAATGTTTCATTTTTTTATTACCAAAACTAGTTTTAAATCATTCATATATCTAAATTATACTTAATGTTATTTATTTATTTATTTTACAGAAGATGATTTTTATTTTTATTTAATAAAAAACCTTATATCTAAAAATTTAACAAAATATAATTTTTTTAATTGATGGAAATACTATATGTATGGAAATATTATCTATTTATTTAAATAAATATGCAATATTTAGCATAATTTTATTGTTTTCATATAGAATTTAATATTGATTATATATATACATATGGTTAGCATTTTCCTTTTTTTCTTTTCCATTTGACATATGAGAATGGTTAGATCTCCGTTTTCTAAATCCATGTATTTTAGTTTTGTTTTAGTTTAAAATTGAAAATTATTTTAGAGTTAAAAAAAATTAAGTTGGATGTTATAAATTCAATATAACAAATTCATCAAAATACATGGCTAAATTTATTTATTTTTGTTAGATCTCAATTATTTAAAAAAAAATGGATGGTATAAATTTGACATACCAATTCAATTCACCAAAATACATGACTAAATCTATCCTTCTTTTGTTTATTTTTACTTTTTAAAAAAATATTTAAATTGGAAACTCTTAAATACTAAATTTTAATTTTAAATTAAAACAAAATTAAAATACGTGATTTAGAAAATGCAAAAGGAGATCTACTCATGCTCTCAAATTGACAAATTGAAATAGTATATTACTCTTGAGACCGGCAATAGTTTCCATGTCATCAGCATTTCGGTGCCGATAACTGCAGTCATATAGACGGGGAAGAGCAATTCAGCATCATTTGAACCAAGTTGAGAGCTGGAATCAGCGTCAAATGAAGAAAACTGAACCGTCCAGAAATGGTTTTTCTATTTTAATTCATTAAACATAAATTAAAGATATATTAATTTTTATTAAAATATAATACTTTCATAATTTTTAGTAAAAAAAGTTATGGATTTCGAATTAAAATAAATAAAAACAGTTAAAAGTAGGAGGCTGGCTGAGACTTAATTGTTTTTATATGTATATATAATCAATGTTAAATTTCATATGAAAACAATAAAATTATGCTAAATATTACATATTTACTTAAATAAATAAATAATATTTCCATACATATAGTATTTTCATTAATTAAAAAAAATTATTTTGATAAATTTAGTAGATAAAAGGTTTTTTTTTTAAATAGAAACAAAAATCATTTTTTAATAAATAAATAAATAAATAAATAAATAAATAAATAAAAGTCAAATATAATTTTGATATGTGAACTATTTAAAACCAATTTTGATAATAAAAATTAATCATTAGTATAAATTCTAATTAGACGTCGGAATAAGTTAAGTAAATATATTAAATCTCTCCATGTAAAATTTAAATGGTTTGTAGCGATAAACCGCTTCGATAATAAATGCTCTCAGCCTTCGTCACTGAATATACAAATGAAATAGTGACTAAAACTATGCGCCGCCTTCGTCTGTGAATATATAAATGAAATACTGACTAATGAATATAAAATGAAATAGTGACTAAAACTATACATGTATGGTACATTCTTATGCGTATTAAAGATCCTATATTTTTTTTTAAGGCCATAATCAATAATATGTACTTGTAGATTAAAGAAGTGGTGCCGATAAAAAGGGAACTTAATAGATGTAATTTGATCTTTTTTTTATAAAAGTTATAACAAGAATAATAGTAGATTTTAATTGAATTTATTTTGAAGAGACTTTTACAGGAAGAGAAAATGAGAAACTTTTTTTCCAAGAAATGATTAGGTTTTCTTGATTTCCAAGAAGCATCTCTTCTTCCTTATCTTTTCTTCTCTATTCTTCTTCTTTCTGTTTCTCTCCTCTCTGTGATTGCTGTGTCGTGTGTGGTTGTTGTTCGTGGTGCTCCGGTGAGGGCCTCCCTCTTGGAAGCTTTGGTTTGGCCTCACTGGTTCTTCGCTGTCCGGTGATTATTGCGAGTCTTCGCTTGAAGACTCTTCTTCTGGGTCTGGTTTTTGTGTGTGTTGGTGTGCAGTATGGCAAATGTCGATGACTTCCCCCCTTTGAATGGTGCGAAAGATTTGGAGTCGACGAATCAAAGTGTTAGCGAAGGTCGTGATAAAAGATTGTTCGCTGATGTTTTAAAGAACGAGTCTGATTGTTCTAAGTTTCAACCGGTTGAGGTTTCTAGCTTCGATGATCATAATGTAGTTCGGTTTTCTCAGCAAGTTAAAGCCTCTTTGGTGGCTCAATCTAGGCATACTCTTGTCGTAAAATTCAGTCTTGGTATTCCCAAGAGGGCTGTCTTTCAGGCATTTCTTGATGGGTTCAAGTTCAAGGGCTGTTTTACGTACGCTACTATTGATTCTAGGCAGATTCTTGTGGAGTTTTCATTGTTGGAAGACGTCGATAGGCTGTGGTCTAAAACCTTTTGGAATGTGGACGGAAAGGTTATGAGGATCATCAAGTGGTGTCCGCAAAATAGTCGATACTATGAATGTCCGGTGGCTTTGCTTTGGGTCAGGTTTGAGAAATTGCCTGAGTTTATGTATAACAGGTCTATTATACATGAACTGGCTGCTTCATTGGGCTCAGTTCATCAGGTTGTGGTCCCTGAAACAATTAGGGCTAAGGCTAATGCTTGTTATGCATTAGTGGAGATTGATGTATCCAGATTTTTAAAGAGGAAAGTTTGGGTGGGGTTTGGTGATCATGATGGTTGCTGGATCAGAATTAGTTATAAGAACGCGCCGCTTTATTGTAAAACATGTCATCACTTGGGACATGATTCTGGAATGTGCAAGAAAGCTTTGAGCAAAGAAAATGTTATTAATAATGTTGAAGATGTTAATAAGGTGGATAGTACAGGTAGTCAGCCTGATGTTCAAGATACAAGTAAACAAAATACTAATGACACTTCTTTTATAAAGGTTTACACAAGAAGACTTAAGTCTATGATTACTACTAAAGACAATTCTGTTGAGGCACCTAGTAACCCTGGAGTTGCTGAAGACATTCTGGTTGGAGCTGCTAGTGACTCTGGTAATCTTGGACATTCTTTGAAGCAGGATTTGGAGTTGATTAGTGCACTTCAGGGTCTTGATCAGGTTCAGATTGCTGATGCTACTGTGCCTTGCTATCCTAAGCAAAGTAACATGGGAAGTTGCAACCCTTCCCCTGAGATGGCTTCTCCCAGTTCCTCTGAACATGGCTTTACTTCCATTATTCGAAGTAAGTTGAAATCTGCAAGTAAAAGCAGGAGTAAAAGGTTAAATATTAAATCTCTTCATAAAAGAGATAAAAGTAATTCCTACTCTTTATCTGAATGATTAAGTTTCTTAATTGGAACGCTCGTGGTCTTAATAATAGCTCTACTTTGTCTAGACTAAAGTTTATCATTAATCATCATAGGGTTAAGCTAATAGCTATTCAAGAACCTCTGGCTAGAATTGATAAAATTGAGAGAATTGCTCAGAAAATTGGCTTTACTTGTTGGGTTTCTAACCGTTCTAATAAAGTGTGGTTGTTCTGGAATAATGAGATAAGTTTAAAGGTTTTGTGTGATCATGATCAGTTTCTCCACTTGGAGATAAATACTTCTAATTTTTCTGGTTTTCTAACCTCTGTTTATGCTAAGAATAGATGTATGCAGCGTAAAGAATTATGGAATAAGTTGGTTATCTTACCTCAGGATGACAAGCCTTGGTTGCTGGCTGGTGACTTCAATGCCATTTCATCCTCTGATGATCAGCTTAATTGCTCTTCCTTTGATGTTTCTAGTGCTGATGACTTCAACGATTTCATCAGATTTTGTAATCTTGTTGATCCTGGCTTTGTTGGTTCCAGGTATACCTGGAGCAATAACAGAGCATGGAAAAGATTAGATAGATTGTTAGTAAATGATAAGGCTGTTATTTCTTTTCATATTCAGGTCTTACACATGGTCAGAACCTGCTCTGACCATGCTCCTCTGTTAATTACTTTGTCTAATCCTATTTGTTCTACTTCTCAAAAGAAAGGTTTTTTTAAATTTATTAACGCTTGGACTAATCATCCTGATTTCATCTCTGATGTTACTCTTAATTGGAACATTGGTTGCAAGGGTGACAATAATATGGTGTTTTGGTATAAGCTTAGGAGGCTTAAGAAATTTCTTAAGGGTTGGAATATTAATAAATTTGGTAATATTTTTAGTAAAGTGAAACAGGCTATGGATGATGTGGCTAATATGGAGAACAGTCACCAGGTTGTCAACAGCAGTGAGTCCAAAGATAAGTTAAATAAGGCTAATAGTCAGCTTATTCTGGCCCTAAAGAACGAGGAAAGCTACTGGAGGCAGAAGTGCTATAACTCTTGGTTAAGCAGTGGGGATGGTAACACTAAGCTTTATCATTCCTATGTTTCTCATAAAAAGAAAAAGAATTCTATTTTGGGGATAAAGGATAATGGTATCTGGTTGACTAATGAATTTGATATTGCTAGCTCTGCAGAGAAGTATTTTAAGGATATCCTTTCTGGTGATGTCTATTCCTGTGAGGATAATAATATTAATACTTCTATTCTTAATAGTATTCCTACTCTTGTTAGCACTAGTGACAATGATAGTATTATGAAGGATGCTTCTAAGGAGGATATGTGGGCTATTGTTACTGCCATGAAAAATGACAGGGCCCCTGGCACTGATGGCTTTAATCGCCACTTTCTTAAGACTTGTTGGGGGTATCATTAACTATGATCTCTGTCAGGCTATCAATGCTTACTTAAGGGGCATGACTATTCCTAAGGGGATCTTTGCTATGGGGATCTGTCTGATTCCTAAGTCAACTAACCCTATTTTGTGGAATAACTTTAGGCCTATTAGCCTTTGTACGATCTTTAATAGAATTATTTCTTCTCTTATCAACACTAGATTGGCTCGTATTCTTCCTAAGATTATTTCTAATTGTCAAGGTGCTTTTGTGAGAAACAGGCTCATTCATGACAATATTCTCACTATTAAGGAAATGCTGCACAATATTAATAGAAGGCCATCTAGAGGGAACATTATTATGCAGCTGGATATGACAAAGGCATTTGACAGAATGTCTCATGCCTTTGTCATAAAGGTTATGCAGAAATTTGGTTTCTCTAATGGTCTGTTGGCTCTTATTCATTCTCTTATTTCTAATGTCATGATTTCTATTCTAATTAATGGTAGTAGTGTAGGCTTTTTCCCTCAAAAGAATGGTTTAAGGCAAGGGGATCCTTTATCCCCTAGCCTTTTCATTCTTGCTGAGGAGGCTCTCCTAAGGGGGCCGTCTGGTCTTTATACTGCTAATCCTACCATGAAGTACTATCTTAAGTCAGCTCCTTCTCTAATAGTGCAGCTCCTTCTCTTGTTAACCTGTGCAAATTACTTGATGATTATCAAACTGCTTCTGGGAAAATGATTAACAAGGACAAGACTAAGATTGTTACCTCTACAAAGCTGGCTTTTACTGCTAACTCCAGGTTGAAGGCTGCCACTGGTTTCAAGCTGGATCATGCCCCTTTTAAGTATTTGGGGATCAGCATTTCTGCAAATAACAAGGGAAGAAATTTTGTTAATCTATTGTCTGCCATTTATAGTAAAATTCAGATTTGGGATATGAAGTCTCTGTCCTTTGGGGGGATATTATCTCTCATTAAGAGTGTTCTTCATCCTATTGTTTATTATTGGATGCAGAACACTCTAATTCCTAAGTCCATTCTCAATAAAATTGAATTGTGTTTCAACAAATTTCTTTAGAGGTCTAATTACAATGACAAAGCAATTCATTGGACCTCTTGGGGCTATCTATGCAAGCCCTTTGATGAAGGTGGCGTGAATATCAAGTTATTATCTGATATTCAAACCACTTTCTCATTCAAATTATGGTTCCTTTTCAGGAAAGGCCAGTCCCTCTGGTCTGAGTTGATGCATCACACATACTGTGCTAATTGTCACCCCTCTATTGCTAAATGTAAAACTACTGATTCTATTATTTGGAAGCGCTTAACTGCTATTAGGGCTCAGGCTGAGGGGTATATTCACTGGCATTTAGGCAGAAGGGATGTGGATTTTTGGAGAGATGCCTGGCATGGCATGTATCCTATTGCTACTGAATCTGATTACAGGTTTTGGTTGCTTCCTGCTAAGGTCAATACTTTTTGGAAGGATACCAATTGGGACTTCTCTTTGCTTAACTTCTTGTCCCATGATCGTATCTCACACATTAAGTGTGTTAAGATTGATCAGGGCCAGGAAGATAAGATTGAGTGGGCTATTTCAAAAAACAAAGAGTTTAATACTAACTTAACTTGGGATATAATCAGAGTTAAAAACACAAAACATTTTTAAGAAAATTTGGAGTCATTTTATCCCAAGTAAATTTTCTTTTCTTTGTTGGAAACTGTTAAAAAAATTTATCCCAATTGATAGCATCCTTTCAAAAAGACATTTCACTTTGGTTTCCAAATGTCAGTTCTGCTACAGTTGTGAAGAGAAGAATCATATCTTAATCAATTGTAGTTATGCCTGGTCTCTGTGGAACTACTATGGGGTTCTTTTCAGGGTTCCTTTAGGCAGGTTTATGTCCATCAGTCATGTGTTCTATAGTTGGTTTTGGGCCTCAAATGGTAGATTTCATATTACCCATCTTGTCCCTCAAATTATATGTTGGACAATTTGGCGCAATAGGAATGCTAGTAAGTTTTCGGGTTCACATGATGGGTTTGATAGTGCAGTCAATAGCATTAACAGGATTATTAAAGGTATTGATGCTAATGGTTTCTTAAAATCCACTCACTGGTCAGGTGTTCATAAGGCCGGTCTGGCCCTGGGTTGTCTATCGATTTACAAAAGAAAGCATAAACTACGGTACCTGAAGTGGATGACTCCTCCTCCTGGCAGGCTCAAGGTGAATGTTGACGGAGCGTGCAGCTTCTTCGGTGAAGCCAGTGGAGGCTTTCTGGTTAGAGATGAGCACGGTAATCTGCTTTTTGGTCATGGCTTCTGTTTTGGCAAGGTTGGCCCTTTTGAGGCGGAGTGTTTGGCTCTGTTAAAGGCTCTTTCTCAATGTCGAAGAAATGGTTGGGTGAATGTCGACATAGAGTCTGACTGTCAGACCCTAATCGACACTCTGGCCTTTGGTGTTGAGGTTTCCTTCTCGCTGATTGATGTGTGTAGAAGATTGATTCATCCCTTGATGATCCTCCGTCGCGTTTCCCGTACTCAGAACGCGGCGGCTGACTGGACATCGAAGTGGGCTTGGAAGGTTAAGGGTGACAAAGCTTTCCTGGTTGGTGATGCTCCGGTTGAGCTTCTGGCTATTGTCACGCTCGAAAGTCTCGGTGTGGGATACATAGATCCAGGTTGAGCTGGTGGTGGTGCTGGGTTCGTCTGCGGATGAAGATCTGTTGGTGCTCTGATTTTTGTCGATCTGTGGGAGACTGAGATTTTAGGGTTCGACTCAAAATGCTTGATTTGTGTGGTGGTGCTGGGTTTGGCTGCTTTAAGTGGCTGAGTATGGTGGTGTTTGATCAGTTGGTGGTGGCTGTCTGATGTAATTAGGGTTTCGTTTTTGAGTTTGGAGGCGAGATCGAGTTTGGGGAGAGAGTGGAAGGGTGTAGATTAGGGTTGGTGAGAATAGAAAATATTGATTAAGAGTCTGCAGAGATTTTTAGACGATGAATATAATCTTTCTCCTCTTATTTTTTAATTGGTGTTATCAGCCTCCTCGACCTCTTTAAATAGGCCTAGTGAGTTAGTTACAAATTCGGTTACATAAAAGATTTATTTACAGTTCAGTCCCTATTCTTCTTACAAAGCTTTAATCTTATTCCTTATTAATAGAACTTATCATTCAAGTCCTTATTAATTACATTTAAGTCCCTTATGAATCTATTTCCTTATCAGTAGCCCCCTTAGTTCTTATAAAGATAATTTTATGAGAACTATTCAGTCTTCGAACATTACTCCAAGTGAATAAAGTTTCTTTCCTCTAGCCCCTTTATCATGACCGAGCCTAGTGACTTGCAACTTCACTTTGAATGTAAGAATGAGTGCAAATAAGCTCCCCATTCACTTCGAATTTACCAACTAGAACTAAAACTCTACTTCGACCTCGAATTTTCTAGTCTTTAACACTTTTCAACTAACATACCCCTACTTGAAAAATTGATTAGACCCTTCTTGATAGGTCTATGATATGACAAGTTTTTATCCACGTTTTATATTCCACCCAATAAGAACAATTTACTGGTTTTGCCTCTTCAAATTCTCAACGTCATCTTTTCCCAAGTATAAATACTTAGCTCTATCTTACTAAGAACTTTTTAGAAAAATCATCGTTCCTAAGCTATCTTCATCTGGTTCTTCTTCAACCTTCAACCTCATTAGCTACCTTCCCCAGAAACGTCGATTTCTTCAGTCACAAAAAACAATGTACCCTATACTTACTACCCCGAATCAGAAAAATAAATTCTTAAGAAAGAATGGGGATTAACAGACAACATCGTTCTTCGTCTACCAATAGAAGGAGAAACACCTTTGAATTGTCAGAAAAATGAATTGGTAGTTTACCCTGAACTTTTCAACTGGGGACTTCGATTTCCTCTCGATCCAATGATTGTAGAGTACTTCGAAATTCTTGGGTTGTGCCCAACACAAGTCACTCCAAACCAACTGTTCACTTTATTCTCCGTCATTATGGTGTCGAGGCTAGGAAACATCCCCCTCGAAATAGAGGATTTCATTTCACTGACCAAAATCTCAAAGGGGCCAGTTTTACCATTCTACTACGTAACTTTGGAAGATGATCTGAAGATTATCGATGACTTCCTCGAGGTTGACAAATTTTGGAAGCAAAGGTTTGTTTTTTTATCAGGAGCCTGGGAAAATGGTAAAGAAATTTCCGATGACAACCCCTCAAAACTTACTCTCATGTGGAGAGATAACAGTAAGTAAATCATGGTTATTATTGTTAATACTTTCTTCCCAACTTATTAAGCCTAGTCAAACTAACCGTGCCTACTTATCTAATTGTATACTCTTTTCCCAGAAATTTCGAGGCGATTCAAAAGTCGCGGAAGACTGCAAAGACCATCTTCATGAGAATGACTGAATGGGCTGAGAAAGCCTGGGGAAATGGCTTTTACTCCGCCTTTCAACCAATCAACTTCGTCAACAGCCATCTCTGGCGCATAACCTTGGGAGCTGACTTCCCTGAAAACCCGATGCTCCCCCCAGATCCCATTGAAGCAGTCAAAAGAATACTCGAACCAGATGGGAAAACTTATCTTCCCACCAGGAACCGATCTGACAGTCACCTGCCACCAAAAAAGAAGAAGGGAAAACTGGCCCTCAAAAAGTCCAACACAAGTAATCCTAGCCCTTCTAAAAATTTGAAGCCTACAAGGAAACAAAAAACGCCTGCATCTCAACTTCCCCCAATATCCGAAGAAAGCGAACCTATCCTCAAAAGGAAAAAGAAAGAAGATGATGTTTCAAAGTAGAAAAATAACAAGTCCACTACCCCGAGGAGTAAGAAAAAGAACAAAGCTGAAATGCTTGAAGATGTATTGGCTTCCGAGGTCCATGAGAAAACCTTCATTGAAGAAAATCCTCAAGGAGGATTGGCACTAGGAGATAGCAAGGAAAACGAATATCTTAACCTCGACGATTTCAACTCGAGTGGGGATTTTGTAGTCACATGTGAAGATTCTCAGCCTACCAACACCATTCCATCATCTTCTACAAGGGCTGCCATAACTTCAACATCTAACGCAATTATTCATGTCCATCGCGCATCAAACTTGCCCAATCCTGAAAGATCCGATGAGGTAACTTCAATCCTTCGACCCTTTACTAACTTAGGTGCTGCAGCCAAAAAATTGTGTGAAGAAGTAAGCAATTCACATACACAATTGGAGCTCCTTGCACAAGAATTAATCAAGAGCAAAAAGGAAACAAAATCTGAAAAAGCTTCGAAAGAAAAAGCACTTCAAAATTTCGAAGCTGAAAAAAGAAAACTTCTTATCGAGCATAAAGAAAAAATCGAAGCTATGGAGAATTCTCATCGTCTGGCTCTTGAAAATATAAATTCTCAACATTCTATTGCCATTTCTGGTGAAAAGAAAAAATCTACCGAGGCTGAAGAACTTGTTAAGAAAACTCAAGAAAGCCTGGAAAATTGTCAAACTCAATTGACTACGCTTCAAACAGGATTCGAGCAGGAAAAGAATGACGCCATCAAGAAAGCCGAAGCTGCTGTTGGTTCTTTGATGCTTGATGGTATCAAGAAGGCTCAAACCCAAACAGCTATCGATCTTCTTTGAGAAATTCATGCCGCCTATCCAAGGTTAAATTTAACAGAATTTTGGAAACAAATTCCCGGGGAAGATCGCCCAAAAGAAGCATTCGAGGTTGCATCAAGTTCTTCAGAAGAAGATGACGTTTCTGAACGGTCATCGGAAGACAACTAAACAGTAGATTATATATGTCATGTGTTTATTGTTGTTGTTTTTTTTAAAGTAGTTTTCTCCTTTTTGTAAGCTTCAAACTTTATCCGATGAACAAGCAACTATCTTAATATTTCAAAGTTCTGGTGCACTCATAAAACGTGGCACCTCGAAAATTTGATGCGCTCATAAAACGTGGCACCTCAAAATTTGATGCACTCATAAAACGTGGCACCTCGAAAATTTGATGCACTCATAAAATGTGGCACCTCGAAAATTTGATGCACTCATAAAACGTGGCATCTCGAAATAGGTTGTTTCTTCAAAGCTATTGCCTTGGAAAAATTACTCTTGGTCAACTTTCAAAGATCATCAGTCTCTGCCAAGTTACCAAAATAACAAATCATTCATCATATTAAACAACCCATGGCCAAAATAAATTTTATTATGAACTTCAATTTTTACCAGACACCTCATTAAAACCTTTCTGGGCCAACAGATAAGGAAAGAGTATGTCTGTCTTTTACAAAAATTCTAAGTTCGATTTTATTCACAATACAATTTCAAATGTTCTATATTCCAAAGGTGTTTAAGCATCTTCCCCTCACAATCAGACAACCTATATGTCCCTGGCTTGACCTTCATTTTGACTTCATAAGGACCCTCCCAATTCGGAGCAAATTTTCTGAGGTGTTTATCCTTGGTATGAAGAAATACTTTTCGCAACACTTTATCACCAACTTTGAACTCCCTCCTCTTAACCATAGCATCGTACCTGCTTCTCATTAAGGTTTGATAATGAACCACATTCAAATGTGCTTTAACCCTCTTTTCCTCTAACAAATCAAGTTCAATCCTTCTAGCTTCATCATTATCTACTTCGGAATAATGCAATAGCCTATAGGAAGGTAATGTAGATTCAGCAGGGCATACAGCATCCATTCCATACACCAAAGAAAAAGGAGTCTCTTTTGTGGCCTCTCTAGGAGTTTTACGATATGCCCACAACATCTCTTGAAGATAACTTGGCCATTTCCCCGCTGCTCCCGCCAAATTTTTCTTCAAACCCTCCAAAATAGATCTATTTGTAACTTCCACTTGCCCATTTGCTTGTGGGTGGAAAGGAGTAGAAAAACATTGCTGTATTCCTTTCGAGGAGCAAAAAGAGTCCATTTCCTTGTTATTAAATTGGGGACCGTTGTCTGTTGTTATCTTTCGAGGAGCTCCAAAACGGTAGCAGATGTTACTTAGAATAAACTTGATCACATCCTTAGCTTTTGTTCCAGCTAAAGGATCTGCTTCTGCCCACTTCGAAAAGTAATCAACTGCGACAATAATCATCTGTCTTCCACCTGAAGCCATAGGCAATGGTCCTACTAAATCAATCCCCCACCTATCAAAAGGAACTGCCTCAGAAATTATCATTAGAGGTGTCGCTGGTTTATGTACCAAATGTGCATACCTTTGACAAGTATCACAACTTTGAACTAATAACTTGGCATCCTGTAATATAGTAGGCCAATAATATCCTGCCAACAATACCCTACGTGTTAAAGCTTTGAAACCACAATGAGCTGATCCATCTCCATCATGTAATTCAGATAAAATGTTTTGAGATTCTTGCTTACTCAAACATCGTAATAAAGGCCTCGACACAGACCTCTTATACAATACCCCATCCAACACCACATAACCAAGAGCTTTATTCCTTATTTTCTTGAGCAAGTGCTTATCAAGAGGTAGTATTCCCTTTGTAAGAAAATTTAATAAGTGAGTTCTCCAATCACCCCGAATGCGCGCCGAATCATTTACTACCTCCTCGACAAATTCACATTGCTCAGAGCTTAATATAATCGAAGGCAGTGGTTGTGTTACGATGCATGGATATTATTCAGAGTAAGCCATTGTTGCTAAAGAATCAGCCATTGTGTTATTTCCTCTTCGAATATGCTCCACCTCAACATTTTCAAATTGTGCCATCATACTTCGAAGTTCTTGCAAATACAAAACTAAACAGTCTTTTTTAGCTTCTGATATTCCTTTAACATGGTTAACTACTAACTGCGAATCTGTTTCTAAGTGCACGAATATTGCTCCACAAATTTTTACTAACCGCAATCCTGCTAACACTGCTTCATATTCAGCTTCATTATTCGAAGCATGAAATCCAAATCTTATAGCTTGAAACATATACTCCCCTGTCGGTGCCACCAATTCTACCCCCGCACTCGACCCTTTATTACTAGATCCTCCATCAGTTCGTACCGTCCACACCGGATTCGTGTGTATTTTTTCATCTTCTTTCTTTTCGAACCTGCTCGAATGAAACTCAACAAAGAAATCTGCTAAGGCCTGAGCTTTGACAGCCGTTCGTGGAGAGAATAACACATCGAAATCTCCCAATTATACAGACCACTTAGTCATTCTTCCCGAGATATCTGGCTTTTGCAATACATTTTTCAATGGATAAGAAGTTCGAACCACAATTGTATGTGCTTGGAAGTAAGGACACATTTTTCTCGCCGCCACTATTACACACAACGCCAATTTTTCGAGCTTTAAGTAACGTTTTTCAGCATCAACCAAACTTTTACTAACATAATAAACGGGCTTCGAAACTCCCGTATCTTCACTTATCAGAACTGCACTCACTGCATAATCCGATACTGCTACATACAAAAACAGTTGCTCACCTTCTCGAGGCTTTGATAATATTTCAGGAGAGGACAAAAGATTTTTTATCTTAATAAAAGCTTCTTCACAATCCGAAGTCCACTCAAAATTCTTCGGTCGACGTAACACCTAGAAAAAAGGCAAACATTTATCTGAAAAACGAGAAATGAATCTGTTCAGAACTGCTAACCTGCCTGTTAATATTTGCACTTCTTTGATATTCCGAGGCGAAGACATTGATATCAAAGCCTTCAACTGTTCTGGATCCACTTCAATTCCTCTTTCACTTATCACATATCCCAGAAACTTACCAGATCAGACTCCAAACGTGCATTTTTCTGGGTTCAACTTCAACTGTATTGCTCTAAGATTCAGAAACGTCTCTTCTAAATCATCAATATGATCATCATCACTTTTGCTCTTAACTAGCATATCATCGATGTATACCTCGATATTCCTCCCTATTTGTGAAGCAAATGCCTTATTCATCAACCTTTGATACGTAGACCCAGCATTTTTCAATCCAAACGGCATCACTCTATAACAATGTAAACCTCGATCAGTGATAAAGGTTGTGCTTTCTTCATCCTCTGGATTCATTCGAATTTGATTATATCCTGAAAATGCATCCATAAATGTTAAAATTTTATTTCCAGAAGTAGAATCCACTAATTGATCAATTCGAGGTACTGGAAAATGATCCTTTGGGCAAGCTCTGTTTAAATCTGTGAAGTCTACACACATTCTCCATTTTCCATTCTTCTTTTTCACCACTACAGGATTAGCTGTCCACTTTGGATATTTGGACTCCCTAATATGCCCCATTTTATACAATCTATCTACTTCAGCAATTATGGCCTCAGATTTTTCCAAAGAAAAAGCTCTCCTTTTTGTATTATTGGCTTGATCTTCGAATCCACAGCCAAACTATGACATATAATATCAATTGGGACCCCCACTACATCCTCAGACTTCCAAGCAAACACATCCAAGTTTTTAGACAAAAAATTCAATAACCTTTCTCGCACTAATAAAGACAATAAAGTCCCAATTCGAAGTACTCTGTTATTATCGAAGACGTATTCTTCTATTTCTTCACTTACTATCACAAAACTCGGGGTTGACCTCAGATCATCAATTCCTTCATCTTTACTACTAGAAGGAAACCCCCCAAATTTCTATTTCTCCATTGGATCATCGGTACTTTTATCACGTAGTCTAAATGCAGCAGTATAACACTCTCTAGCTACTTTTTGATCACTTCGAACTACACCAATTCGATCCTCGACTACATATTTCAAACATTGATGAACTGTAGAAACTATAGCATACATTTTTGCCAGTCATGACCTTCCAAAGATAGCATTGTAGCTCGACGGACAATCTACCACCATAAAAAGCACCTGTACTTTCTTTTTAAAAGGCCCTTTTCCCAGAGAAATTTCACCTTCAAATTCCCCTACTACATTCGCTATTGCGCCAGTAAACCCAATTATAGTTCTTTCTGACCTTTCTATCCGAGGCGGAGTGTTTAATCTATCATATGTTGATTTAAACAACACATTAGCAGAACTTCCAGTATCAATCAATACTCGTCGAATTTCTACCCCACACACTTCTGCTCCAATGACTACTGCATCTTCATGTGGTCCGGTAATTCCTCTCAAATCATCTCCATCGAAAATTATAAATGGGACATTCTTCTTATTGTATAGATGTGCTGATGCTCCTCCTTCAATTTGATGAGTTAATTTTACTATATGCCTTTTCCTCGAATTATTAGTATCATTAGTCATTGAATCTCCCCCAAATATTGCCAATGACTCAAAGAACGCACACAAATCTCGAACACGTCCTTTACACATCGGCTCATCAACTGACATCAACAACAATCGACTGGGGTCTGGGTCGACATATTCTGAAGCCACATCAAATTCATCCTCTGCAACATCTAAAATCATCAATGCACTTTCCTGCTTAGAGTTAGGATTACTTACCTTTTGAGTTACGGCTTTAGCGTTCCTTTTGACATACTCCAACAATTTTCCATTCTCTATCAAAATCTGCATTTCCTTCTTCAAAGCAATACAATCATTTGTATCATGCCCAATATCATCATGATACCTACAGAACCTGCTATTGCGTTCCTCTCTTGGTCTATTAATTGGTGCCGGCTTTCTAAAATTTACTGTTCCCTTGGTTTTCTCATAAATCGATGCCACATTTTCAGTCAAATCAGCATAATATTCTGGTCTTACCCATACATTCGATCTTGGTCTGAATTGGTATTGATTACTAAAATTGTGATGATTAGAACCCCTTGATATGAGTTCGAACCTCCTCGATTGGAAACATTTTGACTATCCATCGCTCGTGACGAGTTATTATTCGAAGCGTTCACTTGATTATTTCCCACTTGACTATTCCCTTTCTGAACACTATTATTTCCTCCTCGAACTCGAGTAGACTCTTCGACTTTGATCTGATCTTCAACCTGAGCCATGAGAGCTCCAAACGTTAATGCCCTACACCTTTTTGTTTCATCAGCTAAATCCACTGGCAACAATCCTTGTCAGAACGCCGCCATAGCTACTACTTCTTCACAATCATCTAATCCTGCTTTTGTTGACACAAATCTTTTAGTATAATCCTTCAACTTTTCTCCCACAGCTTGCTTACAGTGTATTATCGTATCTCCATTAGCTCACATTTCTTTGCTTCCCACAAACTGTATTCGAAAAGCTGTGTAAAAGCCTCTAAAATTTACATTGGACTCCTTAGGAATCTTATTATACCATTTTAACGCAGTTCCTTTGAATGTCTCAGAGAATGCCCTACAAACCAATTTATCATCATCCTCGAAATTAGTCATATAATTCTTGAATTGCTCTATATGATCATCTGGATCTTGAGTTCCATCAAACTTGTCAATTTTAGAAATGTCGAACCGCCTCGGAAGTGGTACAGATCTAATCGCACTAATCAACGGTGAATCCCTCCAATCTACTCCTTGAACAAACTAGTCTTCGTTCCTCATTCCCACAGTAGCATACAAACTTGGTTCGCCTTCAAATTTCCGAGGAGAATACATTCGTTTTTCCTTCTTTTGCCTTCCTTCCTTATACATTTTAGCTGGCCAAAATTCATATCCTCCTTCTTTTGAATGACTTCGGAAATGCTTATATCTTGGTGTTTCATCTGATTCTGAATTCTCAAAATCTTCTTCACTAGAATCTACATACCGTCGCTTCTGCAACTTTTCCTTTTTTCTCATTCCACTATGCTCCTTCTTACGCTCAAAATGTATTTTACGTTGAACATCTTGAACATCGTCGACGTCATTCGATGGATCCGACTGATCATCCTGATTACCTCTTGCTACTTCAGATCTAAGTCTAGCGCCATTATTATCTTGTTTCTTTTGAGCAAATCTATCAAGTTCTCCCACTTTTCTTATCAACTCATTCATTTTACCTTCAAAATTGAATTGGTTTGATCGAATCAGAACTGATTCATCTGCTTCTTTCTCTTGCAGATCAGATATCAATGTCTCTAAAGCCCTTTGAATAGACGAATTATCTCCTTCCTCCGAATTCATCTCCGATCAACGAAAATACAAACGAAATGCTTCAAAAAACGAAAAGATTCGAGACTCGATTTTTGATCTATCGATCAAGGTATCTTCGCCCCCTCTTTCTAGCGCCAATTTAGTGAGAATAGAAAATATTGATTAAGAGTCTGCAGAGATTTTTAGACGATGAATATAATCTTTCTCCTCTTATTTTTTCATTGGTGTTATCAGCCTCCCCGACCTCTTTAAATAGGCCAAGTGAGTTAGTTACAAATTCGGTTACATAAAAGATTTATTTACACTTCACTCCCTATTCTTCTTATAAAGCTTTAATCTTATTCCTTATCAATAGAACTTATCATTCAAGTCCTTATTAATTACATTTAAGTCCCTTATGAATCTATTTTCTTATCAAGGGTTACGAATTAGGGATGGAGTCTGATGAGGGTGTTAGAGCTAGGGTTTGGGTCCTATTGGGTCTGGAGCCCTTTCTCTTTGGGCTTGTGTGTTTGGGCCTCTCTCTTGATTGTAACAGATATTTTTGGGTCGATCTTAATAAATATGTTCTTTTGCCAAAAAAAAATAACAAGAATAATAGTAGCATTATATATTAATAAATTATTATTATTTTTTAAGCAGAAAAAGATGACTTATTGATTAGGGGTATAATTGAAAGTCTACAAAGATATTAGATTTTATTGGAAAGTTACGTAAAATTTAGGTTTATGGTTAAAAGATGGAAACATGTCAAATTTTCAGATTGAAAATTCAGCTCGATTTCTTCTTCTTTCTTCCTTCAATCTAATCTTTTGTTTTTTCAATTCAATTGAAGCTCCAATTGTACTTAATAATTCTTCATTTTTTAGTTCAGGATTCCAGTAATGCTTCTCCTTCTTTTTCTTTCTTCTTTTGGGTTTTGTTGTTTACTGCTTCACTCTATCGAAGATGCGGCTTCATTGATGCTGCAAATGTCCAGTGATATCTGCTTCGCCTTCTTGCTTCTTTCTTCATTTGAATTTTGTTGTTTGCTTGTTCCTTCCATCGATACTAATGCTCCATTGATGTTGCAAATGTAAAAAACAGCATTATACTACAACACAGAGTTAGTTGCCTATTCTGATATAGCCAATATGTAAGTTTTCAAAAAGTACAATTGATTGTAATTCCTTAGGTGGACTGAAATTTCTGAAATCAATTTTCGTTTTACATTTTAGGGTCCAGCGAGCTAGCCAATCGACAGCTCTGTTCTATTCCATAAAAATGAAATGAACTGATATATTTTCACTAATCAAAGATAGAATACTATTGATTACTGGAGCCAGATAAGTTTGAAATTTTCTTGACTTTATTAGAGATATAAGAACTTGAGAATCAGATTCGATGTCTACTTCCTTTAGGTTAAGAATTCTGCAGATTTTGAGTCCATAATTCAACGCTCTTGCCTCAGCTTTCAATGAAGTTAGTTTCCCGTAGTTGCTTCCATATCCAGTTATAATTTCTCATTTGTTGTTTCTGATTAATATTGCTCCACTAGATTCTCCAGATTGGAGGCAGCATACGTCGGTATTCATTTTGTATCTTCGTTGTGAATGAGGAATCCAATTGAGGTAGGTTGCTTTTTTGTTAGATTTAATATGATTCACACATCCCAGCATGGTAACATTCTCTTCAATGTATTTCCATTATTTTCTCAGGAGAAGTCGTGAATGATCTAGTTGTGTAAGCATTTTCATGATGTATTTGATAGTTTCCTTGACTGAGAAAGTTTCTCCTTTCATTTTTGTTTTGTTCCTTTTTTCCAAGTAGACCAACTCTTGAGAGGAAGAAGAATGTTTTTATGTGAATCTTGGTTGGGGAAGACCAGAACCAGGCTCTAATTAAGTGCTTTATTGTCATAAATCTTCTTATGTCTACTGATAGAATACCTGCAAAATAAGTCCATATACTCCACGTAAAGTTACATGAGACGAATACATGGTTAGTTGTTTCAATATTTCTACAGAACTGACATTTTGAGACTATACAAATATGTCTTGATTGCAGTGTTGAATCAGTATGAAGTTTGTTATGTAATAATCTTCAGGCCAGGAAAGAACATTCCTTGGGAATATGTTATTCCATAGATTTTCAAACAAATAAGATTTGAAAAGGGAAGGACTAATGATGTTTAGTGTTTATTTAACACTAAATTTACCATCCTTTGAAATTCTCCTATATATGGAGTCTTTAGTATTTTCATTAATTGTTGTCTTTAACACCAATTTAATGTTAGAGTCTGTTAAGTATCTCTTTTTAGTTTAGAGACATTCTGTATAGAATATTCCCAGAAACTTTGTACAAAGATACCTTTAAACCAGTCATCATTTGAGTTGCTTTCAAGCTTAATTAGAGGGGGATTATCATACCAGTTGTCTAACCATATATAGACTTTACCTTCTCCCATATTCTATTTGATATTTTCCTTAGCAAAATATTTTATATTGCGTAGCCTCTTCTATGTTTGAGATCCCTTTCTAGACCAGTCAACTTGTAGAGGGTGTTTACCATTACAGTATATGCTTTGCATAAGTTTTACCCATAAGGAGTTGTTTTCCCTAAAATTTATCCAAAGCTTACATGAAAATGCACTCTGAACATCTTGGATACTTCTCAAGTTTAAGCCTCCCTCACCATATGACTTCATACATTTGGCCAGGAACACTAATGAATTTTTTTTCTTCACTTGTTGATCCTCACAGGAATTTGTTGAACAACCTTTTAATTTTGATAATGATTGATTTTGGTAGCCAACTATTATGGGAACGGTATTGTGGGATGGTCATAAAGACTGAGTTAATTAAGGCCACTCTTCCTCCCAGTGATAACATTTTGTTGTTCCAGCTTTCTATCTTTTCTTTTATCATTTCAAACAGTGGTATGAAGTTTGAAGATTTTTTTGTTAGGGCTTAATGTTATGCCAAGATATGTTGTAGGTAAGTTACTAAGAGTGAACTTAGTTTAAATAGCTAGATCCTGCCTTCTAGCTTGAGAGGAATTGGTTGATGTTATAATGGTAGTCTTTTCCTTATTTAGTGACTGGCCCGAGATGTTCTGGTACTCCTGCAACAAGCTACCAATCTTCTCCATTGAAGTATACTAATCATTAGTAAAAATAAGCAGATAATCTGCAAAAGATAGGCTAGGAATTATAAGTTTGCTTCTACTGGAGAATTTTAAGGTCTTATCTGTTGTAAACATGCTCGTTAGATTTTTTTAATAAAACTTCTTCAGCTAGTATAAAGAGACTCGAGAATAATGGATCCCCTTGTCTCACACCTCTTTTAACCTTGAAAAAGCCTACTGATTCACTATTAATCAGGATAGAAACATGAACAAATGATATGATGCTTATTACTACAGATATTACTCTGTTATTGACACCATAATATTTTAAAAACTTCAGGATAAAGTAGCGGGAAATGTTGTCGAAGGCTTTTGACATATCCACTTTGATCATTATGTTACCTGATTTTGTTTTTCTGCTCACATCATGCACCAGCTCATTTTCTATTAGTATGTTTTCATGGATAGATATGTCCCTTACATATGCTCTCTGTTCTTGTAATATCATCTTTGGAAATTAAGAAGAAAGTCTATTATTGAATAATTTAGACATAATATGATTCAACATAGTATAGAGACTTATGGGTCTGCATTGTTTCTAGAATTGAGGATGTTCAACTTTAGGGATCAAGCATATTCCAGTTGCCAGAATTCCCAGAGGTATGTTTTGACCTTTAATAAAGGCTCTTATTGAATTGTAGAAATCTTGTCTTATGATGCTCCAACACGTTGTAACGAAACACCTATTGTATCTATCTACTCTAGCAGCTCCTTCAGAATTGATACTTTAAATTGTGTTCCAAATCTCTTGATCAGAAGGTTCGGTTAACATAAAGCAATTATCTTTTTCATCAATAATTTTAGGATTAATGTTTAGTAAATCAGAGTTCAAATAATGATCCTGTGTGGTTTGATTTGGATATGAAGGTGTAAAGATGATGTTCATGAAGTAATTTGTGGTTGTAGCTTTGATCTCTTCATCATCAGTGAGCCATTAAATTATTATGCTTGATTTGTGTGATGTTTGTTTTCCTTCTTCTTCTATTAACATAGTTATAGTATGTCTTCGAGTTCCTATCTCCATCTCTGATCCAGTTTGAGTAGCATTTTTGCTTCCAAAACTCCTCTTCCATAGTGAGAGCAAGAAGATGTTTTGCAATGGCTCTAGCTAGCCTTATCCTGTCTTCTGGGCTATTAGTTTGAATAAACTTTATCTCATAAACTTTAACTTGCTCTTCTGTTTGGTTAACTTTGTCAAAACTGTTACCAAAGCATTCTTTATTCCATAATTTTCAGAGTTTCCTTTAATCTTTTTAACTTATTCCATAGTATAGATAAAGGATAGCCATTTATTGGGAAATTCGAACTGGATTCTACAACTCTCAAGAAATCATTATCCATAGTCCAGCCATTGATGAACTTGAAACTTTTCATATACTTAACATTGTCTTTGCCGATTGATATGCAGAGACGCGTATGGTCTGAACATGGTCGAGCTAAATGTACCATTTTTGTGTCTAAAAAATAGTCAGCCCAGTCTTGGTTTATGAGGACTTTATCAAGACGCTTTCACTTGGTCTTGTTAGTCCAGGATAATTTGGTTCCAGAGAAACCAACATCTTCAAGGAAACAGTCTTTGATTGCATCATTGAAATCAGTTGAGCTTTGGTAGCAAAAATTTGACAAGCCTAGTTGTTCTGAAGAGGAAGTTATTGTGTTGAAGTCTCCCATAAGGAGCCATTCATTTGTTGAGTTTGCAATGTTTCTCAGTTTATTCCAAACTTCCATTCTAGCAATCCTTTGAAATTTTACATATATATAGGTGACTGAAAATGACTTAGTGCTTTGATAATGCAATATTTTTATATGAACACACTGCTCACAATCTTCCAATATGTCTATTTGGTAATTTGAGTACCAAAACAGTCAAATTTTGTTAGATGAATTAGCATAGAAGTTAGGAAAACTTAGCTTTGTTGACACATAATCAATTTGATCCCTTCTTATCATTAGATCTTGGATACAAATGAAGGAAATTTTCTCTCTCTTGTTTATTGACTTCAATCTTCCTATTGAATTTTTGTTCCTTGCTCCTTTTATATTCCAACATAGAATCTTGATCGTTTTAGGTTGATACGGGAATATCTTTTTTTCTCTTGTAGAGATTGAAATGACCCTGGTGGTTTGCATTTTTTTCTTGCTATGGCCAATTTCAGCTTCTTATCTAGTAAATTTTGAAATGATGGATCTACGTCTTTTGTTTTAAGGGTTGGGTTGATTGGGAGACTCCCAGTGTTATCTTTAACAGATGTGATATATCCAGAGGAGATAAAATCTTCTAATGTCTGCTCAGTTTCCAGTGATTTGATTGCCTCAGCTACCAATTCTTCATCTACTGCTTCTTTACTTTCATCAGGTTGATCCACTTCCTCATTATTTTCTTCTGATGGTGTGATTGATTAATCGGGGTTGTTTGGCACAAGTATTTTCTTTTCCTTTTGTGAGTTCATTAAGTTCTCCTTATCTATATCCTCATCAAACGCCTGATCTTTTTATGGTTTCTGATTTTTACAGGATTCCTCATCATGGCCAACATGAGAACAATGATGGTAGTACTTTTGCACATTCTTGTAACTTAGTTGGAGCAAGGCACCCTTGTTCTCTTCAAAACCCAGCCACATATGGTGTTGTAGTGGCTTAGAAATGTCAATCTCTATCCACGAGTAACAAACATTATATAGAGCCTTGTTCTTAGGAGGAATCAACGCTTTGATAGGATCTCCTAAAGCAGAAGAGATAGAATGGATAATCTTCTCATTATATAAGCTTTCTGGCAGTCTTTCTAATCTGGCCCACACATGTACAATTGGAAATTCTTTCCTTAGATTGAAGAAAGGTATCCACTTCAACACACGCATCGAATACTGCCCAACTGACCACGAACCTCTACTCCATATTTTACAGATGTCTTCACGTAGAAAAAACTCAAGAAATAGATGTCGCGAGTCCCAATTGGTGTAGGAAAAATCACCTTCAAACCTTCTATCCTCAAAGAACTTGTATAATACCTTTTTGGAAGGCCCTTGGATAATTTACCATCAAGTGTATATGTGGAAGAGGACTGAAAATTATCAAGAACTTCTTCCCCAAATTGTATGTCAATGTGATCATTCTTGAACTTTATATGCTCTGGTTTGAGATCCTCCTTCTTGATCTTTGTTGCAACTTTTAGATATGACCTATTGCAGGACGTCTGTATTCTTGAAACTCAGACTTTCTAGCAGAAATGCAGAAAATGATCCGTTTTACAGATTGAAGCTCTGCTTTGCATCTTACAGTGAAAGATTGGAGAATTAATTTGATAAAGATTACCAAGTGATTTTTAGATCTAGGAGAAGCAGATCTAAGGTATTCAATTAGGAATTGAATCAGAAGTTTAAGGGAATCCTTCGTTTCTTGGTGAAGAAACCCTATATTTCTTGGAGCTTTTCATCCACGTACGTAGTTTACCGAAGCTTATGATTTCTTATACTAATAAATTATAAATAACTCCATTAAAGAGTTTAGATATTATCAATGGCATGTAGAAAAAAATAAAACTATAATAACAAACATATTTCATAAGTTTATGTACAATACTAAATTATTGAGGTAAATAAACCTAGATTCTTGGTAAGTATACAACGAAATAACTACATGGTAGGTTGTGATTATTTTTCCAAGTCTAAACTTTTTGTTTATTTAAAGGCTTTTGAGTTTCACTATAAGTTCTCCGAACTGGATAACAAAACTTGACACTAAAATAGGTTTTCTACTTGAACAGACCAATCCGCTAGAGCACAATATTGTTCAGTTACTCTCGCATGTTTATTCCAGTATGAGCTTTATTCCAATATGAGAACGATATGTATCTATATAAATTTTCAAACATCACTAGTTTAAATTACTCTTATATGGCTATCGTTACAGTTTCTTTTATATTCTCCAATAGTGGATTTTAAGGATCATTGTCTTAACCAAACATAAAACATTTGCACATACATGAAACTTTTAGAAAAAAAAAGATACATAAGAACATAATATAGATTACCTGATTAGCTTTGCGGCCTAGACCCATCAAAAACTTGTTAGGCTTTATATCACGGTGTAGAAATCTATGTGAGTGCGTAAACTTAACTATGTTCAGCTATATAATGAAAGAAAAGGAAATAAGTATAAGAGTTCATTCCCAAAAAGAAATTGAAAAGAAAAATAAACTAAAATAGTCTCAAACCTAGTTGTACACTTACTAACTGATCAGCAAGCATCAAGACAGATTTCAGAGACAACCTCTTATTTCCTCGACTTCTTTGATGATAATAATCGTGTTAAGAGGGTTTTGGGCGAGGTTAGATTGGGCATGAAAGATAATTTTTTTAGATTTCGAAACCCTAGAACTAATATCACTAAAATCCTTACGGTTGAGGCAAGCTTATGCTGAAGGAGATTATGTTTGTTGGTGACAAGACTCATCCCACAGGAAGAGATAGGGAGATTCCAGATTTTAGAAATAATATTTTTGAACTGAGGTTGGGATTGCCATGTATTAAAGATTTTGAACGGTTCCTTACGTCTTTGACGAGGGAGCCCAAGATTAAAAGTGACACTGGTATGGTATGAGGTACGGAGAAAACCAAAATGAGCCAAGGACATTGGGAAAAGGTCGTCCCAGTCAGTGTTGACTAGAGCACAATCGATTTTGGAAAGGATTGGATGAGAATGTTTATTATTAATCCAAGTGAAATGGAATCTAGTGGAACGGAGGTCACTGAGCTTACTGAGGTAGCAACATTAATTAAAGTCATCAATTACAGAAATCCAATTTCTGGAGGAGCCTAATCACTCCTCTGGCTAACAAATGGCATTGAAATCCCCTAGGGAGATCCAGAGGATGCCTTTATCTTGGTTGGAAATAGTTATTAAATCATTACAAAGATGGGTACAATCCTGAGCATCACTGAAAGAATATATGGTAGTGAATCTGAAGAGGCATTAAAATTATGATAATTGGCCAAACAATAAATATACTAATTGGATTGAGATAACCTAGAAACAATGATAACACTAGGGTTCCAGATAATCCAAATTCTAAGCAGGAGATGAGAAGAATAACTGGTAATGACATGCCAAAAGGGAACCATATACCTAATTATGGAATCTACTTTATAGAACTGGAATTTAATTATTACTAATATTAATAAGAAGATAATATTACTAATGATGAAGTCAGTAACATTTTTTTTCCTAACAGGATAATTAAGACCCCTCACATTCCAAAAAAAATATTCATAAGGAAAAAAGGTTTACAATGCTTTAGGCTTGACTCATGAGAAGCAAAGCCTTTTAGGAGGTGAATCAACCTCATCATCGCTATCAACCTCTTTAACCTCTTCTAATGAGACTAGATGATGAACAATTTCTATCTCTGGATCAATCTTGGAAAGATAAAATTTCTCGGAAGACGGAATCCGAATACTTGAGATGTGAGCTTTAATCCAATTTTATGTAGATTTTTGTTTGAGAAAAAACTCTTCATGATGGACTGAATCATACGATGGTCTCATCTTTATTGTACAATGATTAATTACCGCATATATAATTAATACCTAATCCACCCATCCAATAATTAATATTTTATTTTTAGTAAGATACGTAATTAAATAATAAGAGGGTAATTAATCCAATAATTAATATATTATTTTTAGTAAAATACCTAATTAAATATTTAATGGCTACATCGATTAATAAAATTAGGAGGGCATGCCACTTAGAGTCCTTAACAATTATATACTTAAGGACCATACTGTAAATACTCGAAAAAATAGGAATTGTCTTTCCCGTGACTATATCCAACTTACCGTTCTTATCCATGATGTTATCACAAGAAGAGCAGTTACAAACCATCCAACCCGTCTGCATCATCATTTTATGGACTTTGAAGCTCGCCAAGCACCACCATTCTAATATTTTTTTCACTCTAAAAAAATCAACAAGTTGTTCCTCCATCCGTTTAACCCTTCAACGAACCTTTTTTACTCATTCCCTAGTTATTCTCGTCACTTCGATAATGTTATGTTATCTTAGTATCCCATTATAACCAAATCAGCACCATCAATAAGAAACAATATCTCTAAGAGAAAATTATGTAAGCATTTAAGAGATATACAAATTTATCTTATTTGAATGCATATTTTGATTAATGGTAGGCTTATGTGTTCTAACATTATATCGGTGTCCAATATACTGAGATTGTGTCTGGTTGTTCTAGATTTTTTCACCCAAGTCTTGCGTGTATCAAAGAAAATCTAATGGGTCCAGACTCTGACATGAATGGTTGGTATTAAATTTTATTATGAAAGAAAAGTCTTGTCAAAGATAATGTCCATAAACAAGTAAAGACTTAGAGAAATAAAACCACTTTTATTACTTCTTCTGCTACCAATCATCCAACTTTCAAGCATAAAGTACATAGATGAATGAAATATATTAACTAGGGTACGTGTCATCCATCCGTTATATTTGTTATTACATACATTAGTGAATTATCCTCTAACTATTTAAAACCTTTAGGTAATACCAAACAATAACTTTGAATGATCTTCGAACCACGCAGACCTTCTTTTTTCACCCCGTTAAGTAAACAATATTTTTCTCTTCTTAATTCATTTTACCTCACCTTTCATATGCTTAGTCATTGCTTATTTTACGTCGTCCAATTTATTATTATTTACAGCCAATTATGGTTTGTCATGCTTATTGATGTAGCCGAGAAAGTCCAAACATAAATTTATTTTATTTTATTTTATTTTATTCAAATATCTTATATTGTTTAAATCAAATCTAATTATATTAAGATTTTATTTTATTTTATTTTAATATATTTATTTATTTCCTTGTATTCTAATTTAGGGTTTTGAGAAGCTTTTATATAAAGCCTCATATGCCTTAAGTTATTTTAAGTTTTTGGAATAATATATATTTTTATCTCTGAAATTTTCAATCTTTGTTACCCTTAGATTATGGTTTCAGCATGTTACCCTTGAATTAGGGTTTCATCTATCGTCGCTTCTTCTTCTATTTCTGCTACGTCATCAGTTTGGTATCAGAGCCTTAGTTCCTACTATGGGGAAGCATGTTTCTAAAGCTTGACTCTTCTGATTCAAGGTTTAAAGAAGAGAACAACACACATGGTCATGAAGATCGGGAAGATCGTTTGAGTATGAGGGGACATACCAGCCGTTTCAATGACGATCGTATTGACCGGTTACTGAAGGAGTTTAAATTGGCTACCAATCGTCGAATGAAGGTAAAAATTGCTTATCGAGATGCTGTCTCAAGCTATGAAGAGGGTTTCAAAACTATTTTTTCATCAACGGGACATGGGGATGTTGTCTTCAGGCTATGAAAAGGTTTTCGAAACTATTTTTTTTCTTCAACTGGATGACTTCAATGTGACTTCGAATAAGGAACACTCGAGAAGAATTATATTATTTCGATAAGGTCAACAATTATAATTCCCAAGGTAACAATTGAAAAAAAAATAAAAAATAAACAAATTGAAAAAAATTGGTTGTTGATGGTGATGGTGCTATGAATTCAATTCTTGTCAACCATGGGAGGATCATGTAGCCCAGAAAGTCCAAACATAAACTTAATTTATTTTATTTTATTCTATTCAAATATCTTATATTGTTTAAATCAAATCTAATTATATTAAGATTTTATTTTATTTTATTTTAATACATTTATTTTATTTCTTTGTATTCTAATTTAGGGTTTTGAGAAGCTATATGAGGCTTCTAATCTAATCAAGGGTAACATGATAGAATCCTAATCTAAGGGTAACAAAGATTGAAATTTTCAGAGATAAAAATATATATTATTCCAAAAACTTAAAATAACTTAAGGCATATGAGGCTTTATATAATAGCTTCTCAAAACCCTAAATTAGAATACAAGGAAATAATATAAATGTATTAAAATAAAATAAAATCTTAATGTAATTAGATTTGATTTAAACAATATAAGATATTTGAATAAAATAAAATAAAATAAAATAAGTTTATGTTTGGACTTTCTGGGCTACATCACTTATTCTCTTTAGATAGTCATTATCGTCTCTTTTTACCTCGTCATATTATTTTCTTTACCTTGTCATATACTCGTATCCAATCATCTTTTAGTCATTTTATCCTCTTTTATATTTCATTTTTATTATTATTATTATTATTATTATTATTATTATTATTATTATTATTATTATTATTATTATATACACTCTTATCATGTTATATTTTATGTCACCATTATACTTGTAGACTTACCTCGTATATTGGGGTATAGATCATAGAGAGATATACTTGTATAAGTTATTCAACTTCAGTTGGGTAATCTTAATTTTTAATGTATAAAAGGAATAAATAATCATTTTGTTATAAGGTATTTTTTGGGAAATAATATAGGATAATATTTAATACATAGTCATAATAAGACTAGCTCTTTAAAACCTCGCTTTAAACACCTTCCATAGCTTTTATAGTTTTCCAAAAGATAACAAAAAACCCACAAAAAAAATTAATGTTGTTTCTTATATCAACTAATGAGTCATAACATATGAAACTTGTCGGTACAAATGAGTGTTAATTTTCAATAATTGCAACCAAAATCAAAATCACAATAATGATATATCTTAGACAACAAACCATGTTTCTCAATTTAAACTACGACACATATGAGAAAAGGAAAATCTATCTAAGTGTAAAAACCATTTTTAAAATAAATAAAAACAATTTGAAAATGATATAATAAAATTTATTTTGTTTCTTGAATCAAGATAAGCTCTATTTTTTAAATAACGAATGACATTTTATTTTACTTTTTAAAAGTAAAGCAGGTTAAATATTATAAAAAACTATATATTTTTAAATTATTAAGAAAATATGTATGGAAATCTAAGTGTTTGCCTTCTGTAGTTGGCCGAGACTTTGCCTCAATGGTGATTAGCATACTAGTGTGATAGGAAGGAACAGAGCTTCATCTCTCTAGTTATGAAATCAAAATATACAAGAATAACATAAATATAAAATCAATCACACGACACAACTGCTCAACTATACTATGTTCGAAAGTTTCTAAAGCTTAGAGAGAGAATTCTCGACTCTGAGTGTTTCTCTCAATGTATATCTTTTAAAATCGTTTCTAACTTGAAACATCTCTCAAACATCGAGCTTCATACTTTCATTTAAGATATATGGAACCAAGAATAGGTGACATAAGCATAACATGCTCACAATAATAAATGATAGTTTGTTCAAGATAACAACGAGAAGTAATAACACCAGCTGCTCTAATATTCGTATTGGCCTGATATATTTTTTGAAAAAGGTATGACATATTTTTAAAAACAAGATAATATCAATATTTTTAAACAAAACATAGTGGATTTTATTATCCTTTTTGAAACAAGACAAGATAAATTTTCTAAAATAAGTTAAGATAAATATTTTGAAGCAAGACATTATATATATTTTATTTTATTTCTTGAGGTAAAATATGGTAGACGTTTTTTGAAACAAAGCAAGACATGTTGTTTCTATACAAAAAACATGACCACTATCTTATAAAAAGACAAAACAATTTTATTTTATTTTTATAAAATGAGGTAGAACATATGCTTCGAAACAATTTTTGAAATAATTTTTACAAGAAGACATGATTTATTCTAAGCAAGACAAGTCAAATATTTTGAAACAAGGAAGGAAATTTGATTATCTTTCTTAACAGAATACATACAATATTTTGTGAAAAAAAAGGCATTTATTTTACTTTAATAAAGGGTGAAAAAATATGATATATTGTTAACATTATAGTCTGTTAGTTATTTGACTCATCAGGGCTTTAAGTTATTATTCTATATATTGTGACTTAAACTCTTTGTAGAATATAATTTTAGTCAATTATAAAACTCTACATATCTTTTATTTCTCTCGTTCATCATGGCATCCAAGAGTTTTTTATCCTTGTTTGATTTTATCGGAGGAGGGTTGCACTCCTCCTCATTCGTGGATCAAACTGATATTCAGATTTGATCATGTCTAATTTGTATCTGCTTTGATCATATTCAATTATATATCATATTGTGATCATGTTTAAATTTATATTCTTCTTTAATCCTGTTTGATTTGGTATTCTGCTTTTATCTTGTTTGGTATGGTATATTACTTTGATCATGCCCGTTTCGTCTTTTGATGTGATCACGTTTAATTTGGTATTATGCTTTAATATTATTTGATTATGTTCGCAACCGTTTGTGGTTCACTTGTTAATTCTAGCTTATATATATACACTACTTCATTAGAGTTTGTGAACTATTATCGCTAATATGTCATAAAAATATGACTATTTCAAGTCTATTGGTATCCACCTTAATGGGAAGAACTTTTCGAGTTGAAGCAATGTCGAGTTTTCTTTATGGAAACAAAATGTAGGGATATGCTTTAGATATAAAACATTCATCTACTCATAATAGAATCTCCAAAAAAACATTGGTAGTCATCTTAATTTTTCTTAATTTTAGATTGGTATTACTACTAAAATAGTATGCTTATATTAGAATTTTGATAACGTTTGAGAAAAATTCATCTACACTTAATTTTTTTCCATGTATATTTGTCTTTTTAAAACCTTTAACATATATATATATACAAATAACGAGCATAGATAAATTAAAAGTATCAATAACCACCTGAATTTTCAAGTTTACCGAAAACCAGCGGCAACATAAAATCTATCAACAATACACCTCAGGTGTAAAAACAGAAAAACCAAGAACTCATACTCTTTTTTCAGCTCACGAATCATCTTTTTTTTATAAAATCAAAACTCGCAAATATCTCAAATTAAATATTTTGCAACAAATTTTAGTGAAATCTCAAACATTTCAACATAAATCAATATACATCAGCTAAATCATGTTTCACAATAAAATTACTCTATTTCTTTTTTAATTTTTGAATTATTTTGTTATTTGTTATATTAACCTTCAATACTTTATATCTTTCAAAACCTTACTCAGAAAAAATATATTCAAAAAATACATTTATTTTTATTTTTTAAATTTGAACAAAACAATATGAATGATAATTTTTTTTTCTTATTTTTTCAACCAAATTACACTTAACTACGTAACTGGAACACATTTATTTTTTAGCAACCAAATTATATGTAATTCTACAAGAACACAATTGTTATCTCGAGACTTATTTGATAACCAAATTCCTATTTACGTATCAATTTTCTTCATATTTACTCAATACATTTTGCACGTAAATTCGTAAATGAATACATTTGTTTTCTCTGCAACCAAAGTCCTATTTACGTAACATTTTTCTTCTTATGTATGCAACAAATTTTCACGTAATTTCGCAACTACAACACAATTGCATTTGTCAGATTAATTTACAACGCAATTACACGTAATTTTGCAACTCATCACAGTCCAATATTTTTAATATATATATTTCATGGATCTAGTTTTGTTCATCTTAATAAAATAAAGTAAATAGTATATTCAGATTTTTTGGAGTTATAGTTTGGAAGATATGACATTTAAAAACGGCGAAAACAAGTAAGAGGTATATTGATATTAACAAAAAGTCCTCGTAGTTATCGGTGCTTAACTTCTAAAACCAGATGGATATTTGTACTTTATAAAACTAGTATTTTGCTTTGATCATGTTTGATTTGGTATTTTGCTTTGACCTTTTTTAATTTGGTATTATTCTTTGATTATTCTCAAATTGGTATTCTTTATTAATTCACTTTGATTTGGTATCCTCTTTTTATCTTGTTCGATATGGTATTCTGCTTTGATCATGCTCGATTTGGTATTCTGATTTGATCATATTTGATTTGGTATTATGTTTGATATTGTTTGATTGTTTAATAATGTTATTCTCGAACACAGTTTCTTTTTCCAAACTTATTTCACAATAAAAAAATTATTTGCATAACGTTTTTATTTATATTTACGCAACATATAGTGCACATAATTCCACAAATGAACACACTTGTTTTTTCGCAACCAAAGTTCTATTTACGCAACTATTTTCTTCTTGTTTACGTAACTCATGTGCGCGTACTTTACGCAACTAAAAAAATTATTTTTTGCAACTAAATTAAACGTAATTTTGCAACAGGAATACAATTTTTTTTTCAGATTCATTTTGCAACCCAATTATACGTAAGTTTGCAACCTGTCGTAGTCGAGTTTATTTTTTAAAAAATATACCTTTCATAGATATTGTTTTATTCATCTTAAAAAAACAAAACCAATGGTATTTTCTGGTTTGTTTTTTAATAGTTTGAAAGATATGGTATTTAACAAGCAACAGAGAGAAAAAACAATTAAGGGGTATATTTTTATAAACTTACGTTCTAAATTAGATTGTTATTTGTACTTTATCAAACCAAGTACTTCCAAAGATATACTCAAAATTACCTAATACTATCAAAACCATCTTGTTTTTCTCGCAAAACAAACCCTCATATAATCGACATCATAAAACATTCTCTCTAATATCAAAACCTATTTCCAATCGCAAGGAGATACAATTCTATAAAAATCAAAAGAACAAAACATCTCTCAAAATTAGAAGGAAAAACCTTAAATGTTTTTATTATAAGTGTTGTTTTCTTTATTTTATTCATTTTACCCTAAATAGTGTTATAGCTGTAAGATCTTTTTCACATTTTGTTATTTTTCATTCTTTTTTTTACAATGAGAAGGCTTTTGATTTTTTAGTTATTGTTTTTGAAATTTTTGTGAGATTTTATTATTTATTTTGCTTGTTTTGTTACTGCGAGAGGGTATTCGTTTGGTTGTGTTGAATATGTCATTGCTCATAGTAAATCGATTATATTTAGTTAGTTTGTTGTTTTTTTTTGTGTCAGGTTTTTTTAGATTAGTTTCTTAAAATATGGTACTCGTTTGATTTTGTTAAATTTGTTGATGTTAATATTGGACTTGTTCAATTTTATTGCTATGTAGTTCATAATCATGTTAGGTTTTGTTAGATTAGTTGCCTAAAGTCTGGTATTGATTTGATTGGTTGTTGTTCATATTCAATTTGTTGGACTTAATTAGTTTGAGGTTGATGTTCGATGTTAGGTCTTGTTAGATTACTTTCCTAAAATATAACATTCGTTTATTTTGTTTTGTATTTTAATTTTTTTATGTTCATGTTAGATTTTTAGATTTTGTTACTCTCTCGTTGTTATTCGTATTATGTTTTGTTCGATTTAGGTATGTTTTATGGTTAGGTAAATATAATATCAAGATTAAAATATAATATGTAGGTTTATGTGAATTGAATAACATACTTAAAATCTGATATTTATGTATGTTTTATAGTTAGGTGAATAAAATAACAAGATTTAAATTTCACATTAAACTTGTTATCTCACCACAGTTAGGACCGTTCTAGTGTGATATTTTTATTGTTAACAAAAATTAAAAAATACAAGAGTAAAAACATGTGGTCCACAGATAGGAAAAACACCTAAACATAGTTGGGATAAAAAACCGGTCAATGGTGGATCGCATGGTCCTACTATATTCTGGTCAAGTATACTATAAATTTTGAAATTACTAAGGATAATAGACATATAAAAAACATCTAAAAAATTAAAATGACACCATTCTATAACCTATTAAATATGTTATTCCAATTAAGAGGTAATTTCAAAGTGCGAAAATTCTTGAAGCTAACAATTAAAATTTACAAGATTTATAATAAGATTAAAAATTATTTCATATTTGGGGGAACATGATTTACATAATTAAATATAGTAGTTTACAAATAAGAATATTTGAAGACAAGAAGAATTCATCACGTATCATTAAAACATACTTTTCATAAGTTGAAGAATCAAAAATAAAAAAAAGAAATCAAGCAAAAGAAGAATAAAAAAAGTTCAAAAACATAACTGAAGATGCTTCGAAGCTTGATGATAATCAACAAGGATGTTGTAATGATGGTTGTAATGTACCTTTGCGTAGCTTTGTTTTTGTCAAAATTTGGTAACATGTTTGAGTGTCTAACACAATTTATTAAGAGCAAGTTTGAAACAATGTACAAATATGACCGAGCATAATTTATTGTCAAAACGTTGATATATTTAAACAAGAAAAAACGAGAAGAAAATCTAAAATACACAATGGGATGTGTTTCAATACTGATTGTAAGTAAATATTTATAATCTTGTAACTTGTTTTCGACGATTAAAAAGGTTCAAGTTTTAATTAACAAATTTATACTATCGCATGTAAAAAGTCCATCATATATATTTGGTACTAAACTAACATTAATAAAATTATTCATGTTACTTCTAACAACTAAGTTCTTTATTCAATTGATGATTAGGTTTTGGAAGGTGAGGTGGTACTTACGAGTATTGAAGGCCTCGAATGGTTAGAGAGGATGTCTAAAATAATGAGAGTGATGGATGAAAGTGAAGAAGTTTGCAAGAAGGAAGTGAGAAGGATGGTGAAAAATCTTCCAAAGAAGAAAATAAAGAGGAAAAATAAAATGAAGAAAATGAGGAGTAAAATTAAGTCGGAAGAAACTAGGATAGAAAATATAATATGAGAATAAGATCAAGTAGAAGTAAAATCATAGAGAGATTAAATAAACATGGTGAGAATAAAAACGAAGAAGAATCCATTGATGAAGTAACAACATAAGATAAAAATGAAGAAGAAGAAGAAGAAATAAAAGATAGAGAAGAAGAAAAAAAGAGATGATAATGAAAATGAATAAAAAGTTTTAAGATTAAGTAAATGAATTAAGAGAAGGATTTGGAAGTGAAGTAAATTTGGTTGAAGATGAGGAGGAAAAATATAGTGATATGTTGGATGAAAACTAGAGCCGGATTAATATTATACTACAAGATAAGAAAGAACTCAAACACATTGTCAAAGAAACATACGTAGTGTGAAAGAAGTCAAAAATTTATAAAAATACAAAGTTTGAAATAAAATATTTAAAAATTTAAACTAATATACAAAAAAGCTAAAAAAGATAACTACATAGTTCAATAAATTTTTAGTGTTGTTAATTAACACCACAACATATACTATTCAAGATATAGAGATATGTTATACCTAAAATAGTAATATATTTTTTATGATATTCTTGTTATTTATTAAAAATTAACTAAATTAAACTCTTTTATCAAATATTTTGACGAAACTATAAGTAATCTAGAGACGCATCTTCAAGCCATAAATACAAATGAACAAGAAAAGAAAGTATACTTATTCTTGTTATTCAAGTTTATGTTATTACTCTTATTTATTAAAAAGAATTACTAAATTATAGTATATCATCAGGGAATCAAAGCGTTTGAATACTTTGAAAGTGTCTAGATATACAACTTCAAAAAATAAGTGAAACTGAAAAACAAAAGAATGTATAATTATTCTTGTTATTCAAGTTTTAATCATGTTATTTCTTAAAAATTGACTAACTAATGTTATATCATTAGATGAAAAAATATTGAAGAAAATCTATTAAGAATGAGAAGGAATATTGATGAGGTAAAACATCGTCTAAGTATATGCTAATGGAAACAATGACTCAACTACTCAAGAACTAAAGAGAAACAAATAATAGCTTTTATTACTCAAAAATCAATCACCCTCAAAATGAAGGTTCACACCCATATTTATAGGATATATCATAAATAAAAATGAATAGATGAATGACATATGTAAATAAAGACACGTGAAGATCATCAAAATGTTAAGTGTGAATGACATGTGTATATAGAAGCTTCTTGAACTATATAATATATTCTCAACTCTTTTCACCAACTTCACTATTCTTCTACGCATTCTTTTATTGAATCCACGTTCAATATATATTCTGATTTTAGCTCAGCTCGTCATTTCTTATACTAGTTCGTATCCATTCATTCATTTTTCATTTTTTTATTTTACCTTGTCTAAGTTTCTTTTCATCCTCTTCATTATTTTATATTTTTCACATTAATTATTTATCTTGATTTTATATTAGTACGTCATCTCTTATATATGTCTTTAACTTTATCTTTATTTTTCATTCCTCTATTTTAGCTCGACATACTTATTATTATATAATAATCAATATTAGGTCATCATAAATTTCATCATCATATACATCATTATTACCGACTTTAACCATATATTTGTTAGATATACTCACCTATTCAGCTCGTCATCAATGATGAGTCCGGATTTTGGTACCACTTCTTATAAGAACAGGATAGGGGCAATTCGGGGAGCATCCACCCACTGAATTGTCCGAATTGAACTAATTTACTAAAAACGTAATCACGTTATGACTAAGCTAATTACCTACATGCTTAAAACTAATGGGTCTTTAAACTCGACCTGAATCCATAAGTCAACCCGAAAGCCTATGTGGCCCACAATTAAGGATATAAATACCCAACCACCTTCATTAATGAGGGTAAGGAAAATTTAATACAACGAGGCAGCTTAAATCTCTCACTACAATCTATCCAAACATTAAATAACCTTTTAAACACCACAAAACCCTGGTCAAAATTACCCTCAACCAGAAATAAACCTCACCAAATTGGCGGCCACAGTGGGAGAAGAAGGTGCCTGAATTTAGCATTCAAAACCATCAGGAAAAACCAGTTCGGATGAATCCGGACATGCAAGAAATACCACCGGCTTTGGCAGAAGTGGTGGGTGAAAATGATAAATATACGATTGAGGAGCGATACAGATTAAAAGCTGAAATAGAAGCTCTGAGGGCTGCCAAAAGGGCAGAGATGGGCGCAAAAGAAAAATCAAAGGCGTGAATTGCTCATCAAACTGAAAACCCAAGAGAACATGAGCCCTCAAAAACCCATGTGAGCACGAGAAAGACTCATGCTACTTTAAAAAAGTCTTACCGGACTAAACCGGTGGAGAGCTCGGATTCAGACTTAGAATCTTCCAGTAGTTCCTCAGGTGAAGATGGAATCGAAGAATCATTGTCATCCAGCAGTGATGAAGGCCGTTCTAAAAAGAAACAAAATTTAGTCAAAAAGTACTCGAGAAAAAGGGACAGACATGGAAGGTTAAAGAGGCATATAGGCAAAGGATCGTCTCATAGCCGGAGACACGTAGATCGGATGGTGATGGATCCTTTTGCCTTTCATGATGAACCAAGTATATTTTCAACTCCTAATGAAGATACGGTTTTCAGTCGTAGCCGTAATTGGAGACAATCTCCATTATCCTCCAAAATACTGTCCGGAAATCTTCCGAAGAGATTCGACAGTACAAAAATGGAAAAATATGATGGTAGCAAAGACCCGGATAATCACTTAGAACAATTCAAAAAATTTATGATAAATTTTGACGATGACGACAAGTTACTTTGTAGGGCATTCTCCCAATATTTTACGGGGAGTGCTCTGAAATGGTATAATAGCTTACCACAGGGCTGTATCAGGAATTTTGACACTTTTTGGGTAGCCTTTCGGAGGTAGTTTGTTGGAAGTAAGGAAGTGAAAGCCAATGGAGATACGATTATCCATTGTGCCTAAGAACCAAACGAATCCTTAAAAGAATACATAATTCGTTTTGTAAATTCCAAAAATGGATTGGTTGATTGCTTCGAGCAAGTAACAATAGCTTCTCTGAGGCAGGGCTTAAACCCTGGAAACTTGGCTGATTCAGAAACCAGAAAAAAGGCCATGACATGGGGAGGTCTGTTAAATCAGGTCGGAAAGTAGATTAATGTAGATGAGACAAAGAAAACCAGGGTACACAGGCAGGTGAGGTCTGCTCCGGCTGCACCAAATCCAAACCAAAACCAGTCCGGGAACAAGGCTAAGGAGACCGGACAGGGTCATAACAGAGCCAAAGCTCAGTCTCAGCCAGCTGCACCAGCCCAGAGTCAACAATCTAGGAACAAAAGAGGGCCTTAGGTTCAACCGGAGTGGTTTGCTGAGTTGAAAGAAAATATAGCCACTATTTATGACAAAACAAAAGACGAAGTACACTACAGAAAGCCGGCTGTATTACAGTCTCCCAAGGAAAGTCGTAATAATTTTTTTTGCCAGTATCACCATGATACTGATCATACCACTAAGGATTTTATTTCCTTAAAGCAAGAAATCCTAAATTTGATCGAAAGAGGAAAGTTGGGAGCGTATGTTAAAAGAAGAGATGGAAATAGGCCTGATAATGCTCATCGGGTCGGTCCGAATAATGCAGGCACGTCGGCTCCGGACGGGGCTATGGTGATAATTGAAAGATTTGATGTAGAATCAGAGTATTTGGACCCCGATCCAACCCGGAATAAGGTAGGTGTTATCACGGAGCGTTGCAAGACAGTGTCCGGCCTTATACGCTTTTTTGAATCACTTACAATATTCGGGGGAGACACCATGACTGCACCAACTTTTTCTTCAAGAAAGAGGCATGTTCATACCCTAGCAACCCAGTTTGAAGGTGGCATGACTTCATATCAATCGCAAATCCTTTTTCCTTTTATTGTCTTTGACGAGGATGACTTGAGAGATATTGCTAGTCCACATGCAGATGTTGTTGTCATAGGAGCATCCATTGGAAGCAATGATATAAGACGAATCTTGGTGGATACTGGTAGTTCAGCCAATATTCTCTTTTTAACTTCCTATAAAAAGATGAAGAATCCAGCAGTAATTCAGCGTTCGAACAGGTCAATTGTGGGTTTTACTGGAAGCTCAGCAGATGTGATCGGGGAGTTCGAAGAGGATATTTTGTTGGGGAAAGGCCCTTTTAAAAAGATGGTTAGAATACTTTTTATTGTGGTGGATTGTCCCACTTGTTATAATGCTATTCTGGGGAGATCTTGGCATTCTAGGATGCATGTTGTGGCCTCGACAGTCCACCAATGTTTGAAGTATGTTGTGCAAGGACAAGTGAGGGTTGTTCGGAGCAGCCAAAAGGTAGCAAGAGAATATTATGTGACTGCACTAGCTCCTCAGACATTGGGGGCAATTCGGATCAGTGAGGAATAGTAATTTGAGGGGCCCTCTAGGGGAGAGGGTGAAATAGATTACCCCAGAGAGACCCCTGGCATTTTAATACTGATTGAAACGGTTGAAACTCATTCTCTGGCTGAAGGGAATAAGGTCAAGATAGGATCCAAGATGACATCGGAATTAAAAGGTAAAATGTTAAAAATTTTGCAAGACCACCAACATGTTTTTGCTTGGTGTAATGCTGATGTTACCGGAGTACCAGCAGACATTATATCACACCAATTATCTATCCAATGAGACGTAGCACCTGTGATACAGAAAAGAAGAGCTTTTTCAAAGGAAAAGACTGATATCATAGTGCAAGAGGTTGACCGGTTTACTAAAATGAGGCACATAAAGGAATCTCAATACCCTTTATGGACAGCTAATCCGGTGTTGGTGAAAAAGAAAAATGGAAAATGGCGTATGTGCATCGATTTCACAGATCTCAACAGAGCTTGCCCAAAGGATTTATATTCGGTTCCCCGAATTGATCAGTTGGTGGACTCCACATCTGGAAACAAGCTTCCATCCTTTATGGATGCCTTCTCCGGGTATAATCAAATTCAAGTGGATCTGAAGGATCAAGAACATACTACGTTTGTTACTGATAGGGGCCTTCATTGTTACAAGGTAATGCCGTTTGGGTTAAAAATGGTGGGACTACTTATCAGAGGTTGGTCAACAAGACTTTTGCCAATCCGATTGGAAGAAATATGAAGGTTTACATTGACGATATGATGGTGAAAAGTGTGGGCGAAGAGTTACACTTGGAAGATCTTCAAGAAACTTTTACCAACTTGGTAAAAGTAAATTTGAAATTAAACCCGGAAAAGTGTGTTTTGGGGTACAGTCCGGGAAATTCTTGGGGTATGTAATAAGTGAGCAAGGGATACAGCCTGATCCGGATCAGCTTGATGCTTTGCTACAAATGGAGCCTCCTCGGAATATTAAAGAAGTACAACGATTGACTGGGAGGCTAGTTGCACTAAATCGGTTCATTTCAAGGTCCTCGGACAGGTGTGCCCCGTTTTTTCAAACTTTGAAAGGTGTAAAGGACTTTGATTGTTCCTCACAATGTGATGAGGCCTTTAATGAAATCAAGAAGCATTTGTCTTCCCCCAAGACTTTGTTTAAACTCGTTGATGGAGAGACTCTTTTTGTATACTTGGCTGTCTCTACTTGTGCTTTAAGTGCAGTATTGGTAAGGGAAGTAGATAATTATCCCTGTCCGGTTTATTACATTAGCAAGAGTTTGATTGATGCTGAAAAATGCTATTTGAAACTTGAAAAATTAGCACTAGCCCTAGTAATTGCTACAAGGAAGATGAGGCCTTATTTTCAGGCTCATCCCATTATTGTCCGGACGTCTTTTCCCTTGAAAAACGTTCTCCAAAAGGCCGACATTTCAAGTAGAATGACCAAGTGGCCAGTGGAATTGGGAGACTATGATATTGATTTTTCCCCTCGGACAGCAGTCAAAGCCCAAGCAGTGGCAAATTTCTTAGTTGAATTTTACTCGGATAGAGATACTGAACAAGCAACCGCAGTAAAAGATAAAAAAGTATGGGTTATCCGAACTGATGGTGGATCAAGCACAGTGGGTTATGGTGCTGGGATATGTTTAACCTCTCTGTATGGTGACAAAATGTACCATGCTATATGCTTTGCATTCAGGGCTTCCAATAATGAGTCCGAATATGAGGCTGTTATAGCTGGTTTAAAGTTGGCTCTTATTTGTAGAGCCAAAAGAGTCAGGTTAATGAGCGACTCCCAACTTCTTATTCATTATGCACAGGGTCAGTCCGAAGCTAAGAAAGAACAGCTGATTAAATATTTATTTATCCTTACAGAAGTGGCACTCAATTTTAAAAACATCACTTATGAGCACATACCTCGAACAAAAAATACCTTGGCAGACTCCTTGGCAACCATAGCTTACTCTGGGTCCTACCCTTGGATACATGTGCAAGAATGCCCCTCAATTCAAGTCAGTCCGGATAAGGAAGATGAAAGTTTGAATATACAGATAAAGCAGCCTCAAGATTGGAGATTTCCTCTCTTTCAATATCTCTTAGATGGCGTCTTGCCTCCAGAAAAAGCAATAGCAAGAAAAATAAAGTACAGAGCTCGTGGTTTTGTCATCCTAAGGGATATTCTTTATAAGAAGTCTTATAGTAAACCCCTCTTACGATGTTTAGGGGTCGATGAGTCTCAAATAGTACTCTCTGAATTACATAATGGTGAGGGATCGGCTCACTACGGATTTAGGGCCTTAACAAGAAGAGTTTTTTTAGCCGGATACTATTGACCCTCCATAATCCAAGATGCTAAGGCGTCAGTGAAAAAATGTGACCCATGCCAGAGATATAGCAATGAAATTCATACCCCAACTATCCCTTTAGAGTCAATCTCTGAGCCAATACCTTTTGCTCGTTGGGGGTTGGATTTGATTGGGCCTCTACCTATGGCATCCAGAGGGTGTAGAACAATAATCGTTGCTATTGATTATTTCTCCAAGTGGATAGAAAAAGCTCCATTGGCAAGTAAGACATCAAAAGAAGTTATAAAATTCATCTTGTCCAATATCTGTTGCAGATTTGGAATTCCACAAAAAATAACAACAGACAATGGACCACAGTTCGATAAAAAAGAAATGGAGAATTTTTGTACTTCTAGAGGCATACAACATTGTTTCTCCTCTCCTTTCCACCCACAAGCAAACGACCAGGTTGAAATGGCTAACAAGACAATACTGTCGGTCTAAAGAAGAGTTTAGAAAGGGCTGCTGGGAAATGGCCAAATTACTTGCAAGAAGTTTTGTGGGCTTACTGGACCACTCCCGGGGCTGCAACACAAGAGTCTCCTTTTTCCTTAGTATATGAGATGGATGCCATAGCTCCCATAGAAGCCACTCTCCCTCCCTTTCGAGTTCATAATTTTTCCGAACACGCTAACGAAGTGGCGATCAGAGGCCAGCTTGACTTAATAGAAGAGAGAAGAGTTAAGGCTTACCTTAGAGCTGCACATTATCAGGGTTTAATGAGAAGCAGGTTTGCTTCTAAAGTTAAAATAAGGGGTTTTCAACTGGGGGATAAGGTATTGAGAAACTTTTTCCTACACACTAAAGAAAGGCAGTTCGGCAAGTTAGCTCCAGCTTGGGAAGGACCCTATGTGGTCACTGAAAGGCTTAAGCCTGGGACATACCGGCTTCAAGATAAAGATGGAAGGATTTTGAATCACCCCTGGAACATTGAACATCTCCGGTTGTACTTAGAATAAAAGTTATGTAAATATTTACTTTCTTGAAAGTTCATGTAAATATTTAGGGGCATACTCTTTCCTACCCTCGTGGCGCGGGGAGGTTTTAATGAGGTGTCCGGGCATTTTAATAATATATGATGCCTTCTTCAAAAGTTTGGTGCAGTTTTGTTTCAATTTTAGTATTAAACACTTATTCAACTCCCCGGCTCTCAGGTATTTCTGAGTTGATCGGATATATTAAGTACTTGATCACATTTATTAAACACATGTGGTCGAGTATGTTGGGTACGTTTTGGGGCCTTCTTATAAAATTCGAAGTGTTTTAAGTTAGTTTTTTTTTTCTTTAAAATTTTCTGTCAAAGTCAGATTGAATTGAATTGGTAATGACTACTTAAACATTTGTCATCGGAGAATTTAAACACTCTCACTATAAAATACTTGTGAAATAACTAAGGTTTGTTTAAACATTAGCCATCAAAGTTGAAAATTTATGAAAAAGAATGCAAGAGTTGTGCAAAATGAAACTACCCATTAAAACATACGAAGTGCCTTGGCCATCCAAGGACTTTAAGTTGTCAAAACAATAAAAGTTTATCCGGATAAGGGCCGGACATGGTCACAAAAAATGCCTTGGCCACCCAAGGACTTTGGTTCAATCACAAGAAAATTAAAAAGATAATTCATACTTTAAGGATAAGCTTTTGTAGATGGCTCACCCTCACCTGACTTCTTCTTCTTTGGGTCATTATCCGGACTCTCTCTCCAGTCTCTTCTTCTTCATCATTGGTGTCATCCCAGCCACTGGAGTAGTTATGCTTATCACCATTAGCCATGGTATGATGAGGAAGGTCTTCGTACTCCACGAATATCCATAAATCTCCCAAGGTCCTCTTCGGAAATTTTTCATGGAAGAGTAGGACCATATCTGACTTAACTTCAGCATACCTTGCCTCCTGAGAGTCTAACACCTCGATGGTATAAGCATCCATCTTAGCCTGGATCGATTTCTCCTGCTCACTTAACAAGTCAGCCTTTTCTTGCTCAACCTTGGATACACTATTCTCAAGAAAAATCTTGTCATTAGTTAAGGCCTGAATGATGCTATCTTTGGCCTTCACTTCTTCTTTTGATGAAAGGAGTTCTCTATCCATGGCGGATTGCTTTAATTAGAGTTCTTTGACAACTCCTTCCGAAGTGGCTAACCTGTTGGCCAAGTCCTCCTGACTTTTCTTCAACTCTTCATTCTCTTTCCTCAATGCCTCAGTGTTTTGGTTGACATTAAGAAGGTCGCTAGACAGTTTCTCCTTGTCAGAATTGAGGGCATTGATGGTAGCTGTCTGATTGCGCACTTGCTTTTCCAAAATAAGTACTAGTTGGACATTGCTCAAAAAAGAGTGAGCAATAACGTCTCTCTCACCTGAGACAGTAAAAGACTTACCATTGATTGTGACAAGGCTCGAAGAACTTGGGGGGAGGTAGGGTCCGGCAAAATCGTCTTTTGGGAGGTTGTTGAAGTAAAGATCAATTCCTTCAAGCCCATAGATATCGACACCATCAATACTGATATCCCCTCCTGCACGTCCTTCGGTTTGAAAGTCACCAGGGATCTCTTCTGCTTCAGTAGGGTTAGTAGGGTCAATAGGAGGTAGTGGCTCCGGATCCCGGAGAGAGACTTCGTCCCCTTTGGAAGTCTTCTTTTTTCTTAGCATCCCGATCTCCTCCTTCTACTCCCCGTTTTCTAGCCTTTTTGGAAATCTTTTGAGGTTTTGGAGACCCGACTGCTTCCTTGGTGCTCTCGTGCTCCACCACTTGTAATAAGGCATCGTCAATCTGCCATTGATCTTGTCCTGCTGGGTTTGTTAGGACAGCTTCACCCACCACGGTAGGATTAGCCTCTACCTCGCCTGGGATAGCTTTAGCTTTTTTACCCTTCATCTTGCTAGGGGCTTTAGCTCTGCCCGGCAGGGTTAATTTCCCATCTTTCCCCTCTGTCTTCCGGAGGATCACTCTCGGAGGGGGTGATGTGGTTAACTCCTCCCAAGAAAGATCCCTTCGGTCAGTTGTATTCCAGAGGTAAGATTTGGTTAAATTGCCTCCGGTGAAGCAGTTGTGGAAATGGTTCCCCCATTTCTCAGCAGCCCAAGCATTTAGCTTCATACAAGTGGTCTGTCCGGCCTCTAACTGGTCACTAAAATCCTTGGGCAACGCTATCAAAAAGCAAAAGGATAAAAAATTAGATATAATTTTTTTAAGTAAAAGTATTTGGCAAGATTGTTACCATCACTTCGCCATCTGCTGGTAAGCATGCTTGGGTTGACTCCGGCTTTAATTTTCTTCCCATTCTCCCAAGCACCACTGATGAACAGAAATTGAGTCTTCCAGCCTCTCTCTGACTCAAGTAAGTCATCCATCACCTTGTAGTTGTCAGCCATGTTGATGTGATAGAAAGGGATGACATGATTTCTGCAAAGGCTGGCTACGGCAGCGAATTGCTCCATTGGAAGAGGAATTCCGGAGATCCTTGAAGCTATGGTGCATGCCATGAGGGTGAACCATGCATTGGGGCTTAGTTGGCTTGGGGAAAGTTTTATCAGATGGAAGTATCTGACTATTGTTGGGTCCAAGGGAAACCTAAGTCCCCATTTGAATAGCTCAGTGTAGACGACAATCTCGTTGAGCTTACAATCCATGGGCGTCTCCGGATCGATTGGAGTCCTTACTTTAACATTCTATGGAATTCCCCACTTCGTCCTCATCCGGCCAAGTTCAGCTGTGTGGATGAAAATATAATTGATTTTCTGCATGGTCAGCAAATATTTAACACTTACTTTGTGGAAGCAAGGCCCCACCTTTCCCACCAGGTACTCCGGCAGATCCGGATGTTTCAAACATACTTTTTCCTTGCCTTTTCTCATCCTAGCAGCGGCAGTCTCACTTGTTTGCCCGGAGACGTCAGACTCGAAAGGGGCTTCTTCGGTGTTGTCCTCCATTACATCCTCCATTGCCATGGAGGGATTGTCAATTGTTTTGGGAGGAGAAGAGCTAGTAGTTGGCTCGGTAGGCCCTCCGGATTGTTGAGCATCCTTTCCCTTTTGTGGGATAGTGTCCGGCTGAGGTTTGGGCCCGGAGGTCTCTTTACGAAGACTTGAGCTCGTTGCCTCCGGACCGGACAACTTGTCCTTGGGGATTTTGATGGGTGCTTCTGACCCAGTAGTTTTACTTTTTGCCCCGGACTTCGAAGGCGTGGATTTTGACTTAGGCTGTTTGTCAGCAGCCTGCCCTTTTACTAGACGACCCCTTCATCCATCCACCAGTTTCCCCGGGGAAATATCAGCATCAGACCCCATAGCAATGAACGGGGAAGGTCTTCTAAGACTTGTAACCGCTTGTTCTGGTTCGACAGCAGACTCTAACTCCTGGACCGATGAGCCCGAAACAATTGGAGAAATGATGGACTGGAACAACCTCCTAGGTTTAGCACTCTTAGAGGAAGAAGAACCTCGATCGGGCTCTGAGCTTAGTGTTTCCGGTTGATTAACAGGGGAAATAGGGAGGCCTGCAGCAATGCGCCTTTCTCGTTCAACCTTTTGGGCTTTTTCCAACTCTGACAAATTAAGCCAACCGCCTTTTACTAAAACTTTTCTTGCTGTGAACATAAACTCACACTAAAAAAACGGTTTTTTGAGAAGTGAAAGCTTTGAAGTTTAAGCAGAGTAGAGATGATGAAGATGATGGAATAGTAAAGAGTGAATTGATTTATAGTAATGAGATAAACGATGCTTTGATACCTAGGAGAAGAGGAAAAGATAGGTATAATGATTAAAGACGGCGCTGATGTCATCAACATTAATTAAAAGGTTACTTTTTCAAAATGAGTGGAAGCGCCTTTCTAGGAGAAAAACGGCTGGTGAGGCGAATCAGAGGAGGACACATGTCCCTTTATCCCTGGCAAAACTGCTCAGCTTCTAAGGGTTACAATCTGTCCGGTTAAAGTCATTACACTTTCCAAACTATCCAGACGAAGTTGTGATTACACTTGAGATATTTTTTAGGTCTTGCCGAAGGCCTTCGAACACAACCTAAAAAAGGGGCTTCTGATGAGTCCAGATTTTGGTACCACTTCTTATAAGAACCGGACATGGGCAATTCGGGGAGCATCCACCCACTGAATCGTCTGAATTGAACTAATGTACTAAAAACTTAATCACGCTATGACTAAGCTAATTACCTACCTGCTTAAAACTAACGGGTCTTTAAACTCGACCTGAATCCATAAATCAACCCGAAAGCCTATGTGGCCCACAATTAAGGGTATAAATACCCAACCACCTTCATTAATGAGGGTAAGGAAAATTTAATACAACCAGGCAGCTCAAATCTCTCACTACAATTTATCCAAACATTAAATACCCTTTTAAACGCCACAAAACTCTGGTCAAAATTACCCTCAACTAGAAATAAACCTCACCCATCAATATATCAAATCTTAACTAAATTCGATCACATACGTCACTGAGTATTACCTTACCTTTATCTTACCACGTGTATAAGGGAATATATACTAGTTTGATATACCATTATCAATTATTAGATAATAATTAATATTAGCTCATCATGATTTTCATAATAATATATGTTATTGATATTGAATTTAACCATATGTTTCTTAATAAGCACCAATCTAGATCGTCATCAATATATGATGTCTTAAGTCAATTTCATTATATAGGCCACTCACTATTGCCCTATATATATATATATATATATATATATATATATATATATATTACCTCGAATATAAAATAATATACCTTAGTTCGATATAACCTCATTAGGGCTTCCCATATACTTTGAAAAACGTTATATTTATTATAAGGAGTACATCCCTTTAATATGTATACGAGGCAAGATTAAATGTTTCTAAAAATATTCATAACTCATTTTAATTTATTATAAAATAAATACAAAAATACCATTAACAATTAATGTGACTTAAAATGATATTACTTGCATGTAACTCCCAACCTAAAACTATGTATAGACCATTAATCTAAACTTTGATATTGCAATTATAAAGTGAATTAGAATTTTTAAAAATAGCAAGTCGTTTTCCTCTATTCTTTTTTCAGGCTCTTTCTCTCTTTTAAAGTTTACAAAGAATCCAAAATTTATTAAATTACTCAGCTGATCGTCATCTATATTTGTAAAAGGTATTCCTTTATATTATCTTACTTTTCTTTTGAAAGAACTCTTTATAGACTTTTATACCTATGGAGTGTAAAATTCGCAAATCCTTTGAAATTCCTTTTTCTTCTTATAATATCTCTCTTTATCAATTTGACTCTCAAATTATCATTAAAATGGCTCGCTCGGGGAATTGGATAGTAAATCCATCAACTCATGTAATATAATTTTTTGCCCTTATTCTTCTTCTGAAAATGTTCCTCAAAATAAAACAATTTTTTTACCTACTCTTGCTAAAAAGAGAAACTTTATTGCTTTTGTCGAACTAATGAAAATTGACAATGATATAGTTGGTGTTGAATAAATAAAAACTAGTAACCATGCTCCACTACTTTAAACATTCAAAACAAAAATAAATCTTTATTTTTATGAAAAATTAATTTCCATTGATTATTACTTATAATTTAAAAATTCTTATATAAAGATATCGTTCACGAATGTAAATTTTCCAAAGTTTTCAGAACCCCCTTATATTATTTTGCTATATGTAGATTTTGGCGTATTGTAACATTCTATTATTCATTTTTAGACGACTCCTTCTATATTAGTGGTTATTGGGTATTTAATACTCATGAAGGCTTCAGAGAACTTGAAAGAGGATATAGATGCAAACATATAAAACAAAATATAACTCATATTTTTAAATCCTTATTTTTCATATATATCATATTTTTTATCTTTTAATTTTTTACCTCGTCATTTATGGCCCATGTTGTTATCACTGAAAATTTATATGAACTTAACCATGACAAACAAGTGTTAAAAAGACAATCTGAAGCCACATACGAAGTTTAAAAATATGAATATCATCTCCTATTTGTAGTATAAAACTTTATTCTTTAAGGATATTAGACCATAACCGAGATAAAAATGTCTACACATGGAATTATTATTGCTGTAAAAAACGGGATTGATGGTACAAACACCGATATGTAAGCCATTATCCTAAGTTATGTAAATATTGAAGACGCTTACAGACTAGATATCTTTATTCATGAAAAATGAATTGATCAAAAGAATGTCTTTCTTCAACAAAAATGAGGGTTCGTCCAAACCATCCAGATAAACACCTTCTAGAAAAAATAAAACTTATTGGAACTTCTAATATTATCAAATAAACCAATCTTGCTCCTCCTCGTGCTAAAAAACACTACTATTGTAGCCCAAATATCAAAGTACTCAAATTCAACAAAAAATGAATTGCGTTATCAAACTAACAGATAAAAGTAAAAGTATAGATCATTCAACTCCTCCATCTTTACCCATCACAAACTCTCTTTCCAAAGATATTCTATTGGATCCTCTACATTCCTTGATCCCAAACTTATACACAATAAATACCTAACATTATGCCTAAGATCGCTTTGATTTATATTTTATTCAATATTTTTATTCGTATTGCTTAACATATTGTTTTTTAGAGTTTTCATAAGTGCTTCCTCCTTGGTAGTAAAAATATGTTTACTGCTGACACCAAGCATTTACTTTCTCAACCAATTCCACCATTATCGTTTGATGATGGATTTTACTTTATTAAATTGGACTTTAAACATTCAAATATGAAATACAAGATTTTCAAAAAGGATAATTCTAAATATGAGACTTAATTATCTAACCTCATAAGCTTTATGACTAATAAATACATTGAAATTAAACTATATTAAAGAGAAGGGTGGTAGAATTTCCACTCAGAAATAAAAGGCCATTGTCGAGGTTATAAAAACAATTAAATAATAAACACTACAAATATATGAAAGAGTATTCAACAAATTATAGAAAAAAAAAATCATTATTGGTATTTGGAAGGCAAATCATAACCAAAACTTAGGACCTCGTAAACTTATATATTCTACCAATGAAGTTTCTACATTTCTACAATTAAATCTTCAGATGATGAATATGAAGAAGGTGATAAAAAACATTCTCCTAAGAAAAATATAATTAAACTTATAATGCTTAAGGACACATCACTCATCACTATTATACTACTAGAATTGTCCATCAATCTGATTTAACCAATGTAGATTTTACCAACCCGTCAAACAAAGATACATAATTTTGATGGATGACGATAATGTTTGCAATCACTAGTTTTTTGTCGGATAGCATCTCGTTGATCATTTACAATACTTTCTTAATTTCTATCTTATTGTTCATGGTTTACCTTTGTTTTATTATATCTTATTAACTCTTCACTATTATATGAGCAGGAATCTTATCATTAACATAACAATTCCTTCTTATATTTTAATAAAATATTTCATATCAACTTATACATCTTTCTTTTATAATCTTCTCAAAATCGGTTATCTTTATCAATATTTCAAAATTAACATATAGTCCATTTATTTACATCCCCATGCATGGCCATGTTATATTCTAAATATAATAAACTTGGCGTATAACAAAACTCGTTGATTGGCATATAGTTTAATCGTTTATGGTCCCTTGAGTGGGCACATTATTTTTTAAATAACGAGCTTAGTTATAAATCTTATTCGATAATTGACATATAGTCCACACACTTAAAACCTTTTGCGTAACCTTTTTAAATATATGAATGTCATACTGTTAGAATATTCAGTGTATTAAGTTTCCTTGTATAGGCATCTAAGTTCTTTATATATTGAGAGCCTTACTTGGGTTTGCATTATAAAAAATAGTTCAATACAAAAAGGAACATTTTCTAATAAAACACAAAACCCTAGCCGCTTCCCGCGGTTACTTCTCTCTTTGTTTTTTAACATGGTATCAGAGCACGTGTGATTCTAGGAATTCTGAACATCCTTAACAAAGATGGCCGGCAATGAAGTCGTGGTCAGTCAAATCCCTGATGAATTAACAATGCAGATTGCTGCGATTCGGAGATATGGTCTCGGAACACAACAACAAACAACTAACCCCGAGAATTTATCCCTAGGGATTAAACTCAGTGGTGACAACTATGCCCTATGGGAAAACCTGATAAAGAAAGAAATTGGGGGAAGGGGGAGAGGTTCTCACATTACAGGGGAGCCGACACCTTCATCCAAAACTGACAAAACATATACAAGGTGAGAACAAGATGATCAATGTGTTTTCACATGGATTATCCAGAATATTGAATCCATCTTGGTGAATAATATCTCGCAATATCCCACTGTAAATTCCCTCTAGGATAGGTTAGCCACCACATACGATTCTGGTACAGATTCGTTACAGGTGTTTGACCTTCATAAGAGGGCCAATTCATTAAGGCAAGGGTCCGATACACTAGAAGACCTATGGAACAAACTGCAGAACATCTGGATGTCTATAGATAGGCGAGATCTGAATCCTATGAAAGACCCAGAAGACATTCAGATCTACAATAAGAATACTCAAGAACAAAGACTTTATGAATTGCTAATGGCGATTAATGACAAGCTGAAACCAGTCAAGAGAGATATCCTAAAAAAGGATCCTCTTCCTTCCGTGGAAACAACATATGCTACAATACGAAGGGAAGTGGCCAGACTTAATATACTAAAATCAAGTTCGTCTGATAGTGACTCGATTGAAATTGGAATGGGTTTGGCTGCTAAATATTCTGCACAGAGGTTTAAATTCTGATCCAAAGAGAAATAAGATAAATCTAAGTTGCATTGCACTCATTGTGGGATACAAAACATACTAAAGAGACATGTTTCCAGCTGGTTGGCTATCTAGAATGGTGGGAGGACGGTCATAAGGAGAAAAATAACCAGCGTTTCAGATCCAATGTCAAACGGGCTTCGTCTACAAGTGGCGGTGAAGATCCGACTAAAAATGAGCAAGTAAGTGGCACTGGTTTTGAAGGAATGGCGGCGAACTCCTATGAAAAACTTGGAGGTAAAGGGTTTGAGAAATCAATGAATTGGATCTTTGATTACGGGGCTACGGACACCATGTCTTATAATCCTAAAGACTTTGGTGACATGTCATCGCCAAAGAAGTCCCATATTGAGACTGCTAGTGGAGAAATTTGTGAATTCAAAGGGGGAGGGTTAATTATTTTTTCGGAAAAAAATGGAAATTAAAAACTACCTCTACATTCCTTCACTATCCTCAAAGTTATTATCTGTTAGTCAAGTGACAAAACAACTCAACTTTGTGGTTCTTATGTATCCATTTTTTTGCATTTTACAAGACATTCGTACGAAGGAGATCATTGGGCGTGGTACTGAACAATGAGGTCTCTATTATGTTGATAAGGTAGTTCATAAAGGACATGCCATGCTTGCTCACGGAACAACTGAAAGGCAACTTTGGTTATGGCACCAGCGACTTGGCCATCCTTCTTTTAGCTATCTTAAAAGTTTGTTTCCTAGTATTTTTTTGAATAATTCCATTCATGACAAATGTGAAACCTGCATTCTTGAAAAAAATCGTTGAGTCTCATTTTTGCTAATCCATTCTGATGTTTGGGGTCCAGCACCAAATTCCACTAACAATCAAATCAGATACTTTGTTTTATTTGTGGATGATTTCTCAATAATGACTTGGATATACTTCATGAAACATAAATCGGAAGTACCATAAATATTTTTTTGTTTTTACAAAATGATTTTGATTCTATTTGAAAAACAAAATACAGATTCTCCGTTCTGATAATGGAACAGAGTTTGTCAACCAAATAATGCATAATTTTTTCAAAACAAATGGTCTTATCCATCAAACCACTTGTCCAAACACACCTCAACAAAACGGTACTTCAGAACGAAAAAATCATACTCTACTTGAAAAAACTCGTGCTATTATGATTGAATCTAGAGTTCCTCATTCTCTTTGGCCAGAAGCTCTTGCTACAGCCACGTATCTTTCAAATCATCTACCAACCCGAAGTCTAGGAAGTAAAACTCCATTATAAGTGTTTGCCACCCAAGTTACAATTCCATTTGTTATGACCTTACCACCTCGTGTCTTTGGTTGTTCGGTATTTGTTCATATCCCTAAAAATAGTCGAAACAAACTTAATCCGTGTGTTGAAAAGTGTGTATTCATTGAGTATGGTGTCTATCAAATGGGTTATCGGTGTTACAATCCGGTTACTCGTCGAATCCATGTCACCATGGACTGTGACTTCTTAGAATCTGATTATTTTTTTACCACAAATCTCGTGCTCAGGGGGAGAAAGTAAGTGAATCACTCGACTGGTTGCTATATGAAAGTTACTTTGAGGATGTGCCGACAGAGTCGGTAGATGGCACCACTGAACACGCCTCTTCCAACATAAAGGAGACTGATGAGGCAGTTCTTACCACCAATGATTCTCCCGAAGACAATATCCAACAAGAAATAAATGCCATGGATACTACCAGCGAATCAGCCGAAGAAAATGTCCATCAAGAGGTAAACAATTGACAATGTCATAATTCACAAAATGCTACTGACCATGACATTTCAGGAAGTTCATTTGTTGAAAATCAAACTCCGGTTCTTCCCCCAAGAAAAAATAGAAGGGTTTCTCCTGACCAGTATTCACCGGAACACGTTCCTTGTGCTTCTACATATCCGGTAAAAACGGACAGGAAAGTAATGACGAATATTACAAAGGCATTTTCAGCTACTATTCTCTCTGAACAAATCCTTAAAACAACTCAAGAAGCTAAGAAGATGACTGAATGGCATGAGGCAATGAATACCGAAATGAAAGCTCTTAAAAGGAATGGTACATGGGAGAATTGTGTGTTACCACAAGGGAAGAAAGCAGTCGGGTGTAGATGGGTGTTTAATATAAAATATAAATCTGATGGCACCATTGAGCGACACAAGGCAATATTGATTTCCAAAGGATATACACAAACATATGGTATAGACCACTCTGAAATATTCTCTCCGGTTGCAAAGATTGACACTATCAGAGTTTTACTTTCAATAGCCGCGAATAAAGATTGGCCTCTTCATCAATTTGATGTAAAGAATGCTTTCTTACATGGAGACTTGGAAGAAGAGGTATATATGGAACCCCCACCAGGGTTCTCTGATGGTTTTCAAGAAAATGAGGTATGTAAACTGGAAAAAGGAATTATATGGGCTCAAACAGTCTACTCGTGCTTGGTTTGGGAGATTTACAATGACAATCAAGCAGTATAGCTACAAACAGAGTAATGGGGATCATACCTTGTTTTACAAAAAGAGAGGAGAATTAGTCACTTGTCTTATAATATATGTCGATGATATTATTATAACGGGGAATGACGAAGAAGAAATTAGCTCTCTTAGGAAAAACCTCTTCAAAGAGTTCGAAATGAAAGACCTTGGGGGATTTAAGTATTTCCTAGGAATCGAGGTTCTTAGGTCAAGAGGAGGGATTTATATCTCCCAACAGAAATATATATTGGATTATTAGCTGAAGTTGGCATGGTGGATTGCAAGCCAAATGACACTCGTATGGTTGTGAATCGCAAACTAAAGATAATTGAAGGGGCCAGAACAGCGAGTAAAGAAAGGTACCAAAGGTTGGTGGGAAAATTGATTTACTTGGCTCACACTCGACCCGACATTGCATACGCGGTGGGAGTAGTTAGCCAGTTTATGCATCATCCTCAGGAACACCATATGGAGGCAGTAATGAGGATTATTCTATATCTCAAAGGCACACCAGGAAGAGGCATAATTTTTAAGAAAAATGGACACCTTGATGTTGAAGTATTCACAGATGCGGATTGGGGAGGGAATCCTAACGACAAGCGATCAACTTCTGGTTACTTTACTCTTCTTGGATGTAACTTGGTGACTTGGAGGAGTAAGAAACAGAAAGTAGTATCACTGTCAAGTGCTGAATCAGAATTTAGAGGAATCGTTAAGGGGATTACCGAGATACTTTGGTTAAAGAAGATAATGAAAGAAATCAGATCCCCTCTGAAGTGTCCAACTCAGTTAATGTGCGATAATAAAGTTGCGATTAAGATTTCAGAGCACCCGGTACACCACGATAAAACAAAGTACATTGAAATACATAGGCACTTCATAAAAGAAAAGATTGAAGATGGGACAGTCGAAGTTCCGTTTGTTAGATCTGAAGACCAACTGGCAGACATCCGGACAAAAGCGGTTGTTGCAAGAACATTCGAATCAGTTTTATCCAAGTTGGGTATTGGTGATCCCACTACACAACTTGAGGGGGAGTGTTAGAATTTTCAGTGTATTAAGTTTCCTTGTATAGGCATCTAAGTTCTCTATATATTGAGAGCCTTACCCGGGTTTACATTATAAAAAAATAGTTCAATACAAAAAGGAACATTTTCGGCTAAAAAGCACCCGTAGTCCCTCATGTTTACCACTTGTATCAACTTGGTCCCCTTCCTTCAACCATGCATAGAACTCATCCTTGTCCTTTTTTTAAATTGCATTTTTAGTCCCCCCGCACATGTGAAGCCTGAGAGCTTGACACATGGCATCAGTTTTTGTTGCAAGAATGGTCCCCCAATTCTTTTTCCAAAAATACCCCTTAGCATTCCAAGTAAGCTTCCATGTGAGCTGCCATGTCACACTTACCATTTACCTTTAAAATTTACCATTTACCTAAAAAACTTACCATCTACCCACTAACTTATAAACGGACCGGGTCGAACCTTAATTTAATTAACCCAACCCAAAACCCAATATAACCAAGCCCAGCCCAGTACAATATAGCCCAACCCGACCCGTTTACACGAATCAGACCCCAAATTATACAAATCAGACCTAATTTACCCAAATCAGACCTAATTTACCAATCCAAATATTACAGGTCATTTCCTTCCAAAAACCCATCTTTCTTTCGTCGTCTTCTTCCATTCTCGTCCACTTGAAAAAAAGTTTCATACAACTGGAAATTTAGTGACCATCATGATAGAAAGACGAGTGGTCCAGAGAGAGTTGAAACGTCGGAGGTGGTGAAAGAAATGCGCGCGGATGCAGAGAGAGATGATAAAACTTAGTGAAAGAAGAGAGAGGAGGACGGCGACGAAGATGGAGGAAAGGGTGATGTGATCGAAGGCGGAATTGAGAGGTAGTAAAGGAGAAATAAAGAACATCATAGGTTATGTTTTATTGCTTTTAATGTGATTAAAACAGAACAGAAACTGGATGATGCTGTTTTTCTTGTGGTTGTTGGATTCTATTGTACTCGACTGCTTGTATATCGTTGTTTGTGTAATTGTGTGGTTATTATATATTCTTCAATAATAACTCTCACGGATAAATAACTTTATATTTTTTCACAAACAATAAGACAGTTTGGCCGAGTGGTCTAAGGCGCCAGATTTAGGCTCTGGTCCGAAAGGGTGTGGGTTCAAATCCCACAGCTGTCAATTCTTATTTTTTTTTCTTCATTTAGTTGTTTAATTTGGTTTATTCAAAAACATAGATTACACGCGGTAAGAATAAGATAAGATAATGTTTTTTCTCTAGTCCATGACATAATTCATACCAATAATTTTTCAACCATGATACTGAAGTGTGGGTTCTTCTCGACATCGTCACCAATTTGTTGCTGCACCCCGATAAACCAAACCCAGTCTTCATCTTCTCTATTCAAACCCATCAAGATTCCTCATTTTTGTCCATGGAAAAGGTTTCTTTCATCTGCATAATGAATCGGTTCAAGTTTTTACGTAAAGTTTCTTGCTTTTAAGATGGTCTTGGTATAAGTGAAGATGGGTCCATTTAGTGTGTCACCAATGAGTTTTGGGACATGGGCATGGGGGAACCAGCTTCTTTGGGGGAACCAGGAGTCAATGGACAGTGAGCTTCAAGAAACCTTCAATTTGGCTGTTGAAAATGGTATCAATTTGTTTAATACAGCTGATTCTTATGGTACTGGTAAGCTTAATGGCAAGAGTGAAAAGCTTCTTGGCAAGTTTGTTCGAGAATACCAAGGTTTGCTACCCATCTATTTTATTTTCTTGGTTATTGTGTCCAAGTGGAATATAACGGAAGAAGACGACGAAAGAAAGATGGGTTTTTGGAAGGAAATGACCTGTAACATTCTGATTGGTAAATTAGGTCTGATTTGGGTAAACTGGGATCTGATTTGGGTAAATTGGGGTTTGATTTGTGTAATTTGGGGTCTGATTAGTGTAAACGGGTCGGGTTGGGTTATATTGTAGTGGGCTGAGCTTGGTTATATTAGTTTTTGGTGTTGGGTTAATTAAATTAGGGTTCGACCCAGGCCGTTTATAGGTTAGTGGGTAAATGGTAAGTTTTTTAGGTAAATGGTAATTTTTTTAGGTAAATGGTAAAATTTGAAGGTAAATGGTAACTGTGACATGGCAGCTTACTTGGAATGCTAAGGGGCATTTTTGGTTAAAGAATTGGGGGACCATTCTTGCAACAAAAACTGATGCCACGTGTCAAGCTCTCAGGCTTCACATGTGCGGGGGGGCTAAAAATGAAATTTAAAAAGAGGATGATGATGAGTTCTATGCATGGTTGAAGGAAGGGGACCAAGTTGATACAAGTGGTAAACATAAGGGACTACAGATGCTTTTTAGCCAACATTTTCTAATAAAACACAAAACCCTAGCCGCTTCATGCGGCTACTTCTCTCTTTATTTTTTAACACATACTTTGAATTAGAAATTTCTAATAATCACATCATAATATTTACGAACCATATAATATTATATTCATATTTAATAAAAATATATACTTTTACTAAGTTTATTCATTCATTATAGGGCTTAAACCTTCTTTTCTAATTTTTTTACTTTATCTTTTTTCAATATTTTTATGAAAGTTTTATATCTTAATTATATACGAGTATTTTAAATGAATATAAACGTTAAAAATAAATCACGCGCCACCATGGTAGAAAAAATAGTACACTGAACTAATTACATCGGATTCTTATACATTTCTAAATGTTAAAATGTTTCAAGGATGTTGCACAATTCAATTCATATTTACCAATCTATAAGGTCTATTATGAGCATTCGCAGGCTCCTTAAACAGCTTGTCCCAATTAAGTGACAATTTTCTCATATTTATTTTTCTTTTAACCATTGAAATATTTTCTTTAATACCAAAGCTCCCTCTTTTACACTCCTCACGTTAACTTTGAAACGAATGTACTCTTCATAAAGCAGTTATAATTTTGAGTTTGTTCCTACACTTGATTTCTTCTCTCTTATATTAAATCAAATGCAAATTTTATATCTGAAGAATAAAATTTAATTGTATGAGTATGAATTATAATTGTTGTTGTCTACTTCGATACCATAAACTAAATCAAATGGATATTTGCTTGTAGCGACTTTTGGAGTTTTCCTTTAAGCTCAATAAATCTTTTGCAAACAATTGGTCATTTTCTTTTAGTTAATTTAAATTCACAATTAATTTAACTAGTTATATTCGTGTTAGTAACCTCAACATGACCATTAACTTGTGGATTATATGGGGTAGAAAAATAATTCTCCACTCTATTTTATATACATTATTATAAACATATAATTTTGAAAATATTTACCATTATCATTCATTAAAATATGAGGTATCCTATACATGAACACAAAATTAATTTGAAAAAATTTACAAACTTCTTATGCACAAGTTTTTAGTTTCCATAGATTCATGATCTATTATATTTGATTCCTCATTTGTCATAAACACAATAAGGCGGAATCAATACACGGCCTGACTTGATAGATGACTTGTATTTATAGCCTTTGGAAATAATAACAACTTTGTACCATACCTTTAAAATGTATTGTTAATCACAACTTCGGTTTTCTCGAGTTTGTTCTTGATACCCGTCGGGTGAGAACATGTACACCCGGCGGGGTAGCCTATTTGTTTCTAGGTTATTTATGAACCCCGTCGATTGAGGCTGGGTAGCCCGGCATAGGAGGCTGTTTTTTATTTGCAGGCTTGATATCGTCCCCGCCAAGTCAACGCAGCCTCACCCGGCGGGGACTCAGTTGATTTACGATTTAATTTTAAGTTGAGTTATAAATTTTGTTTTATTTTCGCAGACACGAGGTACTTAGACCTCAGGAAGAGAAGGGATAGAAACTAGCAAGGCGTGAATGGGAAGAAGTTTGTTCGTCCAAAAAATGTGATGGTGGTGGTAGTCAACCGAAGGGTGATCAGACCAAACGTGTGGATCACACGGTGCATACGGAATGCTCCGTGAGACATACAAAATATGATACCACAAGCGCGGATTACCGACATCTCCTCCACGAGAGGTCTGTAGCCAACGTCGTGGGCTTGTAGACTCCAAGAGTGGAGAAAGAGATGGATATCCTCAAGCTATCACCTCCACGAGAGCTCCGTAGCCAAAGTTGTCTTATTGATTAGGAGAGATGGAAAGATGTTTTCTTATAACAGATAGTATTATGTTCTTTGACTATATGCAGCACGAGGCCCATTACAGATTCATGGATGACTTAATTTTTTAATTTCGGACTCAATTAATTATTTTATTACTTAAACTATATTTTTTTACGGTATATCTATGTTTGTTTCTCTGTTGTAGTCCCGTTCCGGCATCACGGTCAAATTGAAATATGGGCTACTTGGTTAATGGGACCTTATCAAACAGCTATGGGTATATTGGAAGAGACTACGTCCTGACCACTTACGCGCCACCTGCCGAAATTCAACTCGCCCCTACATTTAGATATGGTGTTCATCGAGAGGTGGTACATGCAGACCAACACCTTCCAGTTCTTGTTCAACGAGATGACCAGCTAGACGACATCTGTGTTATTACCGGCCTCCCGGCCGAGGGGAAATTTATCAACACCTTTAGGACCGAGTCGATAAATTAGACATATGCACGATATGCCTCGTTGTTGGGAGTTTTGGCTGAAGCCATACAAGAGGATATAGAGGCGCGTGATGGGAGTGTGTTCGACCTTTGATGGCTAATGGAGACGTTTTTCGGGCCGCATATTTTGATTCCATTTTCGCGCTTACTACGGAGATGAAGAAACAAACCGCTCGAGCATACATCTTATTTTTCCTTGGAGGTACCATCTTCACGAACACTAGCCAAAAGAACATCCAATGTGATTTTCTCTATCATCTCGAGCACTTGGAGAAACTTCATGAGTACGCCTGGGGTACTTACGTATTAATATGCTTGTACAAGAGCTTGTGAGGTATTTCAAAGCACTCATTAAAGAGCTTAGTTGGCTTTTCGGCGTTGTTGGAGTGTTGGGTGTATGACCACTTCCCTGTCTTCCAGGCGGCGCTAAATCCTAGTTACAACGTGACCGATCCGAAGATGCTGGCGTGGTTGCCCATAAAGCTTATTGGAACACTTATTCGCGGGAATCCGTACTACCGTGGCACCCTCGAGGTGCAAGCAGAAACGGATGTAAGTTTGTTTGTTTACATGATCGATTAATATGTGTGTTTATTTATTACATGTTTATATGTTTTTTATTTATTTGCTAGTGATTTTCCGACCTAACGAGGATGTTCATGCAGTGTTCCCGGCGCAGGAAATAGGGTTGTATCGCAACCCTATTCGCCTAATGTTCGTCAGCAAGGCATACCACACAGACCGAGTTATGTGGCAGTCTGGTTGGATCAAACAGAACCTGGTGGCTCTCATTGCTCCTAGAACCAGTCTCACAAGAGAGGATAATATCCTTTATGCCTTTGAGGGTAGGAACTGGATAAACTGGGGGGACCATTTGTACGTGATCGATAGGTACTCACAAAATTTGAAAACAACTAGTCGAACATCATCCCCTCAATACAGTTGGTATAACATCACGCCTCGTATCTTTAACGAGCGCTCCGTGGTTGATGTGGTTAACACGATAAATCGTGTTCGTCCGTTAGAAGATACTCCTGAAGAACTCGTGTCCTTCGCAAGGAAGGTGTTTGAACTCACAAGTTTTTGGCTTGTGTTAATGCTAGGTTTATTGATTCTTTGTATGTTGTTTAGTTTATGAACCATGTTTTTAGCTATTAGACTCACGCTACGCAGGTACGCTTTATATTTTGGATGTTGATTTATTCTACTACTCTTTTATCTATGTTTGATTCTATTCATGTTACCTCGAAGTTTATTTTAAATATTATGTTGTGTACGTTTTGATATTGTGTATGTTTTCTTAACTCCTCAAGGAAGGAGGGTTTAAGATTAGTTGGGTTCCAAAGATTTTTAGAGTCCATTCTCCGGTAGTTGAACAATTTTCAAAAGCGGGGTAGTTTTCAATCGGGTTTTAAAAGTTATTCAACCTTCGGTGGACAATGAGAATATAAAAATGGGTGAGTGTAGATTTATGGAATGACTACCCCATCGGCATGGACATAATCAACCTGGGGGTTGATAATGTCCCTAACGGTGGAACATTGTTTCAACCGTCGGGGTCATCCCCGCCAGTTTGAAAGGCATGATCCGCCGGCGCCTCCTCCGGCGGTTAACAAATTTACAACCGCCGGCTGACAAATATCAAGACAACGGGTGACTTAATATATTTGGTAGGCCATATTCCAAATGAAGTTAGCCTACCAACCCGACGGTGTGAAAAATCCCAACCGTCAGAAGACTTTTGACCTTACCGGTTGGTAATTCCCAAACCGTCGGGTCATATGTCTTAAGTTGGATACCAATTCATTCATGTATAGACTCTCCATACCCGGCAGTCTAAAAAATCCCACCTGGTGGGGGGAAGTATAACCAGTCGGTTGATAGTTACTCAATCGTCGGCTTATAATGTTTTAACCGGGCGGGTAACCATTTTTAAAAATCTATATAATACTTTGTTTCATTCCCGCCAGAACTTGTTTACCTAGTTAAAAATATATTTCACTCCCGCTAAGTTTTTTGGGAAATTCCCTCTTACTACCCATCTATAATTAGTAGAACTACGTTATAGCATTAAACATCGAAATAATAAGAATTGGTGTATCTGATTAGAATGTGCACGAAGATGCAAACTTCTAAATTATATTTGAGTTCATCAAAGGCACGATGGGGAAGAAACCATGGATTTATAAATGTTTTTTTATGCAGGATGTTCTTCAACCAAGGTAGGGAGGCATCCTGTCCGGGGTGTATAATGCCCCGACCACAAGGATGCAAAGAAGTGGCCGACATGGTAGTTTATCTGAAAACCATTTTTATACCAATCGAGTCACTTCCATACGAAGTCCGTAGCGAAACCCACAATATATTTAGTATGGAATTTCTAAATACTATTACACAAGATATGGTGGAATATACAATGCAGCAAATGCAAGAGAGAGCGGATGCGATAGAGACTGATGTTAGAATTAACCCAACTTTTAAAGGAAGCAGCAAAGATGAGGACTATCCTTTCCAGAAACGCTTCGAGTATGGATAGAATTATCTGTCACCATGAAACTGAGTCTACTATGTCAATTTGGGCCTACTATATATCTATCTATTTCTGTTGTTTGCATTTGTATTACTAATTATGTAATGGCTTTTATTAAAGTGTAATTCCTTAACTTAATGCGAACCACAAATTAAGAAGTAAAAGTCTAAATATTTTTAAGATAAACGTCATCATAAACTAAAAAACATACAACTTTTAAAATTCCCAAATCGTACATATGTTACAATGACCTACTCAGTGCCCTAGTGTTTAAACAAAAGCAGATAAATTGGTTACTTCGGGGCTAGAAATTCTAAGCTCTTGGTATCTCTTGTAATGAGAGATAATCGTTAATGCCAAACCTTTTGCTTCCAGTGAACACAACTTTAAGCAACAAAGATGTATCCTCGCACATGGCATCTCCTCCCTAATCCCAGGCTACAAAATGAAAAAACGATGAAATGGATATCTTAATATTTAACCTTCAATGTAAATAAATACTTACGTTCACAAAGTGGTTGGAGTTGACCCAAACCAATCTGATTTCCAAGTGGTTTGGAATCTGAGGCGGTGCACCTATTAACGGAAGAAAAGTGAAGCCAACATCCATACTTATGTACTATTATATGAAATGGAGTATGCAGTTAAACGCAGATGTAATTGCAGCTTCCATCTCAGGCATGTACATCCAATAGTATTTAGTACCCACATTACTAGAGTACTTCACACGCTTCATAACATCAATCAAATCCTCCTTCTTTGTAAATATCTTAACATACATGGATGCATAATACATTTGTTCATTGGAAAGGGCATCGTTTATCAGCCTCCACCCATTTTTTTCTCGTTCAAGGCAAACATTATCGAGCGGTACCCGCAATGGCCATCAGATTAAACGCCGCTGATGGACGATATGAAAGGTCTAACATAGATGGGGAATTGGTTTAAGTATCATTTGGGATCAACCAAACTTAGCCAGCATTGTAGAGCTTGACCTACAACCGACTGTTTCACTAGAAAGCATCGTCCAACTTACTTGCATTAGAATAACACTACATTTCTTCGGAGCGGGGGCGCTTTCCCAACCAGGTTTTAGACCCGACATTTATTTCCCTTTAATTGAGGTTGCGGTCGGAGGTTTGAACATTTTAGCAAACTATGATGAACTAGATTTTTTGGAATCTAGAATATGCTCGTGCATACATTCATCGCATTTCATGGATGATTCGGATGCGATAATAGAAAACTTACGTTTGGAAGGTGGACGACCGCTTTCTTTTTGCTTCACTAATGGCTCCAATAGAGAAGTTGTTTTGGGATGGACGACGGTAAACCATTTTTTATAAACGTGCTCTATGCGTGCTTTGTCATTGAATTTCATGATATCATATACTAGTTTCTCGATTTTTACTTTCAATTTCTCGATCGTCGTGAGATTGGTACCAACGAGAATGTCTAACCTCTTTCAATATTCGTGAAATAACTATAAATGTACCTCTAAGCCTTTGGCAACAAATTCGTAGATTTCTTGCACGCATAGGGTACCGCGCGCAGTTTGTATGGCACAAGTGTAATGCATGTCGGCCACGATTATCATATTGCAGTCACAATCTACTTCTTTAGAAAAAAGTTCCAAAACATAGTAGCAGACGTTGCGATTTATCTTATCGTACACAATGTCCGCGAAGTTATGTACGGCTAACAAGCTACTCTTTTTAAATGACCTCTTGGTGTCCACATGTTGCAATTCTATCAAAGTAGACAACTTCAACAAAAAAGAATCGAAGTTACCTTTGCTTCTATGGTTTAGTTACCAAAATGCATCCACTTGTTAGTTCTCCACGTGACAAACTTATCACCGTACGACCTAGCAAACTTTCGGTATGCACGTATACTTTGGGATACTCTTTGAAGTTATTATGAAATTCCTACCTATAGTCGTTGAAGGCTACTTTTGTTTCCGCCAACATCATTTTATTCCACACTCTCAAGAATGCGTTGAACAATTTCTTCTCATTTGTGATTTTTTTTTTCGTTTTGCCTAGGATGTTAATGTTTATGTGCCATCGATACAACATGTGTGTTGCATTTGGGAACACTTCCTCCACCACCTTCACAAGCGCTAAGTCTCTATCCTTGAAAACGATGAAGGGTAGTTCGATGGAGTGAGTTACCATCAACAGATGTAAGCACTCTAACACCCATTTGTAGCTCTGAATTTTTTCTCACGACACAAACGTGAATCTAATGTAGAAAGTTTTCCCAATACAAGTGGCTTTGACAACCCCATACAACGAAATCCCGTATTTGATTACCTTGTACGCATTATCCATTTTGATGACGTTTGGAAATGTTTGTAACAAATCCAAACTAATCGGGTGCGCAAAGAAAATCTCACCTATGATATCGCTTCCATCTTCAAACTTTTCTATAGAATTCGTAATAGTTTAACCTCTATAGTTCACCCAACAAGTATTAGAATTGTGAGCGACCACCTTTACCGATCTTGTGGTATTTTAGTTGAGCATTTTACACGGTGTGCATTGAAGATAAATTCTTAGGGTTTAATTTCTTTAATCCACCGAGAATATCACGAGGATGGGTTCCCGTTTTTTGTAGAACTAACTACACAATCCATCTCTTCTTTGGTTAATCGTTGGAAGTACGAATGACCTTCCTTGTAGGATGTAGTATCATGATTGTGAATGCCTCTTTCGACATCTAATCCCCATAAATCATCATCCACATTCTTTCTTATAAGGGTGAAAGGGAATCCATATTTTTTCTGCCCGTAGATTTTAAGGGTGAAAGGGAATCATCATCACTAATAAATACATTGAAATTAAATTATTAAAGAGAAGGCTGGTAGATTTTTCACTGAGAAACTAAAAGCCATTGTCGAGGTTATAAAAAAATTAAAGAATAAACACTATAAATATATGAAAGAGTATTCATCAAATTATAGAAATAAATCATTATTGCTTCGAATGCAAATCATAAGAAAAACTTAGGGCCTCGTAAACTTATATATTCTACCAATGAAGGATCTGCATTTTGTACAGTTAAATCTTCAGATGATGAATATGAAGAAGGTGATAAAAAATATTCTCGTAAGAAATATAAAATTAAACTTATAATGATTAAGGAAACATCACTCATCAGTATAATACTACTAGATTTTTCCATCAATCTGATTTAACCAATGTAGATTTTACCAACCGTCAAACAAAGATACATAATTTTGATGGATGACGATAATTTTTGCAAAGACTAGTTTTTTGTCGGATAACGTCTCGTTGATCATTTACTATACTTTCTTAATTTCTATCTTATTGCTCATGGTTTACCTCCATTTTATTATATCTAATTAACTCTTCACTATTATATGAGCATGTATCCTATCATTACCATAACAATTCCTTATTATCTTTTAATAACATATTTTATATCAACTTCCACATCTTTCTTTTATAATCTTCTCAAAATCAGTTATCTTTATCAATATTTCAAAATTAACATATAGTCTATGCATCTACATCCTCATGTGTGGCCATGTTATATTTTAAATATAATAAACTTGTCAAAACTTGTTGATTGAATTATAGTTTGATCGTTTACGGTTCCTTAAGTTGATACATTATTTTTTATATAACGAGGTTAGCTATTAATCTTATTCGATAATTGGCATATAGTCCACACATTTACAACCTTTTGCGTGACCTTGTTAAATATATGAATGTCATACTTTGACTTAGAAAGTGATAATCGCATCATAATATTTACGAACCATATAATATTGTACTCATATTTAATAATACTTTTACAAAGTTTATTCATTTATTATAGGGCTTAAACCTACTCTATCTTTTTTCAATATTTTATGAAAGTTTTATATCTTAATTATATACGTGTATTTCAATTAATATAAATGTTAAAAATAAATCATGCGCCACCGGAGTAGAAAAAATAGTTCACTGAACTAATTGCATCAGATTCTTATACATTTGTAAATGTTAAAAATATTTCAAGGATGTTACACAATTCAATTCATATTTACCAATCTATACGGTCTATGATGATCATTCGCAGTAACCTTAAACAACTTGTCCCAATTAGGTGACAATTTTCTCATATTTATTTTTCTCTTTTTTAACCGTTGAAAGATATTTTTTAATACCAAAGCTCCATCTTTTACACTCCTTGCGTTAACTTTCAAACGAATGCACTCTTCATAACCGAGTTATAATGTTCAGATTGTTCATAAACTTGACTCTTCTCTCTTATATTAAGTCAAATGCAAATTTTATATCTGAAGAATAAAATTTAATTGTATAAGTATAAATTATAATTTAAGTTGTCTACTTCCATACCATAAACTAAAGAAAATGCATTTTTCTTTGTAGCGACTTTTGGAGTTTTCCTTTAAGCTCAATAAATCTTTTGCAAATAATTTGGTCATTTTCCTTTAGTTAATTTAAATTCACTATTAATTTAACTGGTTATAGTCGTGTTAGTAACCTCAACATTACCATTAACTTATGTATTATACGGGGTAGAAAAATAATGCTCTACTCTATTTTCTATAAAATATTGTAGACATATAATTTTGAAAATGTTTACAATTATCATTCATTAAAATCTGAGGTATCCTATACATGCACACATAATTAATTTACGAAAAATCACAAACTTCTTATGCACAAGTTCTTAGTTTCCATAGATTCATGATCCATTATATTGATATCTCGTTTATCACAAAGACAATAAGACGGAATTAATACACGACGTGACTTGGTAGATGACTTGCATTTACAACCCTTGGCAAAAATCACAACTTTTTACCATACCTTTAAAATCTATGGCTAAGCAAGGCTATTAATCTGATGCCTACATAAATTACATAATCCAACCTTAATATCCACAATTAGTTCCGACCACTCTTTTAAGTAAATCTCTTAAAATAGAAAATGCTTTGATTTTACCCAAACATCTCAATAGAACTCTTATTTTAATTTACTGACTGTAAAAAACAAAAGTAGAGAGAAAAGAATAGAACGGTTATTATTATTTTTGTATAAATTGATTACAAAGTATAGCAGTAGTTTGATTACATATAATTTACTCAAACTACTTACTAGGTAATACGTATTCTATTAACTAATGATTTGTTTAAAAGTTAGTTGGTTAACCATTCAAAGAGTATTTAAGATCCAATTATAAGATGATGTCCAATCCTTTGTTGCAATTCTCTAAACCTTAGCTGGGTTACAAGTGAAGTCATATATTGGCCTCTTCAGATGTCTTTCAGTTTAGTTAGAACTCTTTTATTTAACATTTGGGTTAAGAAACCGTTAAACTTTTATGAGTTGGAAGGTTTTTTACTATTTTAGATTTATTTAACATTTGGGTTAAGAAACCGTTAAACTTTTATGAGTTGGAAGGTTTTTTACTATTTTAGATGTGAGTTAAAGGGATCGTTAAAAGGTTTATGCTTTTGAAAGTTCTTGAATATCTTTGTATTTCGGTCCTTTGCACTGGTGGAACAATGTATGCTTGATCCAGAACTCTAACTTCATGAAGATGTTAGTGATTTAGGAGTCGGGCTTGATTGCTTCTCTTGTTGTTATTTATAATAATTAGTAAGTTAAAGAATACTTGAATAAAATTACTAAACCCTCGGCACCCTGGACGGAGCCTATAACAAACCACAGTTTATATAAAGCTTTCCTACTTACAGTTTTTTCCTTTGACAATTTTCTATTAAGCAAAATTAGTTGGTTAGTTTTAACCGACCGGGTCGCAATGCACCTGGGGGTTCAACCGACCACTTGAACTCAAGTAACGGTACATACAATGCGAGCTATATATCAATAAGTTTGACTAAGAAAATCAGCTAGTTATAGATTCAGCCCCAGGAATGCACAGGAGGGTTCAAAAGATCAGATCACTCACAGACACGCAAACCTAGAGAGCAATATAAAATCAGAAACCTATACAGCTCCAAATAGAGCCAGTACATATTTCACAGCTGCAGTTCAACGCCAGAGCATTGCCCAAAAGAAACAAAGCATTAACAGATATCATCTATACAGCAGAGCTCAGTATGACAAGGGTGGTGTTAGTCGAATAATGATCAACAATTATAAACGAGAGAATATAGACCGGAGCACATAAAATCTGGTTAAGATGGCATATTATAGTTCTGCTTATAGACTGGAGCACACAAAATCGACTAAGAGTAATATTTTTTTTACTCAAGAAAAAACACTGGCTAAAAATAAAGACATTTATACAAAACCCAAACAAAGACAAGAAATAAACATTGTCATTACTCAAGACAAGAGTATCTAGTTACAAAAACACTAACTGAAACTAAATAAAGTTCTAAATTGATAGAATAATCTGAGCCTTCTAGAGCCACGAAGAGAAACTCAGAAAGACTAGAAGAAAATTGAGTAAGAGCTGTATAGGTTTAAATCATCAAAAGAGTCAACGAAATTAACTTTTGACGTGCAATGGCAAAGATCAAGCTCCTCTAATATGAGACCACCATCTACAACACTTGGATGTGAGATATTCACGAGCACCTACCTTGATGAAAGTTCCCTTGGCCCTTGACGGATGAAACGTACATCAGCTGCATGATCAGCACATTTTGGAACGATGATCAACCCCTTGGTCGAATATCAGATGACCGTCTACAATGCTTGATTCTGAAGGCTTCACTACAAAGTTTTGCCTTGCGCTAAGTTGTGGTCCATTGTCATTAGACTTGATTTCTGAGGACTTCACAAGCGGCTTTTGCCTTGGGCAAAACCACTGTGATCTTGTGTTGGTAGACATATGAAATTAGATCATGTATTATACTGCACCACGTGCTTTGTTTTTATAGATACCTCAAAACCTTTTTTGATTTGGATTTGAAAGTCTGATTTAGAAAATTGTTGATTTAGAAATTCTTTTTGGGAATTACTAAAAAAAGGCAAACTATTCCGCGAAGTCGCCTGTTTCTGATTTTAAATTAATTACAAGTCATGCCATTGAAGAGTCCAAACTACTCCATGAAGTTGCAAACATAATTTCAAACATCAACCTTAATTCATCTTCTTCAAACCACTAAAAATAGAAACTTAACAACCAACAAAACCCATTTTCTCAAAAACTTCAAAACCTTTATAACATGGCCGGAAAAGAGTCGGAAGCACCTCCCACGCAGAGCAGAATGGTCGCCGAGGAGGTACATTGCATTTCTCTCACTCATTTTCGCAAAAAAAAAGACTTTTGTAAAAAACCCGTTTTTTTCGTTCTTTGCCACCCCCGGCGTGGACGACACAACGTACGCCAATGAGAAAGCGTAGAACAGCAGTGCCACACCGTCTAGTGGCGTGTGTACCTTGCATACTCCGCACGTGTGGCGTATGATGGGTGCTCTATGCCAGCAGGCGGCGTGATGATGCTGGTCAACGCCTTCTCATTGGCGAAATGGGCTTAACTTATCCGGAATGCCGTTTTAATTGGTTTTTCTACTTCTTACATATTGCAGGAGTTGACCCAATGCGATATTTCGCTTGTTTCGGACTACACTCACCATTTTACCACTCATGACGAGTATAGCTTAGACTCAATGACCGAGTGGGTTAAAAGTAAGGGGAAGTCATTGGGTTTTTCGATAAACGTAACATCGAAGGAGGTAGGGAAAAGGGGCAGAACACCGAGAGTAGATTATCGATGTGAGCGATCCTGAATTTTTAAGTCGGCCGTTAAAGAGTGCGACCGTAAGCGTAAGGCTACCGGTAGAAAAATAAATAAATTGCCCATTTCATTTGGTAGGCAATCCGGTAAAATGAGAAGATAAGCGAGCTCTTAGTGTCCTTTCCGCGATGCACAACTAAGAACCGATTAAGTATCCCCAAGGACATTTTCAATGGTCGAAGTTAAAACGGAAGAGAAAATAGCTCGTTGATCTTCTGACGGTGAACGGGACAAGTCCGCGACAAATATTTGGTGCTTTGAAAAAGGTCAATCCGGAGAATGCGTCAAATATCCGTCACGTTTACAATCACCGTCAAAGAACGAGGATGGTTGAAAACGGTGGTCGATCCCAAATGCAATGCTTGTTAGTTAAATTGCAATTGCACAAGTACAAGTATTGGGTACGGATGGGGAATGACGGCTCTAACGTCATAACCGATTTGTTTTTCGCACATCCGCTTAGTATTGATTTACTACCAACCTTCTCACGCTTGCTAATAATGGATAGCACGTATAAAGTTATTCATTACGGGATGGCCTTGTTCGAAGTAGTCGGGGCAACATCGACCAACAAAACGTTTTGCATTGGTTTCACGTTTATGGTGAGTGAAAAACAAGACAACTACGAATGGTCATTGGGATGCTTGAAAACGGTAATAGAGGAGAATGATTGTGAATTACCTTGTGTTATCGTTATAGACCGTGAACTAACCTTGATGAATAGCATCGATAAAATATTCTGTAGCGCTAGTCACATGTTATGCGAGTGGCATATCAATAAGAATGTTAGCGGGAGAACGAAAAAAATGTTTCAAGACGGGAAGGTGGCTGAATCTGAGCCCTTACCCTACTCCGCTTCTTGATTCTCTTCGTCCGCGAGCCATCCGCAAACTGTGGGGCGTCACCATGATCCATCACGTGAAATTAAAAACGTATAAAATGTCAAGGTTTGTCGAAAGCACAAATTGTCATTCTCGAAGCGTTTTTAAATGAATAATAGCATAAACGCGGTAAACACACCCAAAGAACATGAATAAACCGGTACCGGGTGATTCCGGTGATCGGTGCACCCACCGTCATCACTGTGGCGTAGGTGTAAGGATGTACGCCATCGGCTAGGTGTACACCCTTACACTAACGCCCCAGTGATGGCGTAGGTAGGGTTCGTACGTCACGCGATGGCGTAGGGACCCTGTTCTTTGTCGCGAAGAACACTTGCAGACATAAGATATCAAATCGATACCATAACCTATCAATAACCCTAAAATTCAACCCCTATCACCTAATACGAAAGCAGAATGTGTATATGAGAGACCAAATCAACACCGTAAGAACCGAAATCGAATCAAACTTACCTTAGAGGGACTGTTTCGGCTGATTTGTGTTAGAAGGTAGAGATGGACTGATGTAGCTGGCTTCAACGGACTACTGTCGATTCGGCTGCTTAAGTTGGTCGAGTTGTTGCCATTCTCGATTCGGTGGAAATGAAGTCCTCTGGTTTTTAGTGTTTGGGTGGTGTTTGGGTGCTGCTGATGCTGTCTGGCTGACGACGGCAGTGAAAGTGGATAAAGTAAGTTCTTGCTTTTGTTTTCTTAGGTTTAGTTTTATTTGCTGATTAGGTTTAGTTTAGTTAATTAAAATAAACTATACTTTTAGGTTAAGAAATTTATTTTATGTAAATTAGTTTTAAAATTTTATTAGTTTAATTTAAATAATAATTTGGTAGTTTAGTTTATGTTAAAAAAAATTTGGAAAAATGTAGAGAAAATATTTTTGAAACCGAAATTATGGTAACTTCACTGAATAATTTTTTCGATTTATAATTTTCGTAAAGGTAAAATTGTCAAAAATAATAACTTCACAGAGTAATTTTAATTTTTAATTCCATGCGATTTCCCCGGTTAATTTTGACTCTTTTTAGTAATTCGAATTCTTTCTTTTTTTTATGTCGATTAGGATTTTTATAGTACTCATCGTTTAATTTAGAAAATTTTGTTTGGGGTGTGATATGGTTTCGTTGATTTCTAATCCCTAGATTATCGTTAGTCGAGTCTCGTCTTGTCTCGCAGGCTGCAACATTCTTTATCTAGGTTTTGGATCACCAAATCAAACAATAAAAAAACTTTATTTCTAATCTCTGAAAGAAGAGAAGCAGATATAGTCATACAGATACAGAAGAACATGTTTGGTGCAGTATTAGATGAAGATGCTGTAGAAAAACTAACCATTGTGGACCACTCGAAGATTAACGATATAGCTGTGCGGAAAAATTTCTGTATTGAATTGAAGGAGATAGCCAGGATGACTCCTGAAGAGGTGGCTTCTTATAGGAAAGAATTGGATCTGAAGGTACATGGAAAAGATGTGCCGAAGCCTATTAAAACGTTTCACCAAACTGGACTTACTACCGAAATGCTGGAGACTATAAAGAAGCTTAACTTTGAGAAGCCAATGCCCATTCAAACTCAGGCATTGCCTATAATTATTAGTGGTCGTGATTGCATTGGCGTTGCGAAAACTGGATCAGGAAAAACCCTTGCTTTTGTGCTACCAATGTTGCGACATATTAAGGATCAGCCTCCTGTGGAAGCTGGGGATGGCCGATTGGGCTGATAGTGGCTCCTACGAGGGAGCTTGTCCAGCAGATCCACAGTGATATTAAGAAGTTTGCCAAGGTCATGGGTATTAGATGTGTGCCTGTTTATGGGGGATCTGGCGTTGCCCAACAAATCAGTGAGTTAAACAGGGGGACTGAGATTGTAGTTTGTACTCCCAGTAGAATGATTGATATACTTTGCACAAGCAGAGGTAAAATTACTAATCTGCATAGAATTTCATATTTAGTCATGGATGAAGCAGATTGAATGTTTGACATGGGGTTTGAGCCTCAAATAACTAGAATTGTTCAAAATATCCGACCGGACCGGCGAACTGTGCTTTTTTCTGCTACCTTCCCTCGCCGGGTTGAAGTTTTCGCCCGCAAAGGTTTGAACAAGCCTGTCGAAACACAGGTTGGTGGTAGGAGTGTTGTGAACAAGGATATAACCCAGTTGGTTGAAGTGAGGCCAGAAAGTGATAGGTTTCTGAGGCTTTTAGAACTTCTTGATGAATGGTACGAAAAAGGAAAAAGTTTGATTTTTGTTCAGATGCAGGATAAATGCGATGCTTTGTTTAGGAATCTGCTAAAACATGGTGATGAGAATGGGGAGCGGCACAAGAGAGAACGGAGTGTTCGTAGGTCTGGCAGGCATATGATTGATGGTGAGGAAATACAGGTTGGTGGTGCGGAGTGTTGTGAACAAGGATATAACCCAATTGGTCGAAGTGAGGCCAGAAAGTGACAGGTTTCTGAGGCTTTTAGAACTTCTTGATGAACTGTCCGCTAACAGTGCAGGACAGTTGCTTCCAAATGGTGAATTACCTGTTTCCCTACCTGGTGTCCTTGGATTAGCTTTACCTGGCACAGCAGCGGCTGTTCCTGCGACTGCGCTTCCTTTTGCCCCAAATGATGGGGTGGCTCGTGCTGCTGCAATTGCAGCTGCTATAAATTTACAGCATAACTTGGCTAAGATTCAAGCGGATGCAATGCCTGAACACTATGAGGCTGAGTTGGAGATCAATGATTTTCCTCAAAATGCTCGTTGGAAGGTTACCCACAAAGAAACACTGAGTCCCTTATCAAACTGGGCGGGAGCTGCAATTACTACCCGAGGGCACTATTTCCCACCAGGGCATATTGGAAGGCCGGGAGATCGGAAGCTGTACTAATTCATTGAAGGTCCTACAGAAGCATCTGTCAAGAGAGCTAAGGCTGACCTGAAACGTGTCTTAGAAGACATTACAGTCCAGCAGATGTAACTTCCAGGTAGAACACAGCCAGGCAGATATTCTGTTTTATAAATGTACTGCGAAGCTCAAAAGCAGACGCATCGCAATCAAAATTTCAACCTTGATGAAGCTGCATCTGCTGTTGAAGGCCTCAAAGATGCTTAAAAGAAACTCTACAGCGGAAAAAAATTCAACATTGATTTTCTCTATTACTGGTGGTCTATGTAAATTCTCTTGTTACGTGCAAGTATTTGTTATGAAACACAGGCGTGGTTAGTATGGCTGAAGCTGAGTTTTAATTTTTTGTAGCGACTTTCATCGTGACATAAAAAGATCGTGAAATACAACAATCTAATAATTAAATAAGTTGCATTTTTATAAAAGCCTGATAACTTGTCAAAAATATTTTGGGTTTTTTTTTACCTAATTTTAACTGTCCGATTTATTTTGTACCAGGCATAATAAATTTTATAAGATATTATAAATATCTTATAATAGTGTTTAAATTTTGAAATTATTCTAAGGTTTCTTTTCTCGTTTTTTTCAAATTCAATATTCCATATCCATTAGCATACTATAATTATTTATAAAAAAAATGGTAGTGTTTTATTTTATAGATTACAAAATTTAAAAAATTATTTTACCAAAAAAAAAAATTGAAAAATTAATTATTTATTAAACTTCAAACGAAATTCAAATTGCAAACCAATTCTAAAGGCCACATATCCAAACAAAATCCAAACGATAAACACCAATCTAAGCAAACTTTAGACAGAATCCAAACGTCAAACAAAATATAAACACCAAAACGAAATCCAAATGACAAACACGGGACATCAATCCCTTGACGCCAAACGCCAATCCCAAATGCTAAACGAGAACACGAAACTCCAAATGCTAAACGGAAAATGAAATCGAATTTCCAACCTAAATCCAAATAATAAACAAAATTAAACAAAATTTAAAATCCAAAACAAAAAATAATCCACGTACCAAATCCAAATCCAATACTAAATCTAAATACGCAATCCAATACTAAATCTATACCAAATCTGAATCAAACAAAATCTATACCAAATTCAAATCCAAAAAAATTTATACCAAATTCAAATCCAAAACTAAATCCAAATACAAATATAAGTTTCGGTCAAACCCAAAATCCCAAAATAAATGAAAAAAAATCAAATCAAAATCAAAATTGAATCCACGATTTTACCAACAAAAAATATGCACTGCTCCCGTGTTTTTTTCCAAACCGCAGCACCAAATCATAACCGAACCGGTCATATTGTAGGATTGGATATTCCGAACACGCTCTCCAAAATCAAGCAAAAACCGATATCGTGTATGTCTTGATCATGTATGTTGATTGTAGTTGTATACAACGAAAACCGTAAACCGAAAATTTTCTCTCTTTCTTTTTTTGTCGTACAACTAAAAGAGCTGCCCGTCAGTACAGCGGAAGACACAAAAACGTAAATTCAAGATCTAAACCTACGCGCTGATACCATGTAGAAAAATATTAACAAAAAAAACGAGTAATTTTTATTATTAAAAAAACCTACAAATTACACGTTTTATATACTATATAAAACGTTTATTTATAGATAAAACATATGAGCTAATGGGTTTGAACCTAATATTTCTAACAAAAATAACGATTAAGCACGAATTCATTTAGCCGTTCTTTCTCTTGTCATGGAGGCTCGAAAAAAAAATAACTAACAATGACTATAATTACAGCGACAACTACAATCACAAGTATTTCGATATTCTGATGGTACCATGGTTTTGGCTAAAAAAAAGGTACTTACTAACTGAAATATTTTTAAACATATTTAAACTTAGATTGAGTTTTAGGCATTTTATTCCTGGTTTTGCATTTTTTATTTTCATCCCACTTTTTTTAAGGTTTTATTCGATTCTTGTGTTAGTTGGAGTTTTTTCTCCATTATTAGAATGATTACCACCTTATTAATTCGTCTTAGTTAATTGCAATAAAAGCTTATATATTCATTAGAATCCGTAATAATTTTATTTTTCATATTTGTATGCAGGAAAGATGGCAAGATGAGGATAAAGGTATGGTGTCAAAAGTTGGGTATATTATTATACTGAGTAAAGTGAATTTCTTATAGATTATATAATCTTGTTTTGTTCTATATAAACTAGGTAATATGGTTCCATCATCTTGCTTTTTTCACTATGTTATTATTCATGTGTTTATTTGGTTCGATTCTTTTCTCAAACCTATTTCATTGCTTCCAACATAGTAAAAATATATATTTTTCATTTACCCAAGCCAATAAAAAACTTTCGTTCTCGATTCTTTCATTCAAACCAACAATAAATTGTTTGGTTCACCAATTACAACTTCAAAGTATATTTTTTCAATTCCAAGTATCTATTGTACCATTAATATCCGATCATGGCAAGTATGCGTAAGGAAAAGTCTATCTTTCCAACCGATTGGACCAACCAAATATAACGGTTCTTTTTAGCAAAAGAAGGTCACAAACAAAACATAACAAACTCAAACAAACCACCTGATCTTTTATTACCAAATCGTGATAAAGGAATACAGTTCATCTCGATTTTGTAGATGCCCAAGGGATTGGACGAAAACGAACGAAGTGGTAATCTAGTACATGCAAAGTATCAACATGGAAACTCACTTCAAGACAGAAATAGTTACATCAGGAAGCTTATGGAAGGTGACTCTAGCATGGATGAGACCGAAGATGTATTAAAGATGGCGCCTAGTCTTTGTGTTTCCTCATATTCTATTGTTCAAAAAGCGCTTCCTCATAGTCTAGTTTCATCTCCTCATACTCTACTGTTTATTGACGAGAAAGGTAATAACTATCATTTAACTCTATTCTCGTTGTTTTATAAATGATTACCAATTGCTAATATTATTTAATGAATAAGTAAACATGGGCGGTTAGGTAGTACCATCGTTCAAAAGATGACCGTTTATGAAAGTTGCATTAAGAGCAAGATATTGAAGGTTTTGTCCAAGAACCAAATATCCAATATAATTTTTGATTTTGTTCATTTAAACATCTAAGGTCCAACACGGGAACCTACCATAGGTGGTGTAAGGTGCTTTTTGTCGTTGATCGATGACGATTCTAAGAAAGTATGAGTTCTACTATTGAAAACCAAGGATTAAGCAATTGATGCCTTTGTGAACTGGAAGACTTTGGTAGAGAATCAATTCGGGAAAGTTTTAACCTTAGTTGGCTGTTCTATTTCTGTTGATGACCTAGTATCTCAACTTTTAACAAGCCTAGATTCTCATTATACCCTTATTACACTGACTCTAGCTAATAAAAAATGAAAATTTGGGTGCATTTACAAGCTACTCTCCTTATATTTGAGAGAAAACAAACTACAACATTCGAAAGCTAACTTAATCTTTGCCACAAACAACTATACTGCTAACAAATGAGAAGACAAAACTCCAAATAATACTAATACTATAAATTAGAATAATGGATAATTCATGGGTCAAAGAAAAGGTTACCATGGAAGAAACAACTATTCTAAAAAATACTATAATAACTATATAGGAATAAGTAACTATAAAGATGGTATGAGTCGTATGTACACCTCTAACAAGCCAACTTGCTAGATTGTGGCAAGCATGGCCACAAATGTCTTTATTTCTATTTCAAAGATGATCGTAGTGTCATTGGTTCAGTTCATAGTGATCAGAATAAGGTTGAACAAGAACTTTGGGGTTTTTTAGCTACCTAAGACTGGTGTGGATTTAATGTGGTTCGTAGAGAAAAGTATGGAGAAGTAGAGAGAAATAGTATCTAGTGAGAGAAAATCAAGAAGTACAAGTAGTTTAATCTCAAAAGCCATAATCCTTTATTCAGTTCAGCCTTAGACTTTATATATAGGCGCAAGTCGGATATAACAACAGTTGTTACACAAAGAGACTAATTGTATATTAGTCATTTATCCATACACAAAGATTTAAATATCTCCCACAACTATACAATTTATCATACAAGGTTTCATTCATTTACATTTTGATCCCCAATGTTCTATTTCTTTATCAAAAACTACCAATTTAGTCCCTCATATGTATATTCAAGGGACTAACTTTATCAAAAATGGACAGTCAAAGGACTAACTCATATGCAAAGCTTATGTATACTATTTACAATATACTTTATCTATTCATATTTACTTTCCATTTATTGTACTTTTAAACGTGTTATCGTGCCTAAAATATTGGTCACATTTTATAATAAATGTGTGGATACATTTCTTAGTATCTTATAATATGGTAACACGTGTCATTAAATCACATTTGTTTAAATCCGTTATACGCTTGTCTTGTTCCTTTTTTAAGATCCTTGTCTGGTATCGCCCATCACTTTCACCTATTGTATATTCGTTTTGTTCTTTAATTTCCTAATATTACCTTCTTCATGATCCTTGTGTGGTATTTTTTATTACCATCATCTTACATGTAGAAACCTCTTCTTTTAGTTTCCTTATGTTATTCTCATGGCCATCTTCTTATACCATCTTTATGACCCTCGTTTGGTATCACTCATTCTCCTTATCTTGTATGTATATACCTCGTCCTATGGATGCCTCGTTTTACCTGTCGCTTATCCTTTCGTTTGTTTTTGGAATAAGCGTACCTCATCATTATAAAGATTATATATTATCTATAACGTATAACATAATGAGGACTTCTCTTACTCATTAAATTACTTTATGTAATTAATTCATTAAAGGACTATAAATGAATGGTTAAATGAGGTGATATATAAGTTTAATAATTAGATTAAAAAATCTAAGCATGCAGTAAATTATTTTGAGTGCAAAGTTGTAGTAACATGTATAACATGTGTAACTTACGCCATCAGGATTCACGTACTAATTTTGACAAGAGCAAATAATCCTTTCAGTTTTCGAGATATATATTGATTCTTTTATGCTGATGTGAGATGGATATGTATTTTTAATTAAAACCTAATTTTAGTGACTATTTAGGGTCATTGGTCACTTTTTAATCAAATGACTATAATCTTTTAGAGAGTCAAGCCCCTATTTATATTAAACTAACCATTTTCATCACGATTTTCATTTTTTGAGTCTCTCTCTCCACCATTGGTTGTTGTGTTGCATCCTCTTTATTGAAGCCCGATTTCTTCCAGTTGGTATTCATCGTCAACTTCTTCAAGTGGTAAGTATTATATTGGATCATTATTTGTGTTTGTGCAAACATGATCAAGAGGTTAATTTAGTGGGTAGCTATCGTGATAGTGTTGGAGAAGAAAACCCTAATTTGTGAAGGAAATTTACACACTATAGTTTTTTAGTCGAAATATAGTATTGCTACTTCCTTTTCCCTAAACTCATGGTTGAAACCAAATATTTTATTTATGGTCTTGGTTGGGCGTGAAGCACCACGACTTAGGTCAATTTAAAAATTTGACTTATTGGTTTTTTTCTCTTTACCTAGAAATGGTTACCACAAGGAAGCAAATTAATTTTCCGCCATCCATTCAGCATCAAGTAGGTATGACATATACGAACATATCCAAAGAATGCTTGGATTATTTTGGGTAGGGGCAGGCGTAAACCCTGTCGCAACACAGTGGTGTAGTAATATGTTTCGTCTTTTATAGTCTAATGAGGCATTTCAACGGCCTCACACGCCCAAGTTACCACTCCCTAAAGTATACCATATTCATTTCTAAATATTTGGTCTTCTTCGATCATCTGCCCTAGTGAAACCTGAAATTGACCAAAATACTGGTATAATACCTCCATACTCTTCTCCAGTTCTACTAGAGAAAGACCGACCTTCTCTTCTTTTCCATGAATATTGTGGCACGTTTTACACAAACACGTAATGCCCCGCTCACTCTTTTCTTCTGTGAGGTCAAGCATGACATACAGTTCCAACAAACTAAATGTTTTTGGGTTTATCTAGTCCACAGTTTGATATTTACCTCCAACATATTTAATTTTTGTTGCATTGCAGTTTGTTATATTTATTTTAGTTAAATTTTTTTAACTTGACTAGCAAAGTCATTCATGATATTGTATTGATTTTATGTTTAAGCACATTTTAATTTATTGCTAGACCTAAATATAACTTGTAATCTTGTTAATATACATTCAAATAGCTTGTATATCCTATTAATACAAACTCAATATTAACATGTAAAGATAGAATCTTGTTTACACACTCAATACAACATGTAACCCGTGATAAAAAAACATATGATTCATCCATACAAAAAACATCACATTCCATTCAGACATACAAAAAACATCCAAGGTGTACCCATTACAAAAACCAACCCCTAATAACAACACCATCTTTTAGTCATTAAAGTAAGCCTCCAAAAGCAAAAAAAAACTGAAATATATTGGTTAACTGCACCAGCCATTACAAAACAACTACTTAACAACATCATACCTCATAATAAACAGTCCATCAAGGTGTAGCATGATTCGTCGATGGTTCACTACCCGCTACCCATGATTGGGAACCTCTTATTGCGACGACAGAAGTGCTCGAGTTCCCAATGCAAGATCCAATAACAACACCAGCAAAAATATTGATGTTGAGAATTGTGTTACCTGAAGCAGTAGCAACTGCTACACCACAATGTGATATAGTTGCATAATACAGATGTGCAAGTCTACTGTTATAACCTTTTTTTTGCATTTGCATTTTTTAACCATGAATCGAGGAATTTTTTATTTTTGTTTGTTCTTGTAGTTGATGCCTACTTGACATCCTTCAACTGCTATTCATTGTCCTTACCTAGTTGTTATGCGGGGATGTAGTGCTGTTTTGAGATATAAAGCAGCTCGCAACGTAATTATTAGGGTTGATGGCCTATTAAGAAAATACTACTAACAGCATGACAACATGGCACACCCGATAGTTTCCATGCCCTGCAAACACACTCACGCGTATACATGGTGAAAGCGTACTAGTTTTTCCCTTCAATAACTTGAATTATAGGCCCCCCGATTGTGGAACCTGACTTTTTCTAACTTTATCAATAATCTTTGCTAATTTGTTTATACCATGGAATATATGTTGATCCCAATTTTCTACGTTTTTTCTCTTCTTAACAATCCTCATTACAACCTTCTCCATTATCCCTTACAACAAACAAATTATGCCCTTCGAACGGTACTATAATATTACTGATTTAAAACTTTATGTTGGATTGCTTGTCTGCTTAGAACATTTACTTTTAGTATCTTAATATACCCTAGACCGTTTCATAGTATGTCTTTTTTGTAGCCAATTGTAAGTCTCTTTGTTTCATTGTTTCATCTGGTTCATTTAGTAATTGAACTATTCTACCCAAGTGGACCTAGCTCAACTCAAAACAGGTTGTGCTCCTCTCGATCATGGAATGTTTTCTTCATTTTTACATACAGAGGCCTTGCACATAATATGTGCTCTGGATTGGAGAAGAGGGAAATAAAGGTTGGTACAAGGCCTTTCTGCTTGTCCGATATCCATGTAAAGCTTCTCTGGTTTTGTATATCGATATCATCACCTAGTAGTTGCAGAAACCAACCCCAGCTATACATGTTTTCATACTCTTCAACAGCCTAAGCCATTGGGTACACACTGGTCTTCAGCACAAAGGGTTGTAAAGGTCCAGTTCGGTGTGTTTCCTTTGCAAGAAGCATGGACATACCCATTGCAACTCTCAGCACTACACTTGAAAGAACACCTTAATTTTTCATTTTTATACATGTAGATATTATGTTGTTGATTGATGTCATATTCATTGATAGTATGTTTAAAATGTGTTGATGCACCCAACTTAAGGTCAAGCTGTAACTCAATGAACCTTAGTTCAGTAAGAGGTCTAAACCTTCTCAATTTGGGAATCTTGGTTTCTTTCTCCTCCTTGTGTTACACTATTCATCTGACTATTAAGGAGTTGTAAATTTATCACTGCTTTGAACTCATCTTTGGTACTTGTTAAACTATCAACGTCAACAATTGCATCCGAGTAATCACTATCAGTCGAACTATCACTCAACTATACCGGTTTGTAGCTGTAATCTGGACTAACATTAACATCAGTTTCTTCAACAATTTCGTATTGCTCCTTCATATTCGTATCGAACTACGACATGCCAATGTTTACGAAGAATGTATAATCCAGATCTTCAAGTGAAACATCTTCCCTTGCACCTACAGCTCATGTCTCTTGTACACCAATAGCCTCATCTATACCTACAACACTTGTTTCTTGTACACCAACAACCTCATCTACACCTAGAGCACTTATCTCCTGTACACCAGCAGCCTCATTTACACATGCATCACCAACATAATCCTCGGATTCTGAAAAAAAGATTGACAATATTAGGGAAACCCAAAGGTCATTGACAGTAAGTGAAGAAATAGAAGAATATACTTTTCTTGAGGGAAGGGTACTTTAGATAGAAACCTTACTAACCCTAATTCTATGTCACCAACTTTTACAATTTCTATCCCACAATCTAGATGTTTTCGCTTGGAAAACAAAAGATGTGATAGAGTACCAATTAAAGTAATTTTCCATAGTCTAATTATAAATCCAAAGGTGAAACTAGTTATTCAAAAAGGACGAACATTTTCAGCAGAAAAGATAACCAACTAATAATTTTTAATTTTTAATTTTTTAATTTTTTTTAAAAGGATCTACCAAAATACTCCATTCGTAAATTGATATTTCATACATTTACCTAAGTTATTGAGACATTTGTTAGGAATTATACCTTCTTCTTTTTTTTCAAAACTCGTCTAAATTATCCACGTATCTAATTAGGATTTACCTAAGTTATTGAGACATTTATTAAAAATTATTCCTTTTTTTTCAAAACTCGTCCAAATTATCCACACATCTAATTAGGATTTAAACCGATGTTTGAACATACTTTTAGAAAAACATTTATTCAAAAGAAAACGTTTATTCAAGAAAATATAAAATTTTAATTTCAACAGAAATAGAAATAATTTATAAAAAATATTAAAAACTCGACAATTAGTAAAGTGGGATATTATATATTTACTTAAATTATTCAGGAGTCTAATTAGAATTTATACTGATGTTTAATTTTTTTATTACAAAAAATGATTTTTATTTCTATTTAATAAAAAACCATATATCTAAGAAATTTAATAAAATATAATTTTTTTAATTAATGAAAATACTATATGTATATATCTATAAATGTCGCCGGGCGGAATGAAAATCGTCCAATCACAACGAAAACACATCGCTGGATATTCAATACATTTATATCGAATCTCACATTTGCTACAAACTTGGCTCTGATACCATGTTAGAAATAAAGTGTGCCTCACATACTACTAGCAAGATATTGTCTGATTTGGATGATCAGCCTTGCATGGCTTTGCTTTTGGTACACTCCCAAAAGGCCTCACATATTAGCAAGATATTATCCATTTTTGGTGATCTCACTCGCACGACTTTTCTTTTTGGTACACTCCCAAAAGACCTCTTACTAGTTGAGGTATCCGTCACACTTATATACACTATATTATTTTCAATATTAACAATGTAGGATTCCGGACCAAGAATGGGATGAAGTTTAATCTCCAACATCCACTAAAGAGTTTAGATATTATCAATGGCATGTAGAAATGAATTAAACTATAATAACAAACACATTCAATAAGTTTATGTACAATAATAAATTATTGAGGTAAATAAACCAAGACTCTTGGTAATGATACAACAAAATAACTACATGGCAGGTTGTGATTATTTTGCCAAGTGTGAACTTTTTGTTTATTTAAAGCGTTTTGAGTATCACTATAAGTTCTTCGAACTGAATAAAAAAACTTGACACTAAAACAGGTCTTCTAGTTGAACTAACCAATCCTCTAGAGCATAATATGGTTCAGTTAGTCTTGCATGTTTATTCCAATATGAGCATGATATGTATCTATGAAAATTTTCAAACGTCACCAGTTTAAATTACTCTAATATGGCTATCGTTACATTTTCTTTTATGTTCTTCAATAGAGGGGTTTAAGGCTCATTATCTTACGCAAACATGAAACATTTGCACACACAATAAACTTTTAGAAAAAAGAAGATATTTAAGAGCATTATAGAGATTACAACAAATTTGCACATAATTTCGTAATTACAACACAATTGTATTTGTGAGATTAATTTACAACGCAATTACACGTAATTTTGCAACATATTATAGTCCAGTTTTTTTAAATATATATTTAATGGATCTAGTTTTGCTCGTCTTAATAGAACAAAACAAATAGTATATTAAATTTTTTTTGAGTTATAGGTTGGAAGATATGACATTTAAAAAACAGGGGAAAATAGTTAAGAGGTATATTGGTATTAATAGAAAGTCCTCATAGTTATTAGTACTTAACTTCTAAAACCAGATGGATATTCGTAATTTATAAAACTGGTATTCTGCTATGATCATGTTTGATTTGGTGTTCTGCATTGGCCTTTTTTAATTTGGTATTATACTATGATTATGCTCAAATTGGTATTCTTATTTAATCCAGTTTGATTTGGTATTCTGCTTTGATCATGCTCGATTCGATATTCTAATTTGATCTTATTTAATTTGGTATTATGTTTTGATATTACTTGATTGTTTAATAATGTTATTCTGGAACACATTTTCTTTTTCCAAAGTTATTTCACAATAAAAATATTATTTGCGTATCGTTGTTATTTATATTTACGCAACATATATTGCATGTAATTCCACAGATGAACACACTTATTTTTTCGCAACCAAAGTTCTATTTACGCAATTATTTTCTTATTGTTTATGCAACTCATGTGCGCACACTTTACGCAACTGAAAAAAATTATTTTTTTGCAACCAAATTACATGTAATTTTGCAACCGGAACACAATTCTTTTTTTCAGATTAATATTGCAACCCAATTATACGTAAGTTTGTAACCCATCGTAGTCGAGTTTGTTTTTAAAAAACATATCTTTAACAGATAGTGTTTTATTCATCTTAAAAAAGATATTTTCTGATTTTTTTATCTATAGTTTGACAGATATGCTATTTAAAAAGACAAGTGAGAGAAAAAATAATTAAAGGTTATATGTGTATTAACATAAATTCTCGCTAGTTATCGGGACTTAAGTTCTCAAACTAGATTGATATTTGTACTTTATCCAACCAAGGAATTTCAAAAATATACTTAGCCCAAAGAATTGTTCGAACTATGACAAAAGTACTAAAAAACCTAAACATTACTTGACTAAGCTACTTGCTCTCCTACTTAGAGCTCATGGGTCTTTGAACATGACCTGGGTCCATTTAACATGACCCGAAAGCCCATAAGGGCCCAAACATGAGGGTATAAATACCCAACCACCTGCATTAAGTGTGGGTAATGAGAATTAACTACTACCAGCCAGCTTAATTATCTCTCTACTCTCTACACTAAAAATAAAACACTCACATACTACTATTAAACACCAAACAAATTACAAGCCTACCCTCAGGTGATAATTATCACCACCAAATTGGCGACCACAGTGGGAGAAGAAGGTGCCTGAATCAAGCATTCAAAACCAGCTAAGCAAATCTGTCTGAATGAATCCGGACAATCCAGAAGTACCACCAGCTCTGCTCGAAGTGGTGGGAGAGAACAATGAGTACACTATCGAAGGGATCAAAAGGCTAAGATGGGCATGAAAGAAAAGTCTAAAGCATCAATTTCTCATCACAGCGACAACCCCAGAGAGCATGAGTCTTCAAAGACTCATGTGAGCACCAAAAAGACTCATACCAGCTCCAAAAAGTCTCACCGGTCTAAGCCAATAAAGAGTTCTGACTCAAGCTCAGAATCTTCTGATAGCTCTTCGGACAGTGAGGGAGTTGAAAAATCTTTATCCTCTAGCAGCGATGAGGGTCGAACTAGAAAGAAGCAAAAGCAGATCAAAAAATATTCAAGAAAAAGGGATAGACATGGAAAGATGAAGAGGCATATTGGTAAAGGATCATCTCATAGCCGGAGGCATGTGGACCGGATGTTGATGGATCCCTTCGCTTTTCACGATGAACCAGGTATATTTGCAACTCCCAATGAGGATGTTGTGTTCAGTCATGGAAGAAATTGGAGGCAATCTCCATTGTCTTCTAAAATTATGTCCGGAAACCACCCTAAGAGGTTTGACAGTACCAAAATAGAAAAGTACGATGGTAGTACTGATCCGGACAACCATTTGGAACAGTTTAAAAACTTCATGATGAACTTTGACGACGATGATAAACTACTTTGTAGGGCATTCTCCCAATCATTTACGGGGAGTGCTCTAAAATGGTACAATAGCCTGCCTCAGGGTTGTATCAAAGATTTCGATACTTTTTGGGTAGCCTTTCGAAGGCAGTTTGTAGGGAGTAAAGAGCTAAAGGGCAATAGAGACACAATAATCCATTGCGCCCAGGAACCAAACGAGTCCTTGAAAGAATATATAAGTTGTTTTGTGAACACCAAGAATGGGTTGGCTGATTACTTCGAACAGGTAGCAATAGCATCCCTAAGACAGGGTTTGAACCCTGACAACTTGGCTGACTCAGTGACCAGAAAGAAGGCCATGACATGGGGAGGGTTGCTGAATCAGGTTGGAAAACAAATTAATGTTGATGAAACGAAGAAAACCAGGGTGCACAAGCAAGTGAGGTCTACCCCGGTGGCACCAAATCCCAATCAGAATCAGTCCGGGAACAAAGCAAGAGAGACCAGACAGGGGCATGGTAGGGCAAAAGCTCAGTCTCAGCCAGCTGCTCCTGCTCAGAGTCAGCAATCCAGAAACAAGAGAGGGCCATGGGTCCAACCGGAGTGGTTCGCAGAATTAAAAGAAAGTGTGGCCACCATTTTTTATAAAACAAAGGACGAGGTGCATTATCGGAGACCAGCCACATTGCAGTCTCCCAGAGAACATCGCAATAACTCTTTTTGCTAATATCACAATGATATTGGTCATACCACTGATGACTGCATAGCATTGAAACAGGAAGTTCAGAACTTGATTGAGAGAGGAAAACTGGCAGCTTACGTCAAAAGAAGAGGAGGTAACAGGCCTGACAACAGTCACCGGGTTGGTCTAAGTAATGCTGCTCCGGAGGGAACCACGGTTATAATTGAGAGGTTTGATGTGGAATCTGAGTACTTGGATCCTGATCCAACTCGAAACAGAGTGGGTACAATTGAAGAATGTTCTAGGTCGGTCTCCGGACTCATTAAGTTTTTTGAGTCACTTACAATTTTCGGAGGGGACACTATGACACCTCCTACTGCTTCTTCGAGGAAGAGGCACGTTCATACTTTAGCCTCCCACCTAGAAGGAGGAATAACTTCCTATCAGTCACAAAATTCATTCCCCTTCATTGTTTTTGATGAAGATGATTTAAGAGATATTGCTGGTCCTCATGAGGATGTTGTTGTCATAGGAGCATCTATTGGGGGCAACGACATAAGACGAATTTTGGTGGATACTGGAAGCTCAGCCAATATCCTTTTCCTAGCCACATACAAAAGAATGAAAAATCCAGCTGTAATTCAGAGTTCGGACAGATAAATTGTGGGCTTTACAGGTAGCTGAGCAGATGTGATCGGAGAGTTCGAAGAGGAAGTTCTATTGGGCAAGGGCCCTTTCAAGAAAATGGTCAGAATACTCTTTATTGTGGTGGATTGTCCCACTTGCTATAATGCTATTCTAGGGAGGTCTTGGCTCTCTAGGATGCATGCAGTGGCTTCAACAGTCCACCAGTGCTTGAAATATGCTGTTCAGGGACAGGTTGGAGTCGTCCGGAGCAGTCAAAAGATTGCAAGGGAATGTTATGCTACTGCTCTGGCTCCCCGGACACTGGGGGCAGTTCGCACCAACGAGTAATAGCAGTTTGTGGGGCTTTCTAGGGGTGAGGGTGAAATTGATGACCCCAGAGAGACCCCTGGAGTATTGATACCGGTCGAAGAGGTAGAGACACACTGTTTGGAAGAAGGAAGAAGTGTTAAGATAGGCTCCAAAATGCCACCCGATCTGAAAAATGAAATGTTAAAGTTTTTGAAGAATCATCAGCACGTTTTTGCTTGGTGCAATGCTGATATTATTGGGGTCCCAGCAGAAGTGATATTACATCACCTATCTGTCCGGAGAGACGTAGCACCAGTGGTTCAAAAGAGAAGAGCTTTTTCTAAGGAAAAGGCTGATGTCATTGTGCAAGAGGTTGACAGGCTCACAAAGATGGGGCACATTAAGGAGTCTCAGTATCATTTGTGGACTGGCAATCCGGTTCTAGTAAAGAAGAAAAATGGCAAGTGGCGCATGTGCATCGACTTCACAGATCTCAATAGGGCTTGCCCAAAAGATTTGTATCCGGTCCCCCGGATTGATCAGTTAGTAGATTCCACCTCTGGGAACAAGCTGCTGTCCTTTATGGACGCCTTCTCCGGATACAATCAGATTCAAGTGGATCCGAAGGATCAAGAGCATACCACATTTGTCACTGACAGAGGTCTCCATTCCTATAAGGTAATGCCGCTTGGGCTGAAAAATGATGGGGCTACTTATCAGAGATTAGTAAACAAAGCTTTCGCTGATCAGATTGGAAGAAATATGGAAGTGTACATTGATGACATGATGGTGAAGAGTGTGGATGAGCAGTTGCACTTGTCCGATCTCCAAGAAACTTTTGCCAACTTGGTAAAAGTGAATTTGAAATTAAACCCAGAAAAATGTGTGTTCGGAGTGCAGTCCGGGAAGTTTCTAGGCTATATTATAAGTGAGGATGGAATACAGCCCGATCCGGACCAGCTCAATGCTCTATTCCAAATGGAGCCTCCTCGAAATATTAAAGAAGTACAGCGGTTAACGGGGAGATTAGCTGCCTTAAATAAATTTATCTCAAGGTCTTCGGACAGGTGTGCCCCTTTCTTTCAAACCTTGAAGGGTGCAAAGGGATTCGATTGGACCCCACAGTGTGATGAGGCTTTCAATGAGATCAAGAAGCACATGTCCTCCCCCAAAACATTGTTTAAACCAGTTGATGGGGAGACACTCTTCGTATATTTAGCAGTTTCAAGTTGTGCCATCAGTGCTGTATTGGTAAGGGAGGTCGATGGTCATCCCCATCCAGTATACTACATCAGCAAAAGTTTGATAGATGCAGAAATGCGTTACTTGAAACTCGAAAAATTAGCATTAGCCCTGGTGATAGCTGCCAGGAAGATGAGGCCTTATTTCCAGGCCCATCCCATCATCGTCCGGACTTCTTTTCCCCTGAAGAATGTCCTCCAAAAGGCATACGTTTCAAGCAGGATGACTAAGTGGTCAGTAGAGTTGGGAGACTTCGACATAGACTTTACTCCTCGAACAGCAGTCAAGGCCCAAGCTGTAGCTGACTTTTTGGTTGAATTTCACTCCGACAAGGATACGAAGCAAACTATTGACATAAAAGATAAAAAGGTATGGGTTGTCCAAACAGATGGTGGATCTAGCACTATGGGATGTGGTGCAGGGGTGTGTTTAACTTCTCCATATGGAGACAAAATGTACCAGGCTATTTGTTTTGCTTTCAGGGCATCCAATAGTGAATCCGAATACGAAGCAGCTATAGCTGGTTTATAGTTAGCCTACATTTGTGGGGCTAAGAGGGTCAAACTACTAAGTGATTCCCAGCTTCTGGTCCACCATGCCCAAGGCCAATCTGAGGCTAAAAAGGAGCAGCTTGTGAAATATTTACTCCTCCTTAAGAATGAAGCACTCAAGTTTAAAGGTGTTGTTTATGAGCACATTCCCCGGGCAGAAAATGAGCTGGCAGACTCATTAGCAACCATAGCATATACGGAGTCATATCCATGGATCCATGTGCTGGAAAGCCCCTCCATTCAACTTAGTAAGGGTAAAGAAGAGGAAATTTTTGAAGTACAAGTGAAACAACCTCAAGACTAGAGGTTTCCTCTCCTGCAATATTTCTGCGATGGTATCGTACCTCTAGATAAGTCACTAGCCAGAACATTGAAACACAAGGCTCGTGGTTTCATCATATTGAGAGAAGTGTTGTATAAAAAATCTTACAGTAAACCTCTCCTGCGATGTTTGGGGGATGAGGAATCTCAAGTAGTCCTCTCTGAATTGCATGATGGTGAGGGATCAGCCCATTGTGGATTCAGAGCTTTAACAAGAAGAGTTTTACTGTCCGGTTACTATTGGTCATCTATCATGAAATATGCGAAGGAATTGGTAAGAAGGTGTGACCCATGCCAGAGGTACAGCAATGAAATTCATGTCCCAGCCATTCCTTTAGAGTCAATTTCTGAGCCTATTGCTTTCGCTCGATGGGGGTTGGATTTAGTAGGGCCTCTCCCTGTAGCGTCCGGAGGACGCAAAACTATACTTGTGGCCATAGACTACTTCTCGAAGTGGATTGAAGCAGCCCCTCTAGCAAGGACAACATTAAAAGCTGTTATAAAATTCATTTTATCCAACATCTGTTGCAGATTTGGTGTCCCACAAAAGATAACAACAGACAATGGGCCACAGTTCGACAATAGGGAAATGGAGAGCTTCTATGCCTCAAGCGGTATACAACATTGCTTCTCTTTACCTTTCCACCCACAAGAAAATGGGCAAGTTGAAGTGGCTAATAGAACTATACTGTCCGGTTTAAAGAAGAATTTGGAAGGGGCTGCTGGGAAGTGGCCTAGTTATTTACAAGAAGTCTTGTGGGCCTACCGGACAACACCTAGGGCTGCAACACAAGAGTCACCCTTTGCTTTGGTCTATGGGATGGATACATTAGCTCCCATAGAAGCAACTCTCCCGTCATTTCGTGTTCACAACTTCTCTGAACATGCTAACGAGGTGGCAATCAGAGGTCAACTTGATTTGATAGAAGAAAGACGAGTTAAAGCTCACCTTAGAGTTGCACACTATCAGGGCTTGATGAGAAGCAGGTTTGCTTCCAAAGTTAAAAGAAGAGATTTCCAACCAGGGGACAAATTATTAAGGAAAGTCTTCTTACACACTAAAGAAAAGTTGTTCGGAAAGCTAGCCCCAACTTGGGAAGGTCCGTATATTGTTGTTGAAAGAATTAAACCTGGGACATATTGGCTGGAGGACAAAGATGGAAGATTTTTGACTCATCCTTGGAATATCGAGCATCTCCGGATGTACTTGGAGTAGCATTTGTAAAATATTTACTTGTTTAAACATCCATGTAAATATTTGGGGGCATACTCTTTCCTCCCTGGTGGCACGGGGAGGTTTTAATGAGGTGTCCGGGCTTTTGAATAAAATTTGGAGCCTTCTTAAAAAAATTCCAAGTGTTTTAAGTTTTGTCCTTTGTCACACTATCCGGATTGAAATAACTAAGGGTTATTTAAAGTCTAGCCAGAGAACTTAAACACTCTCACTATAAAATAACTAAAGGCTATTTAAACTCTAGACAACAAAATTGGAACAGACTATGAAAGAAGATGAGAATTGCATGAAACAAAGATATTCATTAAAATAACTTAAAGTGCCTTGTGTTAGGTGCGACCAAAGTCCCACATCCCACATCGGTTAAACATGGGAAGAAAGATCAGTATATAAGTTAAGAATACATCTCCATTAGTGTGAGGCCTTTTGGAAGTGGACCAAAAGCAAAGTCGTGCGGGCCAGTGGGTCCAAAGCGGACAATATCACACTATTGTGGAGATCGGAGTATTCTTACTTATATACAAAAAGCGAAATATACTGACCTAATATTCCCTACAAATGGTATCAGAGCACCAGGCCCAGACGGAACTCGATGTGGTGGATTGTGATGTGGGTGAAATTCTGCGAACATCATACCAGAAGCCGAGAGCCATACTCAAGGTGAATGATCTGCTGGATAGATGGAGCGCCACGGCTCATCAAGCAGGTGGCTTGATAAAGGAGCGGCGCAGATTCATCTAAAGATGGAGCGCCACGGCTCATCAAGCAGGTGGCTTGATCATGGAGCGGCGCAGATTCATCTAAAGATGGAGCGCCACGGCTCATCAAGCAGGTGGCTTGATCATGGAGCGGCGCATATTCATCTAAAGAGGGAGTGCCATATGGCTCATCAAGCAGGTGGCTTGATCAAGGAGCGGCACAGAGCAGATAGATCCGCCCTAAAGCTCTAGAGTTCAGGTTTCTCTTCACCTGACTAGAGTAGGCGGATGGAAGTCAGTTGAGAGGAGGCTAGAGTGGTACTTTGTTTGAGGGGAGGATTGTTAGGTGCGACCAAAGTCCCACATCCCACATCGGTTAAACATGGGAAGAAAGATCAGTATATAAGTTAAGAATACATCTCCATTAGTGTGAGGCCTTTTGGAAGTGGACCAAAAGCAAAGCCGTGCGGGCCAGTGGGTCCAAAGCGGACAATATCACACTATTGTGGAGATCAGAGTATTCTTACTTATATACAAAAAGCGGAATATACTGACCTAATATTCCCTACACCTTGGCCTTCCAAGGACTTTTCAAATTGTCAAAAACAGAACAGAAAACCTATCCGGTCAGTTGCCGGACACGATTACAAAAAAGAATGCCTTGGCCTTCCAAGGACTTTAGTTTGGATAACTAAGTAAAAACTGAATCATGAATTAAGTTTGAGCCTTAGAAGATGGCTCACCTTCATCTATCTTTTCCTTCCCTTTGAAATCACTATTCTCTTCGCCAGGTTTCTCCCCGGTGTGTTCTTCGTCATCTGAGGAATCACTAGAGTAGCCATACCTGTCGCCTTCAGCCATCGTATGATACGGGAGGTCTTCAGGCTCAACATGAAGCCATAAATCCCCCAGGTTCTTCTTCAGAAACTTCTCATGGAAGAGTAGGACCATGTCAGACTTCACATTGGCATACATCTCCTCTTGAGTGTCGATCACATTATTGGCATAAGCATCGATCTTGGCTTGAATCTTGGCCTCCTGCTCCTTTAGCAAAGTCGCTTTCTCCTCGGCAGCCTTAGGAACTGTATTCTCAAGAGCGATTTTGTCATTGGTCAGGTTGGTGATGATTTGATCCTTAGCTTTGGATTCTCCCTTTGAGGTGGTAAGGTCTTTTTCCAGACCGGACAGCTTCTCCCGGAGCTCTCTAATGGTGTCCTCTAAAGTGGAGACTTTGGTGGTGCTTGCCTCTTGCTTTCTCTTCAACTCCTCGGTTTCCTCCTTTAAAATGTCAGCATTGGAAGTGGCAGTGCGAAGGTCATCGGACAACCTCTCTTTGTCAGACTTGAGATCTTTGATGATATCGGCCTGTTTTCGGACTTGTTTCTCCAACACAAGTACAGGCTGAACGTTGCTTAACAAAGAGTGGGCTATGGGATCCCTTTCACTAGAAACGCTAAAAGTCTTACCATTATAAGTGACCGTTTTGGAGGTGCTTGGAGGAAGGTAAGGCCCGGCAAAGTCATCTCTGGGAAGATTGAGGAAGTATTCACCAAGCTCACCAAGACCGGTGATGTCTACTCCATCGATGTTGATATCTCCACCCTCAACCTCATCGGTATGAAAATCACCCGGAATCTCCTCGGCATGCGTTGGGTCAGCAAGATCAGCTTGGAAAGAAGGCTCTCGAGCCCGGAGAGAAAGCTCGTCTCCCTTAGAAGTCTTCTTCTTCTTGGCCTCCCGGTCTGTGCCTTCGCTTCCCTGTTTACGATTTCTCTTGGAAGCCCTTGGAGGTTTTGGGAGGTTCGCTTCTTGTTTTTTAGTCACTTGCTCCACCACTTCCAAGAGAGCAGCATCAATTTGGCTCTGGGCTGGCCCCTCCGGGTCGGTTGGAGCATCCTTCTCTGCAACAGCAGGGTTAGCACCACCCACCACCTTCTTGCCCTTCTTCTTCTTGCCTTTCATCTTGCTCGGGGCTTTGGCCCGGCCTGGCAGGAAGAGTGTCCCATCAAGTTCGTGAGTCCTCTTAAGTACAACATCTGGAGGAGGCTGAGTGGTGAGCTCCTCCCAAGTCAAGTCTCTCCGACCTATGGTGTTCCACAAGTGAGACCTTGCCAAGTTTCCACTGGTAAAAGCAGCATGGAATCGGTTCCCCCATTTCTCAGCAGCCCAAGCATTGATCTTGGAGCAAGTAGCCTGCCCGGCTTTCTGATAGTCACTGAACTCCTTGGGCAGTACTGCCAAGGCAAAAGTGAGACCCATTAGTTCGAACTACTTTAAAAAAAAGTATAAAGTGGAAAACTTACGGTCACTCCTCCACCTGCTTCTGAGGAGGCTTGGGTTCACTCCGGATTTGATCTTCTGTCCGTTCTCCCAAGCACCACTAACGAATAGGAACTGGGTCCTCCAATTCCTCTCCGCCTCCAACAAATCATCAACAGTCTTGAAGTCATCCCTCATATTGAAATGGTAAAAGGGGATGTTGGGATTTCTGCACAGACTGGCCACAGCAGCAAACTCCTCCATTGGCAGAGGAATCCCGGAGAGCCTTGAGGCCATGATGCAGGCCATGAGGGTATACCAGGCGTTGGGGCTCAGCTGGCTCGGACAGAGTTTTATCAGATGGAAGTATCTGACAATCTCTGGGTCTAAAGGGAATCTGAGTCCCCAGTTGAATAGCTCTGTGAACATGACAACTTCGCTCAGTTTGCAGTCCATAGGAGTCTCCGGGTGTATAGGGATCCTAATCTTCACATTCTACGGTATTCCCCATTTTGTACGCATCCGGCCCAGCTCAGTTGTGTGGATGAACGCGTAGTTGATTTTCTGCAGAGCGAGGAGATAATTAACGCTGACCTTGTGAAAACAAGGCCCCACTCTTCCCTCGAGGCTCTCCGGCAGATCCGGATGCCTCAAATACAATTTTTGTTTGCCTTTGTCCCTCTTGGAAACTATTGCACTACTAGTCTGACCGGAGGGCTCAGACTCAAATCGAGCCTCTTCAACAGAGTCCTCCATAATTGTTGAAGGGATTTCAGCAACAGTAGTGGGGGGAGGGTTCAAACTTGACTCAGCCTTATCTCCGGACTGCTGGGCCTCTGTGTTCTTTTGGCTTCTGGCCTCCGGTCGAGTATCCGGAGCAGGTGCTTCTCTTTGAAGACTTGGACTGGTGCCCTCCGGACCGGACAGTCTGTCCTTGGGGGCTCTAATAGACACCTCTGACCCGGTGCTGCTGCCTTTTTGCCCCCGACTTTGAGGGAGTGTTTTTAGACCCTTGGCCTCTAACTAACCAGCCTTTCCTCCTATCGACTAACTTCTCAGGGGAGTGCTCCGTATCCGACCCCATAGCTATGAAGGGTGAGGGTTTTTTTTAGGCTAGTAGCTGTTACTCCTGGCTCGACAGTAGGCTCCGATTCCTGAACTGAGGAACCAGAGATAATGGGGCAAAGGTTGGTTTGAAATAGTTTTCTAGGCTTAGTGCCTTTAGAAGAAGAAGAGCCTTGATCTGACTCTGTGGCAGAGGTGATTGGTCTATCGACAGGCGAAGTGGGTAACCCTGCCGCAATTCGTCTTTCTCTTTCGACTTTTTGATCCTTCTCTAACTCAGAAAGGTTGAGCCACCCGCCTTTGACCAGAGCGTTCCTCGCTGTAAACATAAAATATCGAACAAAGTTTTTGCTTTAGAGAGAGAGAGCTTTGGGAAATTTTGCAGAGTAAATGTGAAAGAGATGGTAAAACAGTAGAAAGTGAGTTTGTATTTATAGTAAATCTGAAAAAAGAAGTTGATTCCTAGGAGAATTTGAAAAGATTGGTAATGATTAAAGACGGCGCTGATGTCATCACCTTTAATTAAGAGGTTGCTTTTCGAAGAAGGTGGGTTCGAAATTCAAGGTGAAAAAACGGCTGAAGCAACCAATTAGAGAGCGACTCGTGTCCCACGAACTCTGGCAAAAACCGTTTTGAATTTGTGAAGCTTTATCAGTCCGGATAAACTCATAGCCCAAATTGACAGACCTGTCCGGATTAAAACTACCCATGGTGTCGGACTGTTTTTTAGGTTTTTGACAAGAGTATTTGCACAAACACCTAAAAAAGGGGCTCCTGATGAGTCCGAATTCTGCATGCTACCCGGACAAGGACAGATCGGTCCAAGCTCTCCGGACCGGACAGATCACTTCGAACACTTAGCCCAAAGAACTGTTCGAACTATGACGAAAGTACTAAAAAACCTAAACACTACTTGACTAAGCTACTTGCTCTCCTACTTAGAGCTCATGGGTCTTTGAACATGACCCGGGTCCATTTAACATGACCCGAAAGCCCATAAGGGCCCAAACATGAGGGTATAAATACCCAACCACCTGCATTAAGTGTGGGTAATGAGAATTAACTGCTACCAGCCAACTTAATTATCTCTCTACTCTCTACACTAAAAATAAAACACTCACATACTACTATTAAACACCAAATAAATTACAAGCCTACCCTCAGGCGATAATTATCACCACCAAAAAGCACAAAATATCTCTCAAAATCATAAGGAGAGACCTTAAATGTTTTTACCAGTAAGTGTTGTGTTCTTTATTTTGTTCATTTTTACCCTAAATAGTGTTATTGTTGGTAAGATCTTTGCAGATTTTGTTATTTTCTCATTCTTTTGTTTTTACTATGAGAAGGTTTTTGTTTTTTTAGTTGTTGTTCTTGCAATTTTTGTGAGATTTTATTATTTATTTTGCTTGTTTTGTTACTGTAAGAGGGTATTCTAAAATTTATTATATTTTGTTAGTTTATGGTTGTTTTTGTGTTAGGTTTTTTAGATTAGTTTCTTAAAATATGGTATTCTTTTGATTTTGTTAAATTTGTTGATGTTCATATTGGATTTGTTCAATTTTATTGCTTTGTAGTTCATAATCATGTTAGGTTTTGTTAGATTAGTTGCCTAAAGTGTGGTAATAATTTGATTTTATTTGATTGGTTGTTGTACATATTCAATTTGTTGGACTTAATTACTTTGAGGTTGATGTCCGTGTTAGGTCTTGTTAGATTACTTTCCTAAAATATAACATTCGTTTGATTTGTTTTTTTTATGTTCATATTAGATTTTTAGATTTTGTTACTATGTGGTTGTTGTTATTCGTATTAGGTTTTGTTTGATTTATGTATGTTTTATAGTTAGGTGAATAGAATAACAATATTTAAATTTGGTATTCAACTTGTTATCTCATCATACTTAGGACCGTTCTAGTGTGATTTTGTTTGTTAACAAAAATAAAACTACAAGAGTAAAAACATGTGGTCCGAAGAGAGGAAGAACACCTAAAGATAGTTGGGATAAAAAAGAGGTTAATGGTGGATCGAATGGTCCTACTATATTCCGGTCAAATATACGATACATTTTGGAATTACTAAGAATAATAGACATAAAAAGAAACATATCTAAAAAATTAAAATGACCTCATTCTATAACCTATTGAATATGTTATTCCAATTAAGAGGTTATTTCAAAGTGCGAAAATTCTCGAAGTTAACAATTAAAATTTACAAGATTTATAATAAGATTAAAAATTATTTCATATTTGGGGGAACGTGATTTACATAATTAAATATTGTAGATTACAAATAAGAATATTTGAAGACATGAAGAATTCATCACGTATCATTAAAACATACTTTCCATAAGTTGAAGACTCAAAAATAAAAAAGAAATCAAGCAAAAGAAGAATAAAAAAAAGTTAAAGAACACAACTGAAGATGCTTCAAAACTTGATGATAATCAACATGCCAAAGATGTTGTAATGATGGTTGTAATGTACCTTTGCATAGCTTTATTTTTGTCAAAAATTGGTCACATGTTTGAGTGTCTAACACAATTTATTGAGAGCAAGTTTGAAACAATGTACAAATATAACCGATCATAGTTTATTGTCAAAAAATTGATACACTTAAACAAGATGAAACGAGAAGAAAATCTACAATACACAATGGGATATGTTTTTAAATACTCATTGTAAGTAAATATTTATAATCTTGAAACTTGATTTCGACGATAAAAAAAGTTCAAGTTTTAATTGACAAATTTATAAAATCACACGTAAAAAATCCATCATAAAGTACTAAACTAACATTAATAACATAATTCATGTTACTTCTAACAACTACGTTCTTTATTCGGTTGATGATTAGGTTTTGGAAGGTGAGGTGGTGATTACGAGTATTGAAGTCCTCGAATGGTTAGAGATGATATCTAAAATGAGTAGAGGTGGTGGAGGATAGTGAAGAAGCTTTTCAAGAAAGAAGTGAGAATGATGGTGAAAAATCTTCCAAAGAAGTAAATGAAGAGGAAAAATAAACTGAAGAAAATAAAGAGTAAAAATAAATTGGAAGAAACTAAGATAGAAAATATAATATGAGAATAAGATCAAGTACAAGTGAAATCATAGAGAGATTAAATAAACATGTTGAGAATAAAAATGAAGAAGAAACCATTGATGAAGTAACAATGGAAGATAAAAATGAAGAAGAAGAAACAAAAGATAGAGAAGAAGAAAAAAAAGATGATAATGAAGAAGAAGAAGAAGAAAAAGTGAAATACGACAATTTATAGCAGATCACCTTGAGCATGGATGTTGGTTCATCATGTTCAACCTCCGAGAATTTCACCACCATCGCGTTCTATTTGGGCCTAGATCTCTGATACTATTTGTTGGAAATATGGGTGCCGCATATTCCCAACAAGATTAATATTCTATTACAAGAGAAGAAATAACTCAAACACAATGTAAAAGAAACATACGTATTGTTTAATCTAAAAAAATTATAAAAATACAAAATATGAAATAAAATACTTAAAAATTTCTACTTACGTACAAAAAAACTCAAAAAGATAACTACAAAGTTCAATAAATTTTTAGTGTTGTTGATTACACCACAACATAGACTATTCAAGATATACAGATATGTTATACCTTGAATAATCATATTGTTTATGATATTCTTGTTATTTATTAAAAATTACTTAATTAAACTCTTTTATCAAATATCTTGACGAAACTACAAGTAATCTAGAGATGCATCTTCAAGCCACAAATCCAGATGAACAAGAAAAGAAGGTATAATTATTCTTGTTATTCAAGTTTATGTTATTACTCTTATTTATTAAAAAGAATTACTAAATTATAGTATATCATTAGAGAATCAAAGTGTTTGAATACTTTAAAAGTGTCTAGAGATACAACTTCAAAAAATAAGTCACACTAAAAAACAAAAGAATGTATAATTATTCTTGTTATTCAATTTTGTATTCATGTTATTTCTTAAAAAATGACTAATTAATGTTATATCATTAGATTAATTTTTTTTGGAGAAAATCTATCAAGAATGAGAATGAAGATTGATGAGGTAAAACCTCGTTTAAGTATATGCAAATGGAAACAAGGACTGGACTACTCAAGAACTAAAGAGAAACAAATAATAGTTTTTATTACTCGAAAATCAATCACCCTCAAAATGAAGGTTCACACTCATATATATATATATATAGGATTTCTCATAAATGAAAATCAATAGATGAATTACATGTGTAAATAAAGACACGTGAAGATCATCAAAATGTTAAATTTTGAATGACATGTGTATATACAAGCTTCTTGAACTATATGATATCTTCTCAGCTCTTTTCAGCAACTACACTAATCTTTCTACGCATTATTTTACTGAATCCACGTTCAATATATATTCTTATTTTAGCTCAGCTCGTCATTTCTTATACTAGTATGTATCCATTCATTCATTTTTCATTTCTTTATTTTAACTTGTTTAAGTTTCTTTTCATCCTCTTCATTATTTTATTTTTCACATTCATTATTTATCTTCATTTTATATTAGTGCGTCACTTCTTTTATATGTCCTTAACTTTATCATTATTTTTCATTCCTCTATTTTAGTTCGACATACTTATTATATAATAATAAATATTATGTCATCATAAATTTCATCATAAAAACAAAGATAAAGAAAAATTCAATTTTAGGAGATAAAGATTAAACTAAATAAAATCCAAACAATTTATTGGAAAAAAAATTGAATAAAAAAATAAGAATACTTACAGAGTAGTAGATGCGGACTACATTTTCCAATTTATAAATATTTTAACTTAAAATTTACCTTAAAAACTACTATTCTCCAAGATTTTAATTTAAAACTTCCCTTAAAGTAGTAATTATCCAAGATTTTAATTTAAAATTTTCCTTAAAATAGCCATTATTTCATATTTTTAAATTAAATTTTTTATTAAAATAATCATTATTTTAGATTTTTAAATTAAAATTTTACTTTAAAATACGTAATATCTCCAAATAAACTATATAAATTAATCTATATTTTATGGTAAGCGAGGGCCAGCGCCCCTCCGGGCCCCTATGTACGTCCACCGCTGATTGTAAACTATTTCAAGGACTTGCTTGGAACTAGACACCCCAAGGATACCATGGCCTCAAAAGACTTTCTCATATTCTTCTCACCTCTAAGCTCTCGGACTCTAATAAAGTCTTAATGACTTGTGTTGTCACTTGTGAGGAAATCAAGTCTGCCTTATTTAGTATTGACAGTAATAAATTTGCTGGCCCAGATGGTTTTAACTCCAGCTTCTTTAAGGCCAACTGGAATATTGTGGGTTCCGATGTTTGTAATGGGGTCCTTGAGTTCTTCAATCCAGGAAACCTAGACCCCACATGGAATTCCACTTCCATTGCTCTCATCCTTAAAAAAGATACCCCTTCTATCGCAATTGATTTTAGACTCATCGCCCTCTATAATGTTGTTTACAAAATCATCTCCAAAATTATTGCCAATAGAATTAAATGCTCCTTCCCTTACATGATTGACTCTTCCCAATCCGCTTTTGTTGCTGGTAGGAATATCTCTGATAATATCCTCACCTCCCAAGAGTTATTGAGGGGATACAACTCTAATATCGTATGTAAAAAGGTTGATCTTAAGATCGATCTTATGAAAGCCTTTGATAACGTTCGTTGGCATCTCATCCTTGATATTCTAGTCGCAATGCACTTCCCTGACAAGATGATCAACTAGATCATCAAATGCATTTCTTCCCCCTCTTAAAATATCATCATTAATGGAGACCCTCATGATAACTTCCATGGTAGAAAAAGTCTAAGACAAGGAGACTCTCTCTCCCCATTCCGCTTTGTCCTTGTCATGTAAGTCCTCTCTAGTATTCTCAAGGAGAAAAGCAATGACCCAAATTTTAAGTTTCACTGGTAATTTCATAAGCTTAAAATCACCAACCTTTGCTTTGCTGATGATCACATGATCTTCTGCCATGGTGATGTCACTTCCCTCGGGCTAATCAATGCTGGCCTCAATGACTTTTACTCCCTCTCTGACCTTAAGATTAACACCTCGAAAAGTCAAATTTTCTTCTCTGACATGGACAATAATCTTCGCACCAAGCTCCTATCCATCCTAAACTTTAGTGAAGGTTCTCTCCCTGTCAAATACCTTGGCGTCCCCCTTCTTATTGGCCGCCTCTCCCATTCAGAGTGTCGCCCTCTCGTTCATAAAATTACTTCAAGAATTGATTATTGGAAATCTAAACACCTCTCTTATACCGACAGACTTCAACTTATTAAGTCTGTTTTATTTGCTGGTCAAGTTTACTGGTCTTTTATCTTCATTCTTCCTTCTAGGACTCTTAAAGAGCTTACCCAGTATCTCCGTCGTTTCCTCTGGTCTGGCCCTGCTATGAAAATCTACGGTGCTAAAGTTTCCTGGATCAATATAACCACTCCCACTAAAGAGGGCGGCCGTCCTTAAGCACCTCTGGTCTATTATTAGTAATAACAAGAATTTTATCTGGAGCGATTGGATTAAACTTGAAAAAATTAAAAACAATAATTTTTGGGACCTTAGTCTTGGCTCTTCCCCGTCGTGGGCTTGGAGGAAAATTCTTCGCCTCCGTCCTATTGCTAGCAATTTGTATAGAGTTGCTATTGGTAATGGTTAAATACCTCTTTTTGGTATGACCCTTGGCCTCTATCTACCTCTATGTCTAACTACTATGGCCCTAGTATCATTTGTGATTCTAGATTTGGAAAGAATCTTAAAGTAGCCGACATCATCCTTGATGGTCAATGAAACTGGCCCCCTAACCTCAGACCGGCTTTTGCTAGGAATCCCTTAAATCTCCAAGAGATCAACAATCTAATTCTTAATCTTCCTCCGCCTAACATCGCTTCCATCGATATTCTTTTCTGGACTACTAAGAGCGGTACCCCCAACTCCACTATCAAGGACACGTACAACGCCATTTGTATGCTCGCCCCCAATGTTGAGTGGGCCCGGTTAGTTTTGAATAAATTTAATATTCTTCGTCACTCTTTCATCACTTGGCTGGCCATCCGGAACAAGCTCTCTACCCGGGACAAATTGTTGAACTGATGTGAGAAGTTGGGATGGTGGTAGAAATCAATGGGGTTGCTAGAGAATCAATGATTTTGGAATAAAAATAAAGAAAACGGTAAATATATTATTTTCTTTACGGAGGAAATAACAAAGTGGAGTTTCTTTTTATTTATGGGGGGAAATAAAAAAATTGATGGAGGAAATAGTTTCACCCTTTATTTTAATAATTTTTTCAAAAATATTTTTTAAGAAAATATTTTATGTAACAAATTTGAATTTATTTCAATAATTTTTTCAAAAATATTTTTTATAAAACAAATTGATTTTTTTTATCAATATATCGTTTAAAATATCTTTTAAATCCAAAAAATTTATTATCCACTTAAAACTCATATTTTCATGTCTTAAAATATCCGAAAGAGACCCATTTTATTCGAATATACTGAATAAATTATTATTATTATTTTTAAGCAAGAGTCAGACTTTTATTACTTATTTTAGAACAATACAAATGTTTGGGGGAAAACTGAACAAAATAATAAAGTTTAGGACTGAAGAGCTAATAAAGTGGCGCCTTCGTTCTTCTCAAATTCAAAGCAGAACAGAGTCTTCTTCTCCTAATCCAAGACTTTCCAGGAGAGCGATGCTAAGTAATTCATTCGGGGGAATGATGAAATTAGTACTTTGTTTGGTGTTTAGTACTTTCTTAGCAATCCAATCTGCAGACTGATTTGAAGCCGAGAAATATGCTTCAGCGTCATTTTGGGATGAATCAATGATCTGCAGATTTCTAAGGAAGGTCTCAGGTACCAAGCTTCGTTTCTTTGCGCAATAAGGTTGATCAGATTTAAGCTATCCGATTCAACGTCAACTTCGAACCATTTTTTCTTTTTGCAGATAATCAGTCCTTCAATTAAAGCACTTAGTTCAGCAAAGAGTGAATTCAGTTTGCCTAAAAGAGTTCCTGAGCCCAGAAGAATGTCGTCATCAAAGTTTCTACACAGGATCCCAGAGCTTGCTTCTCCATGATTATTGCACGAGCCATCTACATTGAGTTTTATTCTTCCTGGGTTTGGAGCCAGCCATCTAAGGTAAGTTGGTACTTTTCTGCTGTTTATAGATGAGCTGCAGCCTAGAGAAATACCAGCATTGTAAGAGTTTGTCCATATTTTATAGGATAGCATATTAGATAAGTCCATACTTTGTATAATTTAAATGATTCTGTCAATAGCTTGCTTGATTGAGTCAGGAGTTCCAGAAAACTCAGACCAGTTTCTGTTCCTCCAAATGACCAAGCATATTACTTGGGGAACAATATGTGGTATATGTCTTTTTTGTTTCGAAAACCAGAACCAAGTGTGCAGGACATGGGGAAGAACCATATGCCTTCCTATCATAATCTCAAACAGACAGCTAAAATAATTCCATAGATGCCAAGCAAAGCAACATCTTACAAAGAGATAATTTTTCTCTTCGCAGCTGTTGCAGAACTGGCATTTGGAGGCCATTTGAATATGTCTCTTCATAATTATATTGTCAATAGGAATATATCCCTTTAAAGTCTTCCAAACCAAAAAAGAAAACTTTTTTGGAGTAGAGGAGTTCCAAATCTTAGAGTATAGACCCAGCTTTGTGTATTTGTTCCTCAAGCTTTCCCAAGTGTTCTTAGTGTCAAACTCTTTATTTCCAGATAGAGTCCAAATGATTTTGTCAGATTTGTTAGGAACAATTCTATATTTGGAAATATGATTTAGTCTATCATATGATATGATATTATGAATATCATTTAGATCTCATTTATTACTTTTCCAAAATGTTTTCACACTAGCATTTAGATACCAGTTTTGAGAAATAGGATCACTTATCAGTGGGGGTTTGTCATGCCAATCCTCTAGCCAAAAGTCCATGTTTCCTTGACCAAGACTCCATTTGATATGCTTTTCTGCTTGTCTTTTAATGAGTGAGAGTCTTTTCCATACATTTTAGTCAGTTGGCTTGCATGAAGCTTTTATTGCATGTGTGTCTGAGCAGTAGATATTTTGCATCAAAGAGGACCATAAGCTACTGCCTATCCTGAAAAGAAACCATAGCTTATAAGAAAATGTTAGTTGGATATCAGTTAAGCTTTTATTGTTTAACCCTCCCTCAGAATAAGGCTTGTAAAAATGGTTCCAGTTAGACGAGTGTATAGCCTTAACTTGATAGTTTGTTCTCCATAAAAATTTGTTAAAACATGATTCAATTCTGTTAATGACACTCTTAGGAAGATAAGTGTTGTGCATCCAGTAATATATTATAGGCATTAAGACACTAGTGATAAGAGTTGTTCTGCCTCCAAATAACAAATTATTTAAGTCTCATTCGTTGATTTTGTCTTGAATCTTATCTATAAGAGCAGAAAAGTACTTCCCTCTATTGTTTCGGGCTATCGTGATGCCCAAGTAATTGAAAGGGAGAGAGTCTATGTTGAAACCAGTACTGATCTTGATATTGCTTGTGTTTTCCTGATTTGCTTTCTTAGATATAATCAACTTCGTTTTTTCTTTGTTTACAGCTTGCCCAGAGATTAGCTGATATTTGTCAAGAAGGTTGGACAGGATGGCAATAGAGTTTGGCTTGAAATTTGTGAAGATAAGAACATCATCAGCAAAGGCAAGGCAGGGGACCAAGAAGTTTGATCTAACTGCATAGTGTAGGCTTTTGTTGTTGTTGTAAAGAGTGTATATCCCCCTTAGTAAAACATCTTCAGCTAGAATAAAAAGGCCAGGAGACAAAGGGTCTCCTTGCCTAAGGCCCTGCATTTGCTTAAAATAACCATTTACGTGTCCATTTATAAGGACTGAAATGTGAACATTTGTGATCATATTTTTTATTAAAGCAATGCATCTTTCAGAGAATCCAAAGCATGATAAAACTTGCAGTATAAAGGCATGAGAGAGCTTATCAAAAGCCTTTTTCATGTCAAGCTGAATAATGACATTACCAGATTTAGGCTTTCTATCAATGTCATGAATCATTTCCTTTGTGATAAGGATATTTTCATGAATAAATATTCCTTTAACAAAGGCTCCCTGCATCTTAGAAACTATATTAGGCATAATGTCAGCTATACGAGCATTGATAAGATTAGAAAATATTCGATTAAACAATGTACACAAGCTTATCGGTCTGTAGTTTTTCCAAGTAGTTGGATTAGGAGTTTTAGGAATCAGACAGATGCCTGTAGCAAAGACTCCATCAGGGATTCCATTGCCTGAAAGATATGAGTTAAAAGCATTAGATAAATCAACACATATTATAGACCAGCATGTTTTAAAGAAGTGTAAGTTGAAGCCATCTAGGCCAGCAGCACTATCATTTTTCATCTTAGTTATAACATTCCAAACTTCATCTCAATTTGTTTTCCTGATGATGGAAGAATTTTCTTCATCCTTAACCAAGCTAGGGATGTTAGAGAAGATATCATCCTGCAACAATAAGACTTCTTCATTTATGTTAGTAAATGAAATAGAATCGAGAATATCTTTAAAGAAAGATTCAGAAAAATTAGCAAGATCATTAGGTTTATCTATCCAGACTCCATTCTCTTTTATCCCCCTGATTGTGTTTCTTCTCCTCCTCTTTTTTACATAAGCATGGTAAAGCTTAGTATTGCCATCACCATCTAGAAGCCAGGCATTATAGCCTTTCTGGTGCCAAAAGCTATCCTCATTTCTCAAAGCTTTAATGTACATGCTATTGGCTTTATTAAGAGCAGCTCTAGAGTCATTGATATTATTTTCCAAGTGAAGAGCCTCCATTTTATTCACTATTTCTGCAGTGTCTTTAACCTTGTTGAAGATGTTACCAAATGTATTAACATTCCATCTCTTTAAGCAACTCTTTAATCTCCTTAACTTAAACCAAAATACTTGGCCTTCATTTCCTTTGCAAGTCATGTTCCAGTTCTGTATAACAGTACTTATAAAGCTATCATCATTAGTTCAGGCATTGATAAACTTAAAACTCTTTTTGCAATTAACATTATTAGATATCAAGCTAGCCTAAATGAAAGAAGGAGCATGGTCAGAACAAGTTCTGACCATGAGAAACACTTGTGTTTTATTGAAGCTGTTGATCCACTTTTCATTAACCAGGGTTATATCCAATATTTTCCATCGAGTGCCCCTATTCCAAGTATATCTTGAGCCAATATATCCAGCATCCTCAAGCTTGCAATTCCTGATAGCTTCATTAAAGTCATAAGTTCCAGCATGATCAAATGTATAACAGCCAACTTGATCCTCAGAGCAAGTGATCGCATTGAAGTCTCCAGTTATTATCCATGGAAGCTCATCAGTAGCTATAGTTTTCATCTGATCCCAAAGATCTATTCTAAGAGTACGCTTGCATTTTGCATAAACAGCAGTAAAATTAAATTTTGTATTACAACCAGGATAAGCCACAGCCATGTGAAGCAGTTGCTCATGATCCACAATAACACTTATATCAACATATTCATCCCAAAATATCCATACTTTGTTAGAACAGTTAGAAGCATAATTCTTGAAGCCAAGAACAACAGAAACATCCACTATTTTATTAACCTCAGCCATAGGCTCTTGAATAGACAAGGTTTATGGTTATTATCTTTAACCATAGATAGCAGCCTTCTCAAGGTAGGCTTATTGTTCAAACCTCTAGCATTCCAGTTAGTCATCTTTATCATTATCTGATAGAGATTTTTGGTTTGATTTTTCTCCCTTCTTGAGTAGAGAGTTGATAGTAAGCTTTTTTGCTTTCCTTCTTTTCATTTCAGATCTTAGTTTACTGTTTATTATTGAGCCGAAATCAGTATTGTATGTTGAGTTTGTAGGAGATACTTCACAACTACCACCCTTGTTTGCATCGTCTGTAAAAGTGTTGTTATCTTTCATACTGAAGTTACTTTGAGCAAAATCTTGGTCTATCCTATGAAGAGCTTCAATGACCTCCATATTGCTTTCAACATAATCAGTTTTTGGATCATTATTGTTGCACTCTTTTGATTACAGGCTTGAATCTTTATCTTTTCTTGTTATTACTGACTTTAGTTTCCTTCTATAGACCTTGCTAAATGGTTGTATGTTACTTGAAACATCTTGGGCAATTTTTTGTTGCTGATGTAGATCATCCCTGCCATTATCTTCATTACCATCCTTATTTGACAGAGTTGCATTGTTGTTAACACTTTCTTCTTGTTTCCCATCCTTTTCTGTTTCATTATCTTTCTGTTTCTGCTTATCAGCTTTGTTACATTCGTCATCTTTATGGACAATATGATAACAAACATTGCAATATGGTGTTATGTTCTTATAACTTATGTTAATCCAATGTCCATCATTGGATCCAAAACCTATCCAGATTCTGTATTTTGGAGCTTTTGAAACATCAACTTCCACATGAGCAAAACATGCATTCATTGAAGCTTTGTTATCAGGGATAATAACTTTATACGTAGTGCCTATTGCTGAAGCCAAATCTTTTATTACAGTTTCATTGTACATGAATTCAGGAATTCTTTCAAATCGTATCCATACCAGGGTCTTTCGACTTTCAAATCTTCTATTAAAGTTAGGCTCCCAACGCAGAATTCTCATAATCTTTCCTTCAATACTACATATGTTCTTCGACTAGATTTTACTAACGTCTTCTTTACAACAGAATTCCATGAACACATGTCGTGAATCATGACTCGTGAACTTGTATGATCCCTTGAACTTGAATCTTTGAAGGAAGTTTTCTAATACAGACTTACATGGTATACCATTAGTGAACTTCCCTATTATTGTGTAGATGATTTACTAAGCAAGCAATCTTTGACATCTTTCGCATACTGGATTGTGTAGTGATCGGTCGATTCTTTGCTAAAATTCGGCTTTTACTCAAGACTTGAATGTGAGACTGGTTGTCTAACAGTATCGGCATATGACTTCTTGCCTTGCAAAGTCAGATTATCATCATGAAGAACATGATATTCTTCACTAGAGAGTTGCTTGTGTGTGGCTTTTTCCATGGCAAAGATTGGAGGCAGTAGACTAGGAAGGTATCTTTGTTACCAAGGAATCATTTCTTGGAGGAAAAGAAAACTCACAATAAAAAGGTCCCAAACTAATTTAAATTCTCTCCAAACTTAAAACTTCATACCGAATCAATTATATAAAAAGCTTTTATGTCTGTTTCCAATTTTTTTATTCGCAACTAAAGCCTCTTCCGTTGCATCTCTCTCGACGACGTCCTACATCTCTCTCGACACCGTCCTATTTTCTTTCGAATGCCCTTTCTCTCTGGTCCAATTCAGATCTTTTTTGGGTCTTCATTGCGATCCTCACCGTCCCCTTGTTGAGTTCTTTTTGGAACGCGCTCGTTTGTAGTTCAGATCGATGACAATCGAAGGGAGAGTCTTAGGGTTTGGCTGGATCGAAAGACTCACGCGGCCTTTCAAATGACTGAATATCGTTTCGTGTATTATGGACGAGTGGGAACAGCCGACATTAAGAAGACCAGAGAGAAAGGGAATTTTGAAAGTCCGGGTTATAATCGGGACGATCGAACGGAGGATTGGAATGCTCTGAATACTTTGATTTTGGGTTTTGCTATGTGTTTGGGTGGTTGGAGGACGGCAATGGGTTTTCGAAGTGGCGGCGGAGATGGATCGATTGTGAGAAATGAAAATGAAAAGAAATCCATATTGTTTGTTGTGATTGTGATTGATTTAGGCATTCGGTAAATGATGGATCTAGCAAAGCATGAGTTCTTTAAAACTGTTATTAATAATTCTTAGTTTTTTTATGAACAGATGGCTGAAAAGTCAGAGAAAGAAGACGAAGAATAGAAGATGGATAGCTCTAACCCTAGGTCGGCGTAGAAGAGACTTTAAAGAAAAATTAAATTCTATTAAAAAAAAGTCTAAGGCAAAACTAGGGTTTAAGAGCCTTATATAGAATTGCTCGAAACTCTAGCCCAAAATTACAGCTTTTTTCCTTATGCAATAAAACAAAGCCCAACCCAATTTCAAAGCGATTGGAGCTGGTTAAGTATTTTAATAAAATCCAACAAAAATAGGAAAATGCATAAAATTTACTAAACCAGCAAAACGAGGGTTTAAACGACTAAATTTAGGGCCTAGACTTCATCACAATGTGATGCTTTCGAAAATCGTTGTGCTTCTCGACGCGTTCGATTTGAGTGGTCGCATCGCCTAATTCTGATATCTGGGCCCCAAATAAAGCCTGTTTCCATTTGTCCAAAATGGCCATATAGTCATGGGCTTGTGCAACTACATCATCCTCCCCTTCTTCGGAAGAATTCGCCCACGAATTCTCAACTTCATCATCCTCAACAGCAGCGGTAAATGGCACCAGGTGCTTCACGTTGAAAACGTTATGGGTCTTCATGTGGCTGGGTAGTTTCAACCTGTATGCATTGGGATTAATCTTTTCAATAATTTCAAACGGACCCACCTTCCTTGCAGCCAACTTGTTGTACTCGTGTGCAGGATAGCGATTCCTGGTCAAAACAGCCCATACAAAGTCCCCCACTGCAAACTCCACCAGGCGGCGCTTCTCATCTGCGGCAATCTTGTACTTCTGTGTTGTTTCCTCCAGGTGTTTACGGGTGTTCTCATGGATCTCCCATAGATCAGCAATGACGTTCTCGACCTTAGCTGGAACCTTATCAAGCGTTGGGAAAACTAAGTCCATAGGACCCCGTGGGTTATAACCATAGACTACGATGAAGGGACTATACCCAGTACTGCACTTGTGGTGCCTGTTGTAAGCGAACTCAACATGATAAAGGCAGGAACCCCATGCTTTCAAGTTCCCAGAGACTTCTGTGCGTAACAGTTTGCCTAACGTTCGATTAGTTACCTTGGTTTGGCCGTTTGTCTGTGGGTGATACGTGCTGCTAAAACTCAGCTTCGTGTTTGTGAAGCGCCACAAACTCCTCCAAAAATGCCCCACAAACCGTGCATCGCGATCGGAAACGATATTCAAGGGTAGACCATGTAAGCGGTAGACCTCACGAAAGTATAAATTAGCAACATTCACAGCATCTGTGGTTTTCTTGCAGGCAATGAAGTGGGCCATCTTAGAAAACCTGTCAACCACTACAAAAATAGAATCATTACCTCTCTGTGTTCTTGGCAGCCCAGAGATGAAATCCATGCTGACGCTTCGCCACGGTCCTTCCGGTATTGGGAGTGGTAGGTACAGACCTGTGTTGGAGGATGTACCTTTTGCTACCTGGCAAACCCGACAACCAGCTACAAAACGGATAACATCTCGCCTCAAATGCGGCCATAAGAACTGACTGGAGACAAAGTGAAAGGTTTGATCTCTACCCCCATGCCCCTCGTTGTGTCTCTCCTGTACAATCAGTAACCTCAAACTGCCCTCAGGAACACAAAGTAAATTACCTTTGAAGAGGTAACCGTTGCTCACTGTAAAATCTGTTCGCAAACCTGCCCTGACGTCCTCTAGAATAGGACCAAAATATGGGTCGATAGCTAGTAGATCCTTCATCATCTCGAATCCCACAACTTCTCCTTCCATACGAATCATCATGCTGCGTCGGCTCAGTGCGTCAGCTACGCGGTTAACTGTCCCCGAAGTATGCTTAATGGAAAATGTAAATTGTTGAGTAAATGCTGCCCAACGTGCATGGCGGGAAGAGAGTTTCTCTTGACTCTGCAGATGCTTTAAGGCATCATGATCGGTGTATAGGACAAACTCATTGTAGGCCAAGTAGGAACTCCAGTGCTTCAACGCTCGTATAACTGCATAGAACTCCTTGCCATAGGTGCTGTAGTTAAGTTTAGCTCCACTTAACTTTTCGCTGAAGTATACTACAGGGCGGCCTCGTTGGCTGAGTATAGCGTCAATGCCCAATCCAGATGCATCACAATGCAATTCAAATCCTGTAGAAAAGTCAGGTAAAACCAGAATCGGTGCAGTGGTCAGTCTTCCCTTGATTTCCTCAAACGCCTTAGCTGCTTCAGGTGTCCAGTAGAATGTCTTGCCCTTCATACACTCTGTAATAGGAGCCATAACAGTGTTGAAGTTATGTATGAACCGTCTGTAAAAGGAGACCAATCTGTGAAAAGAGCGGACTTCATTGATGGAAGTAGGAATAGGCCAGTCTCGCACAGCTTCCACTTTCGACTGATCCACTGAAAGCCCATCTTTTGACACGACACACCCCAGGAAGACAACCGAATCTGTCATAAAACAACACTTATCGAGTCCTCCATAAAACTCCTCTCGTCTCAAAACAACCAATACCTCGCGTAAGTGCTGGAGATGCAACTCTTCCGTGATACTATAGATAAGAATGTCATCAAAGTACACAACAAGAAATTTTCCGATGAACGGGCGAAATACTTGGTTCATAACCCGCATGAACGTGCTAGGAGCGTTAGAAATACCGAATGGCATTACCATCCATTCAAACAGACCTTCTCGGGTCTTGAAGGCTGTTTTCCACTCATCCCACATACGAATACGAATCTGGTGATATCCACTCTTCAAATCCAGCTTCGTAAACACAGTAGCACCATTCAATTGATCCAGTAAATCATCAAGGCGAAGAATAGGAAATCGATACCTGACTGTAATTTTGTTGATAGCCCGACTATCCACACACATTCTCATTGAGCCATCCTTCTTTGGTGTTAACAGTGCAGGAACCGCACAAGGACTAAGACACTCCCAGATGTGGCATTTCGTCAACAGTTCTTCCATATGTCTGCGGAGCTCTTCAAGCTCTTTTGGGCTCATCCGATAATGCGGTCGGTTTGGTAGGCTAGCACCCGGTACAAGGTCAATCTGGTGTTGGATATCTCTCAATGGAGGAAGACATGTAGGTAATGTATTAGGAAAGACAACAGAATATTCTGCTAATAGCGTCCGAACTCGCTCAGGTATACCAGCAAATGGATCAGTACTAAATTCTTTAACCACCAAAAGATAGACAATCCCTGTTTCATGAGCATGTTCTATAAACGCCTTTCGAGCTAGAAAGTTCTTACCCAACTCCTTTGATACTGCAAGGGCAGGTTTTGGGGAAACCTCTTTAGTTGGTGTTAATATGAACCTGACATTATTCTATATAAAACTGTAGCAGTTCCTCCTACCATCATATGTGACACTTCTATCATATTGCCAAGGTCGGCCTAACAACAAGTGACACGCATCCATCCCAATGGCATCGCACCATGCTTTATCCCTATAGTTACCAACAGAGAAAGATACCAGACATCTTCTAGAGATATTTACCTCACTACCTTTCTTTAACCAGGCAAGCCTGTAGGGGTTTGGGTGGTCTTCTGTTTTCAGGGCCAGTTTCTGGACAGCTTCTTCAGAGATAAAATTTTCGCAGCTCCCTGAATCAATAACGAATTTGCATACCTTTCCCCCAATAGTACAAGTCGATTGGAAAATATTGTTACGTAACCAATCATCCCCATCACTTTTGGCTTTCGGCGTCAGACAGATACGCTTTAAAACCAATGCTTGACCAATATCTCCTCCTGTAACCTAGTCCTCTGGAACCTCATCAACAACATCCTCTGGTTCTTCATCAAACCGTGGGTCACCCTCCAGGTAAAAATCAGCAGTGTCAGCGAACAGACCCCTCGATTGTTGTGGTTGTTGTCGTAATTTTGGACACTGTAAAGCAACGTGCGCTAGTTCATGACAATGGTAGCACCGAACCTGTGAGGAAGTAACTGTGCGACTAGGGACCTGCAAATTAGCACCTGTACGCATAGGAGAAACAATTGGTACTCCTGGGTTAGAGCTTGGAACCGTCCTTTTTCGGAATGTCGATGGAGTTGTTCTGGCAGTATCTTCTTCATAAGGACTTCGTGAAAGAGCTTTCTCCAAATGCAGTGCACGCTGATGTGCTTCAGACACATTCACAGGGTCGAACATGTTCAGCTGGTCCTGAAACTGTTGTCGCATCCCCCTTATATAGCGAGATACTAGCTGATCTGCTGAATCAGCAATATCGACACGGTTTTGTAGCTTGAAAAAATCGTTATTGTACTCGTCAACAGTCTTTGACCCTTGTTTATGGTTTTGGAACTGCTGATACATGATGCAAGAATAGTTGTAATGCAAAAACGCAGCCCTCAGGTGCTTCACAAACTTAGCCCAAGTTGTTATTTTTGGCTTACCATGCCTTTATCTGGTCTGCTTGAGTTGTTGCCACCAGGATGCAGCTCGGCCTCGGAACTTAGTTGCAGCCAACTGTACCCGTTTTGCATCCGTAACCTCCTTGAAATCAAGGACTTCTTCAACTGAGGTGATCCAATCTAAAAAATCCTCCGGTTCGAGACCCCCTTGGAATTCTGGGATCTCCAGTCTGAATCCAGATTCCCACCGGTTGTTGGCGTTCAGATCAGAATCTCTCGGTGGCGGCTGCTCAAAGACTTGGTCACGGCAGTCTTGTGGTGAGTATTGACCCCTAACTTGTTCTCGCCGAGGAGCAAACGGATTCTGCTCGCGGCCGATCTCTCTCTCAGATCCAGACGGCTGGTTGCTCGAACCTGGACCTCGAAAACCGTTGGTTTGGTTGTTCAATAGCCTATGTAGTGCTTCTTGTACGTCTCTCAAGTGATTTCCCAACGAGTGCATCTGTTCACCAACCTGGGATTGGAATTGACCGAATTCGTCATGACCGATTCGGTGATCGGAATAGTGGACTTCCCCCAAAAAGATCGCTTTGGCGGCATACCGTCGTTACCCACGTCGTAGGAACTCTGCTACTAACGCCAGTGGCTGTGGAGCAGGGATACAGATAGTTACCCCATCGGGCATCAGCATGCACCAAGCCGTTTGATTTGGTTTCCATACTTCGAACAATGAGGCTGTATACGAGGCTGCTCTGGCAGGGCTACGGTTAGCGCAGGTATGTGGGGCAAAGCGGGTACGCCTCATAAGCAGGCTCGGGCACCCTTTGGGAAAAGTTTCAATGTTACATTGATCTACAGAACCTTAATGGGTTTTTCAGTTTTTACAACTGATCTACATGTTTAATTTTCCCGACCCTTTGGGAAAAGTTTCAATGTTACATTGATCTACAGAACCTTAATGGGTTTTTCAGTTTTTACAACTGATCTACATGTTTAATTTTCCCGACCCTTTGGGAAAAGTTTCAATGTTACATTGATCTACAGAACCTTAATGGGTTTTCAGTTTTTACAACTGATCTACATGTTTAATTTTCCCGACCCTTTGGGAAAAGTTTCAATGTTACATTGATCTACGGAACCTTAATTGGTTTTTCAGTTTTTACAACTGATCTACATGTTTAATTTTCCCGACCCTTTGGGAAAAGTTTCAATGTTACATTGATCTACAGAACCTTAATGGGTTTTTCAGTTTTTACAACTGATCTACATGTTTAATTTTCCCGACCCTTTGCGAAAAATTTCAATGTTACATTGATCTACAGAACCTTAATAGGTTTTTCAGTTTTTACAACTGATCTACATGTTTAATTTTACATGTTTTTCTTTTTCCGACCTCATAATGAATTTGACCAATATCGCTGATCAGACCCTACTTTGGTTTTTCACAAAAACACTTTGGTTTACCTAAGTAAAAACAACCCCAAATTATGGTAAGAAACAAGGGTTGCATACTCACACAAAATATCGAGATGTTCACATGAAATAATGTTAGGGGACCCCCCGGCCCCCAAAGATATTACAAACAAAAAGCAAAAAAATAACAACAAGCACACAAACTGCCAGCCGATCACTCGCTATTCTCCTCCTCGGACTCTGTCTCGTCCGACTCATCCTCACACACGACTCCCTCAGGTCGGTCCGCCTCGGGTACATCTAGCCACATCGCCCCGAGATGAAGGGTCGGGAAGCGGTGATGGAACGAAAGCACATATGCGGCTTTAGCATCGGCCGCCTCTTTGTCCGCCCACTTCTTGCACTTATCTGCAAAGGCGGTGTTCGAAGCCTTCAGCGTTTGGACCTCCTGAGCTAGAGTGGCAGCACGATCTTCTCCGGCCTTTTTCGTCTCCTCCGAGATACGGATAGCCTCCGCAGCCCGCCCCTCTGCCAATTCCTGTGCGGTCTTGGCACTCTGCACCGCCTCCTCTAAACGAGCGATTTCGGCTTCCGCACCCACTAGCTTCTGGCTCAGCTCGGGCGCCCTACGCTCTTTCAGGGCCGCTGGTACAATCAGGTTGTACAGAGATAAGGCCAGCCCATCTGATCCTTGCAGCGGGAAAGTGTGCGGCGAACCAAACATCGTTAGCACCGGGTACCGAGGACCACTGGAGGAGGCCGCGGCTGGGCTCGATGCGTTGGGAGGGTCGACATCATCCGGAATCACCACTACGGGATCCACCGGTGATTTACCTTTAACCCCACCGAACTGATCAAACAGTTCTGGTACAGTGGCATTGCCCGTCCCCGCAACGACCCCGCTCTCTTTGGTCCGCCTCGGCTTCTTCTGCTTGGCACCTTCAGCATCGGTTCGGGTTTTTCTCTTAGGCACCGGAGGCTGGGCCTGGTTGGATGCGCCACCTTCAGCATCATCGGCCACTCCACGAACCGTTCCCTCCCCACCAGCTGCATTATTCCCCCCGACCTCGTCATCCGACTTTGGGCGCTTTCTTGGCGCCTTGTTGCGTTTCGGGAGGTACAATTGAAACCCAGGAGCGTCGGTTTTAGCAATAATGTCCTCCAAGCTGGGGGGGTTCCCGCAGTTGCTCAATGGTCAGAACCTTCGACGAGCAACGCCAGAGGTTACTCTTGAGCAAGTTGGTGTCCTTGAAGGTCTGATGCATCGCCCGACCCCACTGCTTCTTCGAAAAATCCTTCAACACTTGGAAAGTGTCCTCAGCAGCCTTCGAGAAGTCCTTCTTTAGCCTCTGCAGGAACTCCTTCGACACTGCACGGAGGATCGGTTTTTTTTATAAAAAAAAAAGGGGGAGAGGTATCGTCACAGACCCAGGATGGGAGCAGCTGCCTCTTATTCTCCTGGCTATAGGGAAGACCGTTCTCCCAGCACCCGCTCAGAAACACAAACCGATGCTTCCTGCCCTTATCTCCCTCCATAAATTTGTTAACTATCTTCCACTTATTTCTCAAGGAAGAGTAGAAGAACGGGGACTTAGGAGCCTTGGACAGACCTGACATAGCGATGTATTCGTCCATAGGCATAACCCGACCAGAAAGGCGTGAAGCCATTATGCAAGACATTAAGGTATACCAGGCATTAGGCGTCAGCTGCGACGGGCAGATCTACAGGGTGCGGAAGTAAAGCGCAATCTCGGGATCTAAGGGGAAGCGAAGCCCCAATTGAATAACTCGGTAAACACCACTATTTCCCAAGATTGGACGTGAACAGGAGTTTCCCCAGGGACCGGAAACCGGACCGTGACGCACTCAGGATTTCCCCAGCGAATCAGCAGCTCCTTGTGCTCGGACTCGGGGAAGTAGAGGTACTTTCCTTCGTAGAGAGAGACGATATCCTTCGAACGAAGCCAGCGGAAATAGGTGGTGGTGATTGCGGCCTCAACTTCTTCAGGCAGAGGATCGTCTGAAGGGTTAGCAGCATTCCTAACAGCGGCAACGCTGACCTCCACGGGAGCAACATCCACCTCCGATTCTTCCAAATCGGGGTTTGGAGTTTGGTCAGAGCTTCGGGTTGTAGCAATGTTCGGATCCGATGATCGTACCCGAGAGCAGGAGGGTTCAGCAGTATTCCCAGAATGAGCCCGATGAGCCGCATCCAATTCCTCTGGCGTCAGCCGACGCTTAGGCAGACCTAGAAAAGTTACGACAGTGTTAAGACCAGTCCGGTACCCTCGAATTGAGGGAGTAAGCTGAAACATTTCAAGATAATTACCTCCTGCGGGAGACGTAGGGGGGTTGTTTTTTCCCATGGTCAAGAACTTAGTTTTACGAACGCGTCGGGGCGGGAACGGAGGCGACGGGACGTACGATTTGACAGATGACGTGGTCGGATTCTCCGACCGAGCTACAGGGGAACGAGAGGAGCTGCTACTAGATGAGAGGACGACAGTTTCTGGAGATAGGCTAATTTCGGTGGACAGAGAACCAGGCGATTCGGGTGAAAGGAAGGATTCGACAGGGATCGGAGTAGCTATAACGGGATCGTGTGGCTGCGGGACGGGAATAAATGGTTTGGAGTTAGATCCCCAAATCAAGCCAGCGCGTCGGTACTCTTCGGCTCGGTCTCTGATGCTCGCCTACTCTTTGAAACCGAACACAGGCTTTTTATTTTTCTTGGTTGGTGGTTGCTTCAGGTGTCTGGGTTTCATAAAACAAGCATTCTCTCTCTAGAAATGATCTGACAGCACTTTCTCTCTCTAGAATGCCTTTGAGAGAAATCGAGAATTGTGGAGTATTTATAGGCGACGTTGAATGACCGAGGAATACCAATCGACAAAAGCACAGCGGGAAGATGAAGAGTCTCCCTAAAAAACTAGTCTGGCAAGGACGCATCCCATCAACGGGTGATACGTGTTGACCACCTTCTGACGAAGGCTAACCTAGGTTAGCCCCTTCGAACCAACTGATGAGATGGGCCTTCTTAACCTGATCCACCGCGAAGATCCGACCCATCACAATGGGGTCAGGAATAGAAGCCCAAGAAGATTTAGGATCTCTCGGGGACCAATTTGTAAACACGGAACTTGCTAAGGGGCCTCATTAATTATGTGAACAGCCCACTAAGGATTTGAGTGGGTCCACCTTATTTTAGTATAAAAGGTGACCCACTTTCTTGGTAGGTGGGACATTGAATATTATTCTATTCCACTCTCTTTCTCTCTCTACATTTTCTCTCTCTAGTCGTATCAAGCACAAGATCCGAAATATTCTTCCAAACATTTATTGACTCATCACCTATATCTTTTCATCTTCTCATAATGGCTATTTCTTTAGTAGTCTATACAATTCTCCCCTAACACAATTTATTCTTTACAATTTTACCTAATAAACTTCTTCTTTGCAATTCTCTCATAACAAACTTCTTCTTTGCAATTCTCTCCTAACAAACTTATTCTTTGCAATTTTACTATGTCTTTTATTCTCCCTCATCGGTACCATTGTAGGAAATTCGAACAGCTCCGGGAAGAGGCATATAGTTAGTCTCACTATCCAAATTGAAACAAACACCTCGGTTCATTTATACCGAAATCCTTCTCCGATAATTTGTTTTAAATATGATGATATGAGAGATGTGGCAGGGTCGCATGACGATGCTGTAGTAATTGCAACAAGGATAGTTGGTGATGAAGTACAAAGATTTTTTATTGACATGGACAGCTCTGCCAACATTTTATTCATGAGTACTTATTAGAAGATTATTAACCCTCCTACAATCCGACGGTCGGATCAAACTATTGTGGGATTTACAAGGGTGACAGGTGAAGTTGTTGGAGAGTTTTAAAGTGTGGTAGAGTTTGGTTGATGGCCGTTTAAAAAAGAATTTGATATATTGTTCATTGTGTTAAATGCACCAACATCTTACAATGCTATTTTTGGAAGATTTTGGTTACCTAATTGCATGTTGTAATCTCTATTGTCCATCAATATTTAAATTACGTTGTGGGGAATAATATTGGGACAGTTAGAAGTAGACAAAAATGGCCATAGAATGTTATTGTATTGGTTTATCTTCCAAGCAAGTTTGGGGGAATGAATCAGAAAAGCATAGCAATTAGCGGGGACTTTCTCGAAACCGATCCCTATTGATGATCTGAGGGATTCCCTGGTCTTTTGGTTCCTGATAAAAGTTATGAGGATTATACATATCGAAATGCTAAAGTTTTGAAGATCGGTATTGAATTATCTCCAAGTTTAAGGGAAATATTAATTGAGTTTTTATCTACCAAGTTAGACATGTTTGATTGGTGTTACGAGGATGTAACAGGGGTGCCTGCTGAAATAATTTGTAATAGGCTAGCAATCAAGAGTAATGTGCGACCAATCATACAAAAAATAAGGCCTTTTTTTCTCAAGAAACATTTGAAGCAATAGTGGCAGAGATAGATCGTTTATCTAGAGTAGGGCACATTCGTGATTCTTAATATCCATTGTGGACGGAAAATCTACTGTTGGTCAAAAATAAAAACGGCAAATAGCGAATGTGTGTAGATTTTACAGACTTACGTAGGCCTTATCCAAAAGATCATTTCCCAGTCCCATTGATAGATCAATTGGTAGATTCTACATCAGGAAATCAATTACTTTACTTTATCGATGCTTATGCAAGTTATAATTAGATCAAGATGGATCTGAGGGATGAAGAGAACACTTCATTTATTACTTCAAAGGGTTTGCACTGTTATAAAGTAATTTTTTTGGGTTATAAAGTAATTGTTTTGGGTTAAATAAATTTATCTCTCGTTCTTCGGATAAATGTGCTCTTTTTTCTAAGTATTGAGACAAGAGAATTTTTGTAATTGGACAAATGTATGTTCTAAGGCCTTTATTTGAATTAAAAATACCTTTAATCTCCAGAAATCCTCACAAAACCTTTTCCTGGGGAAAATTATATGGTATATAAATGTGTCAGATTATGCTGTAAGTTTCTTGTTAATTCGAGAAAAAGAGAACATCTGAAGACCAATGTAATAAATTAGTAAAAGTTTTTTAGATGCAGAGAAATAGTATTTGTAACTAATCTTGCACTAATAATTGATGTTAAGAAAATGAAACCATATTTTTAAGCTCATTCTATCATTGTACGAACATCTTTTCCATTAAAAAAACTTGCTTCAAAAGCCTGATATTTCATGAAGAATGACCAACTGTCGGTTAAATTATGACATTTTAATATTGAGTTTGAACCTAGAACTGCGATCAAAGCACAAGCCCTGGCAGATTTCTTGGTAGAATTTCATTATCAACAATCGGACATGGAAATTGATGAGGAAAGTTTCAAACATAATGGGTAATTCGAACAGATGGGGGATCGAGTATATCAGGAAGTGGAGCTGGGGTATAACTAATCTCTCCAGAAGGAATTTATATGTACCATGACATTTAGTGAAATATTTTAAGGCTCTAAAGGACTTAACTTCAGCCTTCGAAAATGTCAGGTATGAACATGTTCGAAGAGAATAAAATTATATGGCAGACTCTTTGGAAACCACTTCTTATTCGGAGGAGTACCCATGGATTATTACACAAGAAATCCCTTCAATTATCAAAACATTGGAGCAGGTGATTGGAATATAGATGAGAACCTTCAAATATCCAATTGCAAAAAGAAGGATTTGGAGACTAGACATCATCGGTTTTTTGGAAAACAATGAATTACCCATTCATAAATAATTTTCTAATAAGATACGTTTTAAATCTCATAGTTGCGTAGTCTTTGGTGGAATTTTGTATAAAAAATATTTAGCATGTCGTTACTTCGTTGTTTATGCAAAAATGAATCACACATTATATTATCATAATTGCATAACAGAGAAGGATCTGCACATTATGGGTACAAAGATTTAATACGAAAAGTATTTTTGGCAGGTTATTATTCGCCAAAAATATCTTTCGATGCTTAAGAACTGGTAAAGAGATATGATATTTTTCAAAGGTTCGCTAACATGATTCATAAACCAGGGGTTCCTCTTGAAAGCATATCTGAAGCATTTCTGTTTCATCGATGGGGTATCGATCTTGTTGGACCTTTACCTGTGGCTTCTGGAGGACGACAAACAATAATTATGGTAGTAGATTACTTCTCAAAATGGGTCGAGGCAGAGCCATTAGCTTGAACAAAAGCTAAAGATGTAATTAGATTTACCACTTCGAATATTCGTTGTCATTTTGGGATTCCAATGAAATCATTAAAAATAATGGGCTCTAATTTGATAATAAAGACTTGAAAAACAATTGTCGCTCGAGGAATACAACAATATTTTTGCACCCAAAAGAAAATGGGAAAGTTGAAGTTACTAACCGAACAATCCTTGATAGGCTATAGAAAAAAATTGGATATGAAGGTTGGAAAGTGGCCAGATTATTTACAAGAAGTTCTTTGGGCATATCGAACAACTCCTTGGACAGCAACTTTAGAATTTCCATTTGCATTGGTGTATGTAATGGACACAATAGTACCATCTGAGGCAACTTTCCCATCGTATCATGTTGTGACATATTCCGAAGAGTTTAATGATGAAAATAGGGCAATTGAGTTGGGTTTGATCGAGGAAAAAAGGAGACGGACACAAATAAATTTGTTGCATTACTAAACACTGATGAGAAGTAGATATGGGAAGGAAAAAAATTGGAGATCCAGTTTTAAGGAAAAAAATTCTTTACACCAAAGAAAAACATCGTGGAAAGTTATAACCTAATTGGGAAGGCCCGTATGAGCTAACAGAAAAGGTAAAGCGTGGAATGTATATAATCAAGGATAGAAAAAGAAGAAGTCTCAAACACATGTGGAATATAGAACATCTTAAATTGTATATATAATGAGTATAAGAAACATATGTTCTTATGTAAAACATCGGTGGCATACTCTTTCCTACCCTTGTGGCGCAAGAACGTTTTAATGAGGTGCCCTATTAGCCGATTCATATATATAAACTTTTGTCATAAAAATTTTATCTGAATTTTGGACCTAAAGAGTCTTCCAACAAAATTTGGTCTTTAACTATTTAACTTTCGATTTAAAGGGTCTTCCAACAAAAGTTGGTTTTTAACTATTTAACTTTGGATCTAAAGGATCTTCCAATAAAAGTTGGTCTTTAATTTGATTATGGACCTAAAGGGCCTTCCAACAAAAGTTGGTCTTTAACTATTAAACTTTGGGTCTGAAGGATCTTCCAACAAAATTTGGTCTTTAATTTGATTATGGATATAAAGGATCTTCTAACAAAAGTTGGTATTTAATTTAACTTTTGGACCTAAAGGTCTTCCAACAAAATTTGGTCTTTAATTATTAAAATCATAATGAGAACATAGTTAAAAGTCCGATGTATTTCATAAAATACTGAATTTGTATACAAAATTTCCTCGAAAATATAAGGGCTTTAGCAAAATTTCCTCGAAGAATATAAGGACATTAACAAAATTGCCTTGAAGTTTATGAGGACTTTACAACATGGGTTACAATCTTTACCCTGCATATTTAGAGGATTTTCCTTCATCAGATTCTGTATTTTCATCATCACCAAAAGATATCTCAAGAGGACGATATTAAACTGGAACATGCTCCCATAAACTACCCAAGTTCAAATCAGGGTAGCGTTCATGAATTTTCATGATCAACCCGGATATAACCGTCGCGTCCCTTGCGTTCAAATTATCCATACACTTAGCAGCATAAGCTTTAATGTTCGTCTATTTATCTTTCTTATCTTACGCTAAGAAAAGTTGTTTCTCTTTTACAACTCTTTCATAGTTTTTTAGGCATCTTGCAAAATATTCTGATGCCTTATCATTCCCCTCCTAATAAGTTGCGATGAGTTTATCCTTAGTGGCATTTTGTTTGGCATAAATATTTATTTCGTCTTGACATCACTTGTCAGTCGTCATAATATAATCCTCGGCAAGATCCAGTGTTTCGTAAATAGCATCATTTTGTTTTTCAAGCGTAGAGTATTCTTGTTCAAGGTCATCAATCCTTGACTTTTCCAGTGAAGCTTCGGATTTATAGTAATTTTTTTTGTCCTACAAATGTTGCATCTTTTTTCCAATAGTAACCAAGAAATGAAGCATCTTACAAAGACGAAGAGAAAATTCATATCCTCGAGGTATCTCAAATGAATTAGACGAAGAACCATCCTCAAGAGATACCAAAGTTGTAGAATCAGTGTTTTGGATGTTGTGTTCAAGATCTTGAACGATTAGATTGTTTGCTGAAAGCTGGGAAGAGTCAAATTCAATGACTATTTTTACTGGTGCAGATTTGGTATGTTCATTAACTTTATCTTCCAGTGAACCAACTGCCACGGAAATTTATTGGATCTCTTCAAGGATGTATTTTAACTTTCGTTGGAATTTCCTTTTATGAGGATATTGAGCGGGAGCTTCGTAGGAGCTTGAGTTGGGAGCTTCTTAGACCATTTGGGTTTTTCAACTTTGGCCTTTTCAACCATGGTATCATCTTCATGAGGTTCTGCACCAAAATTCCTCTTTTTCCAAAGAATCACCCGATTCTTTGTCCAGATGACTTTTGGCTCTGGATCTTGTTGAAAGAAAGACTATAACATATTTAGCTTCCAACCGATCTAAAACTTCTTGTTGAGGGGGAGGAACTATGAGCTCTTCCAAATATAACCGCTATAACGGGTTGGATCTCCATATGCAACTCTTGGCAAGGTTAATGGGTGTGAAGCAAAGACAGAATTTGTTGGACCAAGCAACTTTGGTCCACGAACTTAAATTTGTTAATATGGTTGTTTCCTTATGCACGAAATCAGCGTAGGGTTTGGATATTCCAGTAATGGATATTCATATTTCCAAAAAAATTGTATGAGAATAAACTTAATAAAAAATCAAAGTAATGTAAAAGAAAAACATACCTCTATTTGTCCATTTAAGGGATAGTTTATGAGGATATTTGGTGGTCGCCTCGATTCCTGTTTCCCAAAGTCCTGAGATAAAAAGAAATTGTTGTTTCTACTTTTTATCTGCCTCGAGAAAAGCCTTGACTATTTTCTGGTTCAAACCAAAGTTCAAGGATAAGAAAAGAAAGAACATATTTTTAGCCAAGCCAGAGAGGCCAATCAACTGCTTCAGATAAAAACTCGTCCCCAAAATTCTAGAAGCCATAATGCAAGCCAGAAGAGTGAACCACATGTTGGGTTCATCTTGGGTGGGGAAAAGGTTAATCATAGCAAAATACTTGAGGAAAAAAGGTCTAAGGGGTATCGTAATCTCCAATTCATCAGCTTTGTATATACAACCAATTCATTATCTCTGACCGATAATGGTGTCTCCTTGGCAGCTGGAAAATGAATAGAGATAGTAGAAGGAATCCCCCATTGGGTTCTCAAATTTTCCTCCTCGAATGTATCGTAATACTTATATTAAACTTTGTGCAAAGCCAATAGATGATTATTTTCGATTACTCAAATATTTTTCCCAACTAAAGCATCGATCTCAGGGGGAAGTATAACATCTTCCTTTGACTTCACCATTTTCTTTGGAGAAGAATTACCTTCGTCAATTTGAATAATAGCGACAGTTGGTTCTTTATCATTATTGGTTTGAAGTAAAGTAGCATTGGATTTTTTCTCTTCGATAATTTGAGGGGAAGTGGAAGCAGGTTTTTCTTCTTCAAAAAATAGTACTAACGCTCCCTCGATAGCAGTTGGTTTTTCTTCTTCTTCTCTAAAAACTAAGGCCAAAGAATCTTGAGTATTTTTCACCATCGGATTTTACAGTAGGAGGATCAGCCGGGGAGAAATTTGATTCAGTCTCGTGAATCGGTTTAAGGGACCGTTTGGTTATCAAAGCTACATCAGTTTTTGTTAATTTTCGAGGGGATATTTTTTGTGTTGGTCAAGGAGTCCCGGGAGGTGTGGAAGATGGAGGGGAAGCAACCTCCGATGAAGAGATTTGGAATGTTTATTTTATTTCGAGTGCTTACTCTCTTTTGATGATGTCGTTTTATTTTCGAAGGGGAGCCCTTCGAATGCTTGTCTTTTCCCATTTTCTTAAAGTCATTCTTTTCAACTAATAGGCAAGCATGATTGTAGGGCTTGGAAGAGATATTTGAGGAAGTAATTGTAGTAAACATTTCAGTTGGAGGCGAAGAACTGTAGTATATGATAACGGGTGGTTGGGCTCAAGATCGACGTATAATCAGGGGGCTCGTCTTTCGTCGATTTTTTGGCTAATCGATAACCCATCTAAGATCGAGAATTTTTTTTGCATAAACCACCTTTCTCTCTTTAGAACTATTTTTCAGAAGTTTATCTCTTTAAAAAAAACTTTAGAATAAGATCAACAAGGAACTAGAGAATTTATAAGAAAATTATTAGCTTTAGCAAGTGTCGAGCCCAAGGTTGTGAAGGTTTTTTTTCCTAGGGGAAAACTGTCCAGAGTAGGGGCAATAAGTACCTAGGGAGGGTTCATGCCGCTCCTAGGCTAGCTTAGGGGCAATAAGATTTCTCTGCTCAAGGAGTTAATTCAGAAGAAAAATCTATGGAAGAATTCTTTGTCCAAGAAGAGAGGTTGACAAAATTCGAGGAGATATTCTCTGTTGTTTTAAAAAAGAATGGTAGATAAAAGCTCGATGAAGAAACTTTTACCTGATATATTGACAATTAAAGTGTCAAGTAGTCCGACGAGGATAAGGTTGGTCATACAACAGTCTTTGTTCGAATATTTTCACAAAGACTGAGGGCTAATGATGAGGGAAGAATCAAGCTACTATAAAACTTTGGTAAATTTGGGGTGTAATTTGACATAAATAAAGTCTTAAAGGAGTAGTTGATAATCATATAATATAAGAGGAATAATATATAACAAACAATAAACTTGACGAAAGGACCACAATCAGCAATTTGTTTAGTTATGTGGGACTCTACAAATGTACTATAAAAGCACAGGACCTCTTTTGGAGAAATGGGATTGATGAATGATTGAGAATTATTACTTGTGACTTTCTTTCTCCAAAATGTGGAGTTTCTCTCTCTAAAACACTTATATAATAACTTATATAACGAATTTGGCCTTCCAAATAATATTTTACTCATAAACCTCCACCAAAGATTTTTGGAACTATCGTAAAGTAGTAAATTACTGGGGTGAGGTAACCATTAAAGAACGTAATCATGTAATTTATGGATCCAGTCGTTATACTTTATAAAGCAATACCCCTTTTTGGGAAAAGGATCAATAATTACTCAATCATTGCTTTATTATTCCTTTTGTCAGTTTCTCTCTGTAAATTTTATGTGTTTCTCTCTCTAAATATTCACCTCCATACATAGCTTATACAGATAACTCATTTCATAAATCTTTGGAACTATCAAGGTTAACTAAACCCATTTCATGTATCTTTAGTTCAGCTTAGTTTGGCCCAACCTTGCTTTGGAAAATTTTGGCTCGGCTTCAGCATGCATTCCCATCTCGGTTCGGTCTCGGTTTGGTTTGGTTTGGCCATGATACGGTTTGGCCTAGCCTCGGCTTAACTTCAGCATGGTTCGACTCGATCTCATCATATTTCAACCTTGTCTCAGCTCAACTCGACCTCCACATGGTTTGTCCTAATCTCGTCTCAACTCGGTTTGACTTGACCTTAATTCAGTTTGGTTTGGCCTTAAATCAGTTTAGATCTCCATCAACTCGGTTTTACTCGACCTCAACAAGCTTCGGCCAAGTCTCATCACAATCATAATTTGGTTTTTATTTTTTTCAAAATTTTAAATTGATATTAATACCGAATTAATAATTTTATTTTGATTCATGTTAATATTAAAACTTCAATAACATTTTAAAATGTTTATTTAAAATTTGGTATTATTCGTATTATTAGTTATATTTTTTTGTTTTAAAAGTCTTACATAGTATATATTATTACCTTGATGGTCTCAATTATTAGACATTCAAAAATAGATAATTCGAAAAAGGTTTTGTGGTTTACAAACGTTATATGTAAACTTATTACTGACTTGTTATATTTGATAGTATAGGTAAAATGATCATATTAAGTAAACGTTGTTATATGGAGTAAATCATTCGATCCATATTAGAGCTCAAAGCTCATTTGGTCGATACATTGCAAGTTTATTGGGTCAAACCATTAAAAGATCAATCAGTCATTTTATTGAAAGATTTTATCTAATATGTGGGGTAGAAAAAAACTAAAAATATCATTAAATCCTAATATATTATTATATTGGTAACTGTTAGAGAGATGATCTTATTCAAATTATAATAAATCTATCTTATTATAGATAAGATATGACATTTTTTAATTATAGGAGATACAACTTTTACTTCCATAAATAGATTCTGACTCAACAAATAAGCATTCAACTTATTGGTAATTATTCACATTATTTGAGGCTATACTTTACTGTCGATTTTAGGTCTTATAGTTTCATCCAGATCTATCTAACAGGAAATACACTCATCAAATTGGTGACGTATGTGGAAACTAATTGGTACCTATGAGTTTTCATCCAAAAACTAAACAATACAAAAGCAAAATATTGATAGTGGAAAATTTTAAACAAATGAATACTTTATTTAGTGGACCTGGATGATACCAGCGAACGAATCAATGAGCAAGATAGACTTACTGCCACTATGTCTAACCAATTGACAGATTACAAGCAGCTAGGAATGGAACTCCAAGAGGAGCAAGCCAGTATGCGGGAGATAATGTATGCCACTCATCAGCCAAAAGTAAAATCCAAGATCCAACACTTTGAAGATGATCTTGAAGAAGAAAATAAAAAATAGAAATGACGAAACAAGTTACATGGTAAGAAAGTGCCTTAAGAACGTCACCAATCGATGCAATATCTCATTTAGGCACAAAAATATGTTTTTAATAACCATTATGATCAGAAATTCTCATGTATGAGTGAGAAACATCGGAATTATCACCATAGCTGGAACATGAGAAGCATGACATATAATTTAGATGACATATGTGTCATAAGGAATAGCGAGCACGACTGGGAGTATTGGTCAGCCCAAGAGGGTAGCATCATAGAGAAAACAACCCTACATTCGACCTCTCTTTTCGACAAAATGGTCAACGGTCTCCTTTTTCCTAACTTAGAATGAACCAAAATTACCAACAAGTCATTGTGTCTCAACATAGAACTTTGTAGAATCATCAACATGCCCCAACGACCCATCCAAGAATTCAAGAAAATAACCAAAAATATTAAACACCCTCAGAGCATTATCCATTCCAACAAAATCATATAGATATACCGTCATCTTACTCTAATATGCTCATTTAGTACCCTTGTGTTTAGTAAAGATGAGTTCAAATAACCAATACGTTCCCCTCCAACATACATTGGTTAGTAGAACATTTTAGTTCCATACCCACTCAGCTCATTCGAATCCTCATTAATGCTACATAAGCACAAGGGCACTAGCCTATTGGATATCTACCAACTTTCAACATAAAGGCAATACCACAGCTTCAGCCAAATAGTGGCACGGATTGGGATAGGGATAGGGATATCCATTTATGGGACAGGTAAAGAATAAATCAAATAAATTTCGTAACATTGATGATGATGATCTGTATAATAAATCATTATTCATATCAAACATCTTATACGGAAGCCTAGCACATAACTTCAATAACCACGAGATGGATAAGTTTAATGGTGAAAAATATCTAGACTATCATGTTCAATAATTTAAAATTGAGATGATTAGGTATATCGAAGAAGATGATACTATCAAATACATGGAATGTTTCCTAAAACTAAGAAGAAATTCCTTGATATGGTTCAATAGACTTCTAGTTGGTTAAAATTACAAGCTTTAAAATGTTATTACTCACAAGTTTTTCGACACTAACAGTGAGTTGTAAGATTATCATAACTCAGCGGCGGTTGTAGCATATAGGCGGGGAATACTAGCATGACCTTTGACTAACATCGTTAGGAATAAGAAAGGCTCTCATTTTTTTGTAATTTGTTAACACAAGTGGAACGTTACATGTGAGCGGAAGAAATTGTAAAAGCGAAAATGAAAGAGATAACAAGACTTCATTTTGCATATCCATGAAATAAACCACTAGCACGCATTAATAAGCCATTCACTATTGTCCTAGTTAATTCTAAGCCACGAGAAATATCGTCCCGATCGAAGCATCATAACTAAGAAAAAATCTTCCGAGAAAGGTATAATGCAATTTCATCAACATTAATAACAATAGCTCAAGGCTACAGCGTCTGTCTAGGGGAGCACACATTAAATTGACTAAAAATGGGAGTAATTTATGAAAGAACCAAAGATATTCTCAAATACTGAATGCCATACAAACTACAAAGGTCAAGAAAGAAAAGAAGCAAAAACAAGTATTGCAAATTTCATAGTGATATAATGTGATGAGTCCGAATATTGCTACCTCTCCGGACAGGGACAGTTCGGACCAAGATCACCAGACCGGACAGGGCAATTCGAACACCTAGCCCATTGGACTGTTCGGACTATAACAAAAGTACTTAAAAACCTAAACACTTCTTGACTAAGCAGCTTGCTCTTCTACTCAGATCTCATGGGTCTTTGAACATGACTCGGGTCCATTAATCATGACCCGAAAACCCATAAAGCCCAAATATAAGGGTATAAATACCCAACCACCCGCATTAAATATGGGTAATTAAAATTAAATACAACCAGGCTGCTTAATTCTCCCTCTACTCTCTACTTAAATATTAAACACCTACATACCTCCACAAACTCTAAACAAATACCCTCAGACGAAAATTAACCACACCAAATTGGCGACCAAAATTGGAGCAGAAGGTGCCTGAATCAAGCATTCGAAACCAACACCCTGGAAGTACCACCAGCTTTGCTCGAAGTGGTGGGTGAAAACGATGAGTACACCATCGAGGAGCGCGGTAGGTTAAAAGGCGAGATAGAAGCTCTGAGGGCAGAAAATGCTAAGATGGGCATGAAAGAAAAATCGAAAGCATCAGTTACTCATCATACCGATAACCCTAGAGAGCATGAGCCTTTAAAGACTCATGTGAGTACCAAAAAGACTCATGCCAGCTCCAAAAAGTCTCACCGGTCTAAGACAGTGGAGAGTTCTGACTCAGGCTCAGAGTCTTCTGATAGCTCTTCGGGTGATGAGGGAGTTGAAGAATACTTATCCTCTTGCAGCGATAAGGGTCGAACTAAAAAGAAGCAAAAACATATCAAAAAATACTCAAGGAAAAGGGATAGACATGGAAAGTTGAAGAAGAATATCGGCAAAGGGTCATCTCACAGCCGGAGGCATGTAGACCGGATGCTGATGGATCCTTTCGTTTTCCACGATGAACCACGTATCTTTGCAACTCCCAATGAAGATATTGTGTTCAGTCATGGCCGAAATTGGAGGCAATCTCCATTGTCTTCCAAAATTCTGTCCGGAAACCTCCCTAAGAGGTTTGATAGCACCAAAATGGAAAATTACGATGGCAGTACTGATCCGGATAACCATTTGGAGCAATTTAAAAACTTTATGATGAACTTTGATGATGATGACAAGCTACTTTGTAGAGCATTCTCCCAATCGTTTACGGGGAGTGCTCTAAAATGGTATAACAGCCTACCACAAGGTTGCATTAAGAATTTCGATACTTTTTGGGTGGCCTTTCGAAGGCAGTTCGTTGGGAGTAAAGAATTAAAGGGCAACGGGGACATAATAATCCATTGTGCCCAGGAACCGAACGAATCCTTAAAAGAATATATAAGTCGTTTTGTGAACACCAAGAATGGGTTGGCTGATTGCTTCGAGCAAGTGGCAATATTATCCTTAAGATAGGGCTTGAACCCTGGGAATTTGGATGATTCGGTGACCAGAAAGAAGGCCATGACTTGGGGAGGGTTGCGGAATCAGGTTGGAAAACAGATTAACGTTGATGAAACAAAGAAAACTAGGGTGCACAGGCAGGTGAGGTCTACCCCGGTGGCACCAAACCCCAATTAGAATCAGTCCGGGAACAAGGCGAAGGAGACCGGACATGGGCATGGCAGGGCTAAAGCTCAATCTCAGCCAGCTGCACCTACCCAGAGTCAACAATCCAGAAATAAAAGAGGTCATTGGGTTCAACCGGAGTGGTTTGCAGAATTGAAAGAAAGTGTGGCCACTATTTATGATAAAACAAAGGAAGAGGTACACTATAGGAGACCGGCCAGACTGCAATCTCCTAGAGAACATCGCAATAACTCCTTCTGCCAATATCACAATGATACTGGCCATACCATCGATGATTGTATAGCTTTAAAACAAGAAGTTCAGAACTTGATTGAGAGGGGAAAACTGGGGGCTTATGTCAAAAGAAGAGGAGGTAATAGACCTGACAATACTCACCGGGTTGGTCCAAGTAATGCTGCTCCGGAGGGAGCCATGGTTATAATCGAAAGGTTTGATGTGGAATCTGAATACTTGGATCCTGATCCAACTGGAAATAGAGTGGGTGCCATTGAGGAATGTTCTAGGACAGTCTCCAGGCTCATTAAGTTTTTTGAGTCACTTACAATTTTCGGAGGGGATACTATGACAGCTCCTACTGCTTCTTCGAGGAAGAGGCACATTCATACTTTAGCTACCCAGCTAGAAGGAGGCATGACTTCCTATCAATCGCAAATTCCATTCCCCTTCATTGTTTTTTATGAAGATGATTTAAGAGATATAGTTGGCCCTCATGAAGATGATGTTGTCATAGGAGCATCCATTGGGGGCAATGACATAAGACGGATTTTGGTGGATACTGGAAGCTCAGCCAATATCCTTTTCTTAACCACTTACAAGAGAATGAAAAATCCAGCCGTAACTCAGAGTTCGGGCAGATCAATTGTGGGCTTTACTGGCAGCTCAGCAGATGTGAGCGGGGAGTTCGAAGAGTAATTTCTATTAGGCAAGGGCCCTTTTAAGAAGATGGTCAGAATACTTTTTATTGTGGTAGATTGTCCCACTTGCTATAATGCTATTCTAGGGAGGTTTTTGCTCTCTAGGATGCATGCAGTGGCTTCAACAGTCCACCAATGTTTGAAATATGTTGTTCAAGGACAGGTGGGAGTTGTCTGAAGCAGTCAAAAGGTTGCAAGGGAATGTTATGCTACAGCCCTGGCACCCCGGACGTTGGGGGCAGTTCGTATCAACGAGCAATAGCAATTTGAGGGGCTTTCTAGGGGTGAGGGTGAAATTGATGACCCCAGAGAGGCCCCTGGAGTATTAATGCCAGTCGAAGAGGTAGAAACACATTGTTTAGAAGAAGGAAAAAGTGTCAAGATAGGGTCTAGAATGCCACCCGATCTGAAAAGTGAGATGTTAAAGTTTTTGAAAAGCCATCAGCATGTTTTTGCTTGGTGCAATACTGATGTTACTGGGGTTCCAGCAGATGTGATATCACATCACCTATCTGTCCGGAAAGACGTAGCACCAGTGGTTCAAAAGAGAAGGGATTTTTCCAAGGAAAAGGCTGATGTTATTTTACAAGAGGTTGACAGGCTCACAAAGATGGGGCATATCAAGGAGTCTCAGTATCCTTTATGGACTGCCAATCCGGTCCTGGTGAAAAAGAAAAATGGCAAGTGGCGCATGTGCATTGACTTCACAGACCTTAATAGGGCTTGCCCAAAAGAATTGTATCCAGTTCCCTGGATTGACCAGCTAGTAGACTCCACCTCTGGGAATAAGCTGCTATCCTTTATGGATGTTTTCTCTGGATACAATCAGATCCAAGTAGATCTGAAGGATCAAGAGCATACCACATTTGTCACTGACAGGGGTCTTCATTGCTACAAAGTAATGCCGTTTGGGTTGAAAAATACTGGGGCTACTTATCAGAGATTGGTGAACAAAGCCTTTGCTGATCAGATTGGAAGGAATATGGAAGTATACATCGATGACATGATGGTGAAAAGTGTGGATGAGCAGTTGCACTTGGCTGACCTCCAAGAAACTTTTACAAACTTAGTAAAAGTGAATTTGAAGTTAAATCCAGAAAAATGTGTGTTCGGAGTGCAACCCGGGAAGTTCCTAGGTTATATAATAAGTGAGCAAGGGATACAGCCCGATCCGGACCAGCTTAATGCTCTATTTCAAATGGAGCCTCCTCGGACTATTAAAGAAGTACAACGATTAACGGGGAGGTTAGCTGCTTTAAACAGATTTATCTCAAGGTCTTCGGACATATGCGCCCCGTTTTTTCAAACCTTGAAGGGTGCAAAGGGATTGGACTGGACATCACAGTGTGATGAGGCTTTCAATGAAATCAAGAAGCATATGTCCTCTCCCAAAACCATATTTAAACAAGTTGATGGAGAGACACTCTTCGTATATTTGGCAGTTTCAAAAGCCGTTATAAAATTCATTTTATCCAACATTTGTTGCAGATTTGGTGTTCCACGAAAGATAACGACAGATAATGGGCCACAGTTCGACAATAGGGAAATGGAGAGTTTCTGTGCCTCAAGGGGTATACAACATTGTTTCTCTTCACCTTTCCACCCACAATCAAATGGTCAGGTTGAAGTGGCTAACAGAACTATACTGTCCGGTTTAAAGAAGAATCTGGAAGGGGCTGCTGGGAAGTGGCCTAGCTATCTACAAGAGGTCTTGTGGGCCTACCGGACATCACCTGGGGCTGCAACACAGGAATCACCCTTTGCCTTGGTTTATGGGATGGATGCAATAGCTCCCATATAAGCAACTCTCCCATCATTTCGTGTTCACAATTTCTCTGAATGCGCTAACGAAGTGGCAATCAGAAGTCAGCTCGATCTAGTATAAGAAAGACGAGTTAAAGCTCACTTTAGAGCTGCACACTATCAGGGTTTGATGAGAAGCAGATTTTCTTCTAGAGTTAAAAGAAGAGATTTCTAGCCGGGGGACAATGTATTGAGGAAAGTCTTCTTACACACTAAAGAGAAGCTGCTCGGCAAATTGGCCCCGACTTGGGAAGGACCTTATATGGTTGTTGAAAGGCTTAAACTGGCACATATTGGCTAGAAAACAAGGATGGAAGAGTTTTGACCCACCCTTGGAATGTCGAACATCTCCGGATGTACTTGGAGTAGCATTTTTGTAAATATTTACTTGTTTAAACAACCATGTAAATATTCGGGGGCATACTCTTTCCTACCCTGGTGGCGCAGGGAGGTTTTAATGAGGTGTCCGGGTTTTTAATGAAATTTGATGCCTTCTTAAAAAAATTCCGAAGTGTTCTTACTTTGTTTTTTGTCACACCATCCGGATTGAAATAAAAGAGTGATGACCACTTAAACGTTTGTCATCGGAGAATTTAAACACTCTCACTATGAAATAACTAAGGGCTATTTAAACACTAGCCATCAAAATTGAAACAGACTATGAAAGAATGTGAGAACTATGCAAAGCAAGGGCATTCATTAAAATAACTTAAATGCCTTGGCCTTCCAAGGACTTTCAAATTGTCAAACAAAGCAAAGGGACTATCCGGTCAAATACCGGACACACTAACAAAAAAGAGTGCCTTGGCCTTCCAAGGACTTTAGTTTAGATAACATGAAAAGTAAAAAATGATTCATAATTTAAGACTGGGCCTTTGAAGATGGCTCAGCTTCATCTATCTTTTTCTTCCTTTTGGGATTGTCTGTCTCCTCGTTTGGGTTCTCCCCGGGGTTCTCTTCGTCATCAGATGAGGATCCACTGGAGAAGTTAAACCTGTCGCCTTTGGACATTGTGTGAAATGGGAGGTCTGGATACTCTACATGAAGCCACAAATCTCCTAGGTTCCTCTTCCGGAACTTCTCATGGAAAATTAGGACCATGTCCGATCTCACCTTGGCATACATTTCCTCTTAAGTGTCGATCACGTTGTTAGCATAAGCGTCGATCTTGGCTTGGATTTTGGCTTCCTGCTCCCTTAGCAGATCAGCTTTCTCCTCAGCAGCCTTGGACACTGTGTTCTCAAGAGCAATCTTGTCACTGGTCAAGTTGTGGATAACTTGATCCTTGGCCTTGGTCTCCTCTTTCGAAGAGTTGAGATCTTTCTCCAATCCAGACAACTTCTCCCGGAGATCCTTAATGGTGTGTTCTAGAGTGGCAACTTTTATGGTCCACCCCTCTTAGTTATTCTTCAGCTCTTCGTTCTCCCCCTTTAAAATATTAGCATGTTGAGTGGCAGTGAGAAGGTCATTGAACAGCCTCTCCTTATCAGACTTGAGGTCTTTGATAATGTCGGTCTGACTTCTAACTTGCTTCTCCAAAGCAAGCACCGGCTGAACACTACTTAATAAAGAGTGAGCTATAATGTCCCTTTCACTTGAAACAGTAAAAGTCTTACCATTAAAAGTGACGGTGTTTGAAGTACTCGGAGGGAGGTAAGGCCCAGCAAAATCGTCTCTGGGGAGGTTGATAAAGTACTCCCCAAGCCCACCAAGACCAGTGATGTCTACCCCATCAATGCTAAGACCTCCCCCTTCGACCTCATCAGTTTGGAATTCACCAGGTATCTCTTCTGCTTGTGTTGGGTCAGTGGGATCAACCTGGGGGAGAGGCTCCGGAGGCCGGAGAGAAAGTTCGTCACCCTTTGAAGTCTTCTTCTTCTTGGCCTCCCTATCCTTGCTTTCAGCTCCCCGCTTACGGTCTCTTTTGGAAGCCCTTGGGGGTGTTGGGGAGTAAGCTTCTTGCCTAACCCTTTCCTTCTCTATTACTTCCAAGAGAGCAGCATCAATCTGGCTTGGGGGTGGCCCCTCCAGATTGGTTAAAACAGCTTCCTCCACCTCAGCAGGGTCCGCTCCACCTGCCACTTTCTTTCCCTTCTTCTTTTTACCTTTCATCTTACTCGGGGCCTTGACCCGGCCTGGAAAGTAAAGTGCCCCATCCGGTTCGTGCGTCCTCTTGAGCACTACGTCCGGAGGGGGTTGAGTGGTGAGCTCTTCCCAGGTTAAGTCCCTCCGGACAGTAGTGTTCCAGAGGTGAGACCTTGCTAAGTTGCCCCCCGTGAAAGCATCATGGAATCGGTTTCCCCATTTCTCAGAAGCCCAAGTATTAATCTTTGTGCAAGTGACCTGTCCGGACTTTAGGTAGTCCATAAAATCTTTGGGTAGCACTGCTAAGAAAAAAGATAAAAACAGTCAATTTAAGCAAATTTGATAAAAGAAGATATAAGAATATAAAGAAAAAGTCCTACGATCACTCCTCCATCTGCTGGTGAGGAGACTTGGGTTGACTCCGGCCTTGATTTTCCTCCCATTTTCCCAAGCCCCACTTACAAATAGGAATTGAGTCCTCTAGTTCCTCTCCGACTCTAGCAGGTCATCCACAGCTTTGAAGTTGTCCCCCATATTAAAGTGGTAAAAAGGGATGTGGGGGTTTCTACAGAGGCTGGCCACAGCAGCAAACTCCTCCATTGGTAGAGGGATCTCGGAGAGCCTAGAGGCCATAATGCAGGCCATAAGGATGTACCAAGCATTGGGACTCAGCTGGCTTGGACATAGCTTTATCAGATGAAAGTATCTGACGATCTCTGGGTCCAAGGGGAATCTGAGCCCCCAATTAAACAGCTCCGTGAAGATGACTATCTCGCTCAACTTGCAGTCCATGGGAGTTTTGGGGTCTATATGAATTCTTATTTTCACGTTCTCCGGAATTCCCCATTTCGTACGCATCCGGCCCAGCTCAGCTGTATGGATGAATGCGTAGTTTATCTTTTGCAGGGCGAGGAGGTACTTAACATTGACCTTGTGAAAACAAGGTCTCACCCTTTCTTTGAGACACTCCGGCAGATCCGGATGCCTCAAGCACAACTTTTCTTTGCCCTTGTCCTTTTGAGCAGTAACAGCACTACTAGTCTGTCCGGAAGGCTCAGACTCGAATGGAGCCTCTTCGATAGAGTCCTCCATTATTTCCTCCATGATTGATGAGAGGTTTTGTAGTAGCAGTGGTAAGGAGAAGGTTTAGATTTGGCTCAGCCTGACTTCTGGACTGCTGAGTTTCAGTATTTTCTTGGTTCCTTGCCTCCGGTTAGGGCTCTAGTGTAGAAATTTCTCTTCGAGGACTTGAACCAGTGCCCTCCGGACCAGACAGCCTGTCCTTTGGTGCTCTAATGGGTGCCTCTGACCCAGTATTGCTGTCCTTGGCACCCGATTTCGAATGGGTGCCCTTAGATGCTTGACCCTTGACCAGCCGGCCTTTTCTTCGGTCAACTAATTTATGAGGAGAGGTTTCAGCGTCTGACCCCATGGCTAAGAAGGAGGAGGGTTTTTTAAAGCTTGTAACTGTTAAACCTGGTTCAATGATGGGTTCCGACTCTTGAACCGAGGAGCCTGAGATAATAGGTGAAAGATTGGTTTGAAATAACTTCTTCGGTTTGATGCCCTTTATGGAGGAAGAACCTTGGTCTGATTCTATGGGTGAAGTTGCTGGTTTGTTGATGGGCGAAGTGGGTAAGCCTGCTGCAATGCGCCTTTCTCTTTCAACCTTTTGCGCCTTTTCTAATTCAGAGAGGTTGAGCCACCCGCCTTTGATCAAAGCGTTTCGAGTCGTAAACATAAACAATCTGGGTAAAATTTTGTTTTAGAGAGAAAAATCTTTGAGGATTTGCAGAGTAAAAACGAGAGTGATGGTAAAACAGTAGAAAGCATTTCAATTTATAGTGAATCTGAAAAAGGAGTTTGATTCCTAGGAGAATTCGAAAAGATTGGTAATGATTAAAAGACGGCGCTGATGTCACCCTCTTTAATGAAGAGGTTGCTTTTCGAAGAAGGTGGGTGTGAGATTCAAGGTGAAAAAACGGCTGAAGAAACCAACCAGAAAGTGACACGTGTCCCATAAACTCTGCCAAAAAACCGTTTGGATTCACAAAGCGTTATCAGTCCGGATAAAGCCATAACACAAGTCGAAAGACCTGTCCGGATTAAAACTGCCCCTGACATCGGACTGTTTTTTAGGTTTTTGGCAAAGGTATTTGAGCAAACACCTAAAAAAGGGGCTCCTGATGAGTCTGAATATTGTTACCTCTCCGGACAGGGACAGTTGGGACCAAGATCACTAGACCGGACAGGGCAATTCGAACACCTAGCCCATTGGACTGTTCGGACTATAACAAAAGTACTTAAAAACCTAAACACTTCTTGACTAAGCAGCTTGCTCTTCTACTCAGATCTCATGGGTCTTTGAACATGACCCGGGTCCATTAAACATGACCCGAAAACCCATAAAGCTCAAATATAAGGGTATAAATACCCAACCACCTGCATTTAATATGGATAATGAAAATTAAATACAACCAGGCTGCTTAATTCTCCCTCTACTCTCTACTTAAACAAAAAAACACCTACACACCTCTAAAAACTCTAAAACAAATTACAAATTTACCCTCAGACGAAAATTAACCACACCATAATGCATTATGCAAGAGATCATTGGGATTTACATGATCAAGTCCAAAACATGATTAATGATATAGTCCTTAGCATGAAGGATTCAGAAAGAAGGTATGCTTCGTATTTATGATATTACATACTTTTTTTCCGACAACGTAATCATAGGAAGATCATGGTCGAATCAAATGTAAGTTGTAATATCTACACTTCATCAATCCTTCAGGTACCCTATCAATGAAAAGTATGAGTTATCAAAGAAAACTAAAATACATATAGAGAGTGTTATCTAGTTTTTCTAGCACGGAAACAACAATAGTCGCAATAGAAATCAGCTGGAAACTAAATCATTCTTAATAGTATGGATGATCTTTAGAATAATCCCACATAATAGAGTATGGAGAAGAAGTGGAGAATGTCATATTGGAATAAGAAAATATATGAAGACTCGATTGAGACATCCCCATATAATCAAGGTATAAGTTACTCAACTGATACATCCCCATATGGATTATCCTATAGAAGCCTCCCACATAATAGAGTATGGAGAAGAAGTGAAGAATGTCATATTGGAATAAGAGAATATATGAAGACTCGAACGAGACATCCTAATATAATTAAGGTATAAGTTACTCAACCGAGACATCCTCATATGGATGATCCGAGAGAAGCCTTCTAAATAATAGAGCATGGAGAAAAAATGGAGAATGTTATATTGGAATAAGTGAATAATCTTAATTTATTTTCATGGAATGCCAAGGATGTCACATAGGTTCTATCAAAATTTATATGTCCTAAATTATCAATCAAAAATAATTTTCAACCTATAAAACAAAAGATGAGATCATACTCACAAGAACCAACATAATTAATCATTAAAGAGGTGGATAAATTGATTGTCATTTGAAATATTTGAGAATCATACTACATGGTGTGGACAGGCACCCCAATTTTGGCAAAAATGAGTAATTGCAAGTGAGAATGTGTGTAGACTTCATGGATCTCAACAAGACATGTTTAAAGGATATGTTTCCTTACCAAAAATAGATTAACTAGTAGAACCTACTTCAGAGAATAGAATATTTATTATTGGTGCCTATTTCGGATACAATAAAATTTGAATGCACAAGGATGACTAAGATCATACCACATTCATAACCGAGAAAGGTCTTCACCGCTACAATGCAATTCCATTCAGCTTGAAAAACGCATGATCACATACCATCGAATTTGGAACAAGATCTTTGCAAATCAACTTGGTCAATCTCTAAGCATACAGAGATTACTTGTTAGTCACAAGAAAACGGTATGAGGAACATTCAGGTGACTCGGATGGTAAGCTAAAAAGGAATTAAAGCAGATCCAACCTAGCTATCAAATCTTGCTATAATGGATTCTCCCAAAAGTATTGAGTAAGTACAAATTCTGACAAGCATATTGGTAGTTGATAACACATTTATCTCCAAATCCTTAGATAAAGTATAGCCTTTCTTTCAAGTTGTAATGGGAACATAAGATTCAAGTATTTGAGGAATATTTTTAACCAAATGAGTAATCTCATCTTTGTCAACTCTCGACTCGATTCAAGAGGATGCATAATCATTGGAGCTTTACCAGCCCTAAAAATATTATCATCTTCATCAAAATAATAACTAAGTTGGTAATTTTTTACTATTCGTTTTTTTAGAAGGTCAGCAACAAAATAACCTCTTGGAAAGAGGTTCATGATTCGGAGACTTAATCCATCAGAAAGTTGAAAGTCTATTTTGTTAGCAACATAATTCCACAACTCATCCAGGAGTATATCATGATGCGTATCATGAAACCCAAGTACTACTCTGGACTCCGTCTTAATCACTGCATCGAGTTGTTAGCAAGAATTTTTTTGCCCGAGACTTGGTTGCGATATCAAACCATATAGATCGTTCGACATCCAATGTTACTTGCAAGTTAACATTCTCTTGTATAATATGTTCAATTCTCACTGCAAACTATCTTGTTTGACCAATATTTTAGCCATGCATTTATAATGATCAATCTGTTCGATTTTCTAAAAAAAATGTTTTTTTTCAAATTAGCATCTGAATTCTTTACTTCTCGGTAACAAGAATGAAACTTAGTAGCGAGATTTAGATTAACATATTGTTATTGTGATATCAATAAATAAATTGGGAAAACAACTCATTCTTCATCTGAATCCTACGTTTCCTACTCAGAATGTAACTTGGTTTCTAATGGGTCATCTGCGATAGTCTTGACCTCCAACACATACCTCAGCCTTTTCTCGACATTAAATCTTATCTTGCAGCTTCAGTTGCACCTTTTCATTAGTTTTAGTTTTAAATTCAGCATGTAAATTGGTCTTTATTTTCGAACTACCCTTATAGAATTCCACAATTTTCTTCAAAAGTGACTGAAGTACAAGTGCAACCAACTTATCACAACCTTTGTGAAACAGGGCAAAAGCATCTGAATAGTCTGCATGCACCACCCATTTCACCAACGTATATGTTATTAAATAAAGTAAATTGCAATAATCAGAGCATACCTCAAGTCCTATGTTCATATGTTTTTTGGCCAAATCCAAAACAATAGATGAATAAGCACATTTATTTTGTTGGTTGAAGTCATAAAATGGTTAAACATCTTAGATTTTTTATCTAAGATATTTTGAGACTTTGATGTCAAGAATAGGAGAAAAATTGAAGAAGCAAATGAGAGAACTTCTATAGGATTATTTTTAGGCTCACCAACAAGTTTAGAGGTGAAGGTAGGTTTGATTGCAAGAATTACAGCAACTGAAGCCCGCAACTTCTTAACAGAAGTTTTTACATTATTTGCATTATCAAGAGCCTTTTGTTAGTCATAACTCTCACAAGAATCGTTCACAACTACAAAAATAATTGCACCCAGATTTTCCTCAGCAATTCAATACTACAGACCAACAACTAAAATCAAAATTTGATCACAAAATACAACAGTTCGACAAAAACTATTAAGAAAAAGTTACACTTCTTCTTCCCTTTGTTCAAAGAACTAGAGCTACTGATATAAATCAAATATGATTTATGGATTAAAAGATAAAGCGAGTTGAAAATAAGATATCCATAACCTTAAATTTAAAGATAAAAGTTCCATCTCATAAATTTTAAGTGAGAGCTCTTGTAGTAAAGTGCTCAAAAATGTTGGTAGCATAGTGCTTGTAAAGTTCCTTAGCATCATCACGGAGGATGCTCACAGCTGCAATGTCCAGAAAGTTCCCTTTTCCGATACTACCACACTTCATACCCAAGTATCCCAGAATACATACCACATCAGAACAGTTTTTTGTTTGGAGCTAAAGAAAACATCAGAGCCGAGCATATTTGTATGTCTCTCTTTTCCTTTCAGGGGATGTGTTGCTCATATATACCGTTAGAATTTTGTCAAGTTGATTCAATATACCTAGGTTGGAAGATGTCTTCAATGCAGATGAAAGGAGTTTCTGATCAATTCCAAGACCAGTACAGCAATTACAGAAGAGTCCAACGATGTGCATCCCTGTAAAGCTTAGATGCTGTTCAAACAACATTTGGGTCATTTCTCTCCCTTCTGACACATCAGGGAGACTATAAAGTATGGCACCTAATGTATTCCTCAACATAGGGTTTGTTTGAAAGTCTCTCCGGATTGTATCTATTGCAGTAGGCGAAGCTGTGAACCTTCCAATTGAAAATACTTGGTTGGTGAATTTCTTGTATCCATCGATTAGATATCCTTGAGCCGATGTCTATGACTTCTCTTCCTTTGTGAAAAGCTTCAGAAGTGATGCTGCAAGAAATGCTCCTTGTCTTGCGACTTCGTCTTTCTCAGCCTGGGTGTTTGGTTCTTCAAAAGTGACAAGCTGTTTTCCAACAATAGCCAATGCAACAAGCGCGATCTCAGAAATATCCCTCTTTGCTTTTACTGGTGATCTGTCTGGAAATATCCTCTTAGTTCTACTAAGTTCTGATCGCATATTCCAAGTTAGTAAGAGGATGTCGAAAGCTGTTCTTTCAGTAACTCCAATTTGCAAATCTTTATGGAGTTGGATGGATTTAGCGACCATTTCTTCGGTAGTAAGAACAGATAAAGGATAGGAATTTTCGTTGAGTATCATGTCATCGAACCACTCATCCTCTGACCCTACCAGCTGAGCTAGTGTTGGTACATTTTTATACCTAGGATTGAGTTGCAGAACAAAGTTGTCCAGAGCCTTGTTAGATTTAACATTCATGTTTAGTTAGAGTTCTGCAAAAAAGAAATTTTCAGTTAGCATCGAAGTGTGGCTCTTGTAATAACAGTGACTTTGAAAACAGCATGGCTCCCTCGAAGCTAAGACTAAGAGCCATTGTTTTTCTGGAAGGAATGAGGACAAACTACTTGAGATGTGACCCCAATCCTTAGTGTTGAGTTTCGAGGGTCAGAATTTCTACCTGATTTCGGTCTTCTTCAATCAGTCTGGCAATCTGAAGTTTCGTTCTTCAAAGTTCAAAGACTGGTGCTGGTGAACTATGGATATGCTGCTGCATGTGGATTGTAATCTAGGGTTTGTTCGACTTAATCAATATTTAATTATGTTTAAAAATACGTTTCATTTAAAATCAATAAGGAAACGCCTCGGGGATCCACTCTTGACTTGTTTCTTGACTTGATCATTCCCAACGAGTAATTGTCTCATGCGCACACGGATCGCATTAATGGTGATAACGTCAAAATCGATTATACTGTGACTCTTAAATGAGATCTTATTTTAAAGTAGCCAATAATAAATTGCAACTTAACATAAATTCAAATGACTTAAAACGTTGTTGGATGGAGTTATACTCTTTATTTTTTCACACTCTATCCTATCTTCACCATTATTTTGTGCTCAATCTTCTTCGTCTGTTGTCTGTTGTAAACCTCCATTTATTATAAAACTCAAGCTTTATTATTCTAAAAAAACACTTCTACCCAATATGCAAACATCTACTCAATCAAAATTAGATCTCCATCAATTTTATTCGATAATCACAAAAATTTAAAACCTCACAAAATTTAATGAATTTTACATGCACCATAAAACCAAAAAAATCATTGTTCGCGATTACATAATTACGTTTGCAAAGTAGAAGCTTTTGGTACGTGCAAGTTCGAGTCCCAAAAATCATCTTAAATCAACGGTACGGAATTTCAATTGAGGGTTCAAAATTTAGAGTTTTGGGTTATTAGACAAAATTAAGGTAATTATTTGCTCCCTGCATTTCTTAAAAGAATGAGATAGGTTGTTGATTAGAGTATTCAAAACTTTTGTGGCGATTTTTGTACGGACATAAATTGTAAGTTGTATTTAAATAGTACAATCTTGAACAATTAATGTTTTATTTTGAGAAAAAACAAATTCTAATTTTTTTGAACAACTTTAGTTTAATTTTACCATTACCCTCACAAGAAAGGTTATTTCTGGAATCTTACATGTTTTCGATTTTATAGCCCTGGCTATTTTTGATGCCTAATATTGGATTACGGAGTAAAAACATTATTAAGACTCAACTTACTTTTCAGATCCAAGGCGCATAGAAAATATGCGTTTTGGTCGCCCCCATAATGGGGGCTGCCAGCTCCATGCTTGCACCACTCATGCTTCCAAAAAATGTAATAGTACATACTTAAAAAATCAAAATAACACATGATTATAGTTTTGAGTATTTTTTTTTCGCAAAATTGAGACATTTATTTCTAATTTGGCAAATTACAAAACAATAGAAAAGTTAGGACTAAACATAACCCTAATTACAAATATAAGGGCTAAACCTAAAAATCAAACAAAAAACAACAACTAGTGAAACTAGGCGTTAAAACTTTCACAGAGAACAAAAGAAAGAGCTTTTGCCTGAGACATTTTCCGATTCAAAGGCCAGAGCAACTTCAGACCAGGAAAGCCCAAAAAAACTCGACTTTATCTCGAAATTAACTTGACATGGATTCACCATTAACCAGAAGCCTAGTCTGATCCAGTATTGATGTAACCTATACCTAGTCCTTCAAGAAGAATAATGGATAGAAGCTCAGCCAAATCATTTCTCTAATTGACTTCAATCTTTTGCTTACATCTTAATGTCCATTTAGCCAACTAGTCGGCGGCTCTATTCTGATTATGGGGAATAAACTTTATAGTCATGTTAGGATTGATCTTTCTTCTGCAAATGAATAATAACTTGGACAGATACCAGGGGCTTTTTCCTTTCGCTAAGTAATCGATTAAAGCCTGACTGTCAGACTCTGTATCAACCTTCGACCAATTTTTTTCTCTGCACATTAACAGACCTTCAAGAAGAGCACGAGTCTTAGCCACCATTGGACTCATTTTCCCAAACATTTTGCCTACACCCATTTCAATGTCTCCTTCATGATTTCTGATAATCATTCCTCCTGAAGCTTCACCATTGTGAGAACAAGCTCCATTACCGCTAAGCTTCAATCTGCCCTCAATAGGATGTATCCACTTCAGGTAAGTATGCTTTCTAGACTTATCATAGACAGAGTTGCATCCTAGAGTAAAGACTGCATCCATAGCTTTGAACTAATTTTTCTTAATTAGTTTAGCATCCAAACTATAGATAATTTTGTTTATGTAGAGAATAGAAGAATCAGTAGATATAAACTTGTTTTTAAACTTCAAATCATTTCTAGATTTCCACACAGTCCAGCATATAATGGATGGAATAACATGCGTTATATGAACTCTTTGACTTGAAACCAAAACCATTCTCTAATTAAGTGAGTTAAACCCATGAATTTCTCAATTTTGATATTGAAAAGAAGACTATAATGCAACCAGATAGTCCAAGCAAACTTGCAGTTAACAAATAAGTGGCTTCTACTTTCACAATTAGAACAAAAAATGCATTTTGAGGCTAATCTAACATGCCTAAATTGCAACGTAGTATCAATAGGTAAGAAATTTTTTATAAGTTTCCACAAAAAGAAGAAGAACTTCATGGGTGTTAGATGGTTCCATATCTTCTTGTATAAAGACGATTTGTTGAAATGATGTCTAATGTTATTCCAAGTGTAACTAATGTTGCAGTCTAAACTATGAGAGTTTGCCGAGATCATTTTGTCAGCTTTAGAAGGTTCAACCTTGAACAAAGATATATGCTTGATTCTATCTTCATCTAGAAAAATTATCAGCAAGTCAACATCCCAGATATTGCCTTTCCAAAAATTGTTGACTTTCTGATCCAAATACCATAGATTAGTTGCAGAACTATTGTGGTCTATGATTGGGGCTTGGTTGTGCCAATTATCCAACCAAAAATCCATCGCTCTTTTACCAAGTAACCATCTGATATTAGGTTCAGTAGTATCTTTAATATTTGCCAAGCGTTTCCAAGTATTAGAACCAGGCTTTTTAAATTTCGTTTTGAGAGGGTGATTGCTTTTATTATATATATATATATATTATTCATCAGCTTAGACCAAAAACTATCATGCTTTCTATAATTGAACCAAAGTTTTTGAGGTAGGGTGGTTTGAATATCAACAAGATATCTGATAAATTTATCTCTCGTTCTTCGGATAAATATGCTCTTTTTCCAAGTATTGAGACAAGCGAATTGTTTTAATTGGACAAATGAATGTTCTAAGGCCTTTATTTGAATTACAAATACCTTTAATCTCCAGAAATCCTCACAAAACCTTTTCCGGGGGAAAATTATATGGTATATAACAATGTCAGATTATGCTGTAAGTTTTGTGTTAATTCGAGAAGAAGAGAACATTTGAAGACCAATGTAATACATTAGTAAACGTTTTTTAGATGCATAGAAATAGCATTTAAAACTAATCTTGCACTAATAATTGCTGCTAAGAAAATGAAACCATATTTTTAAGCTCATTCTATCATTGACGAACATCTTTTCCATTAAAAAAACTTGATTCAAAATCCTGACATTTCATGAAGAATGACCAACTGTCGGTTAAATTATGACATTTTGATATTGAGTTTGAACCTAGAACTGCAATCAAAGCACAAGCCCTGGCAGATTTCTTGGTAGAATTTCATTATCAACAATCGGACATGGAAATTGATGAGGAAAGTTTCGAACATAATGGGTAATTCGAACAGATGGGGGATCGAGTATATCAGGAAGTGGAGCTGGGGTACAACTAATCTCTCCAGAAGGAATTTATATGTACCATGACATTTAGTGAAATATTTGAAGGCCCTAAAGGACTTAACTTCAGCCTTCGAAAATATCAGGTATGAACATGTTCGAAGAGAATAAAATTCTATGGCAGACTCTTTGGCAACCACTTCTTATTCGGAGGAGTACCCATGGATTATTACACAAGAAAGCCCTTCAATTATCAAAAAATTAGAGCAGGTGATTGGAATATAGATGAGAACCTTTAAATATCCAATTACGAAAAGAAGGATTGGAGACTAGACATCATCGGTTTTTTGGAAAACAATGAATTACCCATTCATAAATTATTTTCTAAGAAGATACGTTTTAAATCTCATAGTTGCGTAGTCCTTGGTGGAATTTTGTATAAAAAATATTTAGCATGTCGCTACTTCGTTTTTTGTGCAAAAATGAATCACACATTATATTTTATTATAATTGCATAACAGAGAAGGATCTGCACATTATGGGTACAAAGATTTAATACGAAAAGTGTTTTTGGCAGGTTATTATTCGCCAACAATATCTTTCGATGCTTAAGAACTGGTAAAGAGATATGATATTTGTCAAAGGTTCGCTAATATGATTCATAAACCAGGGGTTCCTCTTGAAAGCATATCTGAAGCATTTCAGTTTCATCGATAGGGTATCGATCTTGTTGGACCTTTACCAGTGGCTTCTGGAGGACGACAAACAATAATTATGGTAGTAGATTACTTCTCAAAATGGGTCAAGGCAGAGCCATTAGTTGGAACAAAAGCTAAAGATGTAATTAGATTTACCACTTCGAATATTCGTTGTCATTTTGGGGTTCCAATGAAATCATTACAAATAATGGGCCACAATTTGATAATAAAGACTTGAAAAACAATTGTCGCTTGAGGAATACAACAATATTTTTCCACCCAAAAGAAAATGGGACAGTTGAAGTTACTAACTGAACAATCCTTGATAGGATATAGAAAAAAATTGGATAGGAAGGGTGAAAAGTGGCCAGATTATTTACAAGAAGTTCTTTGGGCATATCGAACAACTCCTTGGACAGCAACTTTAGAATTTCCATTTGCATTGGTGTATGGAATGGACATAATAGTACCATCTGAGGTAACTTTCCCATCGTATTATGTTGCGATATATTGCGAAGATTTTAATGATGAAAATAGGGCAATTGAGTTGGGTTTGATCGAGGAAAAAAGGAGATGGACACAAATAAATTGGTTGCATTACCAAACACTAATGATAAGTAGATATGGGAAGGAAAAAAATTGGAGATCCAGTTTTAAGGAAAAAAATTCTTCACACCAAAGAAAAATATCGTGGAAAGTTATAACCTAATTGGAAAGGCCTATACGAGCTAACAGAAAGGGTAAAGCCTGGAATGTATCGAATCAAGGATAGAAAAGGAAGAAGTCTCAAACACATGTGGAATATAGAACATCTTAAATTGTATATATAACGAGTATAAGAAACATATGTTCTTATGTAAAACATCGGTGGCATATTCTTTCCTACCCTTGTGGCGCAAGAACGTTTTAATGAGGTGCCCTATTAGCCGATTCATATATATAAACTTTTGTCATAAAATTTTATCTGAATTTTGGACCTAAAGAGTCTTCCAACAAAATTTTGGTCTTTAACTATTTAACTTTCGATCTAAAGGGTCTTCCAACAAAAGTTGGTTTTTAACTATTTAACTTTGGATCTAAAGGATCTTCCAATAAAAGTTGGTCTTTAATTTGATTATGGACCTAAAGGGCCTTCAAACTGAAGTTGGTCTTTAACTATTAAACTTTAGATCTGAAGGATCTTCCAACAAAATTTGGTATTTAATTTGATTATGGATATAAATGACCTTCTAACAAAAGTTGGTATTTAATTTAACTTTTGGACCTAAAGGTCTTCTAACAAAATTTGGTCTTTAATTATTAAAATCATAATGAGAACATAGTTAAAAGTCCGATGTATTTCATAAAATACTGAATTTGTATACAAAATTTCCTCGAAAATAAGAGGACTTTAGCAAAATTGCCTCGAAGAATATAAGGACATTAACAAAATTGCCTTGAAGTTTATGAGGACTTTACAACATGGGTTACAATCTTTACCCTGCATATTTAGAGGAATTTCCTTCATCAGATTCTGTATTTTCATCATCACCAAAAGATATCTCAGGAGGACGATATTCAACGGGAACATGCTCCCATAAACTACCCAAGTTCAAATCAGGGTAGCGTTCATGAATTTCCATGATCAACCCGGATATAACCGTTGCGTCCCTTGCGTTCAAATTATCCATACACTTAGCAGCATAAGCTTTAATATTCGTCTCTTTATCTTTCTTATCTTACGCTAAGAAAAGTTGTTTCTCTTTTACAACTCTTTCGTAGTTTTTTAGGCATCTTGCAAAATATTCGGATGCCTTATCACTCCCCTCCTAATAAGTTGCGATGAGTTTATCCTTAGAGGCATTTTGTTTGGCATAAATATTTATTTCGTCTTGACATCACTTATCAGTCGTCATAATATAATCCTCGGCAAGATCCAGTGTTTCGTAAATAGCATCATCTTGTTTTTCAAGCGTAGAGTATTCTTGTTCAAGGTCATCAATCCTTGAATTTTCCAGTGAAGCTTCGGATTTATAGTAATTTTTTTGGTCCTGCAAATGTTGCATCTTTTTTCCAATAGTAACCGAGAAATGAAGCATCTTACAAAGACGAAGAGAAAATCCATATCCTCAAGGTATCTCAAATGAGTTAGACGAAGAACCATCCTCAAGAGAAACCAAAGTTGTAGAATCAGTGTTTTGGATGTTGTGTTCAAGATCTTGAACGATTAGATTGTTTGCTAGAAGCTGGAGAGTCAAATTCAATGACTATTTTTACTGGTGCAGATTTGGCATGTTCATTAACTTTATCTTCCGGTGAACCAACTGCCACAGAAATTTATTGGATCTCTTCAAGGATGTATTTTAACTTTCGTTGGAATTTCTTTTTAGGAGGATATTGAGTGGGAGCTTCTTAGGAGCTTGAGTTGGGAGCTTGTTAGACCATTTGGGTTTTTCAACTTTGGCCTTTTCAACCATGGTATCATCTTCATGAGGTTCTGCACAAAAATTCCTTTTTTTCCAAAGAATCACCCGATTCTTCGTCCAGATGACTCTTGGCTCTTGATCTTATTGAAAGAAAGACTATAACATATTTAGCTTCCAACCGATCTAAAACTTCTTGTTGAGGGGGAGGAACCATGAGCTCTTCCAAATATAATCGCTATAACGGGTTGGATCTCCATATGCAACTCTTGGCAAGGTTAATGGGTGTGAAGCAAAGACAGAATTTGTTGGACCCACGAACTTAACTTTGTTAATATAGTTGTTTCCTTATGCACGAAATCAGCGTAGAGTTTGGTTATTCCAGTAATGGATATTCATATTTCAAAAACGAATGTATGAGAATAAACGTAATAAAAATTCGAAGTAAAGTAAAAGAAAAACATACCTCTATTTGTCCATTTAAGGGATAGTTTGTGGGGATATTTGGTGGTCGCCTCGATTCCTGTTTTCCAAAGTCCTGAGATAAAGAGAAATCGTTATTTCTACTTTTTGTCTGCCTCGAGAAAAGCCTTGACTATTTTCTGGTTCCAACCAAAGTTCAAGGATAAGAAAAGAAAGAACAGATTTTAGCCAAGCCAGAGAGGCCAATCAACTGCTTCAGATAAAAACTCGTCCCCAAAATTCTAAAAGCCCTAATGCAAGCCATAAGAGTGAATCACATGTTGGGTCCATCTTGGGTGGGGAAAAGGTTAATCATAGCAAAATACTTGACGAAAAAAGGGTCTAAGGGGTATCGTAATCCCCAGTTCATCAGCTTTGTATATACAATCAATTCATTATCTCTGACCGATAATGGTGTCTCCTTGGTAGCTGGAAAACGAATAGAGATAGTAGAAGGAATCCCCCATTGGGTTCTCAACTTTGCCTCCTCGAATGTATCGTAATACTTGTATTAAACTTTGTGCAAGGCCAAAATATGATTGTTTTCGATTACTCAAAGATTTTTCCCAACTAAAGCATCGATCTCAGGGGGAAGTATAACATCTTCCTTTGACTTCACCATTTTATTTGGAGAAGAATTACTTTCGTCAATTTGAATAGTAGCGACAGTTGGTTCTTTATCATTATTGGTTTGAAGTAAATTAGCATTGGATTTTTTCTCTTCGATAATTTGAGGAGAATTGGAAGCATGTTTTTCTTCTTCAAAAATCGGTACTAACGCTCCTTCGATAGCAGTTGGTTTTTCTTCTTCTTCTCTAAAAACTAAGGCCAATGCATCTTGAGTATTTTCACCATCAGATTTTACAGTAGGAGGATCAATCGGGGAGAAATTTGATTCAGTCTCTTGAATCGGTTTGAGGGACCGTTTGGTCACCAAAGCTACATCAGTTTTTGTTAATTTTCGAGGGGATATTTTTTGTGTTGTTCAAGGAGTCCCGAGAGGTGTGGAAGATTGAGGGGAAGGAACCTCCGATGAAGATATTTGGAACGTTTATTTTATTTCGAGTGCTTACTCTCTTTTGATGATGTCGTTTTATTTTCGAAGGGGAGCCCTTCGAATGCTTGTCTTTTCCCATTTACTTAAAGTCATTCTTTTCAACTAATAGGCAAGCATGATTGTAGGGCTTGGAAGATATATTTGAGGAAATAATTGTAATAAACATTTCAGTTGGAGGCCAAGCACTGTAGTATATGATAACAGGTGGTTGGGCTCAGGATCGACGTATAATCAGGGGGCTCGTCTTTCGTCGACTTTTTGGCTAATCGATAACCCATCTAAGATCGAGATTTTTTTTTTGCATAAACCACCTTTCTCTCTTTAGAACTATTTTTCAGAAGTTTATCTCTTTAAAAAAACTTTAGAATAAGATCAACAAGGAACTAGAGAATTTATAAGAAAATTATTGGCTTTAGCAAGTGTCGAGCCCAAGGTTATGAAGGTTTTTTTCCTAGGGGAAAATTGTCCATAGTAGGGGCAATAAGTACCTAGGGAGGGTTCGTGCCGCTCCTAGCTAGTTTATGTCACAAAAAACACACGTGGAGGGAATTCCAATCGACACCTGGAAGAAGAGAAAGTGTTTTATTGATGGTGTCAGAAAATCATGACGTTACTAATATACAAAAAAATTGGAGAAACGGTTGATATGGACACTTAGAAGATCGAGCAAAATCCGACGGCATCTTTGTTGTCTCACTGTTTCCACATAGGTTGAACAAAATCCGAGGATGTTATCCTTGAATAAAGTCATTTACCAACAAAATAACCAAAATTCAAGGAAATATTCGAGGAAGATTTCTCTACTCAAGGAGTAAATTCTGAGGAAAAATTCGAGGAAGATTTCTCTGCTCAAGGAGTAAATTCAGAAGAAAAATCTATGGAAGAATTCTTTGTCCAAGAAGAGAGGTTGACAAAATTCGAGGAGATATTCTCTGTTGTTTTAAAAAAGAATGGTAGATAAAAGCTCGATGAAGAAACTTTTACCTGACATATTGACAATTAAAGTGTCAAGTAGTCCGACGAGGATAAGGTTGGTCATACAACAGTCCTTGTTCGAATATTTTCACAAAGACTGAGGGCTAATGATGAGGGAAGAATCAAGCTACTAGAAGACTTTGGTAAATTTAGGGTGTAATTTGACATAAATAAAGTCTTAAAGGAGTAGTTGATAATCATATAATATAAGAGGACTAATATATAACAAACAATAAACTTGACGAAATGACCACAATCACCAATTTGTTTAGGTATGTGGGACTCTGCAAATGTATTATAAAAGCACACAACCTCTTTTGGAGAAATGGGATTGATGAATGATTGAGAATTATTACTTGTGACTTTCTTTCTCCAAAATGTGGAGTTTCTCTCTCTAAAACACTTATATAATAACTTATATAACGAATTTGGCCTTCCAAATAATATTTTACTCATAAACCTCCACCAAAGATTTCTGGAACTATCGTAAAGTAGTAAATTACTGGGGTGAGGTAACCATTAAAGAACGTAATCATGTAATTTATGGATCGAGTCGTTATACTTTATAAAGCAACACCCCTTTTTGGGAAAAGGATCAATAATTAATCAATCATTGCTTTATTATTCCTTTTGTCAGTTTCTCTCTGTACATTTTATGTGTTTCTCTCTCTAAATATTCACCTCCATACATAGCTTATACAGATAACTCATTTCATAAATCTTTGGAACTATCAAGGTTAACTAAACCCATTGCATGTATTTTTAGTTCAGCTTAGTTTGGCCCAACCTTGCTTTTGAAAATTTTGGCTCGGCATCAGCATGCATTCCCATCTCGGCTCGGTCTCGGTTTGGTTTGGTTTGGCCACGATACGGTTTGGCCTAGCCTCGGCTTAACTTCAGCATGGTTCGACTCGATCTCATCATATTTCAACCTTGTCTCAGCTCGACTCGACCTCCACATGGTTTGTCCTAATCTCGTCTCAACTCGGTTTGACTTGACCTTAATTCGGTTTGGTTTGGCCTTAAATCAGTTTAGATCTTCATCAACTCGGTTTTACTCGACCTCAACAAGCTTCAGCCAAGTCTCATCACAATCATAATTTAGTTTTTATTTTTTTTCAAAATTTTAAATTGATATTAATGCCGAATTAATAATTTTATTTTGATTCATGTTAATATTAAAACTTCAATAACATTTTAAAATGTTTTTTAAAATTTGATATTATTCGTATTATTAGTTATATTTTTTTGTTTTAAAAGTCTTACATAGTATATATTAGTACCTTGATGGTATCAATTATTAGACATTCAAAAATAGATAATTCGAAAAAGGTTATGTGGTTTACAAACACTATATGTGAACTTATTACTGACTTGTTATATTTGATCGTATAGGTAAAATGATCATATTAAGTAAACGTTGTTATATGGAATAAATCATTCGGTCCATATTAGAGCTCAAAGCTCATTCGGTCGATACATTGCAAGTTTATTGGGTCAAACCATTAAAAGATCAATCGGTCATTTCATTGAAAGATTTTATCTAATACGTGGGGTAGAAAAAAATTGAAAATATCATTAAATCCTAATATATTGTTATATTGGTAACTGTTAGAGAGATGATCTTATTCAAATTATAATAAATCTATCTTATTATAGATAAGATATGACATTTTTTAGTTATTGGAGATACAATTTGTACTTCCATAAATAAATTCAGACTCAACGAATAAACATTCAACTTATTGGTTATTATTCACATTATTTGAGGCTATACTTTACTGTTCATGTTAGGTTTTATATTTTCATCCAGATCTACGTAACTGAAAATACACTCATCAAATTGGTGACGTATGTGGAAACTAATTGGTACCCATGAGTTTTCATCCAAAAACTAAAAAATACTAAAGCAAAATATAGATAGTGGAAAATTCAGAGCAAATGAATACTTTATTTAGTGGACATGGATGATACCGGCGAATAAATCAACGAGCAAGATAGACTTACTGCCACTATGTCTAACCAATTGACAGATTACAAGAAGCTAGAAATGGAACTCCAAGAGGAGCAAGCCAGTATGCGGGAGATAATGTATGCCACTCATCAGCCATAAGTAAAGTCCAAGATCCAACACATTGAAGCTGATGTTGAAGAAGAAGATAAAAACAAGAAACGACGAAACAAGTTACATGGTAAGAGAGTGCCTTAAGAACGTCACCAATCGATGCAATATCTTATTTAGGCACAAAAATATGTTTTTAATAACCATTATGATTAGAAATTCTCATGTATGAATGAGAAACATCGGCATTATCACCATAGCTGGAACATGAGAAGTGTGACCCATAATTTTAATGACATAGGTGGCATAAGGAATAGCGATCACGACTGGGAGTATCGGTCAGCTCAAGAGGGTAGCATCATAGAGAAAACAACCTTGACATTCGACCTCTCTTTTCGACAAAATGGTCAACGGCCTCCTTTTTCCTAGCTTAGAATGAACCAGAATTACCAACAAGTCATTGTGTCTCAACATAGAACTTCGTAGAATCGTCAGCATGCCCTAACGACCCATCCAAGAATTCAACCAAATAACCAAAAATGTTAAACACCCTCAGAGCAATATCTATTCCAACAAAATCATATAGATATACCATCATCTTACTCTAATATGCTCATTTAGTACCCTTGTGCTTAGTAAAGATGAGTTCAAATAACCAATACGTTCCCCTCCAACATACATTGGTTAGTAGAACATTTTAGTTCCATACCCTCTCTGCTCATTCGAATCCTCATTAATGCTACATAAGTACAAGGGCACTAGCCTATTGGATATCTACCAACTTTCAACACAAAGGCAATACCACAGTTTCAGCCAAATAGTGGCACGGATTGGGATAGCGATAGGGATATCCATTTATGGGACAGATAAAGAATAAATCAAATAATTTTCTTAACATTGATGATGATGATCTGTATAATAAATGATTATTCATATCAAACATCTTATACGGAAGCCTAGCACATAACTTCAATAACCACGAGATGGATAAGTTTAATGGTGAAAATATCTAGACTATCATGTTCAATAATTTAAAATTGAGATGATTAGGTATATCGAAGCAGATGATACTATCAAATGCATAGAATGTTTCCTAAAACTAAGAAGGAATTCCTTGATATGGTTCAATAGACTTCTAGTTGGTTAAAATTACAAGCTTTAAAATGTTATTACTCACAAGTTTTTCGACACCAACAGTGAGTTGTAAGATTGTCATAACTCAGCGGCGGTTGTAGCATATAGGCGGGGAATACTAGCATGACCTTTGACTAACATCGTTAGGAATAAGAAAGGCTCTCATTTTTTTGTAATTCGTTAACACAAGTGGAACGTTACATGTGAGCAGAAGAAATTGTAAAAGCGAGAATGAAGGAAATAACAAGACTTCATTTTACATATCCATGAAATAATCCACTAGCACGCAGTAATAAGCCATTCACTATTGTACAAGTTAATTCTAAGCCACGAGAAAGATCGTCCCGGTCGAAGCATCATAACTAAGAAAAAAGCTTCCGAGAAAGGTATACTGCAATTTCATCAACATTAATAATAATAGTTCAAGGCTAGAGCGTCTGCCTAAGGGAGCACACATTAAATTGACTAAAAATGGGATTAATTTATGAAAGAACCAAAAATATTCTCAAATACTGAATGTCATACAAACTACAAAGGTCAAGAGAGAAAAGAAGCAAAAACAAGTATTGCAAATTTCATAGTGATATAATGCATTATGCAAGAGATCATTGGGATTTACATGATCAAGTCTGAAGCATGATTAATGATATAGTCCTTAGCATGAAGGATTCAGAAAGAAGGTATGCTTCGTATTTATGATATTACATACTTTTTTTCCTACAACGTAATCATAGGAAGATCATGGTCGAATCAAATGTATGTTGTAATATCTACACTTCATCAATCCTTCAGGTACCCTATCAATGAAAAGTAAGAGTTATCAAAGAAAACTAAAATACATATAGAGAGTGTTATCTAGTTTTTCTAGCACGCAAACAACAATAGTCGCAATAGAATTCAGTTGGAAACTCAATCATTCTTGATAATATGGATGATCTTTAGAATAATCCCACATAATATAGCATGGAGAAGAAGTGGAGAATGTCATATTGGAATAAGAAAATATATGAAGACTCGATTGAGACATCCCCATATAATCAAGGTATAAGTTACTCAACTGATACATCCCCATATGGATGATCCTATAGAAGCCTCCCACATAATAGAGTGTGGAGAAGAAGTGAAGAATGTCATATTGGAATAAGAGAATATATGAAGACTCGAACGAGACATCCTAATATAATTAAGGTATAAGTTACTCAACCGAGACATCCTCATATGGATGATCCTAGAGAAGCTTTCTAAATAATAGAGCATGGAGAAAAAATGGAGAATGTTATATTGGAATAAGAGAATATATGAAGACTCGACCAAGACATCTCCGTATAATTAAGGTATAAGTTACTCGAATTTCTAGATAATAATCTTAATTTATTTTCATGGAATGCCAAGGATGTCACATAGGTTCTATCAAAATTTATATGTCCTAAATTATCAATCAAAAATAATTTTCAACCAATAAAACAAAAGATGAGATCATACTCACAAGAACCAACATAATTAATCATTAAAGAGGTGGATAAATTGATTGTCATTTAAAATATTTGAGAATCATACTACATGGTGTGGATGGGCACCCCAATTTTGGCAAAAATGAGTAATTGCAAGTGAGAATGTGTGTAGACTTCATGGATCTCAACAAGATATGTTTCCTTACCAAAAATAGATTAACTAGTAGAACCTACTTCAGAGAATAGAATATTTATTATGGGTGCCTATTTCGGATACAATAAAATTTGAATGTACAAGGATGACTAAGATCATACCACATTCATAACCGAGAAAGGTCTTCACCGCTAAAATGCAATTCCATTTAGCTTGAAAAACGCATGATCACATACCATCGAATTTGGAACAAGATCTTTGCAAATCAACTTGGCCAGAATCTCTAAGCATACATAGATTACTTGTTAGTCACAAGAAAACGGTATGAGGAACATTGAGGTCACTCGGATGGTAAGCTAAAAGGAATTAAAGGAGATCCAACCTAGCTATCAAATCTTGCTATAATGGATTCTCCCAAAAGTATTGAGTAAGTAGAAATTATGACAAGCATATTGGTAGTTGATAACACATTTATCTCCAAATCCTTAGATAAATTATAGCCTTTCTTTCAAGTTGTAAGGTGAACATGAGATTCAAGTATTTGAGGAATATTTTTAACCAAATGAGTAATCTCATCTTTGTCAACTCTTGACACGATTCAAGAGGATGCATAATCATTGGAGCTTTACCAGCCCTAAGAATATTATCCTCTTCATCAAAATAATAACTAAGTTGGTAATTTTTTACTATTCGTTTTTTTAAAAGGTCACCAACAAAATAACCTCTTAGAAAGAGGTTCATGATTCGGAGACTTAATCCATCAGAAAGTTGAAAGTCTATTTTGTTAGCAACATAATTCCACAACTCATCGAGGACTATATCATGATTCGTATCATGAAGCTCAAGTACTACTCTGGACTCTGTCTTAATCATTACATCTATGTGTTAGCAAAAAAAAATTTGCCCGAGACCTGGTTGCGGTATCAAACCATATAAATCGTTCGACATCCAATTTTACTTGCAAGTTAACATTCTCTTGTATAATATGTTCAATTCTCACTGCAAACTATCTTGCTTGGCCAATATTTTAGCTATGAATTTATAATGATCAATCTGGTCGATTTTCTAAAAAACTCGTTCTTTTTTCAAATTAGCATATGAATTCTTCAATTCTCGATAACAAAAATGAAATATAGTAGCTAGATTTAGATTAACGTATTGTTATTGTGGTATCAATAAATAAATTGGGAAAACAACTCATTCTTCATCTGAATCCTACGTTTCCTACTCAGAATGTAACTTGGTTTCTAATGGGTCATCTGCGATAGTCTTGACCTCCAACACATACCTCAGCCTTTTCTCGACATTAAATCTTATCTTGCAGCTTCAGTTGCACCTTTTCATTAGTTTTAGTTTTAAATTCAGCATGTAAATTGGTCTTTATTTTCGAACTACCCTTATAGGAGTCCACAATTTTCTTCAAAGGTGACTGAAGTACAAGTGCAACCAACTTATCACAACCTTTGTGAAACAGGGCAAAAGCATCTGAATAGTCTGCATGCACCACCCATTTCACCAACGTATATGTTATTAAATAAAGTAAATTGCAATAATCAGAGCATACCTCAAGTCCTATGTTCATTTGTTTTTTGGCCAAATCCAAAACAATAGATGAATAAGCACATTTATTTTGTTGGTTGAAGTCATAAAATGGTTAAACATCTCAGATTTTTTATCTACGATATTTTGAGACTTTGATGTCAAGAATAGGAGAAAATTTGAAGAAGCAAATGAAAGAACTTCTATGGGATTACTTTTAGGCTCACCAACAAGTTCAGAGGTGAAGGTAGGTTTGATTGCAAGAATTACAACATGTGAAGCCTGCAACTTTTTAAGAGAAGTCTTTACATTATTTCACAAGCCTTTGGTTAGTAATAATTCTCACAAGAATCATTCACAACTACAAAAATACTTGCACCTAAATTTTCCTGAGTTATAACCATTTGTCCTTCGGTCATTTTTATCACATCGGTAGACTTCGGACATATCATTTGTCATTGAAAGAGATACGATATTACCTTTCTAAAAACTGCATCAACCATATTCTCGCGTAGACTTCTATCAACTCTCAATTTTTTTGTTGTAGAGGATGCGGCAAACCTTGTTCCTTTCTTTTTCTTCAAGTCTAGTTCAAAACTTAGCAATTCAATACTAGAGACCAACAACTAAAATCAAAATTTGATCACAAAATACAACAGTTCGACAAAAACTATTAAGAAAAAGTTACACTTCTTCTTCACTTTGTTCAAAGAACTAGAGCTACTGATATAAATCAAATATGATTTATGGATTGAAAGATAAAGCGAGTTGAAAATAAGATATTCATAACCTTAAATTTAAAGATAAAAGTTCGATCTCATAAATTTTAAGTGGAAGCTCTTGTAGTGAAGTGCTCAAAAATGTTGGTAGCATAGTGCTTGTAAAGTTTCTTAGCATCATCACGGAGGATGGTCACAGCTGCAATGTCCAGAAAGTTCCCTTTTCCGATACTACCACACTTCATACCCAAGTATCCCAGAATGCATACCACATCAGAACAGTTTTTTGTTTGGAGCAAAGAAAACATCCTGGGATTATAGAGTCGAGCATATTTGTATGTCTCTCTTTTCCTTTCAGGGGATGTGTTGCTCATATATACTGTTAGAATTTTGTCAAGTTGATCCAATATACCTAGGTTGGAAGATGTCTTCAATGCAGATGAGAGAAGTTTATGGTCAATTCCAAGACCAGTACAGCAATTACAGAAGAGTCCAACGATGTGCATCCCTGTAAAGCTTAGATGCTGTTCAAACAACATTTGGGTCATTCCTCTCCCTTCTGACACATCAGGGAGACTATAAAGTATGGCACCTAATGTATTCCTCAACAAAGGGTTTGTTTGAAAGTGTCTGCGGATGGTATCTATTGCAGTAGGCGAAGCTGTGAACCTTCCAATTGAAAATACTTGGTTGGTGAATTTCTTGTATCCATCGATTAGATATCCTTGAGCCGATGTCCATGACTTCTTTTCCTTTGTGAAAAGCTTCAGAAGTGATGCTGCAAGAAATGCTCCTTGTCTTGCGACTTCGTCTTTCTCAGCCTGGGTGTTTGGTTCTTCAATAGTGACAAGCTGTTTTCCAACAATAGCCGATGCATTAACATGTGCGATCTCAGAAATATCCCTCTTTGCTTTTACTGGTGATCTGTCTGGAAATATCCTCTTAGTTCTACTAAGTTCTGATCGCATATTCCAAGTTAGTAAGAGGATGTCGAAAGCTGTTCTTTCAGTAACTCCAATTTGCAACTCTTTATGGAGTTGGATGGATTTAGCGACCATTTCTTCGGTAGTAAGAACAGATAAAGGATAGGAATTTTCGTTGAGTATCATGTCATCGAACCACTCATCCTCTGACCCTACCAGCTGAGCTAGTGTTGGTACATTTTTATACCTAGGATTGAGTTGCAGAACAAAGTTGTCCAGAGCCTTGTTAGATTTAACATTCATGTTTAGTTAGAGTTCTGCAAAAAAGAAATTTTCAGTTAGCACCGAACTGTGGCTCTTGTAATAACAGTGAATTTGTTAACCATGCTTTTGTATCCTGTAAGCATGGCGGCATTATGTGCGGGAGGTGTGGCAGCATTATGCTGATATATTCCATGTTCAAATTCATGGCAACATGAATTTTCACCACTTAATTAGAATGTGGTTCTGGTCTACGAATAAAAGGGTGCATGCATATTAGGACAGTTTTGCCTCCTATAGTAACTTGGGTTATTTGGCAATTCAGGAACAAAAGGAAGATTGATGGTATTAGTTTCAATAAGAGCTCTTTAATTACTCAGATTAACAAATTCCTGGTTGGTCTAGATGGGTCTTGTCTGTTCAAAAGAAAGCATTGGGGTACTGACAAGAAGGTGGGTATCAATCTGGGCTGTTTTAACTTTCTCAATACTCATATGTAAATTATGCAGATATTTCGAGAGCAGAAAGAATCTGCCGATAGGATTGCAAAAGAATGTTCGAAATCCAATCAGAAGATGGACTCTGAAAACAGCATGGCTCCCTCGTATCTAAGAGCCATTGTTTTTCTGGAAGGAATGGGGACAAACTACTTGAGATGTGACCCCAATCCTTAGGGCTGAGTTTCGAGGGTCAGAATTTCTACCTGATTTCGGTCTTCTTCTTCAATCAGTCTGGCAATCTGAAGTTTCGTTCTTCAAAGTTCAAAGGCTGGTGCTGGTGAACTATGGATATGCTGCTGCATGTGGGTTTCTTCACCGGTTAGGGTTTCGTCTTCGGTTTTTGTTTCTGGGTTGAGTCTGGATTCTGTGTGTTTGCTTCTGGATTTTCTGATTTGGCAAGGGTTTAGTGTGGTTTGGCAAGGATTTGGCAGAGGATATTTGTTTCTGGGTTGATGGCTTACTGGTCTTCTGTTTCATTTAAAATCAATAAGGAAACGCCTCGGGGATCCACTCTTGACTTGTTTCTTGACTTGATCATTCCCAACGAGTAATTGTCTCATGCGCACACGGATCGCATTAATGGTGATACTGATAACGTCAAAATCGATTATACTAACTCTTAAATGAGATCTTATTTTAAAGTAGCCAATAATAAATTGCAACTTAACATAAATTCAAAGGACTTAAAACGTTATTTTTTCAAAACATGGTTCTTAAGCCATATGGGATGGAGTTTTACGCTTTATTTTTTCACACTCACCATTATTTTCTGCTCAATCTTCTCCGTCTGTTCTAATCCTCCATTTATTACAAAACTCAAGCTTCATTATTCTAAAACACACTTTTACCCATTCTCAAACATCTACTCCATCAAAATTACATCTCCATCAATCTTATTCGATAATCACAAAAAAATTTAAAACCTCACAAAATTTACTGAATTTTACATGCACCATAAAACTAAAAAATCATTGTTCGCGATTACATAATTACGTTTGCAAAGTAGAAGCTTTCGTCTACGCGCAAGTTCGAGTCCAAAAAATCATCTTAAATCAACGGTACGGAATTTCAATTGAGGGTTCAAAATTTAGGGTTTTGGGTTATTAGAGAAAATTAAAGCGGAATTTCAATTGAGGGTTCAAAATTTAGGATTTTGGATTATTAGACAAAATTAAGGTAATCAATTGCTCCTGCATTTCCTAAAAGAATGAAATAGGTTGTTGATTAGAGTATTCAAAAAAATTTGTGGCGATTTTTGTACGGACATAAATTGATAAATTGTGAGTGGTATTTAAATAGTACAATCTTTAACAATTAATGTTTTATTTTGAGAAAAACAAATTCTAACTTTTTGGAGCACCTTTAGTTTAATTTTACCATTACCCTGACTAAACAAGTTATTTATGGAATCTTACCTGTCTTATAGCCCTGGAATCTTACTTGTCTTCGATTTTATAGCCCTGGAATCTTACCTGTCTTCGATTTTATAGCCCTGGCTATGTCTGATGCCTGATATTAGATTACGGATTAAAAACATCATTAAGACTGAACTTACTTTTCAGATCCAGGGCGCATAGAAAATATGCGTTTTGGTCGCTGCGATAATGGGGCTGCCAGCTCCATGCTTGCACCACTCATGCTTCCAAAATTCTTCCAAAAATTTTAATAGTACGTACTTAAAAAGTCAAAATAACACATGGTTACAGTCTTGAGTTTTTTTTTCCCGCAAAATTGAGACATTTATTTATAATTTGGCAAATTACAAAAAAATAGAAAAGTTAGGACTAAACATAACCCTAATTACAAATATAAGGGCTAAACCTAAAAATCAAACAAAAAACAACAGCTAGTAAAACTAGGCGTTAAAACTTTCACAGAGAACAAAAGAAAGAGCTTTGCCTGAGACATTTTCCGATTTAAAGGCCAGAGCAACTTCAAACCAGGAAAGCCCAAAAAAACTCGACTTCATCTCGAAATTAACTTGACATGGATTCACCATTAACCAGAAACCTAGTCTGATTCAGCATTGATGTAACCTATACCCAGTCCTTCAAGAAGAATAATGGATATAAGCTCAGCCAAAGCATTTCTCTAATTGACTTCAATCTTTTGCTTACATCTTAATGTCCATTTAGCCAACCAGTCGGCGGCTCTATTCTGATTACGGGGAATAAACTTTATAGTCATGTTAGGATTGATCATTCTTCTGCAGATGGATAATAACTTGGACAGATACCAGGGGCTTTTTCCTTTCGCTAAGTAATCGATTAAAGCCTGACTGTCAGACTCTATATCAACCTTCGACCAATTTTTTTCTCTGCACATTAACAGACCTTCAAGAAGAGCACGAGTCTCAGCCACCATTGGACTCATTTTCCCGAACATGTTGCCTACACCCATTTCAATGTCTCCTTCATAATTTCTGATAATCATTCCTCCTGAAGCTTCACCATTGTGAGAGCAAGCTCCATTAACGTTAAGCTTCAATATGCCCTCAATAGGATGTATCCACTTCAGGTAAGTATGCTTTCTAGACTTATCATAGACAGAGTTGCATCCTAGAGTAAAGACTGCATCCATAGCTTTGAACTAATGTTTCTTGGTTAGTTTAGCATCCAAACTATAGATAATTTTGTTTATGTAGAGAATAGCAGAATCAGTAGATATACACTTGTTTTTAAACTTCAAATCATTTCTAGATTTCCACACAGTCCAGCATATAATGGATGGAATAACATGTGTTATATGAACTCTTTGACTTGAAACCAAAACCATTCTCTAATTAAGTGAGTTAAACCCATGAATTTCTCAATTTTGATATTGAAAAGAAGACTATAATGCAACCAGATAGTCCAAGCAAACTTGCAGTTAACAAATAAGCGGCTTCTACTTTCACAACTAGAACAGAAAATGCATTTTGAGGCTAAGCTAACATGCCTAAATTGCAAAGTAGTATCAATAGGTAAGAAATTTTTTATAAGTTTCCACAAAAGAAGAAGAACTTGATGGGTGTTAGATGGTTCCATATCTTCTTGTATAGAGATGATTTGTTGAAATGATGTCTGATGTTATTCCAAGTGTAACTAGTGTTGCAGTCTAAACTAGGAGAGTTTGCCCAGATCATTTTGTCAGCTTTAGAAGGGTCAACCTTGAACAAAGATATATGTTTGATTCTATCTTCATCTAGAAAAATTATCAGCAAGTCAACGTCCCAGCTATTGCCTTTCCAAAAATTGTTGACTTTCTGATCCAAATACCATAGAATTAGTTGCAGAACTATTGGGGTCTATGATTGGGGCTTGGTTGTGCCAATTATCCAACCAAAAATCCATCTCTCTTTTGCCAAGTAACCATCTCATATTAGGTTCAGCAGTATCTTTAATATTTGCCAAGCGTTTCCAAGTATTAAAACCAGGCTTTTTAAATTTTGTTTTGAGAGGGTGATTGCCTTTATTATATATATTATTTATCAGCTTAGACCAAAAATTATCCTGCTTTCTATAATTGAACCAGAGTTTTTGAGGTAGGGTGGTTTGAATATCAACAAGGTATCTGATAAATTTATCTCTCGTTCTTCGGATAAATATGCTCTTTTTCCAAGTATTGAGACAAGCGAATTGTTTTAATTGGACAAATGAATGTTCTAAGGCCTTTATTTAAATTAAAAATACCTTTAATCTCCAGAAATCCTCACAAAACCTTTTCCGGGGGAAAGTTATATGGTATATAACAGTGTCAGATTATGCTGTAAGTTTCATGTTAATTCGAGAAGAAGAGAACATGTGAAGACCAATGTAATACATTAGTAAAAGTTTTTTAGATGCATAGAAATAGCATTTTAAACTAATCTTGCACTAATAATTGCTGCTAAGAAAATGAAACCATATTTTTAAGCTCATTCTATCATTGTACGAACATCTTTTCCATTAAAAAAACTTGCTTCAAAAGCCTGATATTTCATGAAGAATTACCAACTGTCGGTTAAATTATGATATTTTGATATTGAGTTTGAACCTAGAACTGTGATCAAAGCACAAGCCCTGGCAGATTTCTTGGTAGAATTTCATTATCAACAATCGGACATGGAAATTGATGAGGAAAGTTTCGAACATAATGGGTAATTCGAACAGATGGGGGATCGAGTATATCAGGAAGTGGAGCTGGGGTACAACTAATCTCTCCAGAAGGAATTTATATGTACCATGACATTTAGTGAAATATTTGAAGGCTCTAAAGGACTTAACTTCAGCCTTCAAAAATATCAGGTATGAACATGTTCGAAGGGAATAAAATTCTATAGCAGACTCTTTGGCAACCACTTCTTATTCGGAGGAGTGCCCGTGGATTATTACACAAGAAAGTCATTCAATTATCAAAAAATTGGAGCAGGTGATTGGAATATAGATGAGAACCTTCAAATATCCAATTGCGAAAAGAAGGATTGGAGACTAGACATCATCGGTTTTTTGGAAAATAATAAATTACCCATTCATAAATCATTTTCTAAGAAGATATGTTTTAAATCTCATAGTTGCGTAGTCCTTGGTGGAATTTTGTATAAAAAATATTTAGCATGTCGCTACTTCGTTGTTTGTGTAAAAATGAATCACACAATATATTATCATAATTGCATAACAGAGAAGGATCTGCACATTATGGGTACAAAGATTTAATACGAAAAGTGTTTTTGGCAGGTTATTATTCGCCAACAATATCTTTCGATGCTTAAGAACTGGTAAAGAGATATGATATTTGTCAAAGGTTCGCTAACATGATTCATTAACCAGGGGTTCCTCTTGAAAGCATATCTGATGCATTTCTGTTTCATCGATGGGCATTCGATCTTGTTGGACCTTTACCAGTGGCTTCTGGAGGACGACAAACAATAATTATGGTAGTAGATTACTTCTCAAAATGGGTCAAGGCAGAGCCATTATCTGGAACAAAAGCTAAAGATGTAATTAGATTTACCACTTCGAATATTCGTTGTCATTTTGGGGTTCTAATGAAATCATTACAAATAATGGCCCCAATTTGATAATAAAGACTTGAAAAACAATTTTCGCTCGAGGAATACAACATTATTTTTCCACCCAAAAGAAAATGGGAAAGTTGAAGTTACTAACCGAACAATCCTTGATAGGCTATAGAAAAAAATTGGATAGGAAGGTTGGAAAGTGGCCAGATTATTTACAAGAAGTTCTTTGGGCATATCGAACAACTCCTTGGACAGCAACTTTAGAATTTCCATTTGTATTGGTGTATGGAATGGACACAATAGTACCATCTGAGGCAACTTTCCCATCGTATCATGTTGCGACATATTCCGAAAAAGTTTAATGATGAAAATAAGGCCATTGAATTGGGTTTGATCGAGGAAAAAAGGAGACGGACACAAATAAATTTGTTGCATTACCAAACACTGATGAGAAGTAGATATGGGAAGGAAAAAAATTAGAGATCAAGTTTTAAGGAAAAAAATTCTTCACACCAAAGAAAAACATCGTGGAAAGTTATGACCTAACTGAGAAGGCCCGTACGAGCTAACAAAAAGGGAAAGCCTAGAATGTATTGAATCAATGATAAAGAAGAAAGAAGTTTCAAACACCTGTGGAATATAGAACATCTTAAATTGTATATATAATGAGTATAAGAAACATATATTCTTATGTAAAACATCGGTGGCATACTCTTTCCTACCCTTGTGGCGCAAGAACGTTTTAATGAGGTGCCCTATTAGCCGATTCATATATATAAACTTTTGTCATAAAATTTTTATCTGAATTTTGGACCTAAAAAGTCTTCCAACAAAATTTGGTCTTTAACTATTTAACTTTCGATCTAAAGGGTCTTCCAACAAAAGTTGGTTTTTAACTATTTAACTTTGGATCTAAAGGATCTTCCAATAAAAGTTGGTCTTTAATTTGATTATGGACCTAAAGGGTCTTCCAACAAAAGTTGGTCTTTAACTATTAAACTTTGGATCTGAAGGATCTTCCAACAAAATTTGGTCCTTAATTTGATTATGGATATAAAGGATCTTCTAACAAAAGTTGGTATTTAATTTAACTTTTGGACCTAAAGGTCTTCCAACAAAATTTGGTCTTTAATTATTAAAATCATAATGAGAACATAGTTAAAAGTCCGATGTATTTCATAAAATACTGAATTTGTATACAAAATTTCCTCAAAAATATGAGGACTTTAGCAAAATTGCCTCGAAGAATATAAGGACATTAACAAAATTACCTTGAAGTTTATGAGGACTTTACAACATGGGTTACAATCTTTACCCTGCATATTTAGAGGAATTTCCTTCATCAGATTCTGTATTTTCATCATCACCAAAAGATATCTAAGGAGGACGATATTCAACTGGAACATGCTCCCATAAACTACCCAAGTTCAAATCAGGGTAGCGTTCATGAATTTCCATGATCAACCCAGATATAATTGTTGTGTCCCTTGCGTTCAAATTATCCATACACTTAGCAGCATAAGCTTTAATATCCGTCTCTTTATCTTTCTTATCTTACGCTAAGAAAAGTTGTTTCTCTTTTACAACTCTTTCATAGTTTTTTAGGCATCTTGCAAAATATTCTGATGCCTTATCATTCCCCTCCTAATAAGTTGCGATGAGTTTATCCTTAGTGGCATTTTGTTTGGCATAAATATTTATTTCGTCTTGACATCACTTGTCAGTCGTCATAATATAATCATCGGTAAGATCTAGTGTTTCGTAAATAGCATCATCTTGTTTTTCAAGCGTAGAGTATTCTTGTTCAAGGTCATCAATCCTTGACTTTTCCAGTGAAGCTTCGGATTTATAGTAATTTTTTTGGTCCTGCAAATGTTGCATCTTTTTTCCAATAGTAACCAAAAAATGAAGCATCTTACAAAGACGAAGAGAAAATTCATATCCTCGAGGTATCTCAAATGAGTTAGACGAAGAACCATCCTCAAGAGAAACCAAAGTTGTAAAATCAGTGTTTTGGATGTTGTGTTCAAGATCTTGAACGATTAGATTGTTTGTTGGAAGCTGGGAAGAGTCAAATTCAATGACTATTTTTACTGGTGCAGATTTGTCATATTTATTAACTTTATCTTCCGGTGAACCAACTGCCACAGAAATTTATTGGATTTCTTCAAGGATGTATTTTAACTTTCGTTGGAATTTCTTTTTAGGAGGATATTGAGCGGGAGCTTCTTAGGAGCTTGAGTTGGGAGCTTCTTAGACCATTTGGGTTTTTCAACTTTGGCCTTTTCAACCATGGTATCATCTTCATGAGGTTCTGCACAAAAAATCCTCTTTTTCCAAAGAATCACCCGATTCTTCGTCCAGATGACTCTTGGCTCTGGATCTTGTTGAAAGAAAGACTATAACATCTTTAGCTTCCAACCGATCTAAAACTTCTTGTTGAGGGGGAGGAACCATGAGCTCTTCCAAATATAATCGCTATAACGGGTTGGATCTCCATATGCAACTCTTGGCAAGGTTAATGGATGTGAAGCAAAGACAGAATTTGTTGGACCAAGCAATTTGGTCCACGAACTTAACTTTGTTGATATGGTTGTTTCCTTATGCACGAAATAAGCGTAGGGTTTGGATATTCTAGTAATGGATATTCATATTTCAAAAAAAATGTATTAAATAAACGTAATAAAAATTCGAAGTAAAGTAAAAGAAAAACATACCTATATTTGTCCATTTAAGGGATAGTTTGTGGGGATATTTGGTGGTCGCCTCGAAACCTGTTTCCCAAAGTCCTGAGATAAAAAGAAATCGTTGTTTCTACTTTTTGTCTGCCTCGAGAAAAGCCTTGACTATTTTCTGGTTCCAACCAAAGTTCAAGGATAAGAAAAGAAAGAACATATTTTTAGCCAAGCCAGAGAGGCCAATCAACTACTTCAGATAAAAACTCGTCCCCAAAATTCTAGAAGCCATAATGAAAGCCATAAGAGTGAACCACATGTTGGGTCCATCTTGGGTGGGGAAAAGGTTAATCATAGCAAAATACTTGACGAAAAAAGGGTCTACGGGGTATCGTAATCCCCAGTTCATCAGCTTTTGTATATACAATCAATTCATTATCGCTTACCGATAATGGTGTCTCCTTGGCAGCTGGAAAATGAATAGAGATAGTATAAGGAATCCCTCATTGGGTTCTCAACTTTGCCTCCTCGAATGTATCGTAATACTTGTATTAAACTTTGTGCAAGGCCAAAAGATGATTGTTTTCGATTACTCAAAGATTTTTCTCAACTAAAGCATCGATCTCAGGGGGAAGTATAACATCTTCCTTTGACTTCACCATTTTCTTTGGAGAAGAATTACCTTCATCAATTTGAATAGTAGCGACAGTTGGTTCTTTATCATTATTGGTTTAAAGTAAATTAGTAATGGATTTTTTCTCTTCGATAATTTGAGGGGAAGTGGAAGCTGGTTTTTTTTTCAAAAACTAGTACTAACGCTCCCTCGATAGCAGTTGGTTTTTCTTTTTCTTCACTAAAAACTAAGGCCAAAGCATCTTGAGTATTTTCACCATCGGATTTTACAGTTGGAGGATCAGCCGGGGAGAAATTTGATTCAGTCTCTTGAATCGGTTTGAGGGATCATTTGGTCATCAAAGATAATCAGTTTTTGTTAATTTTCGAGGGGATATTTTTTTTGTTGGTCAAGGAGTCTCGAGAGGTGTGGAAGATGGAGGGGAAGGAACCTCCGATGAAGAGATTTGGAACGTTTATTTTATTTCGAGTGCTTACTCTATTTTGATGATGTCGTTTTATTTTCGAAGGGGAGCCCTTCGAATGCTTGTCTTTTCCGATTTTCTTAAAGTCATTCTTTTCAACTAATAGGCAAGCATGATTGTAGGGCTTGGAAGAGATATTTGAGGAATTAATTGTAGTAAACATTTCAGTTGGAGGCCAAGCACTATAGTATATGATAACGGGTGGTTGGGCTCAGGATCGACGTATAATCAGGGGGCTCGTCTTTCGTCGGCTTTTTGGCTAATCGATAACCCATTTAAGATCGAGATTATTTTTTGCATAAACCACCTTTCTCTATTTAGAACTATTTTTCAGAAGTTTATCTCTTTAAAAAACTTTAGAATAAGATCAACAAGGAACTAGAGAATTTATAAGAAAATTATTGGCTTTAGCAAGTTTCAAGCCCAAGGTTGTGAAGGGTTTTTTTCCTAGGGGAAAACTATCCAGAGTAGGGGCAATAAGTACCTAGGGAGGGTTCGTGCCGCTCCTAGGCTAGTTTATGTCACACAAAACACACGTGAAGGGAATTCCAATCGACACCTGGCAGAAGAGAAAGTGTTTTATTGATGGTCTCAGAAAATCATGACGTTACTAATATACAAAAAAATTGGAGAAACGGTTGATATGGACACTTAGAAGATCGAGCAAAATCCGACGGAGTCTTCTTTGTCTCACTGTTTCCACATAGGTTGAACAAAATTCGAGGATGTTACCCTTGAATAAATTCATTTACCAACAAAATAACCAAAATTCAAGAAAATATTCAAGGAAGATTTCTCTACTCAAGGAGTAAATTCTGAGGAAAAAATCGAGGAAGATTTCTCTGCTCAAGGGGTAAATTCAGAAGAAAAATCTATGGAAGAATTCTTTGTCCAAGAAGAGAGGTTGACAAAATTCGAGGAGATATTCTCTGTTGTTTTAAAAAAGAATGGTAGATAAAAGCTCGATGAAGAAACTTTTACCTGACATATTGACAATTAAAGTGTCAAGTAGTCCGACGAGGATAAGGTTGGTCATACAACAGTCCTTGTTCGAATATTTTCACAAAGACTGAGGGCTAATGATGAGGGAAGAATCAAGCTACTAGAATACTTTGGTAAATTTGGGGTGTAATTTGACATAAATAAAGTCATAAAGGAGTAGTTGATAATCATATAATATAAGAGGACTAATATATAACAAACAATAAACTTGACGAAAGGACCATAATCACCAATTTGTTTAGGTATGTGGGACTCTACAAATGTACTATAAAAGCACACAGCCTCTTTTGGAGAAATGGGATTGATGAATGATTGAGAATTATTACTTGTGACTTTCTTTCTCCAAAATGTGGAGTTTCTCTCTCTAAAACACTTATATAATAACTTATATAACGAATTTGGCCTTCCAAATAATATTTTACTCATAAACCTCCACCAAAGATTTTTGGAACTATCGTAAAGTAGTAAATTAATGGGGTGAGGTAACCATTAAAGAACGTAATCATGTACTTTATGGATCCAGTCCTTATACTTTATAAAGCAACACCCCTTTTGGAAAAAAGATCAATAATTACTCAATCATTGCTTTATTATTCCTTTTGTCAGTTTCTCTCTGTACATTTTATGTATTTCTCTCTCTAAATATTCACTTCCATACATAGCTTATACAGATAACTCATTTCATAAATCTTTGGAACTATCAAGGTTAACTAAACCCATTGCATGTATCTTTAGTTTGGCCCAACCTTGCTTTGGGAAATTTTGGCTCGGCTTCAGCATGCATTCCCATCTCGGCTTGATCTCGGTTTGGTTTGGTTTGGCCACGATACGGTTTGGCCTAGCCTCGGCTTAACTTCAGCATGGTTTGACTCGATCTCATCATATTTCAACCTTGTCTCAGCTCGACTCGACCTCCACGTGGTTTGTCCTAATCTCGTCTCAACTCGGTTTGACTTGACCTTAATTCGGTTTGGTTTGGCCTTAATTCAGTTTAGATCTTCATCAACTCGGTTTTACTCGACCTCAACAAGCTTCGGCCAAGTCTCATCACAATCATAATTTGGTTTTTATTTTTTTCAAAATTTTAAATTGATATTAATACCAAATTAATAATTTTATTTTGATTCATGTTAATATTAAAACTTCAATAACATTTTAAAATGTTTATTTAAAATTTGGTATTATTCGTATTATTAGTTATATTTTTTTGTTTTAAAAGTCTTCCATAGTATATATTATTACCTTGATGGTATCAATTATTAGACATTCAAAAATAGATAATTCGAAAAAGGTTATGTGGTTTACAAACACTATATGTAAACTTATTACTGGCTTGTTATATTTGATAGTATAGGTAAAATGATCATATTAAGTAAACGTTGTTATATGGAATAAATCATTCGGTCCATATTAGAGCTCAAATCTCATTTGGTCGATACATTGCAAGTTTATTGAGTCAAACCATTAAAAGATCAATCGTTCATTTCATTGAAATATTTTATCTAATATGTGGGGTAGAAAAAAATTAAAAATATCATTAAATCCTAATATATTATTATATTGGTAACTGTTAGAGAGATGATCTTATTCAAATTATAATAAATCTAGCTTATTATAGATAAGATATGACATTTCTTAATTATAGGAGATACAATTTTTACTTCCATAAATAGATTCAGACTCAACAAATAAACATTCAACTTATTGGTAATTATTCACATTATTTGAGGCTATATTTTACTGCCCATGTTAGGTCTTATAGTTTCATCCAGATCTACCTAACAGGAAATACACTCATCAAATTGGTGACGTATGTGGAAACTAATTGGTACCTATGAGTTTTCATCCAAAAACTAAAAAATACAAAAGCAAAATATAGATAGTGGAAAATTTAGAACAAATGAATACTTTATTTAGTGGACCTGGATGATACCAGCGAACGAATCAATGAGCAAGATAGACTTACTGCCACTATGTCTAACCAATTGACAGATTACAAGCAACTAGGAATGGAACTCCAAGAGGAGCAAGCCAGTATGCGGGAGATAATGTATACCACTCATCAGCCAAAAGTAAAATCCAAGATCCAACACTTTGAAGATGATGTTGAAGAAGAAGATAAAAAATAGAAACGACGAAACAAGTTACATGGTAAGAGAGTGCCTTAAGAACGTCGCCAATCGATGCAATATCTCATTTAGACACAAAAATATGTTTTTAATAACCATTATGATTAGAAATTCTCATGTATGAGTGAGAGACATCGGAATTATCACCATAGCTGGAACATGAGAAGCATGACATATAATTTAGATGGCATAGGTGTCATAAGGAATAGTGAGCACGACTGGGAGTATCGGTCAGCCCAAGATGGTAGCATCGTAGAGAAAACAACCCTGACATTCGACCTCTCTTTTCGACAAAATGGTCAACGGGCTTCTTTTTCATAACTTAGAATGAACCAAAATTACCAACAAGTCATTGTGTCTCAACATAGAACTTTGTAGAATCATCAACATGCCCCAACGACCCATCCAAGAATTCAAGCAAATAACCAAAAATGTTAAACACCCTCAGAACATTATCCATTCCAACAAAATCATATAGATATACCATCATCTTACTCTAATATGCTCATTTAGTACCCTTGTGCTTAGTAAAGATGAGTTCAAATAACCAATACGTTCCCCTCCAACATACATTGGTTAGTAGAACATTTTAGTTCCATACCCTCTCAGCTTATTCGAATCCTCATTAATGCTACATAAGCACAAGGGCACTAGCCTATTGGATATCTACCAACTTTCAACACAAACGCAATACCACAGCTTCAGCCAAATAGTGGCACGGATTGGGATAGCGATAGGGATATCCATTTATGGGACAGGTAAAGAATAAATCAAATAATTTTCTTAATATTGATGATGATGATCTGTATAATAAACAATTATTCATATCAAATATCTTATACGGAAGCCTAGCACATAACTTCAATAACCACGAGATGGATAAGTTTAATGGTGAAAAATATCTAGACTATCATGTTCAATAATTTAAAATTCAGATGATTAGGTATATCGAAGCAGATGATACTATCAAATGCATAGAATGTTCCCTAAAACTAAGAAGAAATTCCTTGATATGGTTCAATAGACTTCTAGTTGGTTAAAATTACAAGCTTTAAAATGTTATTACTCACAAGTTTTTCGACACCAATAGTGAGTTGTAAGATTATCATAACTCAGCGGCGGTTGTAGCATATAGGCGGGGAATACTAGCGTGACCTTTGACTAACATCGTTAGGAATAAGAAAGGCTCTCATTTTTTTGTAATTCGTTAACACGAGTGGAACGTTACATGTGAGCGGAAGAAATTGTAAAAGCGAGAATGAAGGAGATAACAAGACTTCATTTTGCATATCCATGAAATAATCCACTAGCACGCAGTAATAAGCCATTCACTATTGTACAAGTTAATTCTAAGCCACGAGAAAGATCATCCCGATCGAAGCATCATAACTAAGAAAAAAGCTTTCGAGAAAGGTATATTGCAATTTCATCAACATTAATAACAATAGCTCAAGGCTAGAGCGTCTGTCTAGAGGAGCACACATTAAATTGACTGAAAATGAGAGTAAATTATGAAAGAACCAAAGATATTCTCAAATACTGAATGCCATACAAACTACAAAGGTCAAGAGAGCAAAGAAGCAAAAACAAGTATTGCAAATTTCATAGTGATATAATTCATTATGCAAGAGATCATTGGGATTTACATGATCAAGTCCGAAACATGATTAATGATATAGTCCTTAGCATGAAGGATTCAGAAAGAAGGTATGTTTCGTATTTATGATATTACATACTTTTTTTTCCTACAACATAATCATAGGAAGATCATGGTCGAATCAAATGTAAGTTGTAATATCTACACTTCATCAATCCTTCAGGTATCCTATCAATGAAAAGTATGAGTTATCAAAGAAAACTAAAACATATAAAGAGTGTTATCTAGTATTTCTAGCACGCAAACAACAATAGTCGCAATAGTAATCAGCTGGAAACTCAATCATTCTTGATAATATGGATGATCATATTGGAATAAGAAAATATATGAAGACTCGATTGAGACATCCCCATATAATCAAGGTATAAGTTACTCAACTGATACATCCCTATATGGATGATCCTATAGAAATATTTAATGTTTGTTAAAAATGTGTATTATAATTTACTAGGATGGGTTAGGTTATATGTGGTATTTCTTTTGTTAAATTTTATATGGTCAGATTTCGAGCAATTTTGTTGAATTTCTCATCAAAATTTGGATCATTTTATCATTTTTCAGAAAAAACAAGCTATAAATACAGATTGTTAGTTTTCGCACATTTTTTTTCTTTTTCTCTCAAAACCTCTTAAAGAACCCAAAATCCAAGCACCTAGTTTTTTGAATCCGACTTAACAACAACGTCAATGTATGTCATACAATCTTAGTAGTGTAGTTTATATTCGATTTAATTATATATTTTGGTAGATACTTAGATTTGAATTTTTATTTTTTAAAAAAGTCAATTTTTTAGGGTTTAAGTTATTGTTTTGTTGATTCGATGGGCGACTATTGTATGTGCGTTATAGATCTAGGATTTGCGTGTAATTTTAAGTTGAATGGTGCACGATTTAGGATTTTAGGGTTTCTGATTTTGGGGTTTATGGACTCATATTCGTCGTACGATATGTTTCGTACGAGTTTATTAGTTATTAGTTACTAAACCGATGAAATTTTATATTTATAGTAGTATGGATGTATAGTAAGTTTGAAACAAATAAGTTTGAAAACATAAAATAACACGAGATCAAATGTTAACATAAGGCGTAGTTAAAACAAATAATTTGAAAACATAGAATAAGACGAGATCAATTTTCATATTTAGTGAGATCGATAAGCATTAGCTCCTCATTAACATTCACTTGTATGGCTAGTATAATTTGGGTATATTTATTGAATTTACCGTAGTACGGATGCGTCTGTTGACTCGCTTCGTCGGTGACGTGGGCACCTCATACAGAGTATAATGGCGGCAACGGTACATGGAGGAGTTGTAATCTATAAAATTAAATTTGTGCATTATAGAGAATAAAAACTACACAAATGATAAAATAATAATGTAATCAAAATTATATACTTACATTTACGAAGTGGATGCGATGTACGAAAGCTATTTCAATCTTCATAATAGTTGATGAACTAACAAGTGGACTCTCGCGAATTGGTAGATAAGTTAAAGACCGTGTTTGGGAGACATGATATACCAGAAATTGGTATCGTGTGGCTAACACTAATCCAATGTCGGAAAATATCATCCAATAACGGTTTGAATGATAACGTTTGAAGTAATCCAACTTACGTATTATATTATCCAAAATATATGATGAACCGTAAACCTCCAACCATAAACCATGATGGATTTTTAATTCTGACAATTAATCTCATCTAACAATGTGACAATTATCATCGGCACCGTATATCGAATGCGATATAGATCGGTAACAATATTTTCTGTCTAAAATAACGTCTGCCAAATTAGTTAAAAATTAACTTCCTTCCTTAGTAAATTTCTTGGGTCGGCCTACTTTATTTTTTGGGGATAGAGGTTTAGGTACTACAAACGAAGGAATTTTTTAGGCAGTCGTACTCATTAACGTGTTCATGAGTGTGTTATCTAACATGTTCGTGGGCATTCTACCACTCATTGTTTTGTTCAATAAGATATTCCCACAAAAATAGGGTTCCATTTAATCAATTTGTCCACGCCGGCTTTTGGCCTAACTTTAGCTTTAACTAGTTCTTTAGGCTCTTGGGCATAAGTGGTTACGCGCTTTAAGAGTTTCATAACCCTATTGATAATGTGATCGTGTTGTTCATGGTCGAAACTACGAATGGAACTATCTATGATGGACAGTTTTTTAAGTAAGGCATCTTCATGCGTAGTGGCATCTCTATGAACAATATCTAGTCGTCTCCAAATATAGTCACATCTTCCCGAGGAATACATCTACATTCTTTTGCTATTGAAACTATATCACATGACCAAGGTAACCCGTGTGTTTTGTCATTTTGTACGTACAATACATGACAAGCATATGTGGGAATATGCGCAATAAGTCTATACTTGTAGGATGTGCAAAAAAGAAATTTTGATCACTTGCGATAGGTCGCCTCACCACTCCTACGTGGAGTAACCATATTCCTTCAATTTGGCGAATAAATATTGCATTTGAGTGTATCCACCATGATCGAGATCCCGATGTTTTTGGAGAAAATTATAGATTGTATGCATGTCGGGAAGTTCTTCGGGTTATTCTGCTTCAAACCACTATGTATTTCCCTAGGACTCGACTCAAGAAAATAAAAATTATGAACAAGTTTCTCTTCATGCACTTTGAGTCCACAAGCGCGGGAATGAACGTCTAAGCGAGTATAAGGTTTGTGATTGTGTTTCTCATCTTCAACCGAAAACACCATTGCATAGTTAGTACGTCGATGGGGCTCCTCTTTAATTCGAACGGACAATTGTATTTTTGCATTGTACACTTTTTCTTTCTCAAAGTCTCTTGCTTCGCTTTTAATTTGAAAATACTGTACTTCTCATGTATATATTTTACTATAGAAGTCTTCATTTATCTCTTATTCTCATATAGCGTGCTAATGTTGAAGAATTTTATTTTCTTCCCTTCCTCTTTTAAAAAGGCATTTATTTTGAGCTTAGTAAAAATCATATCGGTTGTAAATATTTCGGTGTAATTAGCCATCATATATGGTGGTTGGCCTGATTCATCCTATGAAAATAAAAAAATATGTTAAATAAACATCACAAGGCATAAATCGCACACTACATACAAAAGTAACAAACAATGTCGTACAAAATTTGTAATGAACAACTAACATATCGCATGAAGATTTGCGCATAGAGCATTCTAGTATCGCATACGTTATGCGATGAACATCAATATTGTCGTATATTTCATGCGACGACGATGATGTTCATCATGAGATTTGTGCAAATATAGAAAAACAAAGTAAAATTCGTAAAGTTTCCTACAACTGATACAAGTGCTCTTCGTACATGAAGGCATCCAAAGAATAGTCCAATTCCTCATCTTCCATGTTATTTTTTGTTTGCTTGGTTTGTGGTAGAAAATTAGAATATACGGTAAGAATTAGTTATGTATTTAATTTTGGGGTAGGAAAGTGTTAGGGTTTAGAGGTAGATTTGTGGTAGGTTTTAGATATAGGTTAGTTTTTGTGACAATGGCAATTAGGTAATTATTAGTTGTGAAAATGGTAGTTTTAGGTTTTCAAATTTTAGTTTTAGAAAAGGAGTGTAAGGTGAGAGATCCAAGAAGATGTAGCTTTTTTCTAGACTAGCCCATTGTTAAATAAGTATTTACAGATAATGACCTGTTATTCTAAAATATTTATAACCTTTTTTCTATCTCTTACTTTTTATTTTTTTTAAATGTCAAATCTTTCAAACCATAGCTCCAAAAAAATATAAAAAATATCATTAGTTTTATTAAGATAAATAAAACTAGATCCATGAAAAATATATTTAAATTTTCTTTCTAATTTTGTTTTTAGTTGCGAATTTACATCTTATTTGGTTACAAAATATCTAGACTGTCATGTTCAATAATTTAAAATTAAGCAGATTAGATATATCGGAGCAGATGATACTATGAAATGCATGGAATGTTTCCTAAAACTAAGAATAAATTCTTTGATATGGTTCAATAGACTTCTAGTTGGTTAAAATTACAAGCTTTAAAATGTTATTACTCACAACTTTTTCGACACCAAGAGTGAGTTGTAGGATTGTTATAACTCAGCGGCGGTTGCAGCATATAGGCGGGATATACTAGCATGACCTTTGACTAACATCATAAGGAATAAGAAGGCTCTCATTTTTTTGTAATTTGTTAACACAAGTGGAACGTTACATTTGAGCGGAAGAAATTGAAAAAGCGGGAATGAAGGAGATATCAAGACTTCATTCACATATCCATGAAATCATCCACTAGCACGCAGTAATAATCCATTCACTATTGTGCAAGTTAATTCTAAGCCACGAGAAAGATCATCCCGATCGAAGCATCATAACTAAGAAAAAAGCTTATGATAAAGGTATACTGCAATTTCATCAACATTAATAACAATAGCTCAAGGCTAGAGTGTCTGGCTAGGGGAGCACACATTAAATTGACTAAAAGTTGGGAGTAATTTATGAAAGAACCAAAGATATTCTCAAATATTGAATTTCATACAAACTACAAAGGTCAAGAGAGCAAAAAACTAAAAAACAAGTATTGCAAATTTCATAATGATATAATGCATTATGCAAGAGATCATTGGGATTTACAAGATCAAGTCCAAAACATGATTAATGATATAGTCCTTAGCATGAAGGATTCAGAAAGAAGGTATGCTTCATATTTATGATATTACATACTTTTTTTACTACAACGTAATCATAGGAAGATCATGGTCGAATCAAATGTAAGTTGTAATATCTACACTTCATCAATCCTCCAGGTACCCTATCAATGAAAAGTATGAGTTATCAAGGAAAACTAAAATATATATAGAGTGTTATCTAGTTTTTCTAGCACGCAAACAACAATAGTCACAATGGAAATCAGCTGGAAACTCAATCATTCTTGATAATATGGATGATCTTTAGAATAATCCCACATAATATAGCATGGAGAAGAAGTGGAAAATGTTATATTGGAATAAGAAAATATATGAAGACTTGATTGAGACATCCCCATTTAATTAAGGTATAAGTTACTCAACTGAGACATCCCCATATGGATGATATATGAAGACTCGAACGAGACATCCTCATATAATTAAGGTATAAGTTACTCAACCGAAACATGGAGAAAAATGGAGAATGTTATATTGGAATAAGAGAATATATGAAGACTCGACCGAGACATCTCCATATAATTAAGGTATAAGTTACTCGAATTTCTACAAAATAATCTTAATTTATTTTCATGGAATGCCAAGGATGTCACATATGTTTCATCCAAAATTATATGTCATAAATTATCAATCAAAAATAATTTTCAACCTATAAAACAAAAGATGAGGTCATACTCACAAGAACCAACATAATTAATCATTAAAGAGGTGGATAAATTTATTGTCATTTGAAATATTTGAGAATCATACTACATGGTGTGGACGGGCACCCCAATTTTGGCAAAAATGAGTAATTACAAGTGAGAATGTGTGTAGACTTCATGGATCTCAACAAGACGTGTTTAAAGGATATGTTTCCTTACCAAAAATATGTTTACTAGTAAAACCTACTTTAGAGAATATAATATTTATTATGGGTTCCTATTTCAGATACAATAAAATTTGAATGCACGAGGATGACTAAGAACATATAACATTCATAACCGAGAAAGGTCTTCACCACTACAATACAATGCCATTCAGCTTGAAAAACGCATGATCACATACCATCGAATTTGGAACAATATCTTTGCAAAAAAACTTGGCAAGAATCTCTAAGCATACATAGATTACTTATTAGTCACAAGAGAACGATATGAGGAGCATTTAGGTGACTTGGATGTTAAGCTAAAACGGAATTAAAGCAGATCCTACCTAGCTATCAGATCTTGCTGCAATGGATTCTCCCAAAAGTATTGAGTAAGTACAAATTCTGACAAGCATATTGGTAGTTGATAACACATTTATCTCCAAATCCTTAGATAAATTATAGCCTTTCTTTCAAGTTGTAAGGGGAACAAGATATTCAAGTGTACTCCGGCATGTGAAGAAGTTTTCAACAATATCAAAATATTTATCACTTCTTTTGAAATATTAACAAAGGAAAATCCAGGAGAGTTGCTATTTTTATACCTTGTAATCTCAGATTACGTTGTCAGCTTCGTTCTAATAAAACAAAAAGGAACATAGTCTAAACCAATATACTATGTAAGTAAATATTTATTAAGTGTTGAAACTAGGTACTTACAGCTTGAGAAGCTTACCACGATTATCTTCAGAACATCAAGAAGGTTGACCAAGTGATCAGTAAAACCGGGGGACTACAATATATAATACGATTCGAAAACTATAATTAAAGCTCAGGTCGTGGAAAACTTCCTGCAAAATGTTTAATCTGAGAGACATATATTTTCAAAAGAACAAGTCGAAATAACTTGGAAGGTCTACACAAATAGATGAATAAATAATCAAGGTTTATGAACATGTATCCAATTAATATCACCAACTAGAGAGAACTAACTCAATCTGTCAATTTTGGTTTCCTAATAAGAAATAATAAAGCAGAGTATGAAGCATCGATCACTAGACAATACTTATGGAACCAAAAGATTTCAACTTTTCACAGATCCTTAGTTGGAAGTTAATCAAGTTCTAGGTCATGCCGAGGTCAAGAACAATATCATCTAATACCTAAAACAGCTTCAGCAGTAAGTAACATTTTTTCAATAAATGGGATTTGAGCAAGGACCAAGAGGAGAAAACATAGATGGTGATCATTTAGAACCTTTATTTTGTATAATTTTGGGGGCATGAATAATTTTTAAATAAAAATAAACAACAACACTACCTAATAAATTCTAGTTTACACAACTTCAAGTGTCGTAATAATCGAAGAAGAATAAGAAGAGGACTGAAGACCCTCATCAAAATAATATTAAGTAAAAAAAATTGTCCGAAAATAAAAGTAGGTTTGATTGCAATAATTACAACAACTGAAGCCTGCAACTTTTTAACAGAAGTCTTTACATTATTTGCATTATCATCATGAGCCTTTGGTTAGTAATAATTCTTACAAGAATCATTAACAACTGCAAAAATATTTGCACCCAAATTTTCCTCAGTTATAACCATTTGTCCTTCGGTCATTTTTATCACATCGGTAGACTTCGGACATATCATTTGTCATTAAAAGAGATAACGATATTACCTTTCTAAAAACTGCATCAACCATATCTCCCGTAGACTTCTATCAACTCTCAATTTTTTGTTGTAGAGGATTCTGCAAACCTTGCTCATTTCTTTTTCTTCGAGTCTAGTTTAAAACTTAGCAATTCAATACTACAGACCAATAACTAAAATCAAAATTTGATCATAAAATACAACGGTTCGACAAAAACTATTAAGAAAAAAACAACAAAAAAGGAACCTATAAAAATTATTTAAATTACTTCATGTATATTCTAACTAACAACAATCTGAATATACAATAATAAAAAAAAGGAAGCAATAAACGAGATCGATTATGTGTACCTCCAACCATTGTCATTTAAGTGATTAAACTGGCTTTCATGTGCTTAATCAAATGATCGTTCGGATTTTCGATTTCAAACTTTCCTTTCATTTTTAGATGGTGTATGTAACTTATATGAGAGTGAACTTGGTGACCATTTTTAGATTTATCATATCCATATTTGTACTACTCTAGCCATCATAAAAGTAGTTATTTGATAGGATGAGTGGCTGGTTTCCTACAGGGGAGAGGTAGTTATGAGAAGTTATCTTGATCATTGATAGAATTCTCATTAAATGGATCACATATGTAAAACACGTCTTACATTCTTCCACTTGATCCATTTATCGAGAAAGACTTCATATACAAATCATAGCGACTAATTCCTTGTTAAAAACAAGAATCAATCTTCCATGTATCACAATATATTTAGTCTTTCACCACTCACACTTAACTTAACGAGTAAACCATATGTTTACTATAGGTCAAACATTAATGGTATATCTCTAAAATAACCAAACATAATTTCAAATGAGAAATAATTGAACTAAATGAAAGTTTCTAAAAAACATAATGAATGTACTACATGATGGAACCAAGTCCCATCATGTCTACATGATCCTTGAATCATTTAATATGCATGCCTTTAGTCAAGAGGTCAGCTATCATCAATTCAGTGCTAATGTGTTCAATGATCATTTTCTTTTTATTACACACGTTCTTTCACGTCTAGATACTTTATGTCTATGTGTTTACTTCGACTTCCACTCTTGTTATTCTTAGCCATGAACACAGCAACTGAATTATCACAATACATTCTTATTGGTCGGTTAATAAAGTCAACAGCTCTTAGTCCAAATATGAATCTTTTCAGTCATACACCATGTAAAGTAGCCTCAAAACAGGAAACAAACTCAACCTCCATTGTAGAAGTGGTCGTCAAGGTATGTTTGGTACTTCTCCATGATATTGACCCGTCAGCTAGCATGAACACATATCTTGATGTGGATTTTCGTGAATAATTACAACCTCTAAAGTCAGAATCGGAGTAGCCTACCACTTCAAGATTGTTTGTTCATCTATACATAAGCATGTAATCCTTAGTACCCTTAAAGTACCTCAACACTTTCTCCGTAGGCTTCCAGTGATCGATGCCTGGATTGCTCTGATATATTCCTAATACTCCAACAGCATATAAAATGTCGGGTATGGTTCAGACCTGAGCATACATAATGCTAACAACAGCTGAAGCATATGGAATATTTTTTTATTTGTTCTTTTTCGATGTCATTCATGGGGGCATTGGCCTAAGCTGAATGATCACCTTTCACAATGGGTGCTACACTTGGCGAACAATCTTTCATACCAAATCTTTATAATACTTTGTTGATATAGGATTCTTGAGACAACCCCAAAATGCATCGAGATCTATCTCTATGGATCTTTATACCAATGATATAAGATGCTTCTCGTGTATCTATCATATCAAAGTTACTTGAACAAAAAAATTTCACCTCATATAGTAATCCGTTGTCATTGGTTTCTAGCAAAATATCATCCACATACAATAAAAGGAAACAAATCTTTCTCCCACTGACCCTAAGGTATATATATTGATCCATAATATTTTCTTCGAATCCAAATGAAGTAATAATTTTATAAAATTTTCATATACCATTGTCGAGAAGCTTGTTTCAACCCGTATATGGATTTATTAAGCTTATAAACTATATGTTCACCCTCTTCAGAGAAGAATCCTTCAAGTTGTTTCATGTAAGCCTCTTCCTCTAAATCACCATTGAGAAATACCGTTTTCATATCCATTTCATGTAGCTCAAAATTAAAATGAGCTACTAATTCCATCACAATTCGGAAAGAATCTTTCTTTGATAGAGGAGAGAAAGTATATGTGTAGTCAATTTCTTCCCTTTGAGTGAAACCTTTGGCAACGAGTCTAGACTTATATCTCTCGATGTTTCCATGCGAATATTTTTTTGTTTTAAAGATACACTTGCATTCAATACCTTTACACCATTGGGCAAATCTTGAGATCTCGTCTTTTATGGCATTCTTCCATAAGTTTGAATTTTTTACAACTTATGGCTTGTGAAGATGACATGGGATCATTATGGACTCCAATACTATAATCTCATTATTGTAGATACACTAGATATTCATTAGAAATAGTTGATTTCCTTGCTCTAGTAGATCTTCTCAATGGAACTTGTTCATCTTCATGATGTACAGATTGTTGCTTATTATCACCATGATCTATTTGATTATTGTCAACTTGTGGAATCTCAATAGTTGGTTGTCTAACACACAATTTAGCTTGAGGTGCGTGAATGATAATAAACTTGTCACTTAAAACAACATGTGGAATTTGATAATCTTCATTTTCAAAAATAATATCCTAAAATTGATTACTCCCACTAATCAAGTAATTTTCAAGAAATTTAGTATTTGTAGAGTTATGAAACGGATAATAGAATCTATAACCCTTACATTTTTTAGTATATCCAATAAAATGTCCACTAATGGTCATTGGGTCTAGCTTATTCTCTTGTGGGTTGTACACTCTCATCTCATAAGGGCATCCCCAAATGCATACATGTTGCTAACTCGGTTTCCATCCTTTAAATAACTCAAAAGGCTTTTTTAGACGAATTTTAAATGAACGTGGTTTAATATATATGGTGCCGTCTTAAGAGCTTCTACCTATAAAAATGATGGAAGTTTAACATTATTTCTCATACTTCTCACCATGTCCATTGAAGTTCGATTTTTCTTTTTGCCACACCATTTTGGTCAGGAGAACCAGGCATGGTGTATTGGGAAACAATCCCATGCTCTTGAAGAAATCTTGCAAATGGACCTGGTACTTGTCCATTCTCAGTGTATCTATCATAGTACTCTTCACCTCAATCTGATCTCACAATCTTAATGTGATTATCACATTGTTTCTCTATTTCAGTCTTAAAAAATTTAAAAGCTTTTAAATCTTCGTACTTAGAATAAGTAAGTAAAGATACATATATATTAAATTGTCGTCTATGAAGGTGATAAAGTATTTTGGATCATTAGCGTTCATGTCTGGACAACAAATATTCGTATGCATGATCTCCTAATATGTTTGAATTTCTTTTCGCACCAATTTTTTTATCTGTTAGTTTGCTTTCCTTTAATGCAGCCAATACAAGTATCAGAACTAGTGAAGTCTAAAGTACCAAGTACCCCATCTTTTACCAATCTCTTAATTCTATCAATGGATATATATCCCAATCTCAAGTGCCACAAAATTGAAGAATCACCATTCATAATACATCTTTTTAACCCAATAATAACATGCATGAACTATGAGTGATATTATTTTGTAAAGAAAGACGATATAAATAATCAGACAAAATACCATAACCAATGATTTCTGAATTTCTAAGAATATTAAAACCATAATCTGAAAATTAAAATAAATTCTTAAAGGTACAAGTCTTGAAACTGAAATCAAGTTTCTAATGAAACCTGGCATATAAAATGTATTTTCAAAATTCAAATTAAAACCACTACTTAAAGTTAAAATGCATGTCCCAGAACTTCCACATGTGAACCCATTTGATTGTCTGAATAGATGTAGTGTTCACTCCCCATTGGTTTCCTTAGGTTTTTCGTGCCCAACAAGGTATTCGAAACATGGATTGTAGTATCGAAACCAATACACCATGTCTTATGATTAATATTAACCATATTATGTTCATAAACAAACCCTAGAAAATTACCTTTCTTCTCAAGCCAAGTCTTAAACTTAATACAGTCTTTCTTCACATGTCATTTCTTTTTACAAAAGGAACACCTAGACTCTTTTTTATGCCTTGGGTAAATGAAATCTTTCCTTTTCCTTTAATGTGATCTATTTTATTCTTTGAAAAAGAGAAGCCAAGTCTTAAACTTAATAGAGTCTTTCTTCATGTGTCATTTCTTTTCACAAAAGAAACACCTAGACTCATTTTTTATGCCTTGGGCAGGTGAAAGCTTTCCTTTTCTTTTAATGTGATCTATTTTCTTCTTTAAAAAATAAATTGTAGTAGGTTTCAATTTTTCTCCCTCTTCCATCTTCAATCTTCATTCTTCTTGAACACACGTGGTCATAACTTCATTAAAAGACCATTTATATGTATTTGTGTTATAAGATATCTTAATGGGTCATATTTTGGAGTAAGAGTGCACAAAATGAAATGCACTAGGAAAGATTCAGACATGGTAACTTTCAAACTCTTAAGTTGGGCCGCAATATCCCTCACGTGCATGGACATATTTTAAACCATTGTGTCTCAAGGATGAAAGTTGCATAATTAAAGTGTTAGCGAGAGCCTTGTCAACATTTATAATTTTTTTCATCAACGGCTTTAAGGGCATCTTTAACATTAGTATGTTGATCGACAGAACACCGAATGCTAGCCCAAATTTTGGTCTTTATGAACATAATTGAGAGAAGATTATATCGTTTCCACTTTTCATAAAGATCAACTGCATCTGGACTACTAGCCTCAGTTATGCTAGGTGGTTCGTCTTTATGAATAACGTAGTCAATATCCATCCACCCCAATTGTAAAAGAACTCTTTTTCCACACTTTATAGTTATCACCCTTTAATTCATGAATGTCGTTATTGACATTAGAAATATTTCCAGTTAAAATTGTTGCATAGAAATATATATCCATGCTTAAAAGGAAAAATTTGAGACTTAAACTTAATCACAATTTACCAATGCAAATTATGCATAAAATATGAATGCAGTGACATAAAATCTTCATGTGGGTTGAGTCCTACTCAAATTAGAGCCATAACTATATGATGAAACTATTAAATTATATTCATTTCTTAATTCTCGTGGGTACATTAAAAAACATAATTTAATATTTCAACCTAATTAATCATACAAGTATAACAAAAAAATCTATGGGTATATTTCATCATATTACATATATTTAATTACAAATTTATATCTAGTTTCCACATGTGATTTCTTAAGAAATTTTGAATAACTGGAAATGTTGTGGCTACTTTCCAATTACTAAAATTATTAAATCACTTAACATATTTATTTGATCCTTGTTCATGTACAATCCTTATGGTCATAAAAAATTAATTAATTATTATAACTTTTGTACATATCAATAAATTAAGTCAAACAAACATAAGCTAATCATACATGTTATGCCTCCACCAATATGATATGCAAATAACACATTAGACCCAAAATTCAGAACCACAAAATATATATAGCATGCTAGAATTATGCATTATGACCAAATAAATATATTGTATTTTGAATACGAAGAATAAATGTTCATATAACAGCACATATAACAAGCAAGGCATAGGAAATTATAGGCTCTGAACCAAATGTAAAAAGCATTTAAATTACTTCATGTATATTCTAACAACAATATGAATATACAATAATGAAAAACATAAGCAATAAACTAGATCAATTATGTATATCTCTAGAAGCAATAAACTAGATCAATTATGTATACCTCTAGTCATTGCCATATGAGTGATTAAATTGACTTTCCGTATATTTAATCAAATGTCCTTTCACTTTTAGATGGTGTATGTAACTTATATGAGAGTGAATTTGGTGACTATTTTCAGATTTATTATATTCATATTTATACTACTCTAGCCATCATAGAAATAATTATTTGATAAGATGAGTGGATGGTTTTCTAAAGGCGGGAGATAGTTATGGAAAGTTATCTTCATCATCGATAACTTCTTATCAAATGGATCACATATGTAAATCACATCTTACATAACCAATTTGATAGTCATAAATCCTTACCTAGAAGAATATTTTATTTATTACATTATATGTAGGGAATAAATGTTGTTAAGATAAATGTGAAGAGAATTAACAAAATAAAAACCAAGATATAGTGGATATAACCGAAACCTTGATTCAAATAAAAATAAAAATGACGCCACTCATTTAATGTTATCATGGAAATAATAAGTCAAATTAAAAAAGCATACAAATATTATAAATTTTATATTGGCAACATGAAACTAAATTAACCTCAGTCTAAAAAATAACCTCTTGAAATCTTAATCAAAGTTTTATCGATACGTTTTTACAAGTTATCAAAGGAGATCGATTGTTTAAACTTTATCATTTTGTTAGTATATTATTTTATTGCATATGTATTGACCAAATTTTTGGAGTTAAATATAATATGCTCATCGCTCGGCTAAGCTTCTCTTTTTTTTTTCCTTTCCTTCCTGTGAATTTTTCAACCTACTATTTAATTAGTCATATAGGACTAGCTCATAATTTAATGTTCTTTTCCTTTTATTGGAATCCTCATTAGACAAATTATTTGATAAATATGGATGGGTAAGCGCTCTGCACAAATTTATCATTCCCACGTTTTGCGACCGTTATTTTTATCTCGGCCTCATTTTTGGAGTAAAGACTGTATCTTTGGAGTAAAGACTGTCAACCACACTGATTATTATCCCTACCTTGACATTATTTGACAATCCCATTTTGTCATATCAATTTTTTTTACTATACAAAGGCATCTTAGTTATACTAATAAATTGGTCTATTTTGTGACTTTTCCTTTAGTTACGAGGCTCTGACAATATTGCGATAAAAAAAATATTAATCATTAAAAGTAATAGAATAAAAAAGGCTCATTGTAACCATCCTACGATTTTTTAAGGCTTATCCAATGCTGACAGCTCCAGGTTTTATGTCAAGACCTGGGCTAGAATTACATATAGTAGTTCTTAAAAAAACCAAAACCTTGACCATATATATGTACACAGGTTTTAAGCCATTAAACTTGTACTTTCCTTTTTCCATACAAAATAAGATGTCACTTCTGAAAAGCAGAACGAAATGTAAAACCTCAACCTACATCCACAATCATTTGTTGGGTGTTAGATTTTGGGTTTGCTGTTCAGTTTATGAGCTAGACCAATTTCCATCCCTAAACCTTAGGAGTTATTATAGATCTAATTCAAATCTATAATTAGTATACTGAAATGATGTCTGGAAATGTATCAAACACTTCACATTTTAAAGTACCAGTGCTCGTGATAGCACAGAATCACACTAACCGCCTTCGGTATAGGTGGTTTGTTTCAAGTTGCACTAATGTATAGAAAAATAAAATATAACTTAATAATGATGTTCAATATCATCTCAACTTCATTGATGCAAAAGATTTGGCCAAGTCTATAGCCTCCTTCACCTGCGATGCATCAGTTCCCTGAAATAGAGAAATACAGGAGTGTTGAATGAATAATATCAAGGGACAAAAGCTAGATTCCGTACAAAAAGAAAAAAAATCAGACAAAAGTATTTGCTTGATCCCCAAACTTTCCACCGGAATAAGTTTAGGAAATTAATATTTATTTGAATAAAAGTCCGCTTTTTTCTAAATCGGATATTTTAGAAAAGCTGGAAAATAATATGTACCTGGCCGGAAGCAAGACCATTTTTTCCTCTTCCGCACTTCCCTTTTAAGGGACCGAGAGCACCTGTCAACCACTCTGACACCTCCAACTGCTTGAAGGTGTTTGATTTATCTGGCACTCCCGCACAAACGACAGCCTTATTTGTTGTTTCATCTGTACTGAAAACCATTACCGGCATACCCTGTGTGTTAACAGAGATGGTTAGTTAAATAAGACACCAACTTGACATCTAACAAACAGAACCAACCTTCTGGTTAATGACTTTTGAAACTGCCTCACGAACAGCAATTGCATCTAAACCAACGTCTACATGCGAAATACAGAATGGTTTCCCCTCAGATGCTGCAGCTTCAGCCATCCCAGTCACAACTTTGACAGCTTTTTGAATGTTTTCTTCTGCAATCTTCTTTTTTTCCTTCAACACTTGGTTCTGAAAAACCAACCGAATAAGATGAACAACAAGATATTTTGAAAAAAAGGAAAAATGCAAGAAACAGCTACGAGGTGACGTAGCTGTCTAAACAAGTGTTAGCGGGAATACCTGAAGCAGAGCAATCTTTGCCCTTATATCAGCCTTTCTAGCTGCGGGAATAGGTGAAGAGTCAACTTGATATTTTAAAGAAGCAACTTTCTGCAAAGGAACGAAACATTATCTTGCGTATATTATGGGTAATTATGTCGGTAAATCAGATGCAAGAGAAAAGGTGAAAAACCTTCTCCAATGTGGTTCCCTCTGCCTTCGTTGCCTCATCTGCCTCCTGCTCAAGCAAGGATGCCAATTTTAATGCATCAAAAGCACAATCAGTAGTAACAGCAGTTATTCTTCTAATTCCTTTAGCAATTCCCTCTTCTGATAAAAGAGCAAATGCCTTTGCCTCCCGGGTGTTTGATATATGGGTCCCTGTATTTATTAATGCAAATACCATAGTCATCCACGCAATTTTAAAGATAAGGGAAGAACACAGATGCAATATTTAAAATGAAACCAACCTCCACATAACTCCGCAGAAATTTTTTGCCATTCTTTATTTGTGGGATCAGACAAAAGGTCCTCTATTCGTCGACCAATCGCCACAACACGAACTGGATCCGGATAAACCTTAAAATACAACAAAGAATGAAGCCTTAATATATCTTATAAATATATGCAAAATACTCCGAGACTAATAAATTTTGAGCAGCATACTTCACCAAAAACAGCACGTAGACCATTGATGATCTTGGCTTCAGCAAGGCTTGCCTCCTTTGCATACACATCTAACTCAGCTTTAATTTGCTCGTTCACAATGGACTCTATTCGTCTTAATTGCTCAGAGTCAACAGGTTTACCTATGCAAATCAAATTCGAATTTAGAAACAACCCTATAAGCTTAATTTGAGGCATTTGAACAGAGCTTACCATGAGAAAAGTCGTATCTTAATTTTTCAGGAAGAACAATCGATCCCTTTTGATCAACGTGATCGCCAAGCACTTCCTGCATTCGAGTAACAAATTTTTGAGACATGCATAACCTATGTAAGAATCTGTGATCAAAAGAAGTTTGAGCTTAATCATATACCCTCAGGGCAAAGTTCAACATATGTGTACACGTATGATTAGGAGCAATCAGTGTACGCCTACCATAATCAACCTGCACGTGTCATCATAAAAATCAGCTAAGATACAGCTAATTAAACATAATGTAAGAGCATATTGCAATATACACTATTTACCTTGCAAATCACTTTGTCACCGACGGAGAACGTGCCAGCTTCTCCAATAAGATAACCAATGTGAAGAACAAAACCACCAAAAACTTGGACATTACAAACTTTAAATGATCCAAAGGAGCCTTCGATTGATCCAGTATCAAAAATCTGTGGCCAGAATAACTGTGTTAGATACAAAAACCAAAATAAAGGAAGTAGTAAAACTGATATGCAGACAATAAAAGTTAAAGGCGAGAACAGCCCAGTTCTGTCCTGTTCTGTCTCTTTTGTTCTTTGATACCTTTTTGTAGATGGAGAGTAATATATTTTGCATATGACGTATGGCCGCTATGTAAAGACCTTAATGAGAGACAAGCAGATGAACTAACCTGACCACCTTGCTCAGCATAGAAGCTAGTAGATTCTAAAACTATACCAACATCAGCACCAGCAGCAGAAGTTTCAAGGAAATCGGAACCTGTATAGATAGCTTTAATAGCGCTATTGTGATCCTGAAATACAGCATTATTGTCAGACTTTAGGTACAAAAAGCAGAAAGTGATAATCAAATGCATATTTTAAAGATCTAAAAAAGACACATGCTACTGTAAAGATACAGTGACAATTTAAAAAGCATTTTTTCTGGAATCGAAGAAACAGTATCAGATGTACTCAATATATTATCCACCTCTTCCACTTACCAACTTTATTACAGAACTTTCCAGTGTCCGAGTGAAGAGATGATAGTAACTATAATTTCAAAAGCAAATACCTACCCGTTCCAATGTACTAGAACATTATATACACAACTTACTCGTAAATCCAAGTTTTAGCATAGCTGATGATGGAAACAAAGATTTAACTGAAAAGACTTGGATCAAACTAGAAATAAATTAAATAAGAAAAGATCTATCACTATTTTTTGCGCAATCCCAACTACAAGACTAACAAGCTTTAAGGCAGCAACATGGCGCAGTCTTATCAAATAGCCGGGACCCAGAATATTGTGCATAATTTACCTAAAGATGAACATGCAATTTAAATCCTATTATTAAACAATTCTGAGGATGAAGAATTAATCACAAACAATCAATACGAACTGAAGCTGGTTTGATGGTTTAACTTCATCTCAAAATGAATTGAAGCTGGTTTTAGTGGTTAATTTTATATTTGTGAATCATGAATATAAGAGCATCCCTACAGTAAATCTATAATCAAGAGACAGTCTACCGTAATTAAAACAGTCATATCCAGTCAAATAATAGAGTTAGTGGGGGCTACTCTAAGTGAAGCAACATCTAAAAGTTTTCCCCTTCTCAGATAAAATCGTAAACAAACCTGAAACCAGATGAATTTGAAGGAATCATCCGTTGTAGAAATCCCTCTCTTGTGCAACGTGGAAGTAGCGTTAGCATCCATGACAATGGCCCCTCCAGCTTGCTGCAAAACAAATAATACAGTATTGAGATAACAGAGGTGAGAGAAATAATTGCCATGTTTTCACGAATATGATTTTAGCTTTCTCAAATGTCAATATTACTTCTCCTTCACCAATGTATAGAAGAATAGCAAATGCAAAGTCCTATTACATTATTCTGAGCACTCCTTGATTTTTCCCTCGCCTCCTCCATGGCTTTACTGAAACCCTCAGCATCAACAAGTAATCCTTTTTCTTCAGCCATCAACTGGGACATGAAGATAGTTATACCACAGAATATTGGAAAACAATGTACACGACAAAGACGAAGAGCTACTTGTACCTGAGTTAAATCTAATGGGAACCCAAATCTATCCCACAGGATAAATGCTTCCTGCAAACACAGAGCAATGCAATTATTTATGAAGTATCAAGTTATGGAAAAGGAAACAACCCAGATAAATATACCAGTCCATTCCATCTAAGAAACTATTTGGAAAGCGAATAGCCTAACTTAAAGGACTCTCAAGTGGTAAATACACATGATTGAATTTCAAGACTGAATTTAAAAGCATGCCACAAAATTAACACCAACGAAAAGTCCAACAGAAATAATATAGACGTAAATAGAAGTAAAACTATCAAGTTAAGGGCATTGGATCACAACCCTTCTGGACAAAGAAGCAACAACAAGAATAAATATGCATGACATGCAAGAATAAATATGCATGACATGCAACAAGAAATCAAGAGGATGATGAAATCGTATTAGATAGGAGAGAGCGCTATACTATAACAATAGTATGTTATTTCCAAATGGAACAGAAATAGTAAGGGAAAAAATGAAACTTGCCTGCCCACTAAGTATCTTTCCTTGTAAAGCCTGAGCAGCCTTCTCAAATTTCTCAATTCCCTGAATATCAAGTAGAGAATTGAACTTCAGCTTTATGTAACAATAAACTTTCAAAGATATTGCCAAAACTCCATACGCAAAGGCTAGAAAGAATTTTTACGAGAAGGCAGATATATATGTTTAGATTATAAAAAACAACCAACAACAGTAGTAAGTACAGATTTCATGTTTAGTGTCACATATTTCAGTATACATCATTCCAGTATGACGTGCAAGAAAGAACCATACCATTTTTATAAGATTCAGCAATATGCCTGAATCTAACGTGCATATTACTATAAAATATAACAAACCACCCTCGATTTTATATTAGCTGAGAACTGTTGAGGTAACAATAACTAATAGACAATGAAATCAGAGAAAGCGAGAGAATTAACTTGACTAGATAAAATTGGAGATGACAGTTTCAATGTATACAACTCACCTTACCCAAAGTCTTGCCAGAATCGACTTGACTAGATAAAATTGGAGATGACAGTTCAATGTACACAACTCACCTTACCCAAAGTCTTGCAAAAACTTATCTCCTCTTCTTTTATTATGCTTCTAATGCGTCCTTCATGTTGTACCAGCTCTGGGAAAACATCCCCCATCACTTGAATCACAGCACCAACAAGGCTGCATTATAACAAAAATCATATATTATTAAAGCATGCACGAACGCAAGGACTTGCCAAAAGCTTTTTCTACTAGTGCGACACTGCAGGTGAAAAAAACAACATAGTGTAAAATCAAACTGACAAGAAAAAGCATATTCCCACCCATTGAAAAATCCTTCTTCAGCTTTTAGGATCTCCTTCCCATACCGAATAGCCCGACGAAGAATCCGCCTCAGAACATATTCACGCCCCTCACTGCCTGCTCAGCATTTTAGTGGTATAAGTGAAAATCTACTAACTGAGTTAAAGAAAGAGAGATGGGTTCACAAGAAAACCAAAAAAAAACGAAATAAAACATATCATTAGGTCCTACAAGGTTTTGTTAACCCGGATACTTATGGCTCCAAAGAGTGAAAGATCAAACAATAATTGACCAATTCATAAGAATTAGAAAACAAATTTTTTAGATGTAAATCTGAGTTCTTCATATTAGTTGGCAGTAGAGAAGACTTCTACTCCTTGTGGGTCAGATCTTTCGTTTAGTATCACCACATTGAGAAACAGAAAACAAAGTTATTGAGGTACTATCAAGGGAATATATTGTACCCACTCTATTTGTCTGAAAGAATCTCTTTATCTAATAAGATATAGATATGCAGTCTATGATTAAAGAAAGCACAAACAAACAGCAATTGCATGTTCGGCTAGAAGCAAACCCTTTGTCAACAGATAGCAAAACCAGCTAACCATGATGATGAAAGTGAATTAAAAACTGAGCAAAATAAAAGGGAAGTATGTTATATGCTAAAAGCCAACATTTTATCACCAAATAGCAAAACCGGCTAACCATGATAACGAAAGTGCATAAGACCAAAATATAAGGAGAAGCTATATCAAAAAAACCAAATAAGACCAAAATATAAGGAGAAGCTATATCAAAAATACCAAATAATGTACCTGGACAAGATCCATCAGCAATGGCAAAAGATAAGGTTCTAATATGATCTGCAACAACCCTGTATGCCATGTCAACTTTGTCTGAATCATCTGGCCCAACTTTTCCAGAATATTGTCGAGCCCCTGTTGCCTAATGTTTATATTATTAATCAGTAGATGAAAAAGTTTACGTAACCAAGAAAAGCAACATTGGGAATGAGCATGTTCATAGTCTTATGAACTCGAATTAAAAAACATTGGAAATGAAAATGTGTATAATGTATAAGTATAAAATCAACTATAACAAGAGTTTCGAGTGAGTAGCACAATATGACACTACCTTTTGGATAGCATCAAAGATAGGCATGAACACATCAGTATCATAATTGCTCATCTTCGTCTGGAGAATAGAAGTCAGTCTCTCAAATCCCATTCCAGTGTCAACATGCTTAGCAGGTAGAGATTTTAGAGAACCATCACTGTCCCTATTGAACTGTATAAGAACAAACATAATGAATTAATGAATAGTCATGCGTCAAAAGAGAGATCATACTAACATGCTAAACTAGCTATAATGATAAGATAGACGGCAGACTTGAAGCCAGTATTGGCACATTCACTATTCGTTTCTAAACCCAATAGCTATGTTTTTAACGGGGCCTCTACTTACATGAGAGCCATATCGGTAGTCAAAGTAAACTTATACCTGAATGAAGACGAGATTCCATATTTCAATGCATGTTGGATCATCATTATTGACTAAAGATGCTGCATCACGGTTTCCAATTCGATCAAAATGTATTTCGGTGCAAGGACCACAAGGACCTGTGTCACCCATCTCCCAAAAATTATCCTGCATGTATTGTAAAACCAATAAGAGCAGTAGTAGCCAGTAGGCACTAGGAAGTAAAAAACGTCGTGAATTCACAAACTACAATTTCTTCTGCCCAGAAGAAGGTAAGCTTATATCAATGGACCTGTAGGGAATTCAATATGCACTAAGGAGCAGAACTTAAAAGTTATTACGGAAAATGACTTTGAGTTTAGAGATAAGAATCGATATCCAGTTGAGGAGGACCAAGCAAGGATATTGACATACTATAGACTTGTTTACCGACAAGATAAGCATGTCACGAGCAGAAATGTGTTCCCCAAGTTATATACATCTGCTTATTTCTATGAATGGCACCCAAGAGATGCATTTTCATTCTTAATTTCCAACAGCTATACAGAATAAATTCTACTCTTATCAAGTGGTCAGAGTGAACCTCGCTAAACAATTAAGTAGTTGGATAAATTACTTTCTGAAAGAATTGCAATTTTTCTAGCTATCATTGAGTATATATCATAACAACACACATCAAACACCATGCACCATCTACTTATATCTAGTTTTCTTGATTACCCTTGTATTTGCTTCTATATACTTTATTTAAAACACTTAATTGGACATTCTCTATCTGCATAGAACTCTAACAAGAAATTGTACTGATAATGAACCTGAAGTGACAGAATTAGAAGTCATGGTAGGATCATAACTCATCTACGTAATACTAATTCACACCAAACCCATATGAAAGAATCAAAACATATAACAAAAAAATAGGTTGGAAATAAACGTTAGGAAGTATCAAAACATACTTTGCAGCCAAAAGGTAGGACACGCTCAGCAGGAAGAAACTTGAGCCATATATCTCTAGCTTCATTGTCAGGAGCCAGACCAGCTTTTTCATCACCACCAAAATAGGTAGCATAAAGCCGATCTGTCGGTAGACTGTAAACCTGTAGTACATACAATATATATATATATAAAAAAAAAATATGAAGGATACTGGAAAACTATTATACTTGAACTTCTCAAAACATAGAAGTCCAAAATTAAGGGTAAGTGAAGAAGTAGGAGAAACAACAGCATAATATTGTTTACAGGAACAATATGGCAATTCTAATAACACAAGATAACAGAACAGCTGAGCAGTAATTTAGTTCTCAAGTCCGCCATGTTGTTCATCAGTTGATAAAGTTTTCAACATTCTCTATACTTAGTTATGCGTGATAGAAGAAAGTAAAAGCTAAGTGAGAGGAAAAAAAGGAGTACTCAGATGAACTCTGGTTGCACAAACCTTGGTTAAAAGCTCCCAAGCCCATTCAATAGCTTCATTCTTAAAATAATCACCAAAAGACCAGTTCCCGAGCATTTCAAAGAAGGTGTGATGGTATGTATCTTTACCAACATCGTCCAGGTCATTATGCTTTCCACCAGCACGAATACATTTTTGAGTGTTACATGCGCGGGTAAGTTTGCTTAGCTGAGTGTTTGGATCAGCGGTCCCCAAAAATATGGGTTTGAACTGATTCATGCCTGCCAATTGCAGCTAGTAAAGATAAAGCTAGCCTCTATACGCTAACATCATCTACAAAACTTTTACCTATCAAATCCTGATAATAGCAATATAAAAGGCTCTGGTAATCACAATACCTCGGATACGAAATTCAAATTCAAGAAAAAAACCATTAAGCTGGTAATCGAAAGACTTTTGAAATCGGAATCATTTCGCTTAACATATTTTCCAAATTTCAACTATCAAAATAGCAAGATAAATTGATAGGTAATATATGAAGTCTCAAAAATCAAGAGACGCAAAACAACTACAAAACCAGATTCCACAACATCAAAACAATTCGAAATCGAAACATAAAACGCCAATAAAAGACCGTACCAGCATTAGCGAAGAGAAGAGTAGGATCGTTGACAGGGACAACCGGACTGGAAATCCATTTGACATGGTTTTTCCCTTCGAAGAAGTTGATAAACGTCTCTCTCACTCTCTTGGCAGGCCACTCGACCTCCAGCGAATCGGAACCGGGCATGATCGAAGAAGACGAAGTCGAGTGAAGCGAACGAAATAAAGTAGTGAGAGAAACCCTAGCCGTCAGAGAGAAATGAGAGAGAGTGAAAGGGTGGTTTGGATTACGAAAGCAGAGGAGAGTTGAAGATGATGCTGATGCTGCTGCTTTGAGAAGTAGTCCTCTCATTCATGTTTTTTTAAGCGCTAGGTTTTTGTGGTTTTATGGTGTGTCACTCCCTGTTTTCTTTTCTTTTAATTTGCACACTCTTTTACGGACCATGAAAATTTTCCCGACAATATAAATTTAGGTAAAAGGTATAAACATTCCTATTTTCACTAGATATAACTATATAAGTATCGTGAATTATTTATTTAGAGGATTATCTTTTATATCATCTTTTTATAATCCAAAATAAACTATCTAAAATTTTATAATTCTAATTATAGTACGTATTATTTACAAACCAAAAATAATAAATTTAAAAAAATCAAAATACATAAAATAATTAGAAAATAGTGAATTTATGTATCGAAAAGTTAAATTTTTTTTAATATTACTTTCGACTATTGTAAAATTAATATTCTGTATTTTGTCAATTATCTTTTAAAATAATCAAAAACACAAGTTTTTTTTTTTGAGTGGTTATGTGTTGCATTTTCAAAAAAAAAAATATGTACTTCACCATTATGTATCATAATGTGTCATTGTAGTATGATTGTTAAATCACGGTGTCAATGGTCTACCTGTATCTTTCTTTTATAGAAGATGGTATTGATAATTTCGCCAAGCATAATTTTTTTCATTTTGTTCTCAGGTTTACATTTGCGTCTTTACTTTTCAAAGGTTTTAATGAGTATAACGATACGGTTTGGAGGTGGACAAACTGCTAAAATACATGTCTTGACTAATTTGACTCTATTTTTTATATGCATACGACAGCATAACTAAACCATGCTATTTTTCAGACATTTTAACCGAACAATATTTCTCGTACGGCGGACTAAATATGTAAAATACTTAAACTATAAGTATTTCATAAACTTTCAAATCATCCAATACAAACCACCATGGTTGTCGTAGAATCAAAAATGCATAACATTATGTCTCTTACATAAACCAAAAATATAAATATAATTAGCATATTTTGAGATAAATATAATACAGTTGTCAAACAAAAATTAAATATCCACCCTCTCGTGATAGAAGTGGTATATTGTGCCGTTAACGAAGTTCTTAGAATATTTTCGTAACCAATAGAATTTTATTTAGAACTCTTTCATCTTTACCAAGATAAATGTTTATTCATCCTCTTTGATTATGTTGTCTTTCTCTTTAGCTCCATCTATGAATCTGATTCTCCCTATATATATCCTTTTTTATTTTTGCATCGACCTCAATCTCAACATCTGCCAAAACTTGTGGTTGTGCTTACTGTTATGTCTCAACCTTTACGTCTGCATTAACCACCGGTTGTGCCAATTTTTTTGTTGATATAACATGATTATGATGCATGTTTTTACTAGTAAACCTTTACTGATCTTTCTGTTTGAAGTTACTTATTCATCTGACCCGCCATTGATGATAATGTTGGAGCTTTATTGATAGTATTCTATTATATTTTATAAAGGCATCATGACCTAAAAACATAACTAAAGTATACAAACATAAGCAACCAAGTCACACGTATAGTCAACCAATATAAACCTAACATAAATGGTCAAGCTAATGAAGATTGGTATCAAACAAATTTTACTGACACTCGTCGTATTGGTCGACAATTGTATCTATTGACATTAGGGTCTCGCGTGTTATGTGAATGCCGACGATATCCATCACCTACAGCAAAACCGAAAAACCCTAAAACAAAACCATTGCGTCGAATTATTAATGGTGAATGATGTATTTAAGAATAAATTCAACAAAATAACTGTGAATACTCAATATAGATACGTGTTTAGCAAACAATTATTTATAACTTAAAAGTACTTTTAATCCGTTAAATTTCAACGAATCTAATTTTTGTAAAGGTTTTTTAATAAAAACAAAAACAAATATTTGATACCTTAAACAAGTATAATTCAAGAAAAACAATATATAAACCTAAATATGACTCTAATGTATATTTGTTTTGAACAAAAAATCAAAGACTTGATTGAAATGTTCTTCGTTCTAAAGAGGTTTTAGAGAGTCGATCTAATTTTTTGTTTGAAAATTGAGAAATGTTTTGAACGTACACCGAAAATAAAAACAAATTACTAAGTGGACATATATAATAGTTTTTTTAAAAATAGGGGTTGTATATGTAAATTGAATGTATATAGTATTTTGAGGGTGTATATAAAATATAATATATATATATATATGTGTGTGTGGTTTTGGTTCTATTTCTTTGATTATAAAATATCTTTTTAAGCTAGACATTTAATCAAACATCATTTTAACCGACTAAATTAATTATTATTTTTATTTCTAAAAAAACGAACAAGATTTCTAAACACATTTTATCTAAAATCGAATGCATAGAAAACGAAAAAATTGTGTCAACTTCAAACTAAATTGAACAAATTAAAATGTTTTTTTGTATAAATAAGCGTTAATCCATGTTCAAAAAGTAGTTTTTAAAATGACGTAGTTTTTAAAAGTAGTTTACTTGATTTTTTTTATTTTTTTTTATTAAAAGTAGTTTTTAATTTTTATTATGCGAACTTCATCACGGACATATGGTGAGGGTAGTGGTATTACTTGATTTTGTAGTATATTATGCAGATCACAACATCGTAAAAGCTTTTACTGGAGTCATCCATTATTGTTGACAATTTTTTGAAGGTCAATGTCAAGCATTCGTCTTTGTTATTACACTAAAACATATTGTAAATCTAGTGTTCCATGTTAACAGTGATGGTTTGGTGTATATATATCATAATATATGTTTACCACGCATGTTGAATAAAGTAATCTACGACGTCAAATCATGTATTGACACGTATCAGGTAAATAATACATACCGCAATTCATGTATGTTACCAATAATATTATTTTTTGTTCAAATAATCCATGTTTATATTATAAAATTTGCGTTTTTATATTATAAATTTTGTTGACAATCATTTATATGTTTGCACATCGGTAATAAAGCTTAAATTATTTGACTTTAGGATCTCGTTTTAACAACGAGTTAGAAGGTGTATATCAAAATATAATGAGATAAAATTACAATCCATATATTTTTATTTTTATTCATCAAACTCTTCAAACGGATTGTATTTAACAACCTTAATTTGTTCATGTGTCTTGTGAATGATGTTCTCGTTCATCTGACTCTACTATAGCTCGGTAATATTAAAATTAATACCTAAAGATATTAACTGAAACACCTTTTATATGGGTTCCTATGAGAGGTTTGAACACCAGATAGATAAGAACCAATCTTAGAAAATCCCATATTTTTAAGATTTTTTCCTCATCCAAACTTAGATGACATAAGAATGACACGGGTCATACTGATGAGTCTGAATTCTGCCTACTCCCCGGACAGGGACAGATCGGTCGAAGCCCTCCGGACCGGACATAGCACTTCGAACACTTAGCCAATGGGACTGTTTAAACTATGAAAAAAGTACTAAAAAATCTAAATACTTCTTGACTAAGCTACTTGCTCTCCTACTTAGAGCTCATGGGTCTTTGAACATGACCCGGGTCCATTAAACATGACCCGAAAGCCCATAAGGGCCCAAACATAAGGGTATAAATACCCAACCACCTGCATTAAGTGTGGGTAATGAGAATTAACTGCAACCAGCCAGCTTAATTATCTCTCTACTCTCTACTCCAAATATTAAATACCCTCACACTACTATAAAATACCAAACAAATTACAAGCCTACCCTCAAGCGATAATTGTCCACACCAAACTGGCGACCACAGCGGGAGGAGAGGGTGCCTGAATCAAGCATTCAAAACCAGCAAAGAAAGTCTGTCCGAATGAATCCGGACAATCCAGAAGTACCACCAGCTCTGCTCGAAGTGGTGGGAGAGAACGATGAGTACACTATCGAAGAGCGCGATAGGCTAAAGGGTGAAATAGAAGCTCTGAGGGCAAAAAAGGCTAAGATGGGCATGAAAGAAAAGTCCAAAGCATCAGTTGCTCATCGCACCGACAACCCCAGAGAGCATGAGTCTTCAAAGACTCATGTGAGTACCAAAAAGACTCATGCCAGCTCCAAAAAATCTCACCGGACTAAGCCAGTAGAGAGCTCTGACTCAAGCTCAGAATCTTCTGATAGCTCCTCGAATGATGAGGGAGTTGAAGAATCCTTATACTCTAGCAGCGATGAGGGTCGAACTAAAAAGAAGCAAAAGCAGATAAAAAAATATTCAAGAAAAAGGGATAGGCATTGAAGGATGAAGAAGAATATCGGCAAAGGGTCATCTCAAAGCCGGAGGCATGTAGACCGGATGCTGATGGATCCTTTCGCTTTCCACGATGAGCCAGGTGTCTTTGCAACTCCTAATGAGGATACCGTGTTCAGTCGTGGCAGAAATTGGAGGCAATCTCCATTATCTTCCAAAATTCTGTCCGGAAACCTCCCGAAGAGGTTTGATAGCACCAAAATAGAAAAGTACGATGGCAGTACTGATCCGGACAACCATTTAGAACAATTTAAAAACTTTATGATGAACTTTGACGACGATGATAAACTACTTTGTAGGGCATTCTCCCAATCATTTACTGGGAGTGCTCTAAAATGGTACAACAGCCTGCCTCAGGGTTGTATTAAGGATTTCGATACTTTCTGGGTAGCCTTTCGAAGGCAGTTCGTAGGGAGTAAAGAGCTAAAGGGCAATGGAGACACAATAATCCATTGTGCTCAGGAACCAAATGAGTCCTTGAAAGAATATATAAGCCGTTTTGTGAACACCAAGAATGGGTTGGCTGATTGCTTCGAACAGGTAGCAATAACATTCCTAAGACAGGGCTTGAACCCTGGCAATTTGGCTGACTCAATGACCAGAAAGAAGGCCATGACATGGGGAGGGTTGCTGAATCAGGTTGGAAAACAAATTAATGTCGATGAAACGAAGAAGACCAGGGTGCACAGGCAGGTGAGGTCTACCCCGGTGACACCAAATCCCAATCAGAATCAGTCCGGGAACAAAGCAAGAGAGACCGGATAGGGGCATGGTAGGGCAAAAGCTCAGTCTCAGCCAGCTGCTCCTGCTCAGAGTCAGCAATCCAGAAGCAAGAGAGGGACATGGGTCCAACCGGAGTGGTTCGCATAATTAAAAGAAAGTGTGGCCACCATTTTTGATAAAACAAAGGAAGATGTGCATTATCGGAGACCAGCTACATTGTAGTCTCCTAGAGAGCATCGCAATAACTTTTTTTGTCAATATCACAATGATATTGGTCATACCACTGATGACTGCATAGCATTGAAACAAGAAGTTCAGAACTTGATTGAGAAGGGAAAGCTGGGGGCTTACGTCAAAAGAAGAAGAGGTAACAGGCCTGACAACACTCACCGGGTTGGTCCAAGTTGGTGTGGATAAAAGTAGCCTGAGGGTAGGCTGGTAATTTTAAGTGGAGTTTTAAGGCGGCGTAAGGGTGTTTCACGGTGGTGTGGTGGTGTTTAAGGGTGTTTTGATATATTTCAAGGTGTTTCAAAGTGTTTCAAGGGTGGAGAGAGGATTAAGCAGCCTGGCAGCAGTTAATTTTTCTTACCCCTAGTTAATGCTGGTGGTTGGGCATTTATAGTGTAAGATTTGGGCCCTTATGGGCTTTCGGGTCAAGTTTAATGGACCCGGGTCATGTTTAAAGACCCACAAGTTTTAAGTAAGTGAATAGACAGCTTAGTCAGATAGTGTTTAGGTATTTTAGTACTTTAGTCATAGTTCGAACTGCCTTATATTTGCAGTGTTCAAAATCATCTGTCCGGTTCAACCAGTGCTGTTCGAATTGAAGTCATGGAGTCTGTCCGGTTTTACGGGGTGATTTACTTTGGACTACCCTTCCGGGGAGCTCTTCGAATTCGGACTCATCAGGAGCCCCTTTTTTAGGTATTTGAACAAGTGTCATTGTTAAAGAACTGAAAAACAGTCCGATTTGAGAAGTGGTTTTCCGATTCGAAGAGAGTTGAGACAGGCCCGGACAGCCCAACCGTTACGAATTCCAAACGGTTCTTTGTCAGAAGTAGTGGGACACGTGTCACCCTCTGGTTGGTCACTCCAGCCGTTTTTCTACCTCGAAAATTACACCACTTTATTGAATAGGTAACTTCTTTAAATGGTTTTGATGACGTCAGCGCCGTCTTTTAATCATTGCCCAACTTTCGGATTCTCCTAGGAATCAAACCCCTTTTTTACATTTACTATAAATACTATTTGTCTTTCACAGTTTCACTTTCACTTTTACTCTGCCATTTCACTCAAAACTTCATCTCTCTAAAACTTCAAATTTTCCATAGTTGTTTTATGTTCACAGCAAGAACAGCTCTAATCAAGGGTGGCTGGCTCAATCTTTCAGAACTATAGAAAGCTCAAAGGGTTGAAAAAGAGAAGAGACTTGCAGCAGGGCTTCCAGCATCGCCTGTTGAAAAACCAGCCCCTTCAATCGAAGAATCTGATAGAGGTTCGTCGTCTTCGAAAGGTACGAAACCTAGAAAACTCTTTCAATCAACACTCTCTCCCATAGTTTCTGGCTCATCAGTCCAAGAGTCAATCCCCACAGTCGAACCGGGGGTCGCCGTTACCAGTGTTAGGAAGAAAACTACTTTTATTGCTATGGGGTCCGACTCCGATCATTCTCCAGACAAGTTGATCATGAAAAGACCGAGTAGACTGGTTAAAGGACTCTCCTCGAAAAACACCAGTGAGTCAGGGTCCGGGACAACTGTTAGGACCCTCCGGGAGAGGCCGGTCGGCCCGGAGGCTAGTAGTCCACTACCTCCAAAGGAAACTTCGACCTCAGAGACTCAAGCTGAGGTGAAAACCCAAAAACATACAACGAGCCGTCAGTCCGGAGGATCAGCTGTGCCAAGTTTCATCCCTCCCCGGGCTGTTTCTGCAGAAGCTCCCCCAACAGTAATGGAGGAGAGGATGGAAGACTCCATTGAGGAGGCTAGGTTTGAGTCCGAGTCTTCCGGACAAGCTGACACTGCCATAGTTGTTGCCAAGAAAGGCAAAGAGGACTTGTACCTGAGCCGTCCGGATCTTCCGGAGAGCCTTGAAGGGAAAGTTGGTCCCTGCTTTCACAAGGTAGAATTTAAGTACCTTTTGTCTTTGTTAAAAACCAAGTACATGTTTATTCACACTAGAGATTTGAGACGGCTTCGCACTAAGTGGGGGATCCCTGAAAACGTAAAGATCCGAATTCCCATCGATTCGGAGACACCGATGGACTGCAAGAGAAACGAGATTGTCTTTTTTACAGAACTGTTCAATTGGGGACTCAGGTTCCCATTGGATCCGGAGATAGTGCGCTATTTCCATTTAGTCAAGCTATGTCCATCGCAGCTGAGCCCCAACGGATGGTACACCTTGATGTCATGTATTATGGCGTCCAGGCTGTCCGGAATCCCTCTTCCCATGGAAGAGTTTGCTGCTGTGGCAAGTCTATGCAAACATCACAAGTTCCCCTTTTATCACTTTAATATGGGGAACAATCTGAAAGCTGTTGATGATCTCCTAGAATCGGAGAATAAGTGGAGGAGCCAGTTCTTGTTTATAAGTGGCTCATGGGAGAACGGGAAGAAGATTAAGGTTGGGGAGAATCCTAGCCTTCTTCGAAGTAGATGGAGGAGCGATCGTAAGTTCTTTCCTTAAGTTTCTGTTCGAATTTCTCTTCTTTAAGCTTTCACTAACTAGTTGTTCTTTTGTTTTATTAGAACTGCCAAAAGAGTTCGGAGACTATCTGAAAGCCGGACAGGTCACCTGTGGCAAGATAAATGCATGGGCCGCAGAGAACTGGGAGAACCGGTTTCACAAGGCTTTCACTTCGGGGAACTTGGCAAGATCTCACCTGTGGAACACCACAGGTCGAAGGGATTTAACCTGGGAGGAGTTTTCCACCCCTCCTGATGATGACGTTGTGCTGAGAAGGTCTCATGAGCTAGATGGGACCCTTTTCCTCCCTCTCCGGGCCAAAGCCCCAAGTAAAATGAAGGGCCAAAAGAAGAAGGGGAGGAAAACAGCAGCGGATACAGAGAAAAAGACTCCAACTGACACAGAGGTGCCAGTCCCAGATCAAGTTGATGCAAACCTTCTACAGGTGGTAGAAGTGGAAAGTAAGAAACACGGAGAGACTCCCTCAAAACCTCTAAGGGCCTCCAAACGAACTCGCAAGCAGGCAAGCGATAGTGCTGACAGAGAAGTAAAAAAGAAGAAGACTTCTCAAGAAGAAGAGTTCGCTGTCCGGGATCCGGAGCCCACTTTCCCAATTGACCCAACGTTGGCTGAAGCGATCCCAGAGAATCTCAACGAAGGAATTCCAGGGGAGCTCCATACTGATGAGATTGAAAGGGGAGAGATCAATATGGACGAAGTGGATGTCACCGGCCTGGGTCCTCTAGGTGATTACTTTCTTGGTCTGTCAAGAGACGAGTTTGCTGGGCCATACGTTCCTCCAAGTAGTTCCAACACAGTGAACTTTAATGGCAAGACTTTCTTGGTTTCCAGCGAAAGGGACATTATAGCTCACTCCCTTCTTAGCAACGTGCAACCTGTGCTCACCTTGGAAAGGCAAGTCCGGAGTCAGGCAGAAACCATTAAGGAGCTTAAGTCTGAGAAGGAGAAACTGTCCGATAACCTCCGGGGTGCCACTACCCAGGTTGACCTGCTTAAGGAGTCGAACGAACAGCTGAAGAGGAGTAAAGATGAAAACAACACAAAAGTTGCCTCTTTAGAGAAAACCCTAGAAGATCTCCGGGCTAAGCTGTCCGAGTTGGAGAAGGACTTGAAAACCGCAAAAGATGAGACTGCAGCAAAAGAGAAGCTTGTCACCAATCTGACTACTGACAAACTCGCTTTAGAGAATGCAGTGACTCAGGCTGTTGGTGAGAAAGTTGCTCTGGTGAAGGATCAAGAGGCCATGATCAAGGCCAAAATCAATGCTTATGCCAAAGAGATGATACAGAGTGAGGAATTATTGATTGAGAAGGTGAAGTCCGACATGGTCCTTCTATTTCATGAGAAGTTCCCGAAGAGAAGACTTGGGGACCTATGGCGTTATGTGGATGATGACGATCTCCCATATTGGACCATGGTTGATGAAGGGTACACTGATATATCCTCATCTGGTGACGAGGAGGAAACCGGAGAGAGTCCGGGTGAAGAAGAGGCTGACCCCAAAGGAAAGAAGGTCATTGAGGAAAAAAGCGATGTCAAGACCAAGGGAACAGATGAGGGTGAGCCATCTTCAAAGGCTCTACCTTAGTTAGTAATTTGTTTTGTTTACTTTTTGTTCGAACTAAAGTCCTTGGAAGGCCAAGGCACCTTTTTTGTGATGCTGTCCGTTTCATCCGGACAGATTTTTGTGTTATGCTCAAATTTGCTTAAAAAGTCCTTGGGAGGCCAAGGCAACTTTAATTTTATTGAATGAACGTTTTATCTTGCACAACTTTTTTCTTATTCCATAGACTGTTTAAATATTTTGTATTGTGAGAGTGTTTAATTTCTCTGGCTAGAATTTAAGTAGCCCTTAGATCTTTCAGTCCGGGTAGTATGGTAATCAACAGAACTTTGTAAAAACTTAGAAAATTAATTCAAAAATGTTCCAAGTTTCATTTAAAGCTCTCCGTGGCGCCGGAGAGAGATAGTGGTATGCCCCCAAATATTTACATGGATATTTAAACAAGTAAATATTTTCATAAGTTTTATTCCAAATACATTCGAAGGTGTTCAATATTCCAAGGGTGAGTTAAAACCCTGCCATCTTTGTCTTCTAACCAGTATGTGCCAGGCTTGATTCTTTCAACCACAGTGTAGGGACCCTCCCAGGTTGGGGCCAGTTTACCGAAGAGCTTTTCCTTGGTATGCAAGAAAACTTTCCTTAATACCTTATCTCCTGGTTGAAAATCCCTTCTTTTAACCTTAAAAGCAAACCTGCTTCTCATCAAGCCTTGATAGTGTGCCATTCTAAGATGAGCTTTTACTCGCCTTTCTTCAATTAAGTCAAGTTGATTTCTAACTGTCATTTCATTAGCCTGTCCGGAGAAGTTATGAACACGAAAAGAAGGGAGTGTCTTTTCTATGGGAGCTACTGCATCCATCCTATAGACCAAGGCAAAAGGTGATTCTTGTGTGGCAGCCCCAGGCGTTGTCCGGTAGGCCCACAAGACTTCTTGTAAATAACTAGGCCACTTCCCAGCAGCCCCTTCCAGATTTTTCTTTAAGCCGGACAGTATTGTTCTATTAGCCACCTCAACTTGCCCATTGGCTTGTGGGTGGAATGGTGAAGAAAAGCAGTGCTGAATACCCCTTGAGGCACAGAAGCTCTCCATTTCTCTGTTGTCAAATTGTGGCCCATTATCTGTTGTTATTCTCTGAGGGACACCAAATCTGCAACATATGTTGGATAGAATGAATTTTATAACAGCCTTTGATGTTGTCCCTGCCAAGGGGGCTGCTTCTATCCACTTCGAAAAGTAGTCAATGGCTACGATTATGGTTTTACACCCTCCGGACGCCATAGGAAGAGGCCCAACTAAGTCTAATCCCCATCGAGCAAAAGGGATAGGCTCAGAAATCGATTCCATAGGAATGGCTGGTACATGAATTTCATTGCTGTACCTCTGGCATGGATCACACCTTCTTACCAGTTCCTTGGCATCTTTCATTATTGAAGGCCAATAATATCCGGAGAGAAGCACCCTTCTTGTTAACGCTCTAAATCCACAATGGGCTGACCCCTCACCATCATGTAATTCGGAGAGAACCATTTGTGACTCATGATCTCCTAAACAGCGTAGGAGAGGTTTGCTATAGGATTTCTTGTACAAGACCTCTCTAATCATGATGAAACCATGAGCCTTGTGTTTTAACGTTCTGGCTTGTGATTTAACCAAGGGTACGACGCCATCGGACAGATATTGGATAAGAGGAGACCTCCAATCCTGAGGCTGATTTACTTGTATTTCAAAGACCTCCTCTTTCTCCCCTTCATTAAGTTGAATAGAAGGACTTTCAAGCACATGGATCCATGGATAGGACTCCGTGTATGCTATCGTTGCCAATGAGTCTGCCAGTTCATTCTCTGCCCGGGGAATATGCTCATAGACAACAGCTTTAAACTTCATTGCCTCATTTTTCAAGAGAAGTAAATACTTGATTAACTGTTCTTTTCTAGCTTCTGATAGGCCCAAGGCGTGGTGGACAAGCAATTGGGAGTCGCTTAGCAGCTTGACCCTTTTTGCTCCACAAATGTAAGCCAATTTTAATCCAGCTATAGCTGCTTCGTATTCGGACTCGTTATTGGACGCCCTAAAAGCAAAACAAATAGCTTGAAACATGTTGTCCCCATAAGGAGAGGTAAGACATATTCCTGCCCCAGATCCTGTGGCACTGGATCCTCCATCTGTTCGGACAATCCACACTTTTTTGTCTTTTGAATCAGCAGGTTGCTCTGAGTCCCTATCAGAATGGAATTCGACCAAAAAATCAGCCACAGCTTGAGCTTTTACTGCTGTTCGAGGAGCAAAGTCTATGTCGAAGTCCCCCAACTCTACTGACCACTTTGTCATTCTGCTCGAAATATCCGCTTTTTGAAGGACATTCTTTAAAGGGAAGGATGTCCGGACAACGATAGGGTGAGCCTGAAAATAAGGCCTCATCTTTCTTGCAGCTATCACCAAGGCCAATGCTAGTTTCTCGAGTTTCAAGTAACGGCGTTCAGCATCAATCAGGCTTTTGCTGATGTAGTATACTGGGTGAGGATACCCATCAACCTCCCTAACTAACACAGCACTGATGGCACAACTTGAAACAGCCAGATACACAAATAGAGTCTCCCCATCGATTGGTTTGAATAAAGTCTTCGGAGAGGACATATGCTTCTTAATTTCATTGAACGCCTCATCACACTGTGGTGTCCACTCAAACCCCTTTGCACCTTTCAAAGTTTGAAAGAAAGGAGCACATCTGTCCGAAGACCTAGAGATAAACCTGTTCAAAGCTGCTAACCTCCCCGTTAACCGCTGCACTTCTTTAACATTTCGAGGAGGCTCCATTTGAAACAAAGCACTGAGTTGGTCCGGGTCGGGCTGGATTCCATGCTCACTTATAATGTACCCTAAGAACTTCCCGGACTGCACTCCGAACACACATTTTTCAGGATTTAGCTTTAAATTCACCTTGGTCAGGTTGGCAAAAGTCTCCTGGAGGTCGGACAAGTGTAGCTGCTCATCCACACTTTTCACCATCATATCGTCGATGTAAACCTCCATATTTCTTCCGATCTGATTAGCAAATGCTTTGTTGACTAACCTTTGATAAGTAGCCCCAGCATTTTTCAAACCAAAAGGCATCACCTTGTAGCAGTGTAATCCTCTATCAGTAACAAAAGTGGTATGCTCTTGATCTCTTGGATCCACCTGGATCTGATTGTACCCGGAGAAAGCATCCATAAAGGAGAGTAGCTTGTTCCCAGAAGTAGAATCTACCAACTGATCTATCCGGGGAACCGGATACAAGTCTTTTGGGCAAGCTCGATTGAGATCTGTGAAGTCAATGCACATTCGCCATTTACCGTTCTTCTTTTTTACCAAGACTGGATTGGCAGTCCACAAAGGGTACTGAGATTCTTTAATGTGCCCCATCTTTGTGAGTCTGTCAACCTCTTGTACAATGACATCAGCCTTTTCTTTTGAGAAAGCTCTCCTTTTTTGCACCACAGGTGCCACATCTCTCCGGACAGATAGGTGATGGGAAATCACCTCTGATGGAACTCCAGTAACATCAGCATTGCACCAAGCAAAGACATGCTGATGGTCTTTTAAGAATTTTAACATCTCTTCTTTCAACACTTGTGGCATTTTGGACCCTATCTTGACAAATTTCCCTTCTTCTAAGCAGTGTGTCTCAATCTCCTCAACCGGGATCAACACTCCGGGGGTCTCCCTGGGGTCATCAATTTCACCCTCACCCCCAGAAAGGCCCTCAAACTGCTATTGGTCATTCATACGGACTGCCCCCAGCGTTCGTGGAGCCAAGACAGTGGCATAGCATTCTCTTGCAACTTTTTGACTGCTCCGGACAACCCCAACCTGCCCCTGAACAGCATATTTTAGACACTGATGAACTGTTGAGGCCACTGCATGCATCCTAGAGAGCCAAGATCTCCCTAGAATAGCATTGTAACAAGTGGGACAGTCCACCACAATGAAAAGTATTCTGACCGTTTTCTTGAAAGGGCCTCTGCCCAACAATACTTCTTCTTCGAACTCACCAATTACATCAGCTGAACTGCCCGTGAAGCCTACAATCGATCGGTCTGACTTTTGAATCACAGCTGGATTTTTCATTTTCTTGTAAGTATCTAGGAAAAGGATATTGGCAGAGCTCCCAGTATCTACCAGGATTCGCCTTATCTCATTGCCCCCTATCGATGCTCCTATGACAACAGCATCTTCATGAGGGCCAGCAATGTCTCTCAAATCATCCCCATCAAAGACAATGAATGGGAATAAATTTGACGATTGATAAGAGGTCATGCCCCTTCTAGTTGGGTTGCCAAATTATGAACATGCCTTTTTCTTGATGAAGTGGTAGGAGCCGTTATGGTGTCCCCTCCGAAAATTGTCAAGGACTCAAAGAATTTAATGAGCCCGGAGACCGACCTGGAACGTTCCTCTATTGCACCCACTCTGTTCCTTGTTGGATCAGGATCCAAGTATTCTGATTCCACGTCAAACCTTTCAACAATTACCATGGCCCCTTCTGGGGCAGCATTAACCGGACCAGCCCGGTGAGTGTTGTCAGGCCTGTTGCCTCCTCTTCTTTTAACGTATGCACCCAATTTCCCTCTTTCAATCAGGTTCTGAACCTCTTGTTTCAAGGCTATACAATCATCAGTAGTATGGCCAATATCATTGTGATATTGACAAAAAGAACTGTTTCGATGTTCTCTGGGAGACTGCAAGGTTGCCGGTCTCCGGTAGTGTACTTCATCTTTAGTTTTCTCGAAAATGGTTGCCACACTTTCTTTGAGCTCTGCAAACCACTCCGGTTGGACCCACGGCCCCCTTTTGTTTCTAGACTGCTGACTTTGTGCAGGAGCAGCTGGTTGAGACTGAGCTTTTCCTCTTCCATGCCCCTGTCCGGTTTCTCTAGCTTTGTTTCCGGACTGGTTTTGATGGGGAGTTGGTGTCACCGGGGTGGATCTCACCTGCCTGTGCACCCTGGTCTTTTTTGTTTCATCAACATTTATTTGCTTGCCGACTTGATTCAGCAATCCACCCCAGGTCATGGCTTTCTTCCTTGTTACTGAATCGGCCAGGTTGCCCGGGTTCAAACCTTGTCTCAGGGATGCTATTGCCACTTGTTCAAAGCAATCAGCCAGCCCGTTCTTTGTGTTCACAAAACGACTTATGTATTCTTTCAATGATTCATTTGGCTCTTGGGCACAATGGATTATGGTATCTCCATTACCATTGAGCTCCTTACTCCCCACAAATTGCCTTCGAAAGGCCACCCAAAAGGTATCAAAGTCTCTGATACAACCCTGAGGAAGGCTGTTGTACCACTTCAGAGCACTCCCCGTAAAGGATTGGGAGAATGCCCTGCAGAGTAGTTTATCATCATCATCAAAGTTCATCATGAAGTTCTTGAATTGCTCCAGATGATTGTCTGGATCAGTACTGCCATCGTACTTCTCCATCTTGGTGCTATCGAACCTCTTGGGGAGGTTTCCGGATAGGATTTTAGAAGACAGTGGAGACTGCCTCCAATTCCTTCCACGACTGAACACGGTATCCTCATTAGGCGTTGCAAAGATACCTGGTTCATCATGGAAGGCAAATGGATCCACCAGCATCCGGTCTATATGTCTCCGGCTGTGAGATGATCCTTTCCCAATGTGTCTTTTCATTCTTCCATGGTGGTCTCTTTTTCTGGAATACTTTTTAACTTGCTTTTGTTTTTTCCTGGTTCGCCCTTCGTCACTGCTGGAGGACAAGGACTTTTCATTCCCCTCACTGTCCGAAGAGCTGTCCGAAGATTCTGAACTTGAGTCAGAACTCTCCACAGGCTTGGACCGGTGAGACTTTTTAGAACTAGCATGTGTCTTTTTAGTGCTCACATGAGTCTTCGAAGCCTCATGTTCTCGAGGGTTATCAGATCGATGAGCAACTGATGCTTTGGACTTTTCCTTCATGCCCATCTTGGCCTTCTCAGCCCTCAGAGCTTCTATTTCAACCCTCAACATGTCACGCTCTTGGACAGTATATTCATCGTTCTCTTCCACCACTTCGAGCAAAGCTGGTGGAAGCTCTGGATTATCCTGATTCATTCGGACAGAATTCTTTTACTTGGTTTTGAATGTTTGATTCAGGCACCGTCGCCTCCCACTGTGGTCGCCAATTTGGTGTGGATAAAAGTAGCCTGAGGGTAGGCTGGTAATTTTAAGTGGAGTTTTAAGGCGGCGTAAGGGTGTTTCACGGTGGTGTGGTGGTGTTTAAGGGTGTTTTGATATATTTCAAGGTGTTTCAAAGTGTTTCAAGGGTGGAGAGAGGATTAAGCAGCCTGGCAGCAGTTAATTTTTCTTACCCCTAGTTAATGCTGGTGGTTGGGCATTTATAGTGTAAGATTTGGGCCCTTATGGGCTTTCGGGTCAAGTTTAATGGACCCGGGTCATGTTTAAAGACCCACAAGTTTTAAGTAAGTGAATAGACAGCTTAGTCAGATAGTGTTTAGGTATTTTAGTACTTTAGTCATAGTTCGAACTGCCTTATATTTGCAGTGTTCAAAATCATCTGTCCGGTTCAACCAGTGCTGTTCGAATTGAAGTCATGGAGTCTGTCCGGTTTTACGGGGTGATTTACTTTGGACTACCCTTCCGGGGAGCTCTTCGAATTCAGACTCATCACAAGTAATGTTGCTCCGGAGGGAGCTATGGTTATAATTGAGAGGTTTGATGAGGAATCTGAGTACTTGGATCCTGATCCAAGTCGAAACAGAGTGGGTACAATTGAGGAATGTTCTAGGTCGGTCTCCGGACTCATTAAGTTTTTTGAGTCACTTACAATTTTCGGAGGGGATACTATGACGGCTCCTACTGCTTCTTCAAGGAAGAGGCACATTCATACTTTAGCCTCCCAGCTAGAAGGAGGCATGACTTCCTATCAGTCACAAAATTCATTCCCCTTCATTGTTTTTGATGAAGATGATTTAAGAGATATAGCTGGCCCACATGAGGATGTTGTTGTTATAGGAGCATCTATTGGGGGTAATGACATAAGACGAATTCTAGTGGATACTAGGAGCTCAGCCAATATCATTTTCTTAACTACATACAAAAGAATGAAAAATCCAGCTGTAATTCAGAGTTCAGACAGGTCAATTGTGGGCTTCACTGGCAGCTCAGCAGATGTGATCGGAGAGTTTGAAGAGGAAGTTCTATTGGGCAAGGGCCCTTTCAAGAAAATGGTCAGGATACTTTTTATTGTGGTGGATTGTCCGACTTGCTATAATGTTATTTTGGGGAGGTCTTGGCTCTCTAGGATGCATGCACTGGCTTCGACAGTCCACCAGTGCTTGAAATATGTTGTTTAGGGACAGGTGGGAGTCGACCGGAGTAGTCAAAATATTGCAAGAGAATGTTATGCTACAGCTCTGGCTCCTCGAACGCTGGGGGCAGTTCGTATCAGTGAACAATAGCAATTTGAGGGGCTTTCTGGGGGTGAGGGTGAAATTGATGACCCCAGAGAGGCCCCTGGAGTGTTGATACCGGTCAAAGAGGTAGAGACACACTGTTTGGAAGAAGGAAGAAGTGTCAAGATAGGCTCCAAAATGCCACCCGATCTGAGAAATGAAATGTTAAAGTTTTTGAAGAATCATCAACACGTTTTTGCTTGGTGCAATGCTTATGTTACTGGGGTTCCAGCAGAAGTAATATCACATCACCTATCCGTCCGGAGAGACGTAGCACCAGTGGTTCAAAAGAGAAGAGCTTTTTCTAAGGAGAAGGCTGATGTCATTGTGCAAGAGGTTGACAGGCTCACAAAAATAGGGCACATCAAGGAGTCTCAGTATCCTTTGTGGACTGCCAATCCGGTTCTGGTCAAGAGGAAAAATGGCAAGTGGCGCATGTGCATTGACTTCACAGATCTCAATAGAGCTTGCCCAAAAGATTTGTATCCGGTCCCCTGGATTGATCAGTTAGTAGATTCCACCTCTGGGAACAAGCTGCTGTCCTTTATGGATGTCTTCTCCGGATATAATCAGATTCAAGTAGATCTGAAGGATCAAGAGCATACCACATTTATCACTGACCGAGGTCTTCATTGCTATAAGGTAATGCCGTTTGGGTTGAAAAATGCTGGGGCTACTTATCAGAGGTTAGTAAACAAATCTTTTGCTGATCAGATTGGAAGAAATATAGAAGTATACATTGATGACATGATGGTGAAAAGTGTGGATGAACAACTGCACTTGGCAGACCTCCAAGAAACTTTTGCCAACTTGGTAAAAGTAAATTTGAAATTAAACCCAGAAAAGTGTGTGTTCGGAGTGCAGTCCGGGAAGTTTCTGGGCTATATTATAAGTGAGCATGGAATACAACCCGATCCGGACCAGCTTAATGCTCTATTTCAAATGGAGCATCCTCGAAATATTAAAGAAGTACAGCAACTGACGGGGAGATTGGCAGCCTTAAACAGATTTATCTCAAGGTCTTCGGACAGATGCGCCCCGTTCTTTCAAACCCTGAAAGGTGCAAAGGGGTTCGATTGGACCCCACAGTGTGATGAGGCTTTCAATGAGATCAAGAAGCACCTGTGCTCCCCCAAAACTTTGTTTAAACCAGTTGATGGGGAGACACTCTTTGTATATTTGGCAGTTTCAAGTTGTGCCATCAGTGTTGTATTGGTAAGGGAGGTCGATGGTCATCCCCATCCAGTGTACTATATCAGCAAAAGTTTGATAGATGCAGAGAGGCGTTACTTGAAACTCGAAAAATTAGCATTAGCCCTGGTGATAGCTGCCAGGAAGATGAGGCCTTATTTCCAGGCTCATCCCATCATCGTCCGGACTTATTTTCCCCTGAAGAATGTCCTCCAAAAGGCAGATATTTCAAGCAGGATGACTAAGTGGTCAGTAGAATTGAGGGATTTCGACATAGACTTTGCTCCTCGAACAGCAGTCAAGGCCCAAGCTGTGGCCGACTTTTTGGTTGAATTTCACTCCGACAGGGATTCAGAACAGACTACTGACATGAAAGATAAAAATGTATGGGTCGTCCGAACAGATGGTGGATCTAGCACTATGGGGTGTGGTGCAGGGGTGTGTTTAACTTCTCCATATGGAGACAAAATTTACCAGGCTATTTGTTTTGCTTTCAGGACATCTAATAATGAGTCCGAATACGAAGCAACTATAGCTGGTTTAAAGTTAGCCTACATTTGTGGGGCTAAGAGGGTCAGGCTACTAAGTGACTCTCAGCTTCTTATCCACCATGTCCAAGGCCAATCTGAGGCTAAAAAGGAGCAGCTTGTGAAATATTTACTCCTCCTCAAAAATGAAGCACTCAAGTTTAAAGGTGTTGTTTATGAGCACATACCCCGGGCAGAAAATGAGCTAGCAGACTCGTTAGCAACCATAGCATATACGGAGTCATATCCATGGATCCATGTGCTGGAAAGCCCCTCCATTCAACTTAGTAAGGGTACAGAAGAGGAAATTTTTAAAGTACAAGTGAAACAACCTCAAAACTGGAGGTTTCCTCTCCTGCAATATCTCTCCGATGGTGTCATGCCTCCGGATAAGTCACTAGCCAGAACATTGAAACACAAGGCTCGTGGTTTCATCATATTGAGAGAAGTGTTGTATAAAAACTTTTACAGTAAACCTCTCATGCGCTGTTTGGGGGATGAAGAGTCTCAAGTAGTCCTCTCTGAATTGCATGATGGTGAGGGATCAGCCCATTGTGGATTCAGGGCTTTAACAAGAAGAGTTTTACTGGCCGGTGACTATTGGCCATCTATCATGAAAGATGCTAAGGAATTGGTAAGTGGCCTAGTTATTTACAAGAGGTCTTGTGGGCCTACCGGACAACACCTGGGGCTGCAACACAAGAGTCACCTTTTGCTTTGGTCTATGGGATGGATGCAGTAGCTCCCATAGAAGCAACTCTCCCATCATTTCGTGTTCACAACTTCTCCGAACTCGCTAACGAGGTGGCAATCAGAGGTCAACTTGATTTGGTAGAAGAAAGACGAGTTAAAGCTCACCTTAGAGTTGCACACTTTCAGGGTTTGATGAGAAGTAGGTTTGCTTCCAAAGTCAAAAGAAGAGATTTCCAACCAGGGGACAAGGTATTAAGGAAAGTCTTCTTACACACTAAAGAAAATCTGTTCAGCAAATTGGCTCCGACTTGGGAAGGACCTTATATGGTTGTTGAAAGGCTTAAACCATGAACATATTGGCTAGAAGACAAGGATGGAAAAGTTTTGACTCATCCTTGGAATATCGAGCATCTCCGGATGTACTTGGAATAGCATTTCTGTAAATATTTACTTGTTTAAACATCCATGTAAATATTTGGGGGCATACTCTTTCCTCCCTGGTGGCACGAGGAGGTTTTAACGAGGTGTCCGGGCTTTTAATGAAACTTGATGCCTTCTTAAAAAATTTCTAAAGTATTTTAAGTTTTGTCTTTTGTCACACTATCCGGACTAAAATAAAAGAATGATGACCACTTAAATATTCGTCATCGGAGAATTTAAACACTCTCACTATGAAATAACTAAGGGCTATTTAAGCTCTAGCCGGAGGATTTAAATACTCTCACTATGAAATAATTAAAGGTTGTTTAAACTCTAAGCCATCAAAGTTGGAACAGACTATGGAAGAATAGGAGAATTGCACAAAACTAAGATATTTATTGAAAGAACTTAAAGTGCCTTGGCCTTCCAAGGACTTTGGAATTGTCAAAATAGAACAAAAAACCTATCCGGTTAGATACCGGACACAATTACAAAAAAAGTGCCTTGGCCTTCCAAGGACTTTAGTCTGGATAAAAAATAAAAAAAAATAGTTTATAAATTAAGGCTTAGCCTTTGAAGATGGCTCAGCTTCATCTACCTTCTTCTTTCCCTTAAGATCATCTTGATCTTTGTCTGGGCTCTCCCTGGTGCGTTCTTCATCATCGGATAAGGAAGCACTAGAATAACCTTTCAAGTCTCCATCAGCCATTGTATGACACGGGAGGTCGTCAGGCTCAACATGAAGCCATAAATCCCCTAGGTTCCTCTTCGGAAACTTCTCGTGGAAGAGTAGAACCATGTCAGACCTCATCTTGGCATACATTTCCTCCTGGCTGTCAATCATTTTGGTGGCATAAGCGTCGATCTTGGCTTGAATCTTGGCCTCCTGCTCCTTTAGCAAAGTAGCTTTCTCCTCGGCAGCCTTGGACACTGTATTCTCAAGAGAAATTTTGTCATTGGTTAAGTTGGTGATGATTTGGTACTTGGCCTTGGATTCTCTCTTTGAGGTGGCCAGATCTTTCTCCAGACCGAACAGCTTCTCCCGGAGCTCTCTAATGGTGTCCTCTAAAGTGGAGACTTTTGTGGTGCTTGCCTATTGGTTTCTCTTCAACTCCTCAGTTTCTTCCTTTAACATGGCAGCATTGGAAGTGGCAGTGCGAATGTCATCGGATAGCCTCTCTTTGTCAGATTTAAGATCTTTGATGATGTCAGCCTGATTTCGGACTTGTTTTTCCAACACAAGGACAGGCTGAACGTTGCTTAACAAAGAGTGGGCTATGGCATCCCTTTCACTAGAAACGATAAAGGTATTACCATTGAAAGTGACCGTATTTGAGGTGCTCGGAGGGAGGTAAGGCCCGACAAAGTCGTCTCTGGGAAGATTCATGAAGTATTCACCAAGCCCACCCAGACCGGTGATGTCCACTCCGTCAATATTGATATCTCCCCCCTCGACATCATCAGTATGGAAGTCGCCCGGTATCTCTTCCGCTAGAGTTGGGTCAGTAGGATCAGCTTGGGAAGGAGGCTCCGGAGCCCGGAGAGAAAGCTCGTCACCCTTAGAAGTCTTCTTCTTCTTGGCCTCCCGGTCTATGCTTTCGCTTCCCTGTTTACGATTTCTCTTGGAAGCCCTTGGAGGTTTTGGTGGGTTCACTTCTTGCTTTTCAGTCTCTTGCTCCACCACTTCCAAGAGAGCAGCATTGATTTGGCTCTGGACTGGCCCCTCCGGGTCTATTGGAGCATCATTCTCTGCATCAGTAGGGTTAGCACCACCCACCACCTTCTTGCCTTTCTTTATTCCCTTCATCTTGCTCGGAGCCTTGGCCCGGCCTGGCAGGAAGAGTGTCCCATCTAGTTCATGGGTCCTCTTAAACACAACATCCGGAGGAGGTTGAGTGGTGAGCTCCTCCCAAGTCAAGTCTCTCCGACCTGTGGTGTTCCACAAGTGAGACCTTGCCAAGTTGCCACTGGTAAAAGCAGCATGGAATCGGTTCCCCCACCTCTCAGCAGCCCAAGCATTAATCTTGGCGCAAGTAGTCTGCCCGACTTTTAGGTAATCACTAAATTCCTTGGGCAGTTCTGCTGAGACAAAAGTAAGATCAATTAGTATAAACTAACTCTAAAAAAAGAGAAAGAGACAAAAATATAAGGCAGGAGACTTAAGGTCACTCCTCCACTTGCTTCTGAGGAGGCTTGGGTTCACTCCGGATTTGATCTTCTTTTCGTTCTCCCAAGCACCGCTAACAAACAGGAACTGGGTCCTCAAATTCCTCTCTGCCTCCAACAAATCATCCACAGCCTTGAAATCATCCCCTATGTTGAAATGGTAAAAGGGGATGTGGTGGTTTCTACAAAGACTGGCCACAGCAGCAAACTCCTCCATTGGCAGAGGGATCCCGGAGAGCCTTGATGCCATGATGCAGGACATAAGGGTATACCAGGCGTTGGGGCTCAGCTGGCTCGGACATAGTTTTATCAGATGGAAGTATCTGACAATCTCTAGGTCTAATGGGAACCTGAGCCCCCAGTTGAATAGCTCCGTGAACATAACAACTTCACTCAGTTTGCAGTCCATAGGGGTCTCTGGGTGTATGGGGATCCTGATCTTCACATTCTCCGGTATTCCCCACTTCGTACGCATCCTGCCCAGCTCGGCTGTGTGGATGAATGCGTAATTGATTTTTTGCAAGGAGAGGAGGTACCTAACGCTGACCTTGTGAAAACAAGGCCCCACTTTTCCTTCGAGGCTCTCCGGCAGATCCAGATGCCTCAAGCACAACTTCTCTTTGCCTTTGTCTTTTTTGGAAACAGCAGCGCTACTGCTCTGACCGGAGGGCTCAGACTCAAATGGAGCCTCTTCGACAGAGTCCTCCATTATCTCCTCCATAATTGTTGAAGGGTTTTCAGCAGTAGTGGGGGGAGGGTTCAAATTTGACTCAGTTTTGTCTCTGGACTGCTGGGCCTCAGTATTTTTTTTGTTTCTGGCCTCCGGTAGAGTTTCTGAAGTAGAAGCTTCTCTTTGAAGACTTGGACTGGTGCCCTCAGGACCGGACAGTCTGTCCTTGGGGGCTCTAATAGGCACCTCTGACCCGGTGTTGCTGTCTTTAGCGCCCGACTTTGAAGGAGTGCTTTTAGACCCTTCGCCTTTAACTAACCGGCCCTTTCTCTTATCAACTAGCTTCTGAGGGGAGTGTTTCGTATCTGACCCCATTGCTATAAAGGGTGAGGGTTTTTTTATGCTAGTAACTGTTACTCCTGGCTCGACAGCAGGTTCCGATTCCTGAACTGAGGAACCAGAGATAATGGGGGAGAGGTTAGTTTGGAATAGCTTTCTCAGCTTGATGCCTTTAGAAGAAGAAGAGCCTTGATCTGACTCTGTGGCAGAGGTGATTGGTCTATCAACAGGCGAAGTGGGTAACCCTACCGCAATTCGTCTTTCCCTCTCGACTTTTTGAGCCTTCTCTAATTCAGAAAGGTTGAGCCACCCGCCTTTGATCAAAGCGTTCCTCGCTGTAAACATAAACTATTGAGCAAGTTTTTGCTTTAGAGAGAGAGAGCTTTGAGAAATTTTGCAGAGTAAATGTGAAAGAGATGGTAAAACAGTAGAAAGTGAGTTTGAATTTATAGTAAATCTGAAAAAGGAAGTTGATTCCAAGGAGAATTCGAAAAGATTGGTAATGATTAAAGACGGCGCTGATGTCACCACCTTTAATTAAGAGGTTGCTTTTCGAAGAAGGTGGGTTCGAAATTCAAGGTGAAAAAATGGCTAAAACAACCAATCAGAAAGCGACACGTGTCCCACGAATTCTGGTGAAAACCGTTTTGGATTCGTGAAGCTTTATCAGTCCGGATAAACCCATAGCCCAAATTAACAGACCTGTCCGGATTAAAACTACCCCTGATGTCGGACTGTTTTTCAGGTTTTTGACAAAAGTATTTGAACAAACACCTAAAAAAGGGGCTCTTGATGAGTCCGAATTCTGCCTGCTCCCCGGATAGGGACAGATCGGTCCAAGCCCTCCGGACCGGACAGAGCACTTCGAACACTTAGCCAATGGGACTGTTCGAAAAATGACAAAAGTACTAAAAAACCTAAACACTTCTTGACTAAGCTACTTGCTCTCCTACTTAAAGCTCATGGGTCTTTGAACATAACCCGGGTCCATTAAACATGACCCGAAAGCCCATAAGGGCCCAAACATAAGGGTATAAATACCCAACCACCTGCATTAAGTGTGGGTAATGAGAATTAACTGCAACCAGCCAACTTAATTATCTCTCTACTCTCTACTCCAAATATTAAATACCCCCACACTACTATAAAATACCAAACAAATTACAAGCCTACCCTCAGGCGATAATTGTCCACACCACATACTATACATAGAGTAAAATTTTATAAGCAATATTTTTTCACAAATGATGGTCATTCATATGCCCACGTTGTCTCTATCATATAGCCAACTTTCAGTAAAAAAAAGAAATCTTCAGTTATATTCCACTTCATTTTATAAGCATGATGTATTTGATTTGTTGAAAAGCTTGTAATTGTTGATATGGTTCACTTTACTGGTATGTATAGACAAACAATATATAACCAGGTTAAACTAAACATAGAGGTTAGAGATAAGGTTCATTAAAAGAGACTAACAACACATGAATATATGTTTCATTATGTGGAAAATAGTTTACATTTAGACTAAAAACTTATAAACTAATTTGGACCGACGTTGGTCAAAATTAGATGCCTAATAAATATAACCAAATGCAACTTATTTCAACTTATTGTGTTAGCGTTAATCATAACATAAATATAAGTGACATTTGATTTTGACCTGATAAGTCAAAATTACACGTGTTTTTTATTTATACTAATAATACATAAAGATTTTTCCTTCATATTATGGTTATGTGGACAAAATATGAAGATATTTATTCATCCAAAATGTATCTAATTTCGACCCGCTATGTCAAAATCTATTGTATTTTTCAATTTTTTTGAAAAAACATACAATTTATTAATTTTTACAATTTATTAATATTATTAATATTATCATTAAAAATATTAAAAATTAGTACAATCCAAAGCATCATTCATATTACTTCAAAAAAATACCTTACAATAATTATAACAAACTAAAAGATGTATTCTCCAATCTTAGAAAATATATCGTTGGCTTTAACAAGTTCTCTAGTGGTGGATATAATAAGGCGGAGATTTGTAAGAGTATGGAGTCTGATAAGTCGCTAATATTAGTAAGAAATTCTGTCATATCAAGACCATAATTGCAAACAAAAATATTCAATAAATAACCAAACAAAGTATTCAGCTTATAATTACACTAATTTTGACCTAAAGATCGAAAACAATTGAGTTACTAATGTAAAAGGGGAGTGTTGTTTGACACTGGGTATAGACATTTTACTTTTAATCTCTCTTGGGGCTAACATACTTTCTAGATAAGGTTGAACGGACAAATATCGAGTCTATATAATGATAGGTTGTGAGTACTTTAATTTTTAGTCTATATAAAAAAATTTATCAATTTATGTTCAACATTATTAATATTTTTATCATGTTTTTGCTTGCAGAAATCTCACTATCGCCCTATTTTAGATGTTATATTTTTGTGTAGTCCTTTCAATTTGGTTACACCGTCTGAATTCAGTCGCAATATTGGTAAGGAGTTCCATCGTATCAAGATCATACCTGCAAACAGAAATATTTAGTAAATAACCAAGCTAAATAACCCATCAAATAATCGAGCTAAATATCCAGCTAATAATTACACTAGTTTAACCCAGAGGTCGAAAACAATTGAGTAAAAAGGCAACTAAATTTTGGTACAAAATATGGAAGAAAATGGACACTTTTATCGGTTTCAACATGCATAGATAAAAACATCATACATGAAGTTTAAAATAGTATTTAAACTTTTATACGATACTTATATATTAAAAAAGGTGAGAGATGATGTCACTGATATATAATTTTCTATTATTTTATCAATAAGAACGCCTGTTGTATGACTTCGTACAGAAGGTCAAAAACTCGATACATTGGAAACAGTCTCAAATAATTCCACTTGATTGAAACTTATGTCCATCAAGAACATACGGTTTTTTAATGACGCAATATCTTCAATTTCTCAAACAACTTCTTCAAAAGTGGACGGTCATTCACTTGTCCTTATGGTCTTTACCATGCCACCAATTTCAATAAAAATTAACTTCAATCGTACTATAATCAGTATTTGAAGTCTGATATATCTTATTTGTTAAAAAGAATTAGTTGTTGATATAGTTGAGTGCAGTGGTATATATTGACAAGAGATATAGAACCATGTTAAACTACTTGTATATAAGTTTGAAAATATGGTTTATTAAAGAAAATCAATAACATAATAACATGTGCCTAGTTATGTTTTAAAAATATACACCTCATTTCGACCCATGGGATGTAGATGAGTTTACGTGCTATCTTCATACATTATGTGCACTGGACCAACTATTGGATTCTCCTCAACCATAATCGATAATAAAAATATAGTAATAATGTATATAATTAAAAGAATCATAGTATCTGTACGTAATATGTAAGTTTAAAACTCCAACTATTGGTAAACTTGTTCACAATACCAATAAAATACGAGACTCTCAAGCCATCCAAAATGAATCTTAACAAATTTATTTGGAAGACGACGTGATACATGTTATATATGACCAAATTACTGAACTATATGGTTGTGTATGCACTACTCGATCTTGTCCCCGTACCTAATAACATAGTCAAACTATGCTATATTCTCGAATGGTTTGATTGTCCATATATACTCACACGATTTGAAAAAATAGCATAGATAACAACACTAAAATGTTATCAAGTATATATTAATTCGATACAAATTAAAAATTAATAATAATATTATTAAATATGTGAACCATATTAATTGTTAAACAACCGACAACGAGCTGTTTCGTCTTAATATATACAATGTAATATTTCTTCTTCATGCACTATGTAGCTCACGTACAGATTTGTGGCATATGTACGGTTGAACCACGATAAGATTATGATTATGAAAAATTGTTGTATATCCAACATTCAACCAAGGTATTAAAGTCGTTCATCTTATATGTATCGTGTTTAAAAATGAAACATAACACATTATACAAACTTGCAAGCAAATGCATCCCCAATGCACATTGATCTAGTACATCTAAATATTTTTAGGAAATATATTACATCGGAATTTATCAATGTCATAATCTTTTCGGTAAAAACAATAAAACTAAATAAAAAAGAAAATACACTACTATGAAACAATGTACCTCATCCAAAGTTAACCGGACATGAAAATAAAAGGTGGATTATCATTCAACATAACATTTTGAGCATGTTCTATTTGTAAAAATAAATATAATTTTTGGATTTTGTATATTTATTGTCACTTATATCAACAATTGTCCCATCATCGCTTCACTTGTAATGCAGGCTACGTCGTCCAACGTGACTGTCATCTCTCTTAATAAAAAATAGAAGCAATTGGTCTCTAGGTGCCTATTTAAATGAATGTGGCTTCCAATGGTCTATTCAGGTACCAATGGCTGAATACGTCCAACATTTAGTCCAAACATAATGTTGTTGCATGCTTCCTAAATAACTAACTAGACGATCAAGCCCTAACGGAATAGCAAATTCTGCGCATTATAAAACTGGAAATGTATAGTTTCTTGTCTCTTTTGAAAAACATTTCGTTAGAATATAACATAAATATAATACACACTATGGAATAAAATGAATAAAATATTTATAACTACTTACTTTGATGTGATAGATGTTGAATGTCATGTAATTTAAAATTCTCTCGTATATTCTCAAAATATGAAGGATTTGTGATATAAACTTCATAACATCCGCATGGTTCTTGTTTGGTTGAGTCTCATTCTCAAACGATCCCTTTTTCGATGATGAGTCACTATAAGTTGGCTATGTAGTATGGTTCTTACTAGTTGATTGTTCGTGTACTCTCGCCTAACTCGTAAAAAGGTTCAACATATATTATATGTTTGAGTGGTTGAGACTCAATACTTACAAATATGAGGTCGTGGAACATATTTTTTATAATTTTTTCGGTGACATCATATTACAATAAAGTTAAACACGTATGATAAAAATAAAAAATCAAATAACCAACATAAATATATCAACAACTACACTAACTTCAACATAAAATGTCAAAATTAGTTGCATTTATAACTTAATTGATTTTGAACCACGTGATCGAAATTATGTGTAATTTAACAACACTTGATTTGATTTCATTGTGATTCTTCTCAATAATTTATCGATTACACAATCCTTAAATTATTTTTTGTGCATTTATTATCGATACATATAGAAGTGTATGCCGACATAAATACACAAAAAATCTAAAATAGCAAACCAAATACGTTAGTGCAATCTAGTACCAGCTTTGATACATCTTGATCAACTTATTATCATATAGTTACTAAATTAGTTGTAACAAATTTATACAAATCATGATTCGTTATAATGAGTCGATATTCCAAAACACTCACAACAAAAGTTTATCAATTGACACGTCAACGATTATTATTGATTCATCCATCAAAATTTAAAATGATATGTGAAAATTAGTTTCAAATTGATTCCGCAAAACAACCGAAGCTTTGGATTTTATGAGACCGAACCCCATACAATAGTCGAATATTCTTTATGTTAAAGTCGAATTTATTACGCCTTTGTGCACCTACTTTAATTTGTTCAATCTTCAATCATTTTGAAAATATTTTAATAATAATTTATTATGCTAATATATTTAGCACATTATTAACAGAATAATGAAAATAAAAATGCTTAAATGTAAAAGAATTTTTTTTTATAAATTTTATCGTATTTATTGTTTTGATATCATAGTTAGAGAAATTTTAAAAAATATAAGTCTTAAATTCTCGGATCAGAGAAATGGATCTCAATTTTTCGTAGTTTTATTGTTGTTATTTTTATTTATTATTTGAATTTTTGAATTTTTTTCGTTCAAATATATGGTTAGACTATTTTCATCTAAATTCATTATCCACCCGAATATAAAATTAGGCTATTTGTCAAATTTTTACCATTTTGACATCAAAATTATAAAAAAATTGACAAAAAAATAAAAAATAAAAAAATAGTTATTTATTTTTATTATTTTATTTTATTTTATTTTCTCGCAATGCTATTCTGGTCCAAATTTATTATCCTCCTAATCGCTGGACAAAAATATCATTTTATTTTTTAGGAACCCGCTACTCAGAGTGCAATGAGTGTGCAAGGGTAAACCCTCAGTCTGACGCGATAGCCTACAAACCATGCGAGAAGGTAAACCACACAAGGGACTCGAACTCATAACTAAGGATGGCAATGGGCCGTCCACGGGCCGGACTCAGGCCGTCCACGGGCCGGACTCAGGCCGGCCCGATCGAGTCCGTTTTTTTTTAAACGTGAGCTCGAACCCGGCCCGACCTGCTCCGGGCTCATATTTTCAAACCCGAGCCCGTCCGCTAATGTCCGCCGGTCAACCCGGCCCGACCCACGGACATTAATTTTAATATTTTTTAAATATTTTTTAATTTATTTTAAATATATTAATTTATTTTATAAAAATATTATTTTTATTATATATAGAAATATTATTTTTATATATATTTTATGATTTTCGGGCTGGAACCGGCCGGACAAATTTGAAACCCGAACCCGGCCCGACCCGATTGTGGGTTACATTTTCTGAACCAGAACCCAGCCCGTTCTAAGTTCGGATCGGGTCGGGTCAGACACCACCCGAATTGCTACCCCTACTCATAACCTTTGGTCACAAACATGCCATACACAACCAACTCGGCTATCCCATTGGGGTAAAATGTTTCGAATCAAAAAAGTATCATTCTTTGTCTATTATTTTTAACTTTTTTTATTAACTTCTTTTTCGTTTTTTTTATTGTTCTTGATAAATATTAGTTTTGTTAATTACATTAATTAATATATATATATATATATATATATATATATGAAAGAGCGATTGGAGTTTGATTTATGTTAAAAAGAAAAAAAGTTATTCTTGAAACTAAAATGGAACTTTTAAAATTAGGATAAAATATATTTAAAACAACATCAATTTTTTTTTGACAAAACTAATGATTTTAATATATCACATCGAGATAAATATAAATATATATATTTTGAATATAGAATTTTAATATGGGACGGGTATTCATGATAGGATTCTGGATGAATACCCGCGGTATGATATATAAACTTGAATAGAATCGGAATGGGGAGTAAAAATCACAATCGATTCACTTGTATTTTACTTTTTCGGATAATATGTATCATTGAGTCGACTCGGTTCAGATAAATTGTATACGATTGTCATTTAAATATGCACATTTAAAAAAAAACTATTTTTATATTTAAAATTAAATTTAAAAAATCATGTTTAATATATTTTTATAAAAAAAAATATAATTTAAAAAATTATAGTGAGTCATGTAATGTTATTTTAGATGTTAGTGAATAGTTTTAAATAGTTGTTTTAATTAACAAAACAAATTATAATTAAATAAAAAAATATTATATAAAATAAAAAAACCAATATTTAGCCTATAGAAGTAATTGGGTGAATATCATGATATTGTGACAAATAAACCCGACCCGTGAATGTACTTATCCTCAACACTACCACTGGTTAAAAGTTTTTGAGTTTGTGAATCCACTATCTTTAACAAAATCCATATTTTTCATAACCAGTGTTTTATATATATGTTTTTGAGATGATTGGAGATTGAAATTTTATTTTACTGGCACATAAATCTTTTTAGACTTATATGATTCAATTTTAGTTCGAGGCTTACATATTTATAGGGATAAGTGGTCAAAAACTATTATATCAAACACAATTACCCAAGAGATCACAAAATTAGGGACCAACTTTTTATAATTTTGACTTAGAAACAAATGCCAACTCAATTTGTAGTTTTTATAATCTTTCGATCGTCATTGTTCATCAGAAATGAACTATTTTCATGCTGATTGGTTACCTATCTCAGTCATCATATAGCTATGTAGGAGTATTTCGTGACGGTATAAACAATTGTTATTTTGTGGAAAAACATACATTCTTAATTGGTCACTTAATTAAATGAAAAGAAATGAAGTGGAACTTGATAGATCAAGGAATGTAATTGGTACGGTGGGCTATTACATCTCAAGTATAAAGGTACATTCCAACCATTATTTAAATCTTTTTATTAGAATATTATCATTTGGATTGTTTTTAAATGTTTGTTGATTATTTGGATAGGACCTAAATAATTTTATCACTAGCGCATTAATTATATAATATTTTTGGTTGCTTAGAATTATTATTATTTATTGTGTATATATCATTTTTAATTTTGTTATGTTTTATTAGCTTTTTTTATTAGACAATCATACCTCAACTTTTAAAGATCGAAAAAATAAATACAAACTATTATCCAAATCAAACATATAATCAATTTGATGTTATAAAAAAAATTAATCCGATTTTTATTTTTAAATTAAAATACAAACAAAAATAACAATATTTTATAAATTTGTCATCTATTATTAATAAAACCACCTCATAAATTTCAAATTTATCATCACAATCAAATCAATGGATCATGCCCAACCACATATAATAATTATTGTGTAATCTATTGCGATGGTTTTAAAATCAAAAGATTAATTTTACATTTTAATAATATTTAATTAAAAAACTCGTATTAAACTTACGTCACTTGTTATCATATTTCCGCATTGTCTTAAGGAACAACGTGAAGTTTTCGTCTTTGAGTCAATGTGCTTGTTTATTTATAATCTATTTGTGTAATAAGATAACATATATAGAATGTTAAAAACTATTAAAAACAAAATTAAAATTACAAGTAAATGTATATTAACTTACTATTGATTTAATTTTTATTTCTTATAACTAAATGAATATTTGTGGCAGTTAAATGTTTAAAAATCAATTAAATGAGTTTGAAAAAACATTTTGATGTCTGGTATAATATGTAAATGGACAACTAACTATTTGGTATAATATGTAAAAGAACAACTAAATGTTTGGTTTTACTTGATACCAGGTGAATATCTATCTCGGTGGTTAAATATTTAACCTTAATGAAAAATGATTAATTTTAAAGGCAAAACTTTAATATGAAAGGTAAATGTATAACCTTACATGTAAATGTCTAACATGATAGGTTAATGTCTAACGTTACACATAGATATCCAACCTGACGTGTGATGTTTAACCTCAAAATAAAAATGATTAACTTTATAGGTAAATCTCTAATATAAAAGAAATATATTTAACTTTACATATAAATATTTAACCTAACATGTAAGTGTCTTACATGACATATAAATGTTTTACCTTACAAATAAATGTCTAAACTTTCAAGTAAATATCTAATATGAAGGTAAATATTAAATAATAAATTCATTGACAACAACATTTATCGAACCAAAAATGTTTATAAGTCGATAAAACTAATTATATAAATATTATTTAGATATCTTGCAAAGTATTATAAATCACTTATGATAAATTACTTGATACAATTTCTTTAACTAGTATAAAATTAAGAGATAACTGTCATTAGTCATTAGATACCTCTACGTATTTTTTATAAAGGAAAACTTTCGTCAATTAAATGTCAAGTAGATTTAGAGTAGTAAATTTAAGAGTTTAAAAAAGAGTATCGTATTAGAATATTTAATCAATCAATTTACCCTTATCCGTGATGATTACATTACTATCTATAGCAATTATAAATCCTAAATAATCGGGATGGACGACACATGTATCTTATGACACATGTCAGCCATCCATTACAGTAATTATATTTTTTACTCCCTAAGTATAATGGACAAACTTCTTTGATTCGCATGTTCATGATTATCACTCTTAAGTCTCTTTCATTGTCAACTTTTTCTTGAAGATGTTTTTTGCCTTAGTTTTGTAGTTTTCTTACCATCGTCTACTTCTTATTGAAGAGGTTAGTTTCCTATCATATTTATCTACTTTATATCTCATGCATCGTCACAACCACATATTAATATTAGGTGTTATGCATTGTGTAAGTAGCAATATATATTACATTATATAACTTCATGCATCATCTTAATCATTCATAAGTAATTATTTAGATAATATTTTTACTTTGATCATCATCCAAACCAAAATATCTGGTATATTTTAATCATATTTAGCCGACGAGTTGCCTATATTATTTAACCGATACGTTTATCTTTATTATCAAGATGAATCATTACATTTCTCAATAAGGAATATATCATCTGATTGGCATTTAACCTCGTTAGGACTCCTCTCTCTAGTCCTCAAATATATTCATATATTTAATAACTATCAATAAATTATGAAAGCTAAGATTCATTTTTATGATTTTTCTAAAAAGCACTTCATATTCAATTTTCATCGTCCGTTTTTTTTTGCATTGTCAGTTTCCATCATTTATGTATAAAATTAATTTTAACATTATTATAAAAAATGAACGTAATAAGTATTTAAATCTCATCAATCAATTAACGACACATTAATTTTGACACATTCTTACATCACATGGACCATCATCTTATTTTAGATCAATGACTATAATTCAACATTTTTTTAAGTAAAAAAAAAATTAATCAAAGATTGATTGGGGGTTTGTTCTAGTTACACCATTAAAAAAGACTATTATGTTCATATCAATATGAAACAAAGAAAAAACAAAGTTTCACACACAAACGTTCAGCTGAATTTACACTACTATCCTTAAAACACTACAATTCTCATCCTTCTTCACTCTGTAAATTAAATGTTTCTTTACTTTTGCTTATGGTAGATCTCTTCACCGATGACATTTTATACTATATAAATAGGCTTTTTTTTTTCTTTTTACCTTTTTAACGCTTAAACTCTTTAGAGGCAACCATCATATGTTCACCGACTTTTATCCTTTCACACACTCATATATATTTTTATTTTTTTAATTCTTAAATAATGTGACTAGTTAAGACATCCGGTAAAAGTTAGAAAAAAAATGTTCTCATTCATATTCGTTTTCAAGATATAAGAAATTTTGCTCAGCCATAATCAAATTATGTAAATTAATCATCTGATTCCCAAAATGATCAGGGAAATTATAAACATGAAGACGACACCAATTCTTCTAGATGAATCAGAAACTAGAGAATCATATATAAATTCATAATCCTCATTATCGAGCAACGAATATGAAACTTTATCAGACACTGAAATACCCTCTCCCCTTGTAGACACCACACTTGACGTTATGGAAACTGAACAACTCTCCATTGTAGACACCACATTGAAGTTAAACTGAAAGTTACAAAAAACCTAAAATTTATTTTAAAAAATATTCTAACCTTTCATTTTATAATGGTGATATTATACCTCATTAGAAACCATTACTCCTAGAATTGCATCGTCATCTAACCAATATGTTACAAAAGAGAAGTCTTCATTATTAGCTAGTTTTTTTACGAATATTTCTCTAAGCTAAATTTCTTATATCTTGAAAATGAAAATGAATGAGAACAACTTATCCAATTAAAATTAGGCATAAATGATTACGTCCAAATTCATTTCCAAAAAATATAATGACTAACCAAACAACGTTGTTGGTGCCGAAGTTTTTTTTATAGAATGATATAATCGATGTCAGGTTCCCACTTTATCCTAAGATTTTTGAATTCTTCTAGCGGTGTAAAGTCCGCCATAGTTGGTTTACTTCTAATAGTTGGTGAACATTAACAAGTCTGATAATATCCTATGTTTTGCTTAAGATTCACTTCAAAATACATGAAATACTATTTGAGTGTAAATTTAATAAAGTTAGTAAATTCCATTTTTACTACTTCACTACCCCAAAACATTGTATCATAACTAGACTACTATCGTTTGAACACTTTTAAAAAAAATGTAACCAACAACTGGGAATCCAAATCATCAATTTTTTTTGGTTAAACTGAAAATGATGGATGACAAAAAACGTGTTTACCCTTTGTATTCTACTTGTAATTTTTTTATTATACATTAAATTTATCATATAATATTTTAACATTATAAGAGATAAAATATTATCCATATATTAAAAATATGAAGCTCATAGTTGAAGGATCCTCACCAAATTTTTAAATGTTGTTTATCCTATATGGATATACTAATACTATCACTTTTTTACCAAAGAAAACTTCCTCCATTATGGATTTTGGCCGCTAAAAATAATATTTATGAATAAACATTGTGAAGTAATAGACACCACTACCAAAGCCTCGATGGAATAAAAAACTTTGACCAATGTCATGAACGCTCATCTTGGAGAAGAACCTGAATGGGAAACATATATTCATACTCCAAAATAAACAATATCCAAAATGCATGGACAAAATAATCTAAAAGATGTTAAGCTACTAACGATGACACTCATTTTACCAAAAGTAAGAAGTATTTTTAGAAGGAAAAAAATGACAAATAAACTTCTAAAAACAAATGGAAATTACTTTGGAGGTTATAATTTCTCTAACATATATTCTTTAATAACAACTTCATATAATTTACTAATTGTAACATTTTGAATCATGTAGGGTTGATTTAACTATGTTTTCTAGCTAGCACAAACATTTCATATCATGATATCATTTGTTTAAAATAAAATAAAATTCCAACTATAAAGTTTGGTGCATGATCAATATAATTGCAATGATAAATTTTATATCATAATAAAGCTCTTGGACATTGGTTAAAAATAGGAAAATAATGGAAAAAAGAAAACATTGCTTGAATCGATGTTAGATTCAAACAAATTTCATGGACGAGTTTAAAATTACCATAAACAACTGATCAAATAAGTCGAAAAGCTGCAAAGATATGTTGAAACCACAACAGAATAGAAATAGATAAACATGGAGAAATTTAAAACATATACACAAGAAGTTCTAACTGAGGCTAAAAATTCAATAGAAGAAAGACGTATGGAAATGCTTGTTAATATGATTAAACATAATTATGAAATTTTCATGGGGCATTTGTCAAATACGTCCTGAAGAGTATATTCGAAAATTGGCAAACAACAATTATCATATGGACATCATCTCCTCAAAAGACGAAGTTACTTAGAATTAGAATAAGTTGGATAATGAAGGGAACAAAACTCCACTTTTAACCAATGAATACAATGTTGACGATGTGAGTAAAGAACCATTCTCTACTTTGGTGAAATTTATGTAACATGTGTTATATGTGAACTATTTTTGTCTGCATAGAATTTTTGTCCGCTAACATCCCTTTGTCTCTTTAAGTTACTTTATACCTTGACATAATTTACTCTGTCTTAATTGTTCTTATTACGTCTTCCATCATAAATTACTTATTTATAAAATAAATGTATAAGTTACTGTTTATAAACGTCGTTCAATAATTATATAAACATAATCGTCGATAAATGTTCGAACTTTGCATTATATATGTCTAAAAAAATATCTGAATGCCGTTTAAACTCATCTTTGTTTATCTTCCATATGTTTAGTGAAGCTAATTTTTATCCTATTAAAATGTGTCTTCTATAAAACATTATCCATGTATATCATCTCTTAGAGAAAATATGAAAATCATATTTTGGAATACATAATTGAAGGTTGTTTTACAGATGTTGTTTAAAAACATATGGAGAACATCGTCCATGATATAACACAACTATATATCATTTACTTACCTTAATGTGACCTCTTATACTTTTCAAATAGGCTTTGTTTATAGTCACGTTTACTTTAGCCAGGAGGGTGCCCTCTTACGTTTAAAAAGAATAAACATGATATATATCCATGATCACAATTATGACATCTACAACATTCTTAGTGTGACATTTCACACTTTATTAGCTGTGTTTGCTTTATAGTCATGTTCGCATTAATTGAGTATGTAAAATCTTATACTTTATTATCCGGGATTGGCTCATAGCATGTGCATGTTAATTGGTAGCATAATATCAGGTGGACTTGGCTAATAGCCATATCCGCTTTGAATCAATATATAAATTAGTTATAATTTAATAAATTGTGTAGTGTTTTTTACTTGTTGACCATTTAAACGTTGTCATAAAAAAACATATTACTACCGTCATCTTAAATAACATTACCTAGCATCTTAATGTTGAAAATAATAACATTGTTACTATCTTGGAGAAACATCACTAACGTTATCTTCATGTAAAATATATATCATTACCACCAATTTTGTAGAGATACATTACACGTATCAGCTTGAAGGTAAATTATCACCACTAGCATTTTGAATAAAAAAAACATTATTAACCGTTGCTTTATTTTGAACATTTACTTTTATTATTTTGAAATATTTAACTAACTTGTTTGTTTTTAAACACCATTTTCTGCTTAATTATTTTAAAACTAAAAACATGACGACACTTTAATTTTTTGGTAAGACATTTCATTCATAATGGTCTTTACATCGTCTCATTTAACAATAAACCTTACATCATCATGTAGGAAAATAGTATACGAACCTAATATTATATTTCAATTTTATACACTTTGAAATGGTGAATGTTCCATACGTATTTTAATGGATTACCATGCATATCTGTTATTCGGTAAGAACATTTATGTCCTTAGGATAGTACCTTGAACGTTCCATCACAATTATGATCCAGTTTTCATAATTTTTATCTCTCTTCTCGTGAAGCACATTCTTTAACAACAAGATCACCTTCTTGAAAAATCTTCACCTTCGATTTTACCTTGTATCAACTTTACAGTTTAATAGTAATCAACTCTAACCCGGGCTTGATCCCGTCGTTCATATATCAAATGAATGCTCGCTTGTTTTTCGTATCATTATATTCTCATAAATAATATTAAGTTTAATGACTATTAATCATCTATTTTGGACCAACGACTTTGATACCATGTATCGTAGCACGATTTATTTGTTGTTTACTTAAGAGTTGTTCTATATGCCCCCATAACCTCATCGAGAAAATTAGGTCAATTCTATTTTTCCAATTCTAGCTTCTTTTTTATATAATGCAAGATAATCATGTTTATAGATAATATAGTATGGAAAAATGTTGTTTTATCTCATACTTTATGCAAAAAGTATCATCATATAATTTTGAAAATTATAGCCATAATGTGTCCTTAATACCATCATGATTTCAAAACGACTCATAATATTAGACTTTAAAAATTTAGAAATATCTTAGATATTGTCCTCACCAATGATTTCGCTTCAACCTACTTAATGAATTAATTAACAACTACAATAAAAACTCACATCATCCTCGTCGCCATTTGTAACGAACCTACTAAATTAATTCATAACCTATTAAAAAGGTAGAAAGAAGGGTATAATCCTACTGATTCACCATATATATATGACTTATATTAGCGAAATTTTAGCATTAATCATAATTTAAACTATCTTTTTAGTATTGTTACAAGGCGTCAACGAATACATTGCTGCCACATAAAACGTCATATCAACCTTCTAAATTCACATTACATAGTTGCGGTTCCCTCATGCAAATATCTCAAAATAAATAAAACTTATTTTTCAAAGTTATTTTAACAACCACCATGTCAAAATTTTATGGTATATAATTTCATCAAGGACAACGTACTTTGATGCACAAATTGCAAACCTCTAGCTTGTGCTTTATCTGAGGGTAAAAGTTCATCATTTAATAAAAGTATATACTTCATGCACTAATCAAAATTATCATCAACCAATAACACCTCTCGATCATCAATATTAGTCAGAACCGACAGTATTTCCTAAATTGTTACAAAGGGATTATCCTATGCAAACCAAAATTTGTTAAAACATATGTTGTAGCATTTTATAATTGTGTAACTTGTTAGTATCTAACTTTTTTAAAAGCAATTTTCCATATGCTTCACATCGTCCAATTTTTTTTATATTATCTTGCTTTGTTTAAAAAATATCCTCGAGAATTCACAATTACCAACCGAGAATACGATAGTAATCGAATAACCTTTGCTCTAAATGAGTTAATCTCATTCCAGCCAACACTACTTCGTACTCAGTTCTATAATTGGTAGCAACAAACTTGAATTTAATATCTTTCTTAATTTCGCCGCTACCTTGAACCATTAAAACAATACCAACACCACTATCACTTACACCTGAAGCACATCAGCTCGAGCAACCCATTATTGATCTGTTAATTCAATTTTTTTGGTTTATTTTCATTCATAAAAACTTTTTCTTCTTATAACTTATTAATAAAATCAATCAATCCTTGAGTTTTTTTGTCGTTATTGGCTCAAATTGTATCTCGTACTCACCTAATTCGACTAACCGCCTTGTTAATCGTTCATATAGTATTTTGAAACATATTTTAAAGGAAAATACGTTCGCATAACTATCACGTGAGCTTGAAACTAGTGTCGTATTTTATTCTCAGCTACAACTAAACTAAGAACCAATTCATCCAAATTTAAGTATATGTTTTCAGCATCAACCGATGTCTTGTTCACAAAATATATCGTCTCTAAATTCCGACATCTTCTCTAATAAGAGCAACACCAATGACAAAATTTGCGACGACCAAATATATATATATATATATATATATAAACTCTCCCTAATTTGATGTTGAAATTTTGTATGGTGAAGTTAAATACTTCTATAATTCATTAAACACCACGTTTCACTTATCATTCGAAGTGATTTTTTTAAACTATTTTCAAAGTATAAAATTAAACACGTTTATTTGATGTATTGGAAATAAATCTTGATAATACCGTCAACCGACATATTAGCTTTTGAAATTTATTATAGATTTCGATGGAGATATTGCTAACAACATTTTCAGCTTATTCAAATCGACCTCAATTCCCCTGTTACTTATCAAAAACCCATGAAAATTTCTAGATTTAACCCCGAACAAACACTTCAATGAATTCAAGATTATACTTTCTCAGTTCCCTTGTTACTTATTCAAGATTATGCTTTTAATTATCATGTCATTTATGAAAACCAACATAATTTTACCAAACTAGGAAAAAATACGATTCACGAGCCTTTAAGATATAGATTGAACATTTTTCAAACCCAATAAAATCATTATAAAATAATGGAATCCATTTATATTGTTTAAAGTAGTACTTTCTTCATCATTCAGATGCATCTTAATATGATTATATCCTGAATACGCATCCATGATCGACAATTACTCAAGACCAACTGTTGCATCTACAAGTTGATCAATTATGTGTAAATGGAAAGCATCATCCGAGCAAGTACGGATATGATAGTAAAAGCAACACCAATCATAATTTTTTTGTTTTTATTCTTAACGAAAACCAAATTTCTAACCAATTAGGATATTTTGATTCTCGGATATGTCATACTTTTAATAGCCTATCAACTTTCTTGACTATAAACTTATATTTTTATATTGAAAATTTTTTTTTTTTATCTTGATAGATTGGTCTTAAACTTCTATTAAACCCTTACAGATAACCAACCTATTTACTCCCATTATATCAGAAATACTCCATACAAAAACATTCATATTCATTTTCAAACAAGCTAATAACTTTTTTTAAAACCTTCGTATAAACATCCACCAATTTTAACTACTTTTCCGTTGTCCGACACTAAATCTAATACTTCTTCTATTGATTCTGTTTTAATCATATCTTCTCGTGAATCATCTACTTCACATTTCTTAAACTTCATAAAGGGTTCATTACTTTTAGCCATCGGCACAATCCTTGATGAATTTTGTGGTTGTTATGGGATAATATTATTAAGAGTTAAAATAATAAATAATAACAATCTCTAATTGTCATTTTCCTTCCTTTAATAACTCTAGTTTTCCCATTACAAATTACTTACTACACTTAAGGTAAGATGACGCTACAACCTCCATCATATGCAACCAAGGTCGCTCTAAGATTGCATTATACGAACTTGTAGCATTAACGAACATAAATAATATATTAATTGTCTTCTTTGTTCCCCCATTCTAACATATACTATTAAGTCAACTTTTTTCGACACAATTCGTTGATCGTTAAGTGAACTTACTAAATTCATGTTAGTCTTCTTAAATAGTGAAATAATAATCATTTGATCATAACCTCTCTTATACAAGACATTTTATGAACTTCCGGTATCTTTAATCACCCAAAGAATCTCTAAAGTCATCAACAAACCATCTTCATCTGGTGTCCGCAATCATCTCAAATCATCATCAGTAAAAGAAAACGTTAAAGCGAGATTCATGTGTAAATAAGTAAATGATTTGTTAATAAGATGAACTTCCCAATAATTAATCTATATTTTTCTTAATGAATATGTCGTCATAAACAAAGTATCTCATTTATAAATTATTTAAAGCACTTGTTCATTAGTTTTTTTCTAGTTTTCTATTGTCTCCTCTCACGTTTCATATCTTCTCTCATATTTTCTTTCTTTAACAAACTCAATTAATTCTTCATTATTAGTCAACCTTTGAATCTCATCTTTTAACTGAAGTTAGTCTCCCATTGAATGACCATTTTTATTATAATAAACAAAATAATATATTTTGTTTCTTTTATTAACCAATGTTAACATTTATCTTAGTGCGTGATAGGTTGGCTTGCCCATGGTTTCATTGTAAACCATAACAAATGATGTATTCAACTTAGTGAATATTCTATTTTAGCTATCATAATAAGAATATCGAGTTCGACTAATTGGTTCTTTAGTGACATCTAATATCCGTCAAGATTTATTATATTTATTTTCATAAATCTTGGATACTGCCTCCCGAAGCTGATTAAGCCACTTCATTTTTACATCATCATAGCATACTCATCTATTGAACAAACCGTCGAACGTAATCTCTTAACAACTTATTAGTCTTCCAGAATAAATCCATAACATAATCACATTCATGTTTAATTGATTTGTTACCAATAAATTGACTATTGAATGACTTACACAAATCTTTAAAACAGTTAAGTGAACCCAAAAGTTTGATGAACCGAGCTAAAGCACTATGTTTCAAAGTTATGGAGAAATCTAGGAAAAACAAAAGTATCATCAGAATTGAACCCCGATATGATATTATAGAATTGCTCAATGTGATGTTCATGATCTCTAGTAGCATCATACATTTTCAAAGTGTATGGATCAAACTTCTTTGGTAATTTTCATTCTAGAATATTTTGAGTCAATGAATATTGTGGTAGTATATATTGATCTAACTTATGTATCTTAACTATCTAATGGCATTTGTAATCTACATTACCTTTTATCTTATCATTACTTAGATTATTTAACATTTATATTATCCTCTGGATAATCTGAAACATCTTTATTGTCATGAATTCATTCATATTTATTAATATATTTATTCAAATTCACCCCCTTCCTCGGAGATACTTTTTCGGTTATAAGTTGTAAAGTTATACTAATTATCGTAAACCAATTATGACTTTTCTCACCTTGTTGGTTTTGTAACATATTGGGATTATATTTCTCTAAAGGCAACTCATTCATTTGCATTTCCAACACACAAAATAAAGAATTTGACAAATTACCTTCAACTCTGGTAAGAAATTGCTGATAATATCTCACATTTTGGGTTATTAGTTGGAAAGTTCTATTCATCATCTTAAACCAATTAAGACTTTCCTCACCTTGTTGGTTTTGTGACATATTGGACTTATATTGTTCTAAATATAACTCATTAGTTTGTATTTCCAATGCAAAAAATAAAGAATTTGACAAATTTATTTCAATTATCGTCAGCAATTGCTGACAATATCTCAAATATGCTGCTTTTTCTAGTCGTGGCAAGACTGTAACCAATAAATGAAAAATAGAATTCAATGGACCTTATTGTAGAATTTTATTTTCCTGAACCGGAGACGCTAATCTTGGACGTTCATGGTACTGTAGTTGAAATTCCTTATATTTTGTTATTTTCACAAGCTTGTGAACTAACACTCACACTTCTTGAAATCACTGATGAAGATCCACAATAAAGATGTCCAAATGATCATCTCTTATAAACTCTTGGCCTAGTCATCACCATTGTTTACCAACCGATTTATTCGAAGATTTCCCATAGATGACGCCAAAATGATAAAGGAAAACCTTTGTCAAGTAAATACCAAATAGATTTAGACTAGTAAATTCAAGAGTTTTGTAAAGCTTATTTTGACATAATAGTCCACCCTTATTCAACATTCATGTTAATGGATATAAGAGATGTTAGATGAAAAGAGAATGAAGATGATGCAAGTGTTAAACACATTAAAGAGATATGAAGTGAATTGAAAAGACAGTGTAATTTAGTGGGTCATAAATGACACATTAAAGATTGTAAATCTTTTTTACTTTTTAAGTGTTACAGTCACTACAAAACCTAGAGCTGGGGTTTTTGTGTATGCATAAAAAACGACAGAATCACTGTATTTTTTAAATAAAATCGATCTGCAGCAGGTCCGGAGACGTAGGCATAATTTGCTGAACTTCGTTAGCAATTGTGTCTTTAATTTCACTTTATTTTGCGTTTATTTTCTTTTGATTTGATTGCAGGAAAATTGTGTATTTTCCCAAAACCCGTTTTTACCTCAAGCAAATTTAGAAGTGATTTGCCAGGAAATTAACGTATTTCTCTTACAACTGGTATCAGAGCCAGACTAGTAGCGATCCAAAAGAGGTTAGATTTGAGTGGGAGCAATACTACAAACGAAGAAAATGTGAGAATAAAAAAAATCGATGGTGTAGATTTTGAGTTCTGGAAGATGCAGATTGAAGATTATCTATACCATAAAAAACTATATCAACCCCTCTTAGCGAAGAAAGTAGAGAGTATGAAAGATGAAGAATTGACCCTTCTTGACAGACAAGCTCTTGGAGTCATCCGATTGACGATATCCCGCAATGTTGCTTTTAACATCGTAAAGGAAACAACCACGATGGGTCTTATGAAAGCTCTCTGCAGTATGTTTGAGAAGCCATCAGCGTCGAACAAAGTTTACTTGATGATGTGTTTATTCAATTTGCGAATGATGGAAGGCGCGTTGGTAGCTCAACACCTCAACGAACTTAATACAACCACAACCCAGTTGAGTTCAATTGAAATTGATTTTGATGAAGAAATACGAGCATTGATACTGTTGTCTTCACTACCAGATAGTTGGAATACTACTGTCATGGTGGTGAGTAGCTCGTCATGAAGCAATAAGTTGAAATTTGATGATGTTCTTGACCTAGTTCTCAGTGAAAAGATTTGAAAGAGAGAATCAGGCGAGTCATCAATCTCCTCAGTCTTACATACGGAGTTGAGATGAATAAATTCAATCTGAGGATATGGGCGCGGTAAATCGAACTACCGAGGCAAATCAAAAGACTGGAGGTCCAAGTCTAGGAATCCTAAAAAATTCCCAGGGGTTGAGAAAAATCTATTGTTGGAATTGTGGGAAGAAAGAATTATTCGAGATGTATGTCTTTGGTAACCTTGGAAAAGTATATCTTGGTGATGATCAACCTTGTGATATTATTGGTAAATGTACTGTGAAAATTAAGTTGAATGGGCTTGTATAGGAACTGAAAGATGTTAGACATATCCCCGATCTAAGAAATAACTTAATCTCAGTATGGCAGTTGGCTAGCGAAGGCTACAATACGATCTTACATGGTGGCAATTGGAATATTTCAAGATGAACAATGACGGTTTCTTGCGGAAAGAAGAGTGGTACTCTTTAGAAGACAATAAAGACGAGTTGTTCAATTGCAATAGCAGCAGGAAACGAAAATCTAAACGTTTGGCACTAGAGGTTTGGTCACATAAATGTGAAGGGTATGAAAATTATATATTCAAAGGGGAATCTTGAAGGTATTAAGTCAGTCGATATAGACATGTGCGAAGATTGCATACTTGGAAGACAGAAAAATGGTCAGTTTTCAGACGAGTGGTAGAAGCCCAAAGAAAGAAAGGCCGGAGCTTGTTCACTTTGACGTTTGGAGGCCAACAACTGTTTCATCTATAAAAGAAAACACTATTTCGTACCCTTTATCGACGATCATTCTCGAAAGGTATGGGTTTATTTTCTAAAGCATAAATTTGAAGTGTTTGATATTTTTAGGAGATGGAAATCTATGGTTGAGAATGGGACAAGTCTGAAGATTAAAAAGTTGAGAGCTGATAATGGTGGTGAATATAAGGACACCAAATTCAAGAAGTTTTGCTATGAGCATGAGATCATGATAGAAAGAACCGTGCCAAGTATGCCTCAACACAATGGTATTGCCGAACGCATGAACAGAACGTTGACAGAAAGAGCCATAAGTATTCGAATACACTCTGGTTTACCAAAGCAATTCTGGGTAGAATCAATCAACAGATCGGCTTACCTGATTAACCGAGGCCCATCGGTTCCCTTAGAACATAGAGTACCCGAGGAGGTATGGAGTGATACGGATATAAAATTATCACATTGAAGAGTTTTTGGTTGTACTGTATATGTTCATATAAGTGATCAAGTCAGGAACAAGCTTGATGTAAAGTCAAAGAAATGATTCCTGGTAGGCTATGGCGAAGATGAGTTCGGTTATCGTGTTTAGGATGAGGAAACCACGAAGATGACACGAAGAAGAGATGTGATCTTCAATGAAACAGTGATGTACCAGGACAGATATAAAATCAAAGCAAATAACTCAAAGTCGTATGAATCAATATTTGCAGATATCGATGAAGTCCCAGATAGTCAAGAAATATTGCCGATCAGATTAACCCCTCAGTAAGGAAAGTCCGTTGGACAAACCAATCGACAACAATCCGACACCCTACAGTCGACCAAGACAAATCCTATTTTGCAAAGATCTTCCCGACCCCATGTTCCCAACATGAGATACTTGAACTATCTGTTACTTACCGATAGAGGGGAACCTGAATGCTATGATGAAGCTTGCGAGACCAGTGATGCTAGCAAGTGGGAGCTTTCTATGAAAAATGAGATGAAATCTTTAATCTCAAATGATACATGTGAACTAGCTGAGTTACCAATGGGTAAGAATACACTTCATAACAAATAGGTGTACCGGATGAAAGATGAGCATGATGGCTCTAAGAGATACAAAGCCCGACTAGTTGTCAAAGGGTTCCAGCAAAAGGAAGAAATTGATTACACCGATATTTTTGCTCCAGTTGTGAAGCTCAATACTATTAGATCAATGTTCAGTATTGTTGGCATTGAAGACCTTTATCTTGAACAGTTAGATGTGAAGACTGCATTTCTTCACGTGGACTTGGATGAGGAGATATACATGTATCAACCAGAAGGTTTCTTAAAAGAAGGGAAATAAAACATGGTATGCAGACTCAAGAGAAGTTTGTATGGTCTAAAACAAGCTCCAAGACAGTGGTACCAGAAATTTGACGATTTTATGCACAAAGAGAGTTTTCAGAAGTGTAATGCGGACCACTATTGTTATTTTAAAAGATGTAAGTTCATTTATATCATTTCGCTATTCTATATTGATGATATGTTAGTAGCAGGTTCAAATATGGATGATATTAGAATATTGAAGCAACAATTGTCAAAAGAATTTGACATGAAAGACTTGGGTCGGAAAAAATGATTCCTAGAATGCAAATCACAAGAGATAAGCATAGAAACATTTTGCAGTTATCTCAGTCAGAGTACATCGATCACGTTTTGAAGAGATTTAACATGTGCGATGCCAAACCAGTTAGTACACCATTGGCATGTCACTTTCGTTTATCCAATGATCAATCCCTTAGGACGGATGAAAAAAAAGACTTTGTGGCTAAGGTTCCTTACGCCTCAGCTATTGGAAGTTTGATGTATGCAATGGTCTGTACGAGACCAGACATTAGTCATGCAACGGGAGTTGCGAGTAGGTTTATGTCAAACCCAAGGAAAATTCATTGGGAAGCTGCCAAATGGATTTTGAGGTACCTACTAGGTACCACAGAAAAGTGTTTGCACTTTAGTAAGGGTGAGTTAAAGGTACAAGGCTACGTAGATGCAGATTTTGGAGGTAAAATTGATCACCAGAAAATCACAACCGATTATATATTTACTGTCGGAACTACAGCTGTTAGTTGGATGTCAAAGTTACAGAAAATTGTCACTCTATCAACTATAGAGGCTGAGTATGTAGCAGTGACCGAAGCCAGTAAAGAGATGATATGACTTCAAGGTTTATTAACCGAGTTGGGATTCAAACATAAGAAAAATGTTATGCATAGTGATAGCCAAAGTGCAATTCAATTGGCGAAGAATTCAACATTCCATTCGAGAACCAAGAACATCAGTCTTCGTTATCATTTCATTAGATATTTATTGGAAGAGAAGGTGCTAATAGTGGAAAAGATCCAAGGAAGCAAGAATTCACCTAATATGTTGACAAATATAGTAGCCATTGAAAAACTGAAGTTATATTCAACTTCAGTTGGTCTGCAAGAGTTACAAGACCAGAAAGATCTGCTGCATAGATCAAGGTGTGAAGACAGGTTGAAACCAGTCTTCGAATGGGAGATTGTTATTTTAACATAATAGTCCACCCTTATTAAACATTCATATTAATGGATAAAAGAGATGTTAGATGAAAAAACAGTGAAAATGATACAAGTACTAAACACATTAAATAGACATAAAGTGAATTGGAAAGACTGTAATTTAGTAGGTCATAAATTACACATTAAAGACTGTAAATGTTTTTTCCTTTAAGTGTTACAGTCTCTACAAAACCTAGAGCAAAATTGATTTGATTGCAGGAAAATAATGTATTTTCCCAAAACCCTTTTTTACCTCAAGCAAAATTAGAAGTGATTTTCCGGAAAATTAACGTATTTTCCTTACACGTATAATAATATTTTATTAGAATATTCAACAAATCAATTTACCCTTATTCCTCATGATTACATTACTATTTATAGCAATTAGAGATCCTAAATAATCAAGATGAACGACACGTGTATCTTATGAGATGTGACAACCATCCACAACAATAATTATATTTTTACCCTTTAATCATTATGGAAAAACTAGTAAATTAAACAATTTATCAAACATTTAACTGCCAACATATCCACAACTAAATATTTGATATAAGTGCACAACTAAATGTTTAATACAAAATCTAAAGTGTGGTTTTATTATAATTTTCACAAATATGCAAAAGTTAAGCTACAATATCAGATTTCATAGACTTAAACTAAACTAATGCACTAAACTGAAACCGAAAATGCATCATTCATACTTAAAATAATAGTAGTCTTACCTTAAAATATTTATATCATCTAATGTATACCATGAATATAGACAATATTTATCAAAATCTAAGACATAGAATACTAATTTAAAATAAACACTATGGTTGATATAACATTTACTTTATAACACATATAAAAAAAATTGATGAAAACAAGAAACAAACGCAAACAAGATAACGTGATATTTTGAACAAAAGCTTAACATAATAAAACATATTCACATTCTTTTACAATATAAATGAAATATACTAACAAGTCATTAGTACATACTTAACCAGTATTTAGTCAGATTGTAAACCCTAAATTACTATTTTAGTCAGATTCTTGACCAACATTCGTTGGCCAAATATAAAATGAATAGTGGCTCTAACAACAACTACATTTAGAATTAATTATCATGTTATGTCATGATCTCTATCATTTCGTACTAAGCGAGACAAACTATAACATGTCGAAAAACACTGAATATTGAACAATTGTAAAAAAACATTTGTGAATACATAAGAAATCATAATAAATACATATAGAAAAAACTTGTGAATATATAAACAACTAGACGAATTCGAAAAACACTTACCTCTATATATATATAACTTTTAGTTGTATCCATAACCATAGCCAACAACAATGAATAAAATATAAACAAATATTTTGCTCTAGCTATACCAACAACTAAAAGAGTGAACAAAATATAAAATAGACCTTTGCTCTCATGAAAACATTTTTAGGTGTAAAACAAACTTTAGATTTGTTTTAGTGTAAAATCTATCAAAGTTTTTTGTTTGTTTCTTTATAAACTTATATTATAAATACACTTCACAAGATAATATAGAAATTGGCTTCTATTTTACTTATACAAATAAAAGCGATATTGGAATTTTCAGAAAGATTCGTCATTATTATTGCTACACTGAAGAGGAACCAAGAATAACTTCCACTGATACTAAAAGCAATAGAAAAAGATGTATAAAATAAATAAATGCTTTTGGTTATAAATGATAAGACAAGAAAGCGAAAAAAAATTCCTAAAATTTCAATATTTTTTATAAGTATGTGTATACCATAAAACTCAAAGGGATGATGCAATTGTCTATGTGTTAATATATGTTATAAAAAGATAGTATATCGACTAAGGAAAATGATCACAGGAAAATGATCACAAAATACATCATTAGATCTTAATGGGTTAGTATTGGGATTTTAGATATAATTTAATTGTTGTTGTATTGAGTTTTTAGGTATAATATAAGGGTCAGGCTATATATACCCAAAACGAGTTTAAGTATACCCAAAAACAACAGTTGACTTTGGATTGATTTTTTTTTGACATTTTTACCCTCCATCAGAAAATTAATATCAAAACTGCCATTAAGTAAAAAAAACTACTAAGTGTATCCTGAGTATACTCAATTCACCAAAAGTCCTATTTCGCTATGTATACCCAAACAAACACTCTTCTTTGCTGAATTTACTATCCAAATAGTATAGTTTCTTAAAAATTTTGAAACCTAATTCAAACTTCTTAAGAAAATCAAGAACATTCAAACTAAAACACAAAATCGATCATGTCGGAAGCAGAACTAGGGATCAGCGTGGAGGAGTTGATGTCGCTGGAGAGAAGGAATGATGAATTTTCGCCGGAAAAAGAGATTGAGTCGCCGGAGAAGGAGCCATGGTCGCCGGAACCGCCACCACCGTCGCCGGCGAAGGTATTGAAGAACCCGGCGAACCATGCACCATCGGTTCTTGGCCAAGAACCGGCCGTGCGTCACCTACGCACCATCGGTTCCATGTGCTGGAACCGATGGTGCATGGCCACGCAGCCGGTCGGTTCCACAGCCCCAGCACCACCGGTGCTGAGGCCAAGAACCGGTGGACCTGGGGCCTCAGTCCGCTCGGTTTTGAGGCCCCAGCACCACCGGTTCATGGCCTCAGCACCGGTGGTGCTGAATGCTGATGGCCGTGTCCGGCCGGTTCTGAGGCCTAGAACCACCGGTTTTAGGCCTCAGAACCTTGGATTTGCGCATTTTTTTTGAAAAAAAACCTGATTTTTTTATGTTGTTAACTATACTTGAATGTTTATTGTGCTTTTTTGTTGTGTAACAGGGGACGGATGTCGCAAGTGGGACTGATGCACCTTCCGCTACCGATTATAGTCATTTGTTCTTCACTACCGAGTTCTACACACACGACGCGTTGGTGAAATGGGTTACGAAGATCGGAAAACTTTATGGTATGGTTATCAACATAAGTCGGCGCGACAAAGTAAACAGCAGAAAAAATCCGAGAGTTTATTTCCAGTGTGAGAGGGGGGGGGGGGGAATATATTCCAAGGGTTGCAGAAAAAGACCGCAAACGGAAGTCTACAGGAACGAAAAAGATTGGCTGCCCATTTGAGCTTCTCGGGTCAATGGTTGCCCCAGATCAATGGAAGTTAGAAGTAAAATGTGGTACTCATAACCATGACACTTCTATACATCTAGATGGTCATTCTTTTGTTGGCCGTTTGAATGATGAAGAGATGGAGTATGTTGAACGAGTGACCTTCATTGGTACTAACCCCAGAGATATACTGAATGGTGTGAAGAAATTGAACGAAGATAATGTTTCTACCATGCGGACGATCTACAATGCACGACAAAAAAATCGGGTTCTAAAGAAGGCGGGTAGGTCACAACTTCAGTTCTTGTGGGGTGAGCTTAAGTCACACAATTATTATGAATGGCATAAATCTGGTGAAGACGATGGACAAATCATTACAGATTTGTTTTTTGCCCATCCTGTCAGTGTTGACCTTTTGCGCACATTTCCGATAGTTTTGATTATGGATAGTACATATAAAGTGATACGATATGGTATGCCATTTTTCGAGATAGTGGGTGTGACGTGTACTGGATTGACTTTCTGCGCGGCATTTGCCTTCATGTCGGTGAGAAGTTAAACAACTTCAAATGGGTATTAGAGTGTTTGAAATCGTTGATTTCCGTTCATGGAATTGAAGAACCGCGGGTCATCCTAACCGACAGAGATTTAGCCTTGATGAATGCTATAGAAGTGGTATTCCCAGAGACAACGCATATGTTATGTCGCTGGCATATTAACCAAAATGTTCTAGGGCAAACAAGAAAGTACTTCCGCGAGAAAAGTGATCATAAAGAATTTGTTAGTGCTTGGCAGAAGATTGCGTATAGTAAATCAGAGATTGAATTCGATCACGCCAGACGGGAGATGCTATTGAAGTACAAAGCTTACCCTAAAGCAATTGAATACACTGAAGAATCTTGGCTCGATAAGTACATGGACAAATTTGTTGTTTGGAAGACGAACAAAAACATGCATTTGGGACATTGCACAACAAACCGCGTCGAGAGTGCTCATTCTAACCTAAAGCGTTACATACGTACGAGCAAATTAAACTTCGAGTTATTTTGGGGGAGGGTTCATTCGCTTGTTGAAATCCAACATGCTGCCATTAGGTCGTCGTTCGAGAAAAGTCGTTACATAGCACTGCATAAGTTCGCGGATAAACTGTTTGATGATATTCGAGGCAAGGTTTCCCACGTGGCGTTAGAAATATTTTTCTCTGAAGTAGAGAAGGCCGAAGATACCAAGATGGTCACTATTGAAGATGGGCCGGATGTTAAAGACACTGGCGAGTGTATATGCGCTGTAAAATCTACCCATGGTATACCTTGCTATCACCAGGTCCGCAAGTGGCGTAAAGGTGGAATGTCTGCCTCTCTAGATGCTTTTCACATCCACTGGACAAGGTTAGAAATAATGCCTCGTACTTTCCGTACGACCATGGAAATTCTCAAAGATGATCTGCTAAAGCTAGTTAACGATGTTATGGATACGAAAGATGAAAGCCGTATCAAACATATTTACAAGAAATGGTTTGAAGTTGTTTACCCTGAAACATCGTCATTGCTAGAGCCATTGGAGAAGCAGAAACACCGAGGCCGCCCACAGGTGAAAAGAAAGTTAGTGGTTGATACATCATCCACTAAACGGGACATGAGCGGATGGGAGTACCCGCTGAAAGAGGATGAAGCTAGTCATGACGCAGTCATGCAGTCTTTAAAACCAACAAAAGTTAAAAAGAGTAAAGCAGTTGGTAGTGAATCAACGATTCGGGCAGATGTGTCTAGAGTACCTCGTACTCGTACTCGTACCTCTTCCATTGCCTCGCTAGGTAGCAACATCGTACAACCGTCCATTGATCGAGTCACAGAACTAGTACATGACCCGAAAGGTTTTTTGCGTTGGTTTCCGATTCACTTCAACCCTTTTATATCGGGTATTAATGATGTTAAGCCAGATGGACATTGTGGATACAGAGCAGTTTCATTCGGGTTGTATGGTCATGAAGAAGGATGGCGAGGTGTTCGGAAGGCAATATACGATGAGCTAATGGAAAACTACGACACATACAGCAAGATTTATAACGGTAAAGAGGATTACCTGAAGGTTGCAGAAAGTATAAACTACTACGAGACACCAGCATCACCCAAATATTGGATGACAATGCCTGAGATGGGTATTGCGATTGCAACCAAGTTCGAATGCATTGTTCATTTTGTGTCACTCGTAGGGAATCACAACTGTAGTCATACTTTTTTACCTCTGCGCGGTAAGCCTCCCATTATGGCCCAAAGACGTGAGATTGGGTTTGGATTCGTCGATACTAACCACTTTGTCAATGTAAGTCATTCGATATATGGTTATGTTTTTTCTCACCAATATATAACTCAATTGTTGATTCTAATTTAAGTACCTATGAAACAGTTATCAATCAAGCCCCTTTGCCCTTGCGCACGCATACATCCTACGTGGCAGAAGTTGAAGAGCGAAGAGGCTACGCATTGGGAGCTACCATTAGTTGGTCGCTGCAAAAAATATACGGAACTCGAAGGTAGAAAGCCAGTTAGTTCATTCCCATAAGTAACTAATCTTGACGAGTTTGTTTAGTAGGTTTATGTGTTTCGGTCGGGTTTATTGTTTCAAACTCTTCTGTGTCTTTTGGTCGCTTTACGTCATTTGTAAGGATTTATGTTGTTTAGAACTTTGTTTTACTACATCGTTTTGGTTGTTTTAGTATTTTCTCTATTATTGCATTTATTCATTCAAATTACCGACTAATAACGATAAGCCAATAATCATTTCATAACTAAAATAAAACATCACAAACAAGCAAGAACAACATATTCTAAACATTAGTACATAACTTGATATATAACAGACAGTTAGTCGAAATCATAGCCTCCATTGTCGCTGAGAATACGCACTGTTTCCTCCTTTATGGCAATTTGAGAATGAACGTATTGTGCCATTTGGAACGACATATAGTCTGTGATCATTAGACCAAAGGAGTCGAACGCTTCATTCCTGACTTCTGGGGGCTCGTTAAACACCAAGAACATCGGTCCACTAGTTATAGCCTTGTACCTAGTGGCTACCTCTTGACGAGTACGGGATCGAGGCATTTGTCTAGATGTAGACATTTCGCCGTACATGAAATACATCATACACAAAACTTCATCAAAGAACTCATCGGTATTATCGTCCGGCCGTTTGAACTTCACAGCTTTCGCAGCCTTGAGCAGATAAGCATCATCAAACACACTCCAACCCATTAAGATAGACTTCAACTATGTTAAAAGGAGAGTTTTGTGTGTTTGGTGTTGTAAGGTATGCTTCCTTATATAGAAGAATGAGAGTTTACATTGGCGGGAATTCTAGAGCGCGAAAAAAGAAAACGCGGGAAAAAAAACCGGGAAAAAAATTCCAAGACAAAATTGCGCACCATAGGTACTGTCTTCTGTGTACCTATGGTGCACAGTCTGGTGTACCGATGGTACACCACACTGTGTACCTATGGTGCAAACTGCGTGCACCATCGGTACACAGTCTAGTGTACCGCCGGTACACCACAATGTGTACCGATGGTACCATGTACCATCGGTACTCCCTCCTGTGTACCCACGGTGCACGGGCTACTGTACCATGGGTACGCAGTAGTGTGCACCATAGGTACCACTGACTGCGTACCCATGGTGCAATTTAACTTGTATTTTTAAAAAAAATATGTTTTCGGTGTTATGGGGTTTTTTTGACAAGTTTATACCCGAATGTTATTCTGTTATGGTGTTATGGATTTTAAGTGAATTAATTACTATAATAATTTTAGTTTTTGACGAATTTAATATGAAGTGAAGTACAAAAAATAAAGAATTACTAGTATAGTGTTATGGTGTTTTCAAGTTATGGTATGACTTATGTTAGATCAAGTTAAGTACAAAAACTCAATAAGAACAGTAGAAGCAGTAGATAGTAGAAGTCATAAGTCGTATTACAAAGTAGATGTCATAAGTCATAATACAAAACAAGATACTGAAACAACTAAGAAGTCCACATGAATGAAAGATCATAACAACGCTAGAACAAGTCCGATGATGAGGACGAACAACCATGGAGAGAATAGCTGCAAGACCTGATCTCTCCACCTCAGCGCACCCGCCTCCCCACGCTCGACAGGCATAGTAACAATGGAGCGAACGACGTCTAAAAGTCTATCGTCCGTGGTACGCGGTGGGGGAGTGATAGTATGCCAACCATAGTCAGCCAGGTACCTCCAGTAGGTATTCGTCGCTGACTGTCTATATGTGGCAATGGTAACTGTCAAACGATCCTCAGCAAGCAAGTGCTGACGCCAATCTAGCCATGCGCTCTCTCGCCACGTGTACCTGGCCAGATCTCCTTTCCTGTAACCAGGTCGTAGTACAAGTGGGAGTTGGGGCTCATCCTGAACCCGTCCGAACTGGCGCATAACCCGATCAGGCATGTAGCCCTCGGCCGTGCTCATCATCCGCAAAGGATAAACAATAGTGCAGATCTCCTGGACTGGAAACTGGACTCTAATGTCCTCGTATGGCTCAAATAGCACCTGTTTCAAAACATTTAAAAAAATAGATTGAATTAAAATCCTAACACTTAATATCAATATTGTAATCGAAAACAAATATTTACCAACTTACATCTGACTCCTTCTGATCAGCAAGGAGAGTACGAATGACCGATTTGGGGCGGATGTTTTGCCCAACAATCCGCTTCGGCAGCCACTTCACAATCCTAGGCTGCCTCGATACGTGGTCAGCATTCTCTGAGGCACTAAACGTTGGGAAGTGGTCATAGATCCAACAATCAAGCATAGCTACAAAACCATAAAGGTTATGCTTCGATGCTTTCGAAGCATCACCCAAACCACGGAACAGGAATGCCAATGCACTCGTACCCCACGCTATATCCCACAACCCAGAGTCCATATTGGCTAACCCGTACAAGTAGTCAGCCTTCACACTCTTCTGACTAGTATCCGCAAAAATAGTGCAACCAAATAAGAACATAAGGTATGCTCGTGATACATGGCGGATAGTCTCGTCATCAGTCTGCTCGATGTAGCGCCCCCTGGTGAAAGTCTCCCTCAGCCACTTTATCTTGAAGCCAACGCCTCTGGTGGACTGTATCTCTGTGCGGACCTCATCCACTGTCAGACCTAACATACTAGCGTAGTAGCTGTATGCCTCGTCACGTGGAGCCGTGACTACATCAAGTGTCCGACCAACTACAGGGAGACCTATAATGCAGCTGACATCATCGAGCGTAATCGTCATCTCTCCAAATGAGAAATGGAAAGTGTTGGTCTCCTGATGCCAACGCTCAACAAAAACCTCGTCTAAGACGGAATGTGTGAAGTACTGAGGCAGGTGGGCTATAAGAGGACCAAAAGGAGTCCGCGCCAAAAATCGCTGCACATCTGGCTGAGCAGTCAAGTCCCACATACGTAGCACATTATAATGTGCCTGTACGCCCAGTGTAGTGCGACCCTATAAATTAAAAACAAAGTCAGAACATAATAATAGTAAAACCTTAGATTAGACGTTTAATAATTAGGTACTTACCTGTCCGATGAAGACGTGGTACGCCTCATGCTCCTTGTAGTCAGGAAATAGAGGGATCTTGTTGCATTTCAGAAATGCAAACATCTTTCGCTGCTCCTCGGTGTGGATGGCATCTATGTGCTCCTCGTCAATCGTAACCTGCTCAGGGTCCCCAGTGGCATCCACCCTGTCGCTAACAGGTGGTGGATGTGTAATAGTATGCGCAGGGGACGCAGCTCTGCGAGAAGGCGAGGGAGGTGGTGGATCACTAGCAGTGGGAGGTGGTGATCTATGTGTATGCGATGACGACGTCTCTCGTCGTGAGGACCCTCCACATCTGATATCAATCGCCTCAGTCGCTATGGCCTTTTCCTTCATCTGGCCATGCTTGATTCGGCGCAAAGACCGATCAGTCCGTATCCGTTCCTCCTCCTCCCTAAGACGAATAGTCTCAGAGTCATCAGGAGTATCTCGTCCGCGCTTGGCATCGCGGACCCGCTCATCCTCAACCGCGCGAACAGTCTTAATACTCTTGCCTGGCGGTGGTGGACGTGACCCAGGGGGGTACGCCCTGGATCGTGGAAGACGTCGCTCCTCCACTGCGTCTGACCTACAAAAATACAAAACAAAGAAAGAAATTAATAACACTAACATATATAATTTAAATCAACAACACTCATATACGTATGGTGAAATTTGAAGTTTTTTTATTAAAAAAAATACCATACCAGAACTTTTGGAACCCAAAAATTAGAGTTTTTTTAAAAAAAAATTCGGGTACCATAGGTACCAAAGAGGGCGAACCGAGCGGCACGGGTGCGAGTGCCGCTCGGTTTCGGCACACAGATGGTGTGCCGCTCGGTACACAGTTGGTGTACCGAGCGGCACACCATCGCGCACCACCGGTGCGGCGCCGACCATTTTCCAGCCGGCGAGTTGGCTGGAAAATGGCCCCAAAAATCATCCTAATCCTACCCTAAACCCTAATTCTCTACCTAATTCTACCCTAAACTCAAAATTGAACCCTAAATCTAACAAAAAACTAAAATTCATACTTAAAACTAACAAAATTAAGTAACAAAATTAATTTGAGGACTTACGTAGGAGGCGGCGGAGGGTTTTTGTTCTTGACCATAATGAAGGAGGAGGAGGATGAGTGGTGGTGGTGGTGGTGGTTCGCCGGAAAAAATAAGAGATAAGTGAGGTGAAATTCTAGAGAGAAGTGAGAGGTATGAGTGAAGTGAGAGAAAGTGGAGTGGATGAAGTTAGTAAAAAAAATGGCTTATATACCCACAAAAGGGCATTTTTGGAAAAAATTGGGTATACTTAGATCACCTTTGGGTATACTCAAAATTGGGTATACTTAAACTCGTTTTGGGTATATATAGCCTGACCCATAATATAATTGATGTTTACTTAATAATTTTTAGGATATAGTTTATAAAAAAAAAACTTAAGTAAATAGGCAATCAGTTGGATATGACTAAACTTATTTCCTTAAAAAATACAAGTGGTTAAAAAAGATATTTTCGTTTTTAAGTATTTTACTATTTTGCTCTTTTAACCACAAAATAATATTTTGATTTTTTTATAGCTTAGTAATTGAAATGGGTATTCTAGATCAAAATCAAAATCATCCAAAACAATAATATTTAATTATTTTTAGAAATCATAAATGTTTTATGTAAAAAGAAAACTCTAAACAAAAATAACTCTAATTCAAACCTTAAAAACTTTCAAAATTGAAAAGAACAATTTTCAGGATGAAATTAAAAATCTATAAAAGATAGACATGCAGATGGTACAAAACCCTGATACATGCAGTGTAGGCTGGGAACACCAAGCCCCAAGGGGGTAGCCGAGTTGGGTGAGTATGGCATTCTTATGACCACAAAGTCATGAGTTCGAGTCCCTCTACATACGCTTTCTCGGCTGAGCCTGTCACCTTGTGTGGTTTACCTTCTGGCGTTGGTTTGCAGGCTATCGCGTCAGACTGAGGGTTTACCCTGTGCGCACTCATTGCACTCCGAGTAGCGGCTGCGGGTTCCCTTCTTAAAAACAAAAAAAGAAAAAAAAAGGCTGGAAACACCAACGGTGTAAACTAAAAACACTAGCGGTATTGGACATCGACATTGTAGATTAGGGACACAAAAGGTTTTGAGCCATAACACCGACATTGTGAGCAACGCACGGTGTATATTAGGGACACAAAGGGCATGGAACCATGACACTGGCATTGTCTGCAGTATCACGCACGCTGTTGACTATATATAGTGGTGGTACAGTGTATTAAGAATAATTTAGCATAGTCTATTTTATATAACTATTTAATTAATCATAAAATATCATAATTTATTTATTGATTAGATAAAGTAATATAATTTTAATAATTTTAATATAATTTTTTATTTTTTATTTTATATAATATATAATTATTATTATTTATTTATTTATTTATTTAGAGGGTTAAATAATACCTTCAATAAAAACAATTTCAATATCAATTCAAAATTTATTTTATTTTTATAAATAAAAGTTATAAATGTGAATTTATAATGGAAATATTAGTCGATCTATGTAAATAGATTAATTCAAAATAGATAACTTATGTATCATTTATTGATTTAAATCAAATCATATTTGATTTTCTATAATATTTTAATAAATTTATTTTTATTCAATTAGTCATAAAATATTCTAAAATTTATTTATTTAGTGCATTAAAGAATTAACGTATGTATTTATTCACCCGTAAAATATTTTAAATTTTACTAATTTCACGTATTTTACTTGTAATATAATAATAAATACGTATTTAGTGATAAAATAGAACTTATAATAATTTTGGGTGAACTTAAATTTAAAACTACTTAGTCTTTTGATCAAGAATTTAGTTATATCCTTAACGCTTTAATCGGTTTGTTTCTTATTGGTTATGGTCCTCTTCTCTGTTATAAAAAGTCATTAACAAACATAGTCGTACTATCGTCTTGATTCTTGATCTACAAACAGCAAAAAGCATGGTTAAGATCATTTTTTTATATTTAGGTTTTTTTTTTATTTTTCTACAAACTATAGTCACATTATGGTATAGGTTTATTTGTTAATTTTGTCTAGCATTGACACGGTTCTTGTTATTCTTGTTGGTCTTACGTCTGAAGGTTGGGTAAAATATCGTATTTAAGTATTTTTTTAATTTCATTTTTGGTCCTACCGGGTAACTGTTAGTATACATAAACAACATATACTCTAAATATGGTTAGTCCTAATTTTTGGTACATTTCATAATGCAATATCTCAAACATGGCAAATGAGTAAATGATGTTCGTTTGAAAATTTTATGGATGGTACTAATTGTTATTGTTTTCAATAAATGTTGGGATGCCACATGCTACAATGAATGTACTATAATTTTGTATTTAATAACGTTCTTGCATTATGGTAATTGTGTTTGGGTGGCGACCAAAGTACCACATCCCACATTGGTTAAACATGAGAAAGATTAATAGTATATAATAAAGAACATATCTCAGCTAGTATGAAGCCTTTTGAAAGTGGACCAAAACCAAACCCATGCGGGCATTCGGGTTCCAAAAGAGACAATATTATATTAATGTAGAGATCATGTTGTTCTTACTTATATACGGAGTTTGGAGTCCCACTGACTCATCAAGCAGTGTGATAACCTGATTAGAGTGGGCAAATGAAAGTCAATTGAGATGATACTAAAAATGTTACTTTGGAGTCCCACAGACTCATCAAGCAGTGTGATCTCGTGGCTCATCAAGCAGTGTGATTCTCTTGGAGAAGAGGTGAGCAACAACATTAGTAGTGCCTCTATAATTCAGGTAGTCCTAACCTGATTAGAGTGGGCAAATGAAAGTCAATTGAGATGATACTAAAAATGTTACTTTGTTCGAGAGGAGGATTTGTTAAGGTGGCGATCAAAGTCCCATATCCCACATCGGTTAAACATGGGAATGATCAATGGTATATGAGTAAGAACATATCTAAACTAGTATTACGCTTTTTGGAAGTGGACCAAAAGCAAACCCGTGCGGGCCTTTAGGATCCAAAACGGACAATATCATACTAGTGTAGAGTGGTATATGAGTAAGAACATATCTAAACTAGTATTACGCTTTTTGGAAGTGGACCAAAAGCAAACCCGTGCGGGCCTTCAGGATCCAAAGCGGACAATATCATACTAGTGTAGAGTGAGATTGTTCTTACTTATATACGAAGGCAGAATATGGGTACCACATATTACCAATATTGTCGTTAGTTTAGCTAATAATTTGTATTCAGTTATTGCACTAAAGATAAGTGATGTAGAATTTTTGAGGAATGGTCTCGGCTAACACTCTTGTTTTATACTTTATTGTCATTAAAAGTATGAATCGACATATATGTAAAAAATGGCTTATTAAGTAGAAGGTTGTTCCTTTATATTTCTTAGAGGCGTTTTTTCAGTTGGATTATCTACTTAAATGGAAGACAATTTAGGGAGTGAAATAATTTTTACTATCATTTGTGTTTTTTATGAGAGTTGACCGAAATAAAATTATTTGATACTTGCTAGATAATATTATGTATGAAATGATCTTGTATGGTAATATATTTTAGTAGTTTCAGTAAACCTTTTAATCCAGTAAACCCTATATTTACGTGCAGTTCAACAAGTGTTACGAGAAATTGCATAAATTATTCTATAAATTTATAGTAATATGTTTTTTTTGCATTGTAAACAATACTTCTAGATATTCACAATCATTGAAATTAAATTTCAAATTTTCTCAATAAGTGTATAATCACATTTCGATTTGGTCTTAGGGAGTGAAATAATTTTTACTATCTTTATCATTTGTGTTTTTTATGAGAGTTGATCGAAATAAAATTATTTGATACATGCTAAATAGTTTTATGTATGATAATGATCGTGTATGGTTATATATTTTGATAGTTTCAACGATTTTTTTTATCTTGGAAAACCTTATATTTACGTGCACTTCAACGAGTGTTACTAGAAATCTCATAAATTATTCTATAAATTTTATTCTAATATGTTTTTTGCATTATAAACTATACTCCTGGATATTCACAATCATTTAAATTAAAATTTAAATATTCTTAATAAGTGTATAATCATATTTCAATTTGGTCTTAAATACGTTGATACAAAATGAGGTTTCTAGAACTTTGAAGATTATTACGAGAAATACTATAACTTTGTCTAATTGTTTTATTTTAACGTAGTATTTTTTTGTATTAGAAACTCGTTTTTTAATTAACACCATATCATTCACAAATATTATTTTTTTATAGTTAAGTATAAAACCAACATATAAGTAACATTTCCGTATCGACATTATTTAAAAAAATTCTATATACTTAATAATTTTAAATTATATATTTTATTTAAAATTTCAATATGATACAGTATTAACACATAATTGATATTAAATACTAATTCCATAAAAAAACAGTATGATATAATAATTTTAAATTATCTTATCATACCAAAATTTTGGTAAAAAATCGGTATGGATTGGTCATGTATCGGTATGACAAGACAATATAAAACACAATCCCACCCTTAGGAATGCATTAGTTTTGCAATTAGAATATACCATATATTAAATTTTGTACAACAATTATTATACTACATTATGTAAGAAAACTATCATAAAACATTTTCCAAAACCACTATACGACGTTTCACAATATTAATATTTTTTTTCAGAGGGAACCCGCAGCCGCTACTCAGAGTGCAATGAGTGCGCACAGGGTAAACCCTCAGTCTGACGCGATAGCCTGCAAACCAACGCCAGAAGGTAAACCACATAATGTGACAGGCTCAACCGAGAAAGTGTATGTAGAGGGACTCGAACTCATGACCTTTTGGTTATAAGAATGCCATACTAAAAAAAACAATATTAATATTTTATAATTAAGAATTTTACAATTACATTTATATGATATGTTTAACAACGGGGCCAAAACCATATGACCCTAGTTAAGCCTACCCATCGTATAGTAATGCTGAGTGAACTGTAAGTGATCAAGAGATAATATTTTCAGTCTTGTTGGCCATTATCGTACTACCTACAACATATAAGATATAATCTCAGGTAACATGAGTGACACAGGCATTGATCATAGTAGCCTCATGATAACGTTTAGCAGAAAATATCTCCCGCAATGACGACAGATAAACTATAACGACACAACCCCGGGCTCTCTCATCCTTACTAGCATACTTAACGAGATCAAAACACATACCTTATATGGAAAGAAGTATGAAAGTCGTTCAAAGTCACGGTAATCTCACTCGAAGATAAATAAAAAAACAAATGTCTCTGCATTCCAACGCTCGAAAAAGACCTCAATCATATGGATGTTGCCATACCAACAAGCATGACAATCGATAAGAGACCCAATTGACGTACACATAACCTATTCGCGGACTGTAGTCTGATTGCTCAGATCCCATTAGCGTACAATGTCGTGCATAAAGTAGGAGCGTAGTGTTAGTCGATGCACTAAAAATAATTTAATAAAAAATATAGAATATTATTAGTCAATAATAAAAAATATGGAATACTAGTAAAAAATATTTTTAAAGAAACTTACATCATCCTAAAAGACATTGTAAGCCACATGCTTCTCGTATTCTAAATACAAGCGAGACACGTGGAGGTTGGTGTGTAAATATATCTCCTCTAGGGTCTGCACTCCCGATGATGGCCCAACACTACTCTCACATGTTGTAGGAGAAGGAGAATAATGAGTACCCTCGTTAGAGGACGACTCTACCAATGTGTAACATCGATTATGTCACACTACAAGAAGTAAGACCATCTCAAATCAACTCTCATGATGTTAGTATAAGAGATGACGAGTGCTCGCCTACCTTTCTCCTCGTTACCTTAACTTTAACCATATCTACAAAAAAACAAGAGTTATTTTATGAATAAGTGAATCAAAACACAAATTTACCAAATGTTACGCGAACTATATACTATGAAACTATATATTTTCTGTATTATTGTCGCACAACATATGAAATGAGTCAGTAAAACATATACAAAAGCATGTCGAAATCGCATAAATGTAGCAATGAAAGTGTAAAAATCGCATGAAGTATATGCATAATATAATTTTCATTGCATAAATTGCCCGATGAACCGCGTTGTCGCCGCATATAGGTTTGTGATAAACAACATCATCATCGTATGCTATATCCGACGACCTTGAAGGTAATTTTGCGATGCATGCAATGAATAACATAAACCCAATTCAAAAACCTAAAATTTTAAGTCATTCAAATCCAAACTATTTTCAACAAAAAAATATCCCAAACATACCTCTATCAATTCTACACACTATTTAATCAATAAATCATCAAACATACCGATATCAATTATACACGCTATTTGGTCAACAAATCATCAAACATACAACTAAAAAATAATATGAAATTCATTCTTTTTTAAATTTAAAACAACTACAAAATTAATGAACAAAATAAAAAACAAATTATATTATTATGCATAATATTACATACTTTAATGGGGCGCTGTTGGCACCACACAGCCCAGTAGTAGTCGGCCACTGGCGTCACAATTCTGACCACTGGCGCCACATTGGCCGGCCACTGGCGCGACAATGATGGCTCTGGTGCCACATTGGCCGGTCACTGGTACCACATTAGCTGGTCACTGGTACCACAACACCGACCAAATTGCTGGCCACAATGGTGCCACATGGCTGACTATAGTGGTGCGAAGTCGGATTTGAAAAATAAAAAAATTGAGAGATAGTTTATAAAAAAATTTAAATCGAAGAAAAATATGTTTTTTTTTTTTTTTTTTTTTTATAAAAAAAAGGTAAAATTATTTAAAAACAAAATTTAATATATGGAATCTAATTGGATGAGAACTAGCTGCGTCCTAACCAAAACCACTCATTTTTTGTTAACGTATTGGATCCGTCCGGGTCGGACATTTACGGGTCGGAAAAATCCGTATCTCTGCTGTCTGGACAAATGAGTGAGCCGCCGTTTCATTTTACCCGACCGGTATTCAAGCACGAACCAGGCAAGTGTCTCAACCACGGCGGCGACGACAATGAAGCCAACGCTTCTCTCTATAGCTTTCCTTCTGTCTCTATCATTATTGGGTTGTGTATCAGATAGCGTTGGAGAATGGCAAATCCTTACCAACCTGAACTACTCCTCAGAGATCCAACAACATCCTCATATCCTCCTCATCGTCACCGTTCCATGTACTCTCCATCTCTCTGTGATTTTACTACTTCAACACTGTACACATTGTCTATAGATCTTATGAATTAGACTGTATATTAGGGAATGTTTGCTTTCACAGTCTTTTGTTTGTGGAATTTAGTAGTTTCAGTGGAATTCATTCTAAATGTAGAAAGGGAGAATGGTATAGTATATCCTAGGAATGTCAGTGGCACTACACCCTAATTAGTCAATGCTTTTATAGTTTTTTAATAGTTTTTGTGTCGAAGATGGGTTTGAATCAGTGAGTAGTCGCCATTTGTATTTTAGAGTTAGTATTAGTGGAGAATTATACATTGTATAAAGCAATTTGGTGTTTATCAAGCATCATCGCGTCACTGAATTCATAGAACAGCTTTGACGTAAATAGTCAGTACTGTACTAAGCATATGTTTTGTGTAAAGCTTTTAAGCTAACAAGCTAGCCAGAAAAGTTAATATTTTTGTTTTTCAAAAGCTAGTTTGTTTTACTGTACTACAAAATTTAAATGCGAGACCAACTAATTAACCTTTTGTTTATAAGCAAGCAAAATGGGAATAAATTTGTTGCGTTTTAGCCTACTAAACGGTGTTATCTCTCTCGCCACTGACTTTGCTTTCCTTTTTTTGCAAAGGGTGTGGTGAGTCTCGTTCCCTAATGAAAGAATTAGCTCATTTGGTTACTGCCAGACAAGGGGAGTTTGACTCATTGAAGCTAATGGTTATGTATAAAAATGAAGAGAAGTTGCTAGCAGATGCTATTGGTGCTACTGATAAAATAACTATCTTATATCATCACCATAGTAAATCTTACAAGTACAGGGGGAAAATTCGAGCACAAAGTATATTGTTTTCAGTTCATCCGCATCTGTCAGCTTCACCTAACGAGCTATCTATTAAACACCTAAAGTCTCATGACGAATTGAAAACCTTCCTTGAATCAACTGACAAGGCTTTACTTCTTCTGGAATTTTGTGGATGGACCCCTATGTTGTTGACTGAACTGAAGAACAACGGAACTGAAACTGGTTTTGGCGTTGTAGGTAAGTCTATAGTTTAAAACTACCAGCACTTTCTACCTCTGTTTTTATCCAGTTAATCCAGACTACTTTTTTTGTTCTACCATCTACTTGAAAGAAATCGGAATGGGTTTTTAGGTAGTGCATGTGATCAAAGGGCATATTATTGCATGTGATCAAAGGGCATGGTAAATCTTATTGCATGTGATCAAAGGGCATAGTAACTCCTAGTGCATGTGATCAAAGGGCATAGTTTAGGTTTAATTTTATATATTTGTGTAATTACTCCAACCCTCTTAATTGTGAGGCCTAGGAGATCCCTTTTTAGAGGTGATGTAATTATTGCCGGAGTCACAATATTCAAGTCAAATTAATCAGTTATAGACCAATGTAAATCCAATGAGATCTTTGAATGGATGCAATTTAATAGTCTGGTGGTGTATTCACCAGTATGTCTTAACTATTTATCAACGAATAAAATGGCTCATATAAGCTTAAGCTTTCGTGTTAGTTGGTAACTGAACTGATCTTTAATAGATAGATGGAATAGTCTTTACTAATCCTTGTTTGACTAGCAACTGTAACATGCACTCGGATCCATGTAGGACAGAGAACCCTGTTTGTACTAAGGGGAGATCAAATGTATTATTAAGTAATAAGTTGAAAGCTTCCCCATAATGGTCAATTTTATTTAAAATATTTGTAATGCAGTGACTTTGTATAACACTTTGCATGAGTAATTATTGTACGGGGATATTGGCATCCATGCATAGAGAATATTCCTTTCTTCTGCCTTTCCTTGCATGTCTTTCGCAGAGGTTCACATTATCTAAAGCTAGTGGGAATAGAAGCTGATATTGGGTATAAGGTGTCTTATGCTGGCTCTTAAGAATTACATCATGTAATAAAGATTACTTTGCAGGAGGTCTTCCCAGAACACGCTTCAATAGAGAGACTGATAGGATTTCAATGCCTAGAAGGAAGGATGACCTGAAGGTGGCTGGTAGTTTCTAGCCGCTGATCTTTGATTAAGTGACTTGTGATCGTAAGTGAACACCTTCAGAAATCTATTTCTTTTGCTTATTTTCTTTGTGGCAACAGGAAGCCAAGCATGGAAATCTAATGTGCAGCATTGATAATGGGCTAAATGGCATACCTTGGTTTGGGGAGTTTGGCTTGGTAAATAACAATGCTCTCTCACAAGAGACCAATGATGTTAATCCTGGACTGGACTTGGTCTGTACCTCGACGGAGTTTCAGCAATTCGATTCATTCTTTTCAGAGTTTATCAAAGTGGCAAGAGAGTTTTTCTTGCCATCCGAGCGGCATAGATTTGGCCTGGTTACAGAGAGGTCATTGCTTTCATCTGTTGTTATTGGAGAATCTGGCCCATGGTTAGCAGTTCTTCACCTTGCTGGATGTCCAAGTTGCTCAAAGATTCTAAAAAATGAGGATGACATCAAGAGCATTCTACAGGTGGATAATCCAATCGTAACAGAGGTAAGGTTGATTCAATTCTTTATTTCCTTTAAGCCGTTTATCTAAATCTGTTTCAGATTCTCTTGCTAATGGCTCTTGCTTTGAGTATGTTTTGGGCTCTTTTTAGATTCTCTTTTGGTATCACATGATATGGCTTTGTTTAAGTACATATTTTCTATATTTTTATAAGTATGGATTGTGGACTCTTTTGGTAGTATGACACAATGATTGCTTCATTTTAACAGGCTTCCCCATCCAAATATTTAGAATTTGTATATGCAGCTTTAAATGCTATCTAGAATGCATTTCAGAATGCATGTCTGGTTATGCTGCATTAAAAGCTTCATTCTTTTTATGCCTCCTTTTGGACAAGAAGTATATGTTTTAATGCAAACTCTTTACTCATGCACGCATTTGTTGCATTTTTTTGGTACGATTTTGTATAGTTAAATTTTTTTTCCATATAAGATTAGTTCTCTCTTTCTGTCTAATATTTAGGATTTTTTTGAATCTCGCTTTTATCGTGTGAAATTGATCTTTTATCTAGTGCTACGTCAGTTTTTTTCTCTCTTTTATGTTAGCGTGTCACCCTCGTTTTAAAAACCGTACACTCTTTTACTCCAAACCCTCACATCTTTCTTAAATGATCTCTTCTCTTTTTTCTTATTATGTTTTTCTAATTATTATTTATTTTGAGAACATGAATCATATCAACATAGTTTGTTTGATTTTAGCTTTCTGTTCTATATTGAGTAGTATAACTCTATCGTTCAATGTAGTTGTTAGGTGATGGGCAGGACCTTGAGCCGCCTTTACCGGCAAATGAGCCTTCAGTAATCCTTTTCGTTGATAGATCACATGACACACAGGCGACCAAAATAATGTCTAAAAAAGCTCTTGACTCTTTTAGACGACTAGTAGCGTCACATCAAATAACTAATCAGACGGATTGGCAGAATAGCATGCAGCAAGGGAAATCATCATATCAAGCTTATCAAAAATTGAGAAGAACATCTGGAGATTCTAGGCTGAAACAATTTCCAGTAGATCAGCATGTTGGAGTAAAGGATAAGATGTCTATTATGATCATTAATGATGATAAGCATGTTCCATTAGACAATGTGGCTTCGGATTTGCAAGGCAGTTCATTACAGGAGACATTGACTCATCTTCTCCAGAGAAAGAAAGAAACTAAGTTAAGTTCACTTGCAAAGGACTTAGGTTTTCGTCTTCTATCGAATGATCTTGACATCAAAGTATTGGATATGTTGCCGTCACAGGAAGGTCAGTTTAGTAGAGTCTCACTTTCATCTTCTGAAGATGGGGATGCTACAAGTTTTAGTAGAGCCAGTATATCTATTACAGAACATGATACAAAAGCCAAATTAATTGAAGCTGAACCTTATTCGCACAATGACGAAAAGAAGAAAATTTCTGAAACGACAATCAAACAATTAATATCAATTGAGGCTGATCAGAATAGTTTTCTGCAAACCCAAAGTGATATGGGGGAAGGAGACCCACTTCACGGGTTTAAGGGTTCCTTTTTCTTTTCTGATAGTAACTATGGGTTACTAAGAGCTCTTACTGGTGGATCAAAAGTTCCATCCTTAGTAATAATCGACCCACCTTCACAGCAACATTATGTCTTTGCTGGAGTAAATCTTAGCTATTTGTCTGTAGCGAAATTTCTTGCCGAGTATCAAAATGGAAGTCTCCTCCCATACGAACGATCAGATGCTAATATTCAAACCCCTAGGGAGGCAACTCATCCACCTTTTGTCAATTTGAATTTCCGTGAGGTGAATTCCATCCCTCAAATTACAACTAACACTTTCTACAAGCTGGTTCTTGGTATTAATCAATCAGACTGCGAGCATGGTTCCCATTCTCACAATGAGGATATTTTGGTCCTTTTCAGCAACAGTTGGTGTGGTTTCTGTCAGAGGATGGAGCTAGTTGTTCGTGAAGTTCATCGTGCCATAAAAGACTATATGAAAATGCTGAAGACTGATAATATGAACAGTGAAATGGTTGTTAATGTTGGTAAGGCGTCATGGTTTAGTCTTAATCTTCTTGGAGTTAGTTTTACTTTACTCTACTTGTACTTTGATTTTTTGTAGTATTGTAGCATATAGTTAGAATAGTGGTACATTCTAGAAGTACTTCTGCTATCTTTAACACTTCAATATTCATACTCTGTGTTGATGCTATACCAACAGAGTTAGATACTTCCAAATGAGTCAGATGATTTATATCTTATAGTAGCAACCTTTGTTAGTGCAAAAGAGCTGCTGGCTACTCTTTCTTGCATTTAGTTGCTAGGTGATTTGTACACTTTATTTTTCGTTTGAATTTGTCCTTTTACTTAGTTGCGTGATTGCTACTTGAACTCTGTACACCGTGTTACCTTTACTGGAAAAATCTTTGATAATTTTCTGTCTTGGAACTTTCTAGTTGAGGCTTTGAGTAAAGTCTTTCGTCTTTCTATATTAGTATTAGGGATTCGAAGTCTATTATTTGGACCATGTGGTTGTGATTTATACTTATGTATGTGAAAGTTTGCTCTTGTACGATGAAGTATCATTAGTTTACACTATTTTTCACGTTTATTATTTATGCCACTTTACTTACTATTTTTATAATCGCTTTTGGGCAGATAACTATATGAACTCTATCAGGGAGAAACCTCCTTTGATCTACCTAATGGAGTGCACATTGAATGATTGCAGTTTAATCCTCAAGTCATTAAATCAGGTGTGTATGTAATGTTGGTTCCCCCGTATTAGATACAACGAAATGGTGTTATTACATTAAATGAATCTGTATTATGATTTATTATGGATAATTAGTTTCACGTCTTGTTTCGCAAGTAGTTAGAGAAAAGAAAGAAATATATTATGCAGTTGATTATTCTGCTTGAATGTTTTTTCTCCGGTTACTTATCATAAAATAGGGAGGATGTATTTGGGTCACAAGTGATGTATCTCAAGTTGAAACCTGATACATCAAGAAGTCATGACAGCCCTTTAGTAGAAAAGTGGCGACGTTCAAATTCTATAATTATGCGGCATAACACGGATAGAATTCTTTGGATGTAAGACTTCACAATACTAAAATTCAAAGCCTATAAAGCCTACCCCCAAAATGTATAATTTATAATTCTTTAAATGTACAGAATTCTAAATCCAGGCCATTTGTTGGTAGTATCTAAGTATTGTTTTGTGAGGAGGAGGGGACCAAGAAAGAATATAATAAGAAATGGTACCTGGACAGTTAGTACTGTGTCTCCAATGTTTAATAAATAACTGTGTTTCTTATATTGATATATTTGATCTTCTGGGTCTGGGGGCGACAAATGTTCCTCTCGGGTCTCTATACTCTCTCTCCTGAATTTTCCTAATGTTCTTTCTCGGTGTGACTTATAAAGCTGCTTCTAACATGTGAATTTTGCTGCATTTGGAATTTACAGAGTGAAGTTTTTTTTTGGTTTTAAGCAGAGTGAAGTCTATCCTGCTCTAGTGTTATTTCCAGCAAAAGGAAAAGAAGTTATCCCTTATAAAGGTGATGTGTCCGTAGCTGATGTAATCAAATTTATAGCACTTCATGGAAGTACATCTTCTGTCCTTTTAAGTGAGAGGGGTACATTTCTTCTTCTCCTCTCTTATTGTATAATATGCACGTCTTTTAGTCGTGAATCATCTCATGTTAAACCTCTGTACATATCATCTGGCATTGTTAATCTAATGCCTCTTCCCTCAAATCTCATTTACTTAATTTGATTGGAGCACAAAGGAATGGATAGGAAAATGAACAATTTCACTAGTATTTCAATTTTGAGATAGTTTATTTTTGCTTTGTAAGTTGTGTGAGATTATGGTCAACTTATGGGTGGCAGCTGACATTATATTCTTATTTACACTAGTAGTTTACGGTCAAGTGTCAAGTTTGTTCCTTTACCATCTAATTTAGTCTCTAAAAAAGTTCAGTTCAAATACGTTAGTCCCAGTATAGCAAATTAATAAAGTAGAAAATGGGTGGTTACCGACTCAGATTTGCGGCGTTGATTGTAAAAAAGCATATCTCGAGTGGCAACAATTGTGGAAGAAATAATCCAATCATCATCCTTCAACTGGTTGTCATCCATTTGCATATTTGAAGACTTAATAAAACCATAAGATGTAAATAATGATATTTGGCCAAGACCTGGGGACTAAAATATAGGGATCCTCAATTTCAGTCAGGGCTGCACTTGGTTGGATAGGAGATATATCAGTGCTGAAGTCATTTAGAATTCCGTGACCCAGGATACCTGCATTTTCTTGAATATTTGAAACTTGCAATAATATAAAATCAACAGTGGATGCAGATTATTCATGAGAAGGATACTTACCCGATTTATTTTGGAGTAGAGCGAAAGACCGGCAACTATAGGGAAACAGAAACAAAGAGGTTTATTGCTAAAAGAGTTTAGTATCTTGCTTGCTCGTCTTATAAGATAAAAGTACCCCAAAAACTCGACTAGTGTACATCTATTTGCATATTAATACATTTAATACTGTTCTGATGAGAGTGTTCGATTGCATGCTGGTAATCATCTTGAAGCTTCTCAAATTCATTCTTTCTTCCCTTTTTACCTGGCAAAATTTGATTATGGTCCTACTTTGATTATATGTTAAAATCTTCTTGGTAAGGGTATTTTAAGTTCAAACCTAGGGCAATACAATTTCCTTTTCTCTATAATACTGATGTTCTTTCGCTGTTTCTATTATATAAAGGTTCTTTCTATATAACATTAAGCATTTCTGAACACTCATTTTTTCTGTGTTTCCACATTGAAGAATACATTTTCTTGTACCTAAGCTTGTTGCAATTAATAGTTTGATTGGTTTCTTGCGGAAATAACAATTCAGTCACGTTCACTGGTTTTGTTAGGAATTCTCAGGACTACAAGCGTAAAAGTGGATAAGAGGCAGAGTATATACGACTCCTCATCAACTGCGGAAGCTGCAGAGAAGGATAAATTGTTGGAGATCTTATTGAGTGACAGACAACGAGAAGCAGTTGTTAAACACAACACAGCCGAACATCACCATCCGGACACTGACTCTCACGTGAGAGTGGGCTCTATTCTTATTGCTACTGATAAACTTATCGGTGCTCACCCATTTGATAAGTCGATGGTTATAATCGTGAAGGCAGACCGAGATTCTGGATTTCAAGGTCTGATCGTCAACAAACAAATCAGCTGGGACACTTTTCATGAACTAGAACAAGGGCTAGACTTCCTGAAGAAGGCCTTTCTTTATTTCGGTGGACCGATCATTCAGCGTGAAATGCCTCTTGTCGCGTTAACCAGAGGGGATATTTCGGATCAGCATCCTCAAGTTCGACCCGGTATTTATTTTCTCGACCAATTAGCAACTAATAATGGAATAGAAGAGATTAAATCAGGAGAGAAATCTATTACCAATTACTGGTTTTTCCTGGGCTATTCTAACTGGAGCTGGAACCAGCTATTTGATGAGATCGATGAAGGAGCGTGGACAATAAGCCGTGATAATACCGAACTAAATTGGCCTTGAAGAGGAAAGTTTCATTTTAGTCCTCTCTAGATTATAATAGAGTAGTGAACTCAACTCCAACATCAAACATGTTTGTAAATTTATTATCTTAATATATAGTTTTCACTGCAATCCTCTTAATAAGTATTTTTGACCCAAGGGCCTTGGGGCAGAAGCAAAATATATGTTCTAGGTGTTTTTTCTTTACATTTTCTTATGTTTGATGATTCACCGAGTGTACTTCCACATTCTTTTTTCTCTTTTGTTAATCTGGTTTGACCTTCTTAATTCTCGTGCTGCGTATACGTATTAACATATTCTTTAAACATTTTACAATTGTGTGTAATGTAATGGTATACAGTTTTGACATTTTAGAATTGTGTGTAATGGTATACAGTTTTGTTGGGGGTATATGACTAAAATTTTAGTGGGATACCTAAATTTTGAATTGACATTAATGAAACAAAAATACCAGTATATTATAAATTCATCGAAATCACAAAATAACATATTTTATAAAAAAATAATAATATTTTGATTTAGTAGATTAAACATTTTTTAAGGCTAAAAAAGAATTTTATTGTGAATTAAAACTTAATCGAGAGTTTATACAAAACTTTGGATTGAAATGAAAAGAAGAAACTTAAAAATTTAGCGGCGCGAAATTTTCAGTTCCCTCTTTCACCAAATCGATTGATAGGGCATGAGATCATCCAGTTTGGTTTTGTTTCATCATTTTCAGCTCCATCTAGAGAGCTTGGAGATCGATTTTTCAGAAACGAAGTGGCTTTCCTATAGTTTCATCAGGTAGTCTATAGATTTTCTTTCGAGTTTGTAGGAATAACAGATAGATCTTTCTCAATAGCTTCCTGTGATTTCAAATTCTCTTTTCATCAAGTCCTGGATGATTCTTTCTCACAAGCATAGATATCACGATCAGCCCTTTCTTGTTCTCCTTATCGATCTTGAAGAAACCAGAGAGAAGAAGTTTTCAACACCTCTGTTCCACTGATTCCTGAAAGACATCATAAAAAGTAAGTTATTCATCAACTCTTATGTAGCCTACTCTGAGGCTTTCTAAAGATAATATAGCTTCCATCTGAGCTTGAGGTACTCTGAGGCTTTCTAAAGATAATATAGCTTCCAGCTGAGCTGGAGGTTTAAAGGATCTAAAGTCAATATTCATCTTGCATCCATGAGTCCATCGAGCCAGCCAATCTGCTGCTCGATTTGTTCTCTATAGATGTGATGAAGAGACATTTTACTAGTTAATAATGACTTTATACTGTTGAGAATTGAACTTAAATGATTAAGGTAGCTTCCTGATGATAGAAGATAGAGTAGTATTTTAGAATCTGTTTCAACGTCAACTTCCTTAAAGCCTGTGATTTTACATAATTGCAGGCCATCATCGATAGCTCGAGATTCTGATTTGATAGGTGAGAGCGTTCCATAGTTATTCCCATATCCAAGCACGAATTTTTCATTTCTATCCCTAATGACAACAACTCCACTTGATTCTCCTGATGGCAAACAACTTGCATTTGAGTTGTTTTTATATCTTCCAGGACAGGGGGAGTCCAGGATAGATATGAGACTTCCTTCTTCTGCTTCAGATGATTAATACCTCCCAAGGTAATTACAGTACTTTCATTTTTTCTCCAGTATTTAATTCTCAGAAGATTTGATTAGTCTAGACTCATGAGCATGTTCTTGATATACTTGATTATTGTAGTGGTTGAGAATGTGTCTGCATTCATCTTAACTTTATTTCTCTGTTGAAATATCACCCAACTGATGATTGTAGGCAGGATTGTCTTGATGTGCGTCTTGTTAGGAGCAGACCAAAACCATATCCTAAACATGTGTTGCACTATCATAAATCTTCTAATATCAACCTTTAGAATACCTACAAATTATGACCAAATTTCCCAAGAAAATGTACAAGAAATAAAAAGATGGTTACTAATTTCTAAGTTGAGGCATAATCGCAAAATTGAATCAATAGGCAGTTTGTTTAATATGAGTCTCCAAGAAAGGAATGAGCATTTCCTTGGGGTTATCTGATTCCATAGTTTATAAAAAAAGATGAATTATTATCTGGATTTCTGATGAGTTTCAATGTATCTTTGATGTTAAATTTACCATCATTTGAAGGACCTTAGATAATGACATCTCTAGATTGATTGTTGATGCTCAATTTTGATATAAGGTTAATATTTTGGTCTGTAAAAAGCGGTTTTAGGTTATTCATGTTCCATGAATTGTTAACCCACAGAGAGCTGACTAACTTACCCTTGAACCAAAGTTATTTGAATTAGAATTGGGACTAAGAAGGGGATACCATACCAGTTGTCCAACCATATGTCAACCTTACCATTGCCTAGTTTCCATTTGATGTTTGACTCTGCAAACTCCTTGATGTTAGATAGTCTCTTCCATGTTTGTGATCCTTGTTTTGAATAGTCAACCTGAAGGGGATGCTTGTCTTTACAATAGATGTTATGTAGCAGGCTGGACCAAAGAGAATTATTTTCTCTAAATCTTATCCATAGTAGACAAGAGAAGGCTTTCTAGAGGTCTTGGATACTTCTGACATTGAGCCAACCTTCAATGAATGGCTTTCATATTGTTGGCCAAGAGGACCAATGGATTTTGTTCCCTTCATTGATTGAGCCCCATATGAATCTATACATTAGTCTTTCAATTTTTGAGATGACAAAAGTAGGAATCCAACAAATCTGAAGCCAATACAAAGGTATTGACATCAGAACAGAGTTAACTAGTGTTAGTCTACCTCCATATGAAAGCCATTTCCTTTCCCAGCTTGTTATCTTGTCTTTGATCTCTTCCAGGAGAGGGATAAAGTTGGTAGATTTGTTGTGAGGACTGAGGGTTATTCACAGATATGTTGTAGGCAATAAAGTTATTTTAAAACTTGTTTGAATGTTTAGACAATTTCTTCTGTTCTTGGGTATATTCTTTGCAGTGATGATCTCTGTCTTCTCTTTGTTTATTAATTATCCAGAAATATTATGATAAAACTGCAAGAACTTACCAATTTTCTCAAGAGAAGATGTTAGACCATTAGTAAATATCAGCACATCATTATAAAAAACTAATGATGGTATAACTATATTTCCTCTGTTAGAGTACTCGAGGCTTTTATTTGGTTCAAAGAGTTCACTCATGCCTCTTAATAGTACTTCTTCTGCAAGTATAAATAAGCTGGGGGACAAGGGATCTCCTTGTATAACCCCTCTATTATCTTTAAAGAAACATAATGCTCTTCCATTTATAAGAATTGATATAAATAATGATCTTATTAGACTACTGATTAGCTTAAGGACATTATCATTAAAGCCAAACCTCTGTAACACTTTGAGAATGAAACTGTGAGATAGATTGTCGAATGCCTTGGAAATATCTACCTTTATCACAATGTTTCATGCCTTTGTTTTACTGCTTATATCATGAATTAGTTCCTTTACTATTAATATGTTGTCATGAATTGTTCTTTCTTTAACATATGCACTCTCCACTTCAGATATTAGTTTAGGAAGAAGTAAAGATAGTATGCTGTTTATTAGTTTAGACATTATTGTATTCATAAGTGTACATAGGCTTATTGGTCTGTATTGGTTTCAATATGAAGGAGTTTCAACCTTAGGAATTAGACAGATTCCTGTGGCCAGTATACCCTTAAATATGTCATGATCTTGAATGAATTATTTAAGAGCATTACAAATATCACTTTTGATGATCTTCCAACAAGTTACATAAAAACATGTTGAAACCATCCATACCAGCAACCCAAGATGGATTTAAAAGTTGAATAATGTTCCATATTTCAATTTCTATAGGCAAAGTTGAAAGCATATCATTATCAGATTCAGTTATAACTTTAGGAAAAACATTGAATATACAGTTGCTCATATATTCCATTTCTTTATTAATGTTAGGGTAAGAGGGATACGAGAGATTATCTATAAAATAAGATTCTCCAGATGAGTTGATTTCATCTACCTCAGAGCACCACCTTTGATTGATCTTTACACAATTTATTCTGCTTTTTCTTCTCTTCTTCATCACACAGTTGTGATAGACTGTATTCCTATCTCCATCATGAATCCAGGTTGCATAGTACTTTTATTTCCAATATTATTCCTTTATAGTAAGAGCAAGCGGGTGTTGAGCCGTGGCTCTTGAGAGATTGTTCTTGTATTGGATGTTCTTTAATAAGTTGTATTTTCCTTCACAGGCAGTAACATTTTCTTCAGCTTGTTTGACTTTGTCAAACTAGTTTCCAAAGTAGTTCTTATTCCATTCTCTTAAAGAATTTTTCAACCTTTTCATTTTGTTCCAGTATACAAATAGAGGATATCCTTCCATAGGCATGTTCCAGCTTTCTTCTACAACCTTAAAAAACTCCTTGTCCATTGTCCAAATATTGAGAAAGCTAAAAGGATTGTCATGATTGATTCTGTCTTTGTTAATGGTTATACACATTGGTGTATGGTCTGAGCATGTACGAGCCATATGTACTACCTTTGTTTCAGAAAAATATTCAGACCACTCATGATTGAATAGTACTCTGTCCAACCTTTTCCACTTTGTTTTGTTAGTTCACGTGAACCTTGTACCTACAAAACCTGCATCCTTTAAGAAGAAGTCATTTATAACATTAATAAAATAGTTGTCACTTTGAGAGCAGAAATTTATACAACCAGACTGTTATGAAGGAGATATTGTAGAGTTGAAGTCACCAAGAAGTAACCATTCTTTTGAGGCTGATGAAAATAATCTTAAATCATTCTATAGTTATGTTTTATTACCCCTTTGACATTTAGCATATACATAAGTTATATTGATAGATTTGTCCAACATAGTGTGTTTAATAACAGTGTGGATGCATTGAGTCTTGTCAACCAGTATATTAAAATCTAGATCTTTATCCCATAGTATCCAAATTTTATTAGATGTATTAGCAAAGAACCTAGAGAGATTAAGCTTAATTGAAAGTGGCTCAAGCTGATCTTCACTTATCATAGGCTACTGAATGAATGCAAACTTGATTCTTTTTTTTATTATTGATTTGAGTATTCTCACAGAAGATTTATTACCAACTCCACATATATTCCAACTTAATACTTCAATTATTTTGGGTTTGTGAGGGTAGATCTGAGCGTCTCTTCAAATTGCAAAGATTTTATTACCAGTGGCTTTTTTCTTTTGTTGATTCTTGCCTGTTTCAGTTTTTGATCTAGTATTTTCTGAAAATTAGGATAAACTTTCTTCAATTTTAGAGTAGGAGTTGTTGGGAGAATCCATGTGTTGTCTTTGTTTGGTGTGAGATTGCCTGCACGATGGGATACAATTTTGAGTGATTGTGATAGACCATAGTCTTCATCAAGAGACTTTATAGCCTTAATAATGTATTCTTTTTCTTCACACTGAATTGAAAGTTCCATTGTTGTTGTGTTGTTTCCTTCTATTCCAGCCTTGGGGTAACTTTGATCTCACTTTTTTTGTAGATATTTCAACAGGATTAACAATGATTGACTTGAGTTTGGTGGGCTGAGAATCATTGCTTTTCATCAGGATTGGCGGTTTCTTTAGTGACGAGTTATGGTCTGCTTCTTTCATTTACTTTTGAGAGTTGTGATTGTCTCTTTCGGCTGATTCAATATTTAGTTTTTTGCAGCATGATATATCATGTCCCATATGAAAGCAGTTATCACAGTACTTTGGTACATTTTTGTAACTCACATTAATCCATGAACCTTTATTGTTTCCAAAGCATATCCATACTTTATGTTGAAGCTTTTTTGAGATGTCTATTTCTAACCATGCATAACATGCGTTATACATTGCCTTGTTCTTAGGTGGAATCCATGTTTTGTTTGGATTACCAATTGAGGAAGCTATATCATCAATGATGTCCTTGTTGTAGAGATGTCCATGGAGTTTTTCGATTCTGATCCATGTAGGGACAATATGGAATTCCTTTTTAGGAGTGAAAGAAGGCAACCACTTTAGGACTCTCATCGAGTAATCACCAACTGACCAGACCCCTCTGGACCATATATTTCCAATGTCCTCTTTCAAATAAAATTCAAGGAACAAATGTCTTAAATCCCAATTAGAGTATGTAAAATCACCTTTGAATTTTCTGTTTTCAAAGAACTTGTCAAGAATTAGTTTCTTTGGCAACCCTTTTGTGAATTTTCATATAAGTGTATATGATGATGATTGAAGGAAATATTAATTAAATTGATCTTCAAATTGAAGAGATACGTGATCTTCTCTGAATTGGGTATAGATAGGTTTAAATGGTGTTGTTGATTTTATTTGAAGAACAACATCTGAGTAAGATTTGTGGCAAGAAAAGACTGTTTGTTCAAATTGATCAACCTTGGCTTTGTTTTGCAGATTTTGGGTAGCCATTTGTTTGACAGGAGGGAAATCTTCCATGAAGCTGATGAAAGATCAACACAATCTACATGAGTGTTAGCAGTAACTAGCAACCATTAATGTTGGGAGAATGCTGATTTGAAGAGGAAACTTGAAGTTCAAAAAGATCTTTCTTGGAGAGAAAGCTTTATCTTTCGACTGACGATGTAACGATATTATTTCTAATATTTCTCATCCTTAGTAGATCAAACTTCGTATTGCTACGATTCTGTGAAGTTCTTCAAAATCTTATTGAATATTCAAACTTACCTCACGAACATTCAAACTCTCTTCAATTTTTTAAAGCTTCTTCTAACAAAACACAAAATCTAACACGAGTCAACTAGAATTACGGATTAGCAGAAAGAAGTTACTACCGCTGAAGGTGGTAGATGAGCTTATCTCGTCGGAGAAGGAGGTTTAGTCGTTGGAAAGGTACCCAAGTTTTTGATTTTTTTTGTTAAATCGGTTCCGGTGTGCCTTCGCACCCTCGGTTTGTAGCCCCTAGAACCCATGGTGCAAAGACGCACCAAAACAGGTTCTGGGCTTTACGCACCGCTGATGCACAGGCACCAGAACCGGTGGTGCATGACCATACATTTTTTTTTGTATTTTTGGATATCTGTACCCCCTATTTTAACCATTAGTTTAAACTTTTATACTACCGATTTTAATGATTTTTGTTTATTTACTTACTTTGATTTGTGTTTTTGAAATTCAATTTCTACCGGTTTTTGTAGTTTTTGTTTACTTAGTTTGATTTGTTTTTTTAAAATTCAGAAATGCAGGTGCAGATGATACATATGGATACACTGAAGATTTCAATACGAACGACACTCGAACATTCAAAGTGTAAAAAATTATGAGATTTTAAGAAATCCAAGTTGATATTTTTTCTAAAAATTTGTAACCTACAGGAAACTTTTTATTAAAGAAATTGTAAATATAATTATTATTATTATATATATATATATATATATTAATTACTATATGTATTTATAAAAATATTGTGAGATTTTATTAATTAAATAACATTTTTGTTGGACATTTCACTAACCTATTAGGTGTTAAAAAGTCCTCTCACTTTCGTAGACTTGACAAGATCAAAAGCCTCATTAATGTTAGGCTCTTTTATTTCGACAGATGCAATATGAATCGATCCATCACTAAAGAGGACATTAAAACCTCCATCTTCAACATCAACAACAATAAACAACATCAACAACAATAAAGAGTATGACCACAACAAATTCATCGCTAGTTTTTTCTTAAAAAAATGGCTAACAATTGGCTCAGAGATCTGCACAACAATTTTATACTTCTTTAACCATGATATATGCATCCGGACTGGAAAATAATCCCAAAAATTGATAACCTATTAACTCCTATGATTTCAGGCCCATTCCATGTTGTAACGTCATATAATTTAGTAATTTTATTCGAATGTATTATTTAATTTCATTTTATTTATTATTTTGAGTGACCATTTTTGGTTTCAATCTGTGTCAAGCACCACTAGAACATTTGAAATTCAGTAAGTTAACAATCATAACAGGTTTATAAAAAACTTCAAATATGGCTGTTGAAGACTTACAAATACACCACGAACAAGCTGTTTCAATATTCAAATTAAATTTTGTTTCATACTCATGACATAATTTATTGGTCCAACTTAGCCCCTCCGAATAACGTCGTGAAATTTGATTCATAAGTAGGACTCTAATTTTTTCAATTAATCTGAAAAGGTAGACTACATAGATCTTTAATCTAATAATTAAAGAATTCAACCATAAAATATGCTATTGCACCATATCATTTCCCTTTAATAAATACTTGGGCATATTTGTCCCGAAGTAAATTATCGAGAAAGTTAATAACGGTTGACCTCCTTCACTAATAATCAATTCAAGAATTTCATTGAACACATCTACACTTGGAGCATAAACACATTGTTTAAACCAAAAATCATCATAAACTTAAATTTTGGATATGAACGACTGAGACCGTACATGCAATTCTGAACAAGTTGAAAAATACAGTAGGCGTAATAACAGTTGCATACAAGATATAAACAATATTAATGATAAGTAAATGACGATCGGAAATAAATGTGATTTGACGTTCCAACAAATAGAGTTTCAAACTTTCTAGAAATCATAGCCAATTGTGAGCGTCTTTATTTTACGTATAACAAAACCTTTGAGGTGAAGAGTAAAAACAACGAGACTTATCAGGAATCCACCTAAACTCTTATATTATTATGATATATTGATGGTACATCCTATATAGAGCATCCTAACGAATATTCTATTTTAAAAGTAAATATAAATTATATATGAATAAATTATCCTGTATAAGCAGTAACATGTCACACATGCTTACATTTTGATTATTATTATGCTACGTGTTTAAATTTTGATTATTATTATATGGTTATAAATATTATAAATGTTGTAATTATTTTATAAACCAAAATCATACCTTAAGTTATATTTAAAAAATATTTTTATAATGTATATCATTATAAATTTAATATTATATTTTGGTTAGTATATTATTATGATTTGTTTATAAATATTTTAAGTGTTGTAATTATTTTATACACCAAAATTTTAAACATTACTTTTAAGTATATAATGTTATTATTACATTTTGAATATTATTATTATGTTTTGGTTTTAAATATTAAAAGTGTTGATATTATGTTATAAACCAAAACAATATGGTTATCATGTTAAAATATTACAAGTTTTATGGTTATAATTTTACTATTACATTTTGAATATTATTATTATGACTTGATTATAAATAGTAGTAGTGTTGTTATTAGTTTTAAACCAACTTATACCTTATGATGGTAAAATATTACAAGTTATATTGTTGTCATTTTATTATTACATTTTGATTTTGATTATTATTATTATTATTATTATTATGTTTTGGTTTTAAATATTAAAATTATTGATATTATGTTATAAACTAAAACCATATCTTATCATGTTAAAATATTACAAGTTTTTATGGTTATGACTTTAATATTATATTTTGAATATTATTATTATGACTTGGTTATAAATAGTAGTAGTGTTGTTATTATTTCTTATACCAAGATTATACCTTATAATGGTAAAATACTACAAGTTATATGGTTGTCATTTTATTATTACATTTTGATTATTATTATTATTATTATTATTATGATTTGGTTATAAATAATAGTAGTGTTGTTATTATTTTCTAGACCAACATTATACCTTATGATGGTAAAATACTACAAGTTATATGGTTGTCATTTTATTATTACTTTTGATTATTATTGTGATTTGGTTATAAATATTTCAAGTGTTTGTTATTATTTTGTAAACCAAAATCATATTTTATCATGATAAAATATTACAAGCTATATTGTTATAATTTTAATATTACATGTAGATTATTATTGTGGTTTTGTTTTAAACATTACAAGTGTTGTTATTTTTTTTACAAAAATCATATCTTATAATTATTTGATAATACAATTGTTGTTATTATAATAATAGGTAATATTTTTTTTGTTTACTTAGCCGTTCACAGTTTATACTATTGCGGGGCAAAAGTTGTACAAATGTTTTCAAATTAAAATACAAAATCTAAAATACTTTTTTAGTCTCTTGTCGCTAGCCATTTGTTATGGTTTCAAAGTTGGGATGCTCTCTGGTTTGATTTGGCCGTGAAGAACTTTCATTCTGAAGTCGGGGTTGCGTGGATCGCTGAGATTGAAGAGAAGGAATCTTAACTTGGCATTGGCCTCGGTCTTGTTGTTGCTATGAATCCGACGCAATGCTTTCTCAACGGTAACTGCAATTTGTAAAGGATCTGCAGAAACTTGTCCTTCAGTCTCAACACTAACCTTACTTAACGTAGTAACAATCAACTCGACCGTTTTCATCTTCCTACTAAAACTTTATTTAGGAACAACGATCTTACTCTTGGTTATAGTCGCGTCTCTGACGCTTCGTGTCACCTTATCAACCATCTTGGAACTAAAAGTTTGTTTGGCGGTCTTACTCACAATCGTAGGTGCAGTGGTAGGTTTGACGCGTCGTGTGACCGGATCCCTCTCGGGTGGAGGAGAGATCATAAAGGAAAAAAATTCCGAAAACCCAGTTTTCTTGGTTGCTTGACCTAACCTGTTGAAGCAAAAACAAATGCCATTGGAATGATCTTTTGGTTTTGCTTGAAGTGTTTTACTAGATGAGGACTTTGATTTTGCTTTTGCTTTTGCTTTTGGAATGTTTCACAAGACTTGTGCTATTTTCGCCTTTTTAAATATGCAATAAAATACTAATCGAAACTAATATCGCAATTAATAAAAACTAAATTTAGACTAATAACAACTAATAATACAAATAAATTTAGATTAATTTAGTTTTTTATGCAAAATAAAAATAAACTTAAAACAACTAATCTAAACAACTAGAACATACGAAGCTATTAATTGAGGTAGTATAATGTTATCACAATGTTAATTAAGTGTTTTTTATCAAATAAATGTTCGAATTATTCCGAAAGTAAAAATACAATATATAAAATAAGAAAGTAGAGCTTTATAGAATTTCTAGAACTAGTACAGATATTTAGAGAGATGTAGAGTAGATTTGAGAGATGGTAAGTTTGGATTTGGGGTCTCTTTTTAAAAAAAATTAGGTATCCAGACCCGAAATCCGGAAGCTAAATTTGGATATCCGGATTGTCCGGATATCCTAATATGATGTCAGCGATGACGAGACCCCACCCCCTTTCTTCACTCCCACCATCAATCTCTCTCTAAATTAGATACAATATTCTCTTTAATTGTTTTTTTTCAAATATTGAATAGTTCGAAAATACAATAAACTATTTAAATCATCTAAACATATACACTTCAAACTTGAAAGATCTAAAGAACTATCTAATAATTTAAAATCAAAATACAATTAGATGTATAATAGGTATATATTATTTAATATCTATCTAATATTAAATAAAATATCTTAAATATCTAAATATAATCAAACAATATCAAAATCATATTATAGTTATCTTGTTTAAGAGATACGATTATAGAATTTCGATTTAAATAATATATACAAATTATTAATTTTATACTCGTAAAAATATTTTTAATAATATAATAATTTAAAATCAAAATACAATTAGATGTCTAATAGGTATATATTATTTAATATTTACCTAATATTAAATAAAATATCTTAAATATCTAAATATAATCAAACAATATCAAAATCATATTATAATTATCTTGTTTACGATATAATTATAGAATTTCCATTTAAATAATATATACAAATTATTAATTTTATAAACGTAAAAATATTTTCAATAATATAATAATTTAAAATCAAAATACAATTAGATGTCTAATGGGTATATATTATTTAATATCTATCTAATAATATATAAAATATTTTAAATATTTAAATATAATCAAACAATATCAAAATCATATTACAATTATATATTATAGAATTTCGATTTAAATAATATAATATTCAAATTTAATTACAATAAATAGCATAATTATTTCGTTTATATTGTTCATATCTCAATTATTGAAATTCGATTTAATAAACACATTCAAATTTTAAATAATATTATAAAATACTTGATAAGAAGTGCATTAAATGAGTTTTCTGGTGGGTAACCTGCGTGAGTTTATCTACCAGACCTGTTTACTTGTTAGACCTGTATAAACAGTAACCTGCCAGACCTGCAACCTGCCAGACCTCAAATTTGCTAGACCTCCAATCTATTTGAAATTGTTAAATGAGTTTGGTGGATCGTGGATCTATCCTATTTGCCACCACTAATAGTGGAGTTTGTTTCACAACCTAAAACAATTTGATTTAAATAGACATAAGCACACATAAATAATAGTTTTTAAGTTATATGATCAATTAGAGGATACTCAAAAAACAAATTGAGCATTCAATTCATTGTTAACCCACATAATACTCACCTTCGTAATGACATTTAAGTATCTTTAACTCTCGTTAATTCGTTTTCATTTCTTTATTTTTATAGATGTTTTTTGCTTATTTTTCACTTTTGGAGAGTACACTTTAAGTTTTATTTTATTGGTGGATGGTTGTGGAAATATTTAAACTAATTATATTGAATTTTATATTATATCAAGATTGTTCTAAAATATATTTTAAATTTTGTTTGTTGTTACATAAATCATTTCAATTAAAAATAGTTTTTAGGTTATATGATATTTTGACCATTTGAGTCATTGTTAAACAAAATGATTATACTCGCATTCGTATTCAATACATATATATTAGTCTTGAAAATGGTAGTCCAGGTTGGTGGAGTAGATGAGCTTGTGAACAAAAGGTCATGCGTTCGATCTCCTCTACAAACGCTTTCTTGGTTTGAGTTTGTCAGATCCATGATTTACTTTGTGCATACTTATTGAATAACGACTGCAAATTCTTGTCATTTTGAACTCTTAGTGATGTGCTTGTAAGTTTTAATGCAAGTTAATGTATTACAAAATGTTTTACAATAGTGTTTAGTCTCAAATTTCAATAGTATTTATATCTATTGGATCTATAAAGTAATTGGATAGTTGTTGGTCTATTTGATTTCCCAAATATGTCTTCTATAATATATGTAAACTTTATCTCTTAATTATGTAATGTTTTTGTAAATAAATAAATAATATATCTATTATGGCTTTATTTTTGCAGTTGCATTGAATAAAAATGCTTTCATTAAAATAATAGAACCAAACCTTAGATTGGGATAATTCTCCTAAAAATTGGGTTAATGAATTTCTTGAAATGTTTGTTTTGAAAATTTTATTGTGATCATTAAAATCTATTAAAAAATAAATTGTATGAGAAGAGAGACAAAGGAGATGAACAAGGGTGTTCGATAATTTGCGGCCACATAGTCTAATTTTCATCAGAATCTGGGTGTGCTCTTTAAAAGAAGAATCACGTGTAAATAGTTTGCGACATTCCTTCTGTTTAATAGTCCCTATGACAGTAAAATTGTATTTAGCGTTTTTTTTCAACTATCAAAGAAATTTTATTGATATTGTGTAAAAATTACAAATGTTGAATGATTATTACATGTGATTTAACATTTGTTAATCACAACTATAACCATGTTATTTGTGAAACTACTTGTTTGGTTTGGCTCTTGTAGATGTCAATATTATGCTTCTTGTGACTTTGATTGGCTAGCCTTCTAGTTTATTGCTTCTTCATCTTCAGCTGATTTCCACTCCGTTGACTCAATCCTTTGAATATGACTTTACTTCCTTATCTTTGTCGATACTTATACCTGCAAGAAGTAAACATTATTAGTCAAGGAATCCTTGCCAGAAGTTAGTAGCAGTTAACATGTTATGTGTTTAATCTTAGATAGCCAGTTCCAATTCTTTCTAGATGAATAATAATAACCTTAAGAGCTCTGGGCTATTAGAAGGGATAAAGATACAGTTAGATTTGTTTTTAATGGTGTGTTTGGCCACCCAGTCCGCAACAAAGTATGTTCTCTAACTATATTCCTTACAACCATAGCAGAAGAAATGAGACTCCTACAATATTTAGTAACTAATTCTAAGTACCAAGGATAAAACTCGAAGCTCAGCATGTTAAATAATACCGTGAATCAATTTCTATATCAACTTTTCTATAATTATTTTGTTTGCAATAAATAAGAACATCTAATAGAGATCTAGTCTCTGCTACTAGAGGAGAGAATTTCCCTAAAGTTATTCCTTTGGCAATTATCATAGTACCATTAGGATTCCTAAGGAAAAATTCAGAACTAGATTCTCCATTCAAGATAGAAGCACCATCACAATTTAGTTTTAATCTACCTAATGATGGAGGGTGTAATTTTACATATGTACTCTTGATCTATTTTTTCAAATGATTGAAACAATGTAATTTTGTAGCTACATTCTGGTCACCAGACCAATGTTTATAACTAATACAGCATGAATTATCTAACATGTTAATAAAATATATAATATTGTCAATGATGGATTTAGAAGTGTAACTTATGTTGTCATGTTTACTTTTATTTCTAAACTTCCAAATTGACCATAGGTTGGGATAATAGTCCTAATATGTATATGTTTGGCAGATGAAGAGAACCAATTATGCATAACATGTTTAATGATCATGTGTTTACTTAGTATTATATTAAACAGATCAAAAAAATATAACCAAACATGCCAAGAACTTAAACATGTAACAAACAAATGATCTATTGATTCACTATTTAGGCAGTTTAAACATTTAGAAGGGAGATTAAATACTTTCTATTGAAGGACTGAGCCTACTGAAATTAATCAATTTAAGAATTTTCAAATAATGAAAGAATATTTCTTGGGAGAAATGTTGTTCCAGATTCTTTTACTGATTATAGTTTTTTGATGTTTGGCCCTTATATCATCCCAAATAGCTTTTAATGAGAACCTCCCATCTGGAGAAGGTGTCCAAATTTTTTTATCTTCTATATTTATAAAAATTGAAATCTTTAAGATCTTGTCAATATGGTGTTGAAGAACATTGTTTCTGAGTTTAAGTATATTCCATTGATTATTTTGCCAAAATTCTTTAATTTTAACACTTTTGTACCAAATATTGTTATTATTTACTGATATATTGATTAATGGTATGCTGCTATGCCATTTATCAGCTCAAAAATCAATGTTACCAGTACCATGGATCCAGTGAATAAATTGTTCAGCTGTATCTCTGGTATTGAGTAACTTTTTCCAAACTTTAGATACATTTTGTTTCTTTTGTGTTTTCAGGGGATGCATTTCAGGACATTATATAGAGTGTAATAAGTTGGCCCATAGTGAATTGTGAGTTCTAAATGAAAACCAGAGTTTATATGAAATAACTTTCTGAGTATCTTTAAGACTTCTTATATTTAAGCCATTTTCATCGAAAGGCTTACAAAGGTTATTCCATTGAGACTATATTATTGTTTTCTTATCTTCTTTGTATCCCCATAAATTATTACATTGATATTGGCAATTATATTGTTAGCGGGAGTTATTTTTTGCATGTGATAAGAAAGGATTGCAAGCAGTACTGATTTGATTAAAATCAGTCTACCACCAAACGAGAGATTAATTGAGTTCCAATCTGTAACTTTACTTCTAACTTTATCTATAAGATTCTGAAAATAGATTAGATTATGTTTAGTATTCATTTATATTCCTAAGTATCTAAAGGGAAGAGGGTTATGTTTAAAACCAATGTTTGTCTCAATAACATTAATATTATTCATGTCAATTTATTTTGAAGTTAAAAGTTGTTTTCTCTTTGTTGACCAGAGATAGATTGGTAGATTTCTAAGAATTTACTGATTTGTTTAAGGTTACCCATTGAGCCATTGGTAAATATAATTATATCGTCAGCAAATGCTAGACATTGAATTTTGATTATGGCCCTAGACTTATATTGCATGGAAGGTTGTTTGTTCATTAGCAATTTAATTCCTCTTATTAATAAATCTTCAGCAATGATGAACAGTTAAGGAGATATAGGATCTCCTTGCCTGATACCATTGGATGAAGGAAAATAACCTAAAAAATGACCATTAATGATATCAGAATAGTTGATGTTTTCTATTTCTTTTTGTATTAGATTTATAAAATGATCATTGAAACCATGGGCTGTAAGAATTTGAAATTCAATCTATCAAATGCTTTAGACACATCTAAATTGATGATCATGTTTCCTCGTCTGGTATTTCTATCAAGGTCATGCAGTAATTCATGGGTTATTAGTATGTTATCCTGAATATTTCTACCTTCTACATAAGCCTCTTATTCAATTGATATGATTTTGGGAAGGATTTTTCTCAATATAGTGTTAATGATATTGGACAGTATTCTGTTGAATACTGTGCAAAGACTGATTGGCCTATATTCTTTCCAATTCTTAGGTGAGATAGGTTTAGGTAATAAGCATAATGTAGTAGCGAAAATGCCTTGAGGAGGAATACAAAAGTTGAAATAAGCTTTGGTAGCTTCAAACACATCATATTTAATAATTGGCCAACATTCTAAGTAGAATCTGGAGTTGAATCCAGAGACACTGCAGGGATTGAGGTCAGATATTGCTAATTTTATTTCTTCCATGGAAGAAGAACAAGTGAGTTCTTTATTTTAAATGTCTGTAATAGTTTTAGGAATGAGTTCCTTTATTAAGAAAACATTAAGATTATTATCATTATTGTTCTGTTGACAGTTAAGAAGAGTTTTGAAATATTGAATAACAGAATCTCCAATTAGAGACTGGTCTTCAGTCCAAGTACCATTTATAGTGATTCTATTAATCCTATTAAGCTTCCTTATTTTTTCACATAATTCTGGAAAGTTTGAGTATTCTTGTCACTATCTTTTAGCCAGATGGTGGCACTCTTTTGCTGCCAGAAAGTTTCTTCTCTGGCAAGCAAAGGCAAATGAGTTGCTCTAGCTTTATTAAGAGTTTGATTATTTTTAGAATTAGGATTATCTTGCAGGGTTCTCTCACAAATTTTTACATCTTATTCTTCCTTGGCAATACTGTCAAAAATATTGCCAAGAACCTCTTTGTTCCATTTTTAGGCATACTTTTAATCATGTTAACTTAAGACAAAATATATATACGGGAGCACCTGTTATTGATTCATTCCAATTATTTTCAATTGTCTTCATGAATTCAGGGTGTAAACACCACATATTTTGGAATTTAAAATTAGCTTTTGGTATAAATGAATTGTTTGAAACAGATATTACTAAATGTGAATGATCTGAGCCAGTTCTGGCCAGATGATTCACCTTAGTAATATAAAAAGGTGTCTCGATAGGGAATTATGTAATGTCCTATCTAATCTCTTCCATTTTCTATTGTTTGACCAAGTGAAATTAGATCCACAAAAGCCTGGATCTTTAAGTTGACAGTCCAATATCATATTATTAAATTCTTCTATCCCTTTATGACAAATTGTAGAACAAGCTAACTACTCAGTAGCTTTTGTAATAATGTTGAAGTATGTTACTGTAAGCCAAGGTAAGTTACTTTCAGAAATTAGTCTTAGATCATCCCAAAGAGTTAGTCTTTGGGATCTGGTGCATTTGGCATAGAAAAATGTGACCATCACTTCAATACTTGAAGGATAAGTCACAGTAGTGTTCAAGCATTGCTCATTATTAATTTTAACTTAAATTTTATAATTGTTCCTCCATATTAACCAAATTTTATTATTAATATTTGCTAAGTTGGAATAAAAAACTAGGTATATAGTGATATAATCAGTTTTAGAGCTTGATATTATTGGCTCCTGAAGAGCAATAAAATCAATTTTTTCAGATTTCACTAATGATTTAATTCTTCTAATAGTACCTAGATTACCTACTCCCCTAGCATTCCAACTAAGAAATTTAATAGTCATTTGGTTTTAGATGAAGATGATCTAAAAGATCCTTTGATAATTAGAGGTTTGTTACTGAGATTGCACTTGAGACTTTTGGTTTTAGTTCTTATAGTTTTCTTATTAGTTGTTTTATTAAGTTTTTTATCTGTGGCTATTTCTTTACTTGGTGAGGCAGGGAGACTAAGAGTTTGTCTACATTCTATAGTATCGTGTTCTTTATCTAATGTATCTTCATTAAATGGATTAAAAGAATTACTAATACTGATGGATTGAATTGCTTCAATCACATAAGTACTAGTGATATCAGGTGGTTCTTTATCTTGATTCATAATTAATTCAGATTGAGTGTTTAATTGGTGTTGAGATTTTATATTAGTTATCTTTGTACTTTTATCATATAGATTTAAGGAATCATCTAAATTGGTTAAATCAATAGCAGACTTATCAGTAACTTTGTCTATAGAGGTTTTAATAATGCGAGTTTCTGAATTAGTATATTTAACCTTTTCAGTCCAGAGTTCTTTAGTTTTATTAGGTTGAGCATGTTGATTATTCCTTAGTTCCTTATATTTAAGTTTTTAAGAAATTCCTTTTGACAATGTGAACTAATATGTCCAATATGTTTGCAAGTTTTACAGTACGCAGGAATATCACGGTATGTGATATCCTTCCAGAAACCATCTCTCTCCCCAAAGCTAATCCATAGTTTTTTGAGGAGCTATTTAGATATATCTACTAAGGCCATGTTTTGTACGTATTATAATTGGATATATTGTTATTTGGAACCCATATTGCCAAAGGAGTACCTACTGCTTTGGCAATATGGTAAACTGTGTTCTTGTTATAAAGTATTTTTGGCAATTTGGGCAATGTTAACCAGACATGTGACACTGATGATTTAATTTTGGGATGAAATTCGAGAGACCATTTTAATATTTTATAAGACAAGTTAACCATATTCCTAATGGATATTTTCTAGAGGATTTTAACATCTTCAATTGAATCAAATTTAATGAAGAAGTGTCTATAGTCCCGGATAACTACGGTGAAAGGGCTAGCAAATTTGAAAGACTTTTAGTGGATCTTAAAGTCTTCCAGCGAGGGTTTTCTAAAAGAAAATTTTGCTATTAAAGTGAATTTAGTTAAAGAAATAAGAGAGGAATTATCCATTTCTTGTAACTGAACTACGATGTAATCTTCTTTGACCTCTTGAATCACCTTCTCATGCATGAATTATCTTTTTTGATTTCCCATGATTGCAACAAAATATTTTTCGCGCTTGAAATCTTGATCACCTTCCCTTGACCATCTAGGAGTGGCTTCAAATACATGATTATTGATTACTTGAGGTCTTGTTTCTGGATTTTGAAACGGAGGAAAGACATTAGGGTTTGCGATGTCAGGCTTCTCAATCAATCGATTGTTGGGGTTTTTGCTATTCCGGTGAAGGAATTGATTTGTTGTGGGTGTTGGTCCTCGAGATGAGGTGAAGAAGAAAGAGAGAGCTCCATTAGAGATGGAGAGATTTAGGTCAGATCAAATTACGGCCAAAGAGGGATGTGAATCAAGAAAACGATTTTGGTTTCTTGGAGGGTCCCATTCTCCCATGCTCAAATTATATTAGATTGTTGGGGGTATTTAACGTTTATGTTATTCTTGTGGTGATTTACAGAGCAAATGCCTGTGTTCATTACTGCATTAGGATCTGCCATCATGATAAGTATAAACTCTACTTCTCTTAACTCGGTAAATAATCATTTGGTATTTCATTATAAATTATCTTTATTAGATAATGACTAGTTATAGGATCACATCAGATATACAGAGTATGCTTGATACATAAAATTTGAATTCATTACTAGATTCATAAGAATTTGGTGAAATCGTATGGAAAAGATTAAAAATAAGATTCATAGACAAGTAATATTTTGTAAAACCTGGCTGTTTAAAAACACGAGTGAACTGTCAATGATGCATTGATGCCCCCGGTGTTCACGAACTCAACCTCCTAATCATCCATGTTTCTGAAAATATATTTTAGCCCAAAAAGAAAAATGAATTTTTTTTGGTCTCAATAAACTTCATAAAAGTGTAACATACAGATCGTTTAAAATAGTGAAATGCATGTTTAAAGCTTTTTAAGATTGTTTTTCTAAGAGATGAAGCTAAGAACGACGTCAATGGTGCTTTTACTCCACAAAATTTTCTTAGTTGGTGATGATCATGTTTTTTTTGCCTTTTGTTGTTCAACAATATTCTTACATATACATGTCTTTAGTATTGCATGATCCAACTATACCCATACAATCCAACTACGTTTTTTGGGTATAAAAAGCTTGTAAATTGAAATTAAATAAATGTACATCTGTTCATAGGGTGGGGGCCCCTTTACAATATGTCAAGACCCCAAAAAGGGTACAGAAAAGAAAATAGAAATAAGGGATACATAAAAGCATTATCCGGTAAATGGATATTTCGTTCCTTTAAATCTGTAGCGAAGGTCGGAGAGGATCAAGTGGAAGATGCTCGAGTAGTGGGATTGCTTATTAATGAAAATTATGTTGTTCATTTCTTTCCATATATAATATACTGTGGCACAACAAGCGGTGTTCCATTGCAATCGACGAATTTTATCAGAGGTTTCCCAGGAGCTTGTTGCATCATACCATTGATTCCACGATAACGGAAGGGGGGGGGGGATGAAGAGCTTTTGGGTTAAGAGCTCCTAAAGGGCGGAAGAGTAAGGGTAGAGGATTAGGAGATGATCAAGAGTTTCAGGAGCGTTGTTACAGAGGACACAGGAGGCCGGCCAGTCAAGGCCCCAAGATATAATCTTATCTCTGGTTGAGAGCTTGCTGTGAATAGCAAGCCAGGGGATGAAGGAGTGTATGGAGATTGAGTATTTATGCCAGGTTAGGTTAGCCTAGTTGACCTTTGCATTCGAGTGCCTAAGGGCAGAGTAAGTGCTGCTAATAGAGAACGCATGTTTGGAGTTGTTCGGGTCTACATGTAAGTATCGGGTTGTGAGGAAGCAGGGGGAAGATCTCTGAGAGCCAAGGTAATTTCCCTCAGGTGTTCTCGGAGGTGGTAATTGGGGGCTCTGGCATGGGAGGGCCAGGCCCAAATACCATTTATGTAAATATTTCAACCTTTCTTAAATTGCGGAGTCTGAAGAGGTTCTGGATTGAAGGGCCATAACGATTGACAAGGGATGAAGTGAACAACCAAGGGTCATGCCATATAGAAGTATGGGCTCCATTTCCAATTATGACTCGATAGAGATTTAAGGCCTTGCTCAGAAGGTTCCTGATTTTCTTCCAACTCCAGCTTGCAGAAGAGGGCGAGGGGAGGGTCCAAAAGCAATTTGATTTAATCTTTTCAATTATAGTCCATTGAGTCCATAGAGAGTTCTTATTTTTAGTAAGAATGGACTAGAGGAGCTTGAGGGCGGCCGCTTGATTCCAGATGTTTAAGGCCGCCCTCTTCTTTGGACACAGTCAGCTTACTCCAAGCAATCTTGGCACCAACAATTTTCATTTCAGGTCCTAACCAAAGAAAACGACGGAGCAATTGAGAAAGCTCTTTGAGGACTCGCGCAAGGAGGATGAAGATTGATGACCAATTGACCTGGCTGGCAAATAGAACTGAATTGATGAGTTGGAGTCGACCGACATAAGAGAGGTGTTTGGAGGTCCAAAAGATGATTCTGTTGGTGATTTTTTAGAAAAGGGGACGACAATCGTTATAAGAGAGGCGAGACGATATGAGAGGCACACCGAGATATCTGACTGGGAGGGAGCCTTCCTTGAAGTTAAGACATTGAAGGATGCTGAGCTTGGCGATGGGGGAGGTGCCAGAGAAAAAGATGGTGCTTTTAGTTGGGTTCAAATGGAGGCCAAAAATTGCTGCAAATTCCGTCAGTCCTTCGTGGATTAGTTCGATCGACTGGAGGTTGGCCCTACAGAGGATCATAAGATCGTCCGCAAAACATAGGATGATTATCTTTAGCTTGTGGCATTTCTAGTGGAAACCAAAGGAATGGTTTTGACTTTTCTCCTGGAGGATTCTCGATAGGACCTGCATAACAATAACAAAAAGGTACGGAGATAGGGGGTCTCCTTGTCGAAGACCCTTTCTACCAGGGAAGAGGCTCATCGGTTTACCATTAATGCAAACCGAGTAAGAGACGGAGGTGATGCATTGGATGATCTAATATATCATGGGCATAGGAAAGTTCATGGCTAAGAGGATATCCAGAACAACTTCCCATCTGATATAGTCGAAAGCCTTCATAAGGTTGATTTTGAGGGCACATCTTGGACCTTTAAGGTTCATTTGGTAGCCATGCAAAAGGTTTTGGGTGAGCAGGATGTTGTCCACGATAGAGCGACCCAGAACAAAAGCGGACTGGGGGGGATCAATAAGAACCGACAGCGCTGGTTTGAATCTCGAAGCAATGATTTTGGAGATGATTTTATAAATAACATTGCAGCAAGCAATAAGCCTATAGTTCGAGGGAAGGGAATGGGAGTCAATTTTAGGAATGAGGGCGATAATGGTTTTGTTCCATTCAGCGTTCATCTAACCCTTTTCGAAGAAGTTCTTGACACCGTCACAAATATCTTTGCTAATGAGGGGCCAGCTAGATTTAAAGAAGCCCGCACTAAAGCCATCAGGACCTGGGGCTTTATCGATATCGATGTCAAACATGGCCGTCTTAATTTCAGCGTTGGAGATTGGTTTTATCATCTCGGCACTAAGATGAGGGGGAACAGTGGAGTGAATTAAGGCCTTAATTCTGTCCGGACCGGGGTAGTTGGGCTTACGAGGGGAGTCGAGCTGCTCGAGGAAGAAGTTTTGGAAGGTGGAAGAGATGGTGAAGGGGTTAGACCTAGAAGACCCTCTGGGGGTGGAGATCGAGAGGATTTTATTACGGGCCATACAGGCTCTTATGCTATAATGAAAGAATTTGGAATTCCTATCCCCGAGCGTAAGCCAAGTTTCTCTGGATTTTTTTCTTGAGGAAGGATTCTTCCGCACGACTAAAAAAGATGAACGAGTTTGACGCCTCCTTCTTCGCGAAGATAAGCGTCCTATTCGAGGGGTCCGAGAAGAGATTCTCTTGGGTGAGAGCAAGCAAAGATCTAGCTTCCTCGACTCTCTGGTTGATATCACTAAACTCCGTCTTGTTTAAGGAGGAGAGCACTGGAGTGAGCCTAGCCAACTTAAAGACGGCCGCTTTCATGGGACTCATAGGGTACGAGAGAGACCAGTTATCCGAAATAAGGTTGTAGTAATTTGGATGAAATTTCCACATATTAAAAAATTTGAAAGGTCTGGGGGAGGGGATAAAGGGAGTAGTGAGATGGACGATAATGGGGGTATGATCGGAGGTTCTGGGGGGGGGGGAGTCTATATGATCAAAGGATTTAGAGAAGACGTCATCCCAAACAGCATTCACAAGGGCTCTATCAATGAGAGAGGAAATGGGGTTTTCCTCTTGGCGATTGAACCATGAGAATTGAAAGCCTGAAGCTCTAAGGTCATCGAGGCAGCACCTCCGAGAACATACATTAAAAGCGTCAATTGCGTTATTCCAGCGTTGGTCGGTATTAGTTCTCTCATGGGGGTTCCTGATCGCATTGAAATCCCCAATGGCTATCCACGAGATGAGGGAATTGCTAAGCCCATAAGAGCAAATGGTGTTCCAAAGGGGGAGACGATCAACCGTAAATAGTCGTGAGGCTGAAAGAGGTGTTTCTGGTAGTCCAATAGAGGTCGCAATGAAGGGTTTGGTCCGTGGAGTCTTTTATATTTATTTGGAAGACGCTTGGATTCCAAGCAATCCAAATTCTGCCTAGGAGATGACTATTATGGTTCGAGACGCAATGCCAATAAGGGAGCATAGAAGACATAATATGCATAACATTATCAATCTTAACCTTAGTTTCAAGCTAGCAAATAACGTTAATACCATTCGAGAAAATAAAGTTTTTAACATATTTTTGGCGGATCGGGTCATTCAACCCTCTAAGATTCCAACTAGCTATTTTCATTAGAGAGATTAAAGACAATAAGATAAAAGAGTTCTAAAAAGACATTGGGGTGTCCCCATACATACTTGCGGTAGCCGCATTATTTGCGACTTTAGGTCTTGGGGAGGTGATTTCAGACGAAGATGGATCACCCAAGTCCTGGTCTATCTGGGCAGCCGCGGGGTAGTTACTGGCTATCAGAAAGCTTTTAGTCCAGTTGCTTTGTGTTGTGATCTGACAGAGTGATTCTGGTGAGACTGGTTCATTATTGCTTGAGTTCGAGAGAGCGGTACGGGATGGGGCAGAGTCAGTTATGGCTTTTTTTCCTGGTCTGTGAGCAGGGGAGGCAGATACTGGTGGTTCCGGAGGCAAATGGCAGGCAGCAGCAGTATATCCGAAAGAAAGGCAGCGCTTGCAGATAGTAGGGAGCCCTTGGAATTCCACCTGGATTGTGTGGTCTTTTCCAAGCCAGCGAATGGTGATGGTTGACGGGAAGGGTGAAAAGGCTTGTATGATGATACAAATTCTTGCGTAGCTGAGTCTGGATCTGTCGGCAGTTTGGCTGTCCACGTAGAGGGGAGTCCCTAAGTAGCTTCCTAGTATTCCCAGGCCCTTTTCTGACCAGAGCTCGTGAGGCATGCCATGGAACTTGACCCACATCGAGATAGCCTTCTTATTTGGTCAGTGTTTCCATGGGAGCCCATCTCTTTAAGAAAATAGGGTGGCTGCTAAAAAACCAGAGAGCCTTCTCTAGGACTTCGGTGGCACTGTCTGCACATGAGAACTTGAAGAAGTAATGCTATGAAGGGGCTGGCTTGCATTCTTGCAGACCAAAAGGGATTCAAATCTGGTTGGCCAGCGCTTGCACATGGGAGACAACCCTCTTCTTGGAGAGAAAGTATCCAGAAAGGCATTTAGCCCAGTCTTCCTTGCCGCCGGTTAGCGCATCATCAGGGAATACGAGCACACAATTGTCGATTTCAATCGACTCAGCCTTTTCTATTATCATCGAGGATTTGGTGACTGGGCGAGAAACAACCTGGGCCCAGGATCTGTGGTGAAACGGAGTTGAGAGGAGAGGGCCTTGCTTAGGGAAGTTAACCATGGAGGCAGATTCAGCGACAAGGTGAGGCTGAATGGTTCTGTTGCTGGGTCTAGTGCTTTTGAAAGCATTGCTAGGTTTCATGGGAGAATGGAGGTCTGGGCGGATTCCTAAGGGCTTGTGGGCTTTCGAGGGACGGGAAAAGGCATGCCCCTTATTGTATGTACCAGGAAAATATTCCAGAACGGCGAGGATGAGGGGATGGGTTGAGCTAGGGCATTTGGACCGAAGGGTGGCTGGAGGAATGAATAACGGTGAAGTATTGTTGCTGGTCACAAGAGAGGGAGGTATTACTTGCTTTGATGGTCTGCTGGATGGTTAAAACAGCGGTGGAATGGATACTTGAGTTAGGGAGGGAAGTAGGCAGGGTCGAGGAAAATGAGTTACTGAATAGATAGTGACTGGAGATCGAGGTAAACATCGGGTTGGGAAGGGAGGGGGAGAGGGTATGTTGCGTATTATTGTTTTGCATGTCATTAGGGTTTTGGTGGCCATGCATGGAAGAAGCGACGACATCTGCATGCATGCAAGTAAGAGAAACAGGGGAATGAGACATAACTGGACAGGAGGAGATTTCAGTGGCTTCAATTCCAAGCAGGCGGAGGGAGGCATCCAGGGGAGGGGAAGAGGAGTCGGGCTCAACATGAACGGTCCGCTTCAGGCCCGGAATAGTCGCTGAGTCACTGCCATAGAAGGAAGATCTGATGCCTGAGTTTGGGGATGGCTCATATCATCTCGGGAGATCTTCAAGAGCAGCAATGGCATGAAGGAGATTCTCGTTGCCGTCAAGGATGGTCTTAAGCTGCTTTTCACCGGCTGGGATGGGGGTAGTGTCCATCTCAGAGGGGTCTTCTTCTTCAGACTGGAGTTGCATGTCGGCTCTAGAGCCAGGAGGTGAGAGGGAGAAAGGGGAAGTCTCTCTTTCATTTTTGGTCGAATCAGGGGAGAGACTTCGGGGAGAGAGATGGTGTTGCTTCGAAGGAGGGGGAGGTGATCCATGGACCGAAAGCAGTAAACCCGACATGGCGGAGTATCTGGGAGGAGAGGGAGGAGGGTGTAGACGAAGATCTTGTTTCAAAAGAGAGGGTGGTGCTACGGCTCAAAGGAACGACAATCGGGTCAGAAAGGGAGGAGACAATTTTACCGTTAAAACGTGGGGTAATTTTACTGTTACTCCGACGGGCAAAGGAGCTCTGACGAGTTTCAACCATAATGCTGAGAGGAGGTTTGGAAAGGGAAGAGACTGGAGGAGAAGAGAGAGGCGAAGCAGGGTTGACATTTTGAGAGAAGGGGTAGTTATGGGGGGAGCAGTTATCAGATATGGTTTGTAGGGAGGGGAACGGTTTTCGAGGTTGGGGTTGGCTTAGAAGGGTAACCAGCGAGAGTTTTCTTTTAAAGAAGGAAAGGGGAAGACCAATGGGTTTGGAGAAGAAAGAGAGGGAGAAGATGACGATTGGGAGTTTGTCTTGGGAACAACGAGGAGTTACTTGCACGGTTGGAAGACGCATTAATGAGAAGAGAGGCTTCATTAATGCAGGAACACCTTCACAAGGTAGTTCATTGGTCAGTTTTTGAAAACTGAACAGGCTGCAAAAAGAATATTGATTCTGACCTATAGAGGAGGGGGAAAGGCAGGGTTTGGCCGGCTGAGAACTAGATTTTCAGAGAGAGAAAGCGGGACTAGGCGAAAAGGGGGAGTTTACCAGAGGGTAGGCTGTCATGCAGAGAGGTTTCGCCTTAAATGTTTCTGATAGCATGGCGAGAAATAAGAGGAGAAAGGAGTTAGGGCAATGACGATAATATGAAGTTGATTTATTAAAATTCAAATTTAATAAATACTATTAGTCGCTAATCGGTTAGCTAAAAGTATTTATTGCTAATCGAAACGTTTCCGTCAGGCTATTTCACTAAAATCACCTTCTGTAATTTGTACCATATGCGTCTTTATTACAGCAAACCATATGCGCCTTTATTACAACAAACCATATGCGTCTTTATTAATTTGTACCATATACACCTTTATTACAGCAGACCATATGCGTCTTTATTACAGCAAATAAGATCTCGACACGTAGAGATTGCTATCATGATGTTTCACCGAAAGCTGTAATTTTTACTTCAGTTTTATCAGAGCAATACATCAATATTTCAACTTTATAGAACCATTCGTACACATCAATACTTCATCATATCAGAGTCAATAAGAATAGCCAATGCATATTTCAGTGAAATATGAAAGTATAGTTAGGAATATTTGAGGCTGAGGTGGTTTTTTTTAAAATCGTTTTTAGAAAAACCTTATAATACTAAGAAATTAGTTTATTTAATAGTGGCTTCCATCTTTTATAATTTCATAGGCTTGACTTCGTACTTATATAATAAATTTTGTAATTGCTTTAATTAAAACCTAAGTGCTCATTTCACTCCAATTTATTATTAAAGGTGGACATCTGACTAGATATTAAATCCCATGCAGGTAAACCCACCTACACATTTCAGGGATGAAAAAATGTTGGTAAAACTATTGTGAACAATACTTGTGCATGACTTGTTTTATTTTCTACTTGAGTTGGTCTTTATAGTCTCGGGCTAACCTAAGAACCTAATATTTATTAGGTTTGGTCGAGATATAATCGTGCTCCCAAGCTTATTTTTGGGGCTACAATGCACAATTGCCTTAGACATATGGTGTATGGGTTGTGTGATAGCTGGGTTGTTTGCTGGACATGTGGGTGATCAATGTTTTTGAGATTTTTAAATATTTTTTGCTTGAAAATATTTAGATTTTATCCACCGGTTTTATGTTTGAAAATGTTTAGTTGTATTAAACACTTAGTTTTTTATTATTAATTTGGCACAAATTAAACTTTTGCTACTAAGTTGTTTATTCAAAAATATTTTATTGTCGAAAACATTTAGTTTTATCAAAAAAACATTGTTGTGGAAATTGTTTAGCTAGTATTTTATTGTTTTGTAAAAACATTTAGTTGTCGAAAATATTTCGTTATCGAAAACATTTGGTTGTATAAAACTTTTAGCTGTTGTTTATTAGTTTTTCACAAAACACTTGATACTTAAGAGAACCGCTAATGTTGACAACAAGTAAAGTACCTATATGATATTTTGTACTTTCGATGCTAGTCTAGAGCATGCTGTTCTTGTAAGTAAAACTTTTTTTTTCTAATAAATTTGACACATACGAAGGTATCTTGCCATGTATTTATCCCATATCGGTTAGCTAATAAAAAATTCCCATAAAAGGAACTAAGTTTTAAAAGTTATATTCTACGCATGCCCAATTTATAGCTCAAAGTGTTAATAATATGTTAATGGACTTTTCAACTAGTTAAGTTTTAGTGGGTAGTCCTACACGCATATTAGAACATTAGACTAATCACATGGTTTTGATCCACCTTGTTGGTAAGAGGAAATATATTATGTCTAAATTGAGTCTAATGGGAGCTTTGAATCCTTCAGATCTCCTCATCATACAATGTCTTTAGATTTTTTGACACTAAAGCTTGCACTATAAAATAATACATCTCATAATTTTGTGGTTACTTTGATCATATCAGCATCATAATACCCAATGTGTACTCATAGTCACCCATGCTTTGTTGTGGTTACAATGTTTACATCCATTCATCTTCCATAGATGTTATAGTTCATAAGGGCATGATAGGTATGCTATGCGCATTTTGTAATACATTGTATAATAAATTTTATCCTTATTTATTGATGCGCTATTATTCAATTTTCCATTTTGGACATTTGCAGAGGTTCAATCTCTAAAGTATGTGAGGAGAAGAGGAATAAATAATAAACATATGGGGGAAATGTAGTATGGAATATGAAAATAGACTAAAAAAGATGATAATATGAAGTTGATTTATTAAAATTCAAATTTAATAAATACTATTAGTCGCTAATCGGTTAGCTAAAAGTATTTATTGCTAATCGAAACGTTTCCGTCAGGCTATTTCACTAAAATCACCTTCTGTAATTTGTACCATATGCGTTTTTATTACAGCAAACCATATGCGTCTTTATTAATTTGTACCATATGCACCTTTATTACAGCAGACCATACGCGTCTTTATTACATCAAATAAGATCTCGACACGTAGAGATTGCTATCATGATGTTTCACCGAAAGATGTAATTTGTACTTCAGCTTTATCAGAGCAATACATCAATACTTCAACTTTATGGAACCATTCATACACATCAATACTTCATCATATCAGAGTCAATAAGAATAGCCAATGCATATTTCAGTGAAATATAAAAGCATAGTTAGGAATATTTGAGGCTGAGGTGGTTTTTTTAATCGTTTTTAGAAAAACTTTATAATACTAAGAAATTAGTTTATTCAATAGTAGCTTCCACATTTTATAATTTCAGGGGGCTTGACTTCGTACTTATATGATAAATTTTGTAATTGCTTTAATTAAAACCTAAGTGCTCATTTCACTCCAATTTATTATTAAGGGGCGTCGATGAGAATAATTCTTCTTCTTTAAATTACTTTTAGTGAAGCAGGGTGGACATCTGACTAGATATTAAATCCCATGCAGCTAAACCCACCTACACATTTCAGGAATGAAAAAATGTTGGTAAAACTATTGTGAACAGTACTAGTGCATGACTTGTTTTATTTTCTACTTGAGTTGGTCTTTATAGTCTCGGGCTAACCTAAGAACCTAACATTTATTAGGTTTGGTCGAGATATAATCATGCTCCCAAGCTTATTTTTGGGGCCACAATGCACAATTGCCTTAGACATATGGTGTATGGGTTGTGTGATAGCTGGGTTGTTTGCTGGACATGTGGGTGATCAATGTTTTTGAGATTTTTAAATATTTTTTGCTTGAGAATATTTAGATTTTATCCACCGGTTTTATGTTTGAAAATGTTTAGTTGTATTAAACACTTATTTTTTTATTATTAGTTTGGCACAAATTAAACTTTTGCTACTAAGTTGTTTTTTCAAAAATATTTTGTTGTCGAAAATATTTAGTTTTATCAAAAAAACGTTGTTGGTGGAAATTTTTTAGCTAGTATTTTATTGTTTCGTAAAAATATTTAGTTGTAAAAAACATTTCGTTATCGAAAATATTTGGTTGTATAAAACTTTTAGCTGTTGCTTATTAGTTTTTCACAAAACACTTGATACTTAAGAGAACCGCTAATGTTGACAACAAGTAAAGTACCTATATGATTTTTTGTACTTTCGATGCTAGTCTAGAGCATGCTGTTCTTGTAAGTAAATTTTTTTTTTCTAATAAATTTGACACATACGAAGGTATCTTGCCATGTATTTATCCCATATCGGTTAGCTAATAAAAAATTCCCATAAAAGGAACTAAGTTTTAACAGTTATATTCTACGCATGCCCAATTTATAGCTCCATAGATGTTACAATGTTTACATCCATTCATATTCCATAGATGTTATAGTTCATAAGGGCATGATAGGTATGCTATGCGCATTTTGTAATACATTGATGTAGAGCGATAAATTCACAAAGGAGAAGTCAGAGATTGTGCAAAGTGCGGGTTTGTTGCCTCATAACATGATGCAGACAATTCGGTGAATTAGTAGTTTGGAGCTCCGGTGTCAGTTTTTTACCCACAGCACCTTGTTTCGAAGGAAACGACGTCACGAACGCAAGTCACCACCTTCGCTTGTGAGCTATGGGCTTTTTTAGGCATCCGGGCTCATCTATCCTCTTTTTTCGCACTTTTAGTACTTTGGGCTTTTTTTGTAATTTTCCTATTTTTAGTTTTAGGGTTTTGTTTGAACTCTATATAAACCTATCTTCTATTCATTGTTAGGGGAATTGTTTTTGTTTAATAAAAATTAGGGTTATCCCTTTTTAAGCTTCTGCTACGTTTCACTCTCCATCATAGTGGTATCAGACACAGGCAGTCCTGCGCGATGGTCCGAGCAAGAATCAGCGGTCGCGGTGGCCCTAGAGTGACTCGATATACTAGTGATGTAGATGATCGTGACGATGCTGACCTACGCCGTCAGGTAGCCGATCTGACCCGGCAGATGGCTGTTCTTACCGCCAAGCAACAAAGCACGGAGGTTGAAGGTATGGTTAACCCTTTTGGGGAGGGGAGCGACCAGACTACTTCTAATCCACGCCGCTGGGAGCTTGGGTTCAAGATAGACGTCCCGGATTTCGATGGCAGCCTTAAGGCGGAGGCACTTATCGACTGGCTATCACAGATTGAGGACGTCTTGGACTTCAAGGAGGTCCCGGAGGAGAGAAGAGTTGCATTGGTCGCCATCCACCTACGCGGTAGGGCACAGGCTTGGTGGCAGCAGGTGAAGCAGAACCGCGCGCGTGCAGGTAAGGATAAAGTCCAGAGTTGGGATAAATTCAAACAAAAAATCCGCAAGGCTTTCCTTCCCTACAACTTCGAGCGGGAACTCTACCAGCGACTGCAGAATCTTCGTCAGGGACCCAGATCTGTTGATGAATATACCGAAGAATTTTATCAGCTGCTGGCTCGCACAGATGTGACCGAGTCGCCGCACCAGCGGGTCTCCCGCTACATTGGCGGGCTACGCCTCCAACTTCAAGACACGCTGAATATGTTCGATCCAGCCTCTGTTTCCGAAGCCCATCGGCGTGCCCTCCAAGCAGAAAAACAGTCGGCTCGCCGACCCCAGACTGGCGTAAGGCCCGGTGCTCCTTCAGGGATCCCTGTGTCCAAACCAGCTTTCCGCCCGACACCTGATCCGATCCCTCCTGGGCGCCGCCCAACACCTGATCCGATACCTCCTGGGCGCGGAGCACCAAGCCGTTCTTCCAGCAATTTACGGTGCTATGGCTGTGGCGAATTAGGGCATCGTCAGGTCGAGTGTCCCAATGCTGCGGGTGCTAGGGGTCTTTTTTCGCAGGAGGCGTTTGAACCAAATCCTATTGTTCTTGATGGTCCTCCAAAATTCGATACTTACGATGATGACTTGCCTGAGGATGCGGAAGAAATCGTGACTGGCGATGTTGGAGCAGTGCTGATGCTGCGCCGTACTTTCCTGTCTCCTCGTGTTCCGGAGCAGAGCGACTGGCTGAGGAGTAACGTGTTCCAGTCGACGTGTACGATCGGCGGGAAGGTGTGCACCTTCATCATTGATGCTGGCAGTTACGAAAACGTCGTCTCCGAAGCAGCGGTTTTGAAGCTAGGGTTGAGGGCTGAATCGCATCCTAAACCGTACAAGCTCGCCTGGTTAAGTAAAGGTACGGATATTACCGTCTCCAAGCGTGTACTCGTTTCTTTTTCTGTAGGGCAAACATACCATGATGAAGTCTTCTGTGATATTGTCCCTATGGATGCTTGTCATCTACTGCTTGGCCGTCCTTGGCAATTCGACCTGTCTGTTCTACATGATGGGCGGGCAAATACCTACTCATTCCTCTTTCGGGGAAAAAAGATCGTTCTTATGCCATCAAAGCCTCGACCCCTGAGCATTCACTCTACTCCTCCCTCATCAACGTTGCTGTCTCGGGCTTCTTTTCAGACAGCTATGGAAGAGGCTGGCGTAGTTTTCCTACTGTTCTGTGACCCTGTTGTGCCTCTTTCCAAGGCAGACCATAGTCCTGTCATTCAGTCTCTATTGCAGGAGTTTTCCGATGTGTTTCCAGCGGATTTGCCACCCGAATTACCTCCTCTGCGAGATATTCAACATCAGATCGATCTGGTCCCTGGTGCTGCCCTCCCAAATCGACCCCACTACCGAATGAGCCCAAAGGAGCATGAAGAATTACGTCGACAGGTGGAGGATTTGTTGGCGAAGGGACATATCCGGGAAAGTCTCAGCCCTTGTGCGGTTCCGGCATTACTGACTCCGAAGAAGGATGGTTCTTGGCGTATGTGTGTGGACAGCCGAGCTATTAACAAGATCACTGTTCGCTACAGGTTCCCTATACCGCGCCTCGATGATCTGTTAGACCAGTTGGGTGGTGCTTCTGTGTTTAGTAAACTGGATTTGAAGAGTGGATACCATCAGATTCGGATTCGTCCTGGTGATGAGTGGAAGACGGCGTTTAAGACGCGTGAGGGCTTGTTTGAGTGGATGGTGATGCCGTTTGGCTTGTCCAACGCGCCTAGCACGTTCATGCGTATCATGAATCAGGCATTGCGGCCTTTCATCGGTAAATTTGTTGTTGTTTACTTTGATGATATTCTGATTTATAGTTCGAACCATTCTGTGCATCTATCCCATTTACGTGAGGTGTTATTGGTGTTGCGTCGAGATAAGTTTTATGCTGCTCCTGTCAAATGTTCTTTTATGTCCCCAGCTGTTCAATTTTTGGGTTATATTGTTTCTGTTGACGGGTTACGAGCTGATCCGAGCAAAGTTGCTGCTGTAGACCAGTGGCCTCGACCTTCTTCCATTACCGAGGTTCGTAGTTTTCATGGTTTAGCATCGTTTTATCGGCGTTTTATTCCCCATTTCAGCAGTATTATGGCCCCGATTACGGATTGCATGAAGGGCACAAAATTTAGTTGGTCCGCCGATGCTGATGCAGCATTTGTAGAAGTTAAAAGGCGTCTTACCACAGCGCCTATTTTGGTGCTGCCTGACTTTTCCCAGCCATTCGAGCTTCATTGTGATGCGTCTAAATTTGGTATTGGGGCAGTTCTCTCACAATCAGGGCGTCCCGTGGCTTTCTTCAGTGAGAAATTGGCAAATGCCAAACTGCGATTTAGTACTTATGATATTGAATTTTATGCGATCGTTCAGGCTATCAAACATTTGCGTCATTACTTGTTTCAGCGTGAATTTGTGCTATATACTGATCATGATTCTTTGAAGTACCTTGGTAGTCAAGACAAAGTATCTCATAGGCATGCTGCTTGGATAGCTTATTTGCAGCAGTTCACTTTTGTCATCAAGCACAAGGCTGGCATTACGAATCGGGTTGCTGATGCTTTGAGCCGACGTCACACTCTGTTGACTGAGATGCGCGTTCAGGTTCCTGGGTTTGATTCTTTTGTTGACCTTTATGTTACTGACTCTTTCTTTTCTCGGGTTCTGGAACGGATTTAGCAGGGCGAACATTCTGATTTTTTATTGGAAGATGGTTTTCTCTTTCGTGGCATACAGCTGTGTATCCCTGACTGTAGTTTGCGTCCGCGGCTGATCCAGGAACTGCATAATGAAGGTCACGTGGGCCGTGATCGAACATACCAGTTGCTGTCGTCCTCCTATTTTTGGCCATCGATGCGGAAGGAAGTTGGTCGTTTTGTCGCCCGTTGTCGAATTTGTCAGTTGGCCAAGGGAACATCTACAAATGCAGGTCTTTATTTACCCCTGCCGATTCCGGCTCAGCCTTGGACCGACATCAGTATGGATTTTGTTCTTGGTTTACCCCGGACTCAGCGTGGATTCGATTCTATTTTTGTGGTGGTTGATCGTTTTTCTAAGATGGTACACTTCATTCCCTGTAAAAAAACATCTGATGCAGTGTGTGTTGCGCAGCTTTTCTTTCGGGAGATTTATCGTATTCATGGCCTTCCCAGTACCATTGTTTCTGACCGTGACACTCGGTTTGTGAGTCATTTTTGGCGCAGCTTATGGCGTATGGTGAATACACAGCTCAACTTCAGTAGTGCTTATCACCCTCAGACGGATGGTCAGACAGAGGTGGTCAACCGTTCTCTCGGTAACTTGTTGCGCAGTCTGGTAGGAGATCATCCGAAGGCTTGGGATCAGCGCTTACCGCAGGCGGAGTTCGCCCATAACCATGCTCTTAATAGATCCACGGGTTTTTGTCCTTTTCAGGTGATGTATGGTATTGTGCCTAGGGGTCCAGTAGACTTGTTAGCCCTGCCTAGCAAAATTCGTCCTCATACAACTGCTGAAGAACTTGTCTCACAGATTTGCCAAACACACCAACAGACTCATGATCAGTTGGTCTTGAGCACCGCCAAATATAAGTCTCAGGCAGATTCTCATCGTCGTCCTGTTCAGTTCGAAGTTGGTGACTATGTATGGGCTGTTTTGACAAAGAATCGGTATCCTGCTGGTGAATACAATAAACTAGCCGCTAGGAAGATTGGTCCAGTAGAGATTGTGGAGCGGATCAATCCGAATGCTTATCGACTACGTTTGCCTAGCCATGTCCGCACAACTGATGTTTTCAATGTTAAGCATCTGATTCCTTATGCAGGTGATTCTTCTGATGGGGAGACCGGGTACATTGATGTAGAGCGATAAATTCACAAAGGAGAAGTCAAAGATTGTGCAAAGTGCGAGTTTGTTGCCTCATAACATGGCCCAAAAATCAAGGAATTGATGAGTAAATTTACGTTATTATTGTTTGAAGCTCAAATGACCCTTGAGGAATAAGGAAGGCAGTTGGCGGAGAAAGCCGAGCATGCCCTAAATAATAGAGAAAAACAAGTGATGGACATTATAGTGGGGATGCTCGACCCTGTGCAAAAGGAAACTATCCTAGAATTTTGGAGACGAAACCCTGTGATATCTCTAGGGTTCCTAAAGAAATTATTTCGAAAGGAATACCAACTGTAAAACTCAATTCACGAAGATAAGAAGGAGGGTGATGATCTTGCTAGGGAGAAGAAGAAGACTGAGACTCTTAAATTACCCTTCAAGAACAAAATGAAGTGGAGTTACCTGTACCGATGGATTCCAATGGTACAGGGGCTCAACATCATATTTCAGCCCTAGCGTATTGATAAAATTTATTTTACTTGTATATTTTTTGATGAAATTACTCTATTTTGTTATTGGATATTTTTGTTATGATACTCATAGCTCATTGTGGATCTATGAATGCAGTGGTTGCTTGTATGTATAAAACAAATTTGTTTTTGTTAGGTAAAAATGTGCATGCTCTTTTAAGTTTACCAATATTGTATGGTTTGGATGACGTGCACCCATGGGTTTTAAGGTTGGTAGACCAAAAACCCAAAAACTTGGCATGTGCAGTTATATAAGAGCGACTAACAGATCAAGCTTCTACAATTGAGATGTTTATCCAACGCTCAGTGTGGCCTCACGTGTGGCCTTGCTAGGCTTGCAGCTATTACCATGCCACTGTCATAAAAGGTTTTAGGCCGAATGTGGCCTCTTGCATGGACTTTTGAGGCTTGGTGTGTAACAAGATCACTAGTTTTACCTTAAACTGTTTCACGTTTTGTGGCCTTTCGCGTAGCCATTTTAGGTTTGGTCTATTAACCCGATCGCACAATTGATCATACCAGCGAAGGCTCAGTATGGCCCCTTGCATAAATTTGGGTCATGGTTTATTAACCCATTCAAAAAATTGACTGTGTCAATCAAGTCTCAGTAGGACCCCTTTCATAGTCCTGGGGCATGGTTTATCACCCCATTTACAAATTATTGTATATTGAATAATTATGGAGAAATAACTAGAGATTGTTATAACTGATCAATGGATGGATACAAAGACTAATTAAAAATTAGATGCAAACCTATACGTTGGCAAAAACGTAAATCATTTATTAACAAATTTAGAATGTGCCTCATCCTAGTTTAGACCAAGATTACTCACGTTTTTGTCCCCTTCTCTATGAAATAACTTCTTCATAACTAAGCCTTCCACCTGTAGTGCCCTCAGTAAAAAACAGTCTATATGCCCGTACTTTTGAACGGTCACATCGTTCTTTGATTAAATCTATGCATACTTTGCGTTCGTCCACATTTGAAGTATATGGGAAATTGGCAATCCAACGACTTAGAATGATAATCTCTATGGGGACAATGATCTAAATACCATACACAAATGAAAACAAGGTTTCGCCATTGCCGACCATGGGGTTGTCTTGTAGTCCAAGAGGACATCTGCGAGCTTATCTAGCCACTTCCCATTTTTCTCATTCTAGTTTCTTTTTAATACATTCCAAAAGATGGCTCGGTTAGTGACTTCGACCTGTCCGTTTTCTTGTGGATGGTACAATGTTGAGAAATGTTTCTCCATCCATACCTTATGTAGAAAGTTGGTAGAACAAAATTTTGAAACTTAGCCCTATTGACAATCATCAGGATGTGTGGGATTTTGAAACAAGATAAATATTGATTATGCACGAAATCACAAACTTTTTGCACTTGCGCTCTATTAAAATCCTTAGCCTCAATTTCTTTGGTAACATAATCCACCACTACGATCAAAATGATGTCACTTTTCCGTCGTTTTTAGAAGTGGTTCTAATAAATCACTCCTCCATTTGTCAAAGGGGCAGGATGATGAGACGGTGCTCATCAAATTGTGTGTATTGGAAAATTGCTCGCAAGGGTGATATATTTGCACAATCGTCTCGGTATCGGCTGCCAGCTTGGGCTAATAGTACCCTGCCAACTAAAAACGTCATATCAAGTTGCGTTGCACATAGTGGGCCCCGACCTCCCTTTCGTGTAAGTCTCAAAGGACGAAGTAAAGGACAAGGCAGCTTTTTATGTTAAGAACATTATCAAGTACCGTATGTTTTGCTGCTCGCAGTGGCAATGCACGCACCTCTGCCTTTTCTCCTCGAAGAATTTGGTCGCGTAAATAAAACAAGTATGCTTGCCTCCAATTTTTGCCTATCTCAATTGCTAAGATTTAGGTCTCAGGCGTACTTGTGGCTAAGGTAGGGGTGTGTTGTATTATAATGAGGGGATTGCTACTGTACATGGTCGTAAATAATATTTTCAAATTTAGTTTCCCACTTCTGAAGTGTCTCTAAGTACTTGCGTGTTGTCTCTTGTTTTGCATTGTAGAGGAATTTATCTTGATTTATCACCAACTGTGAATCCGAGTGAATCCGGAAGGCCTTCGCCTCACAAATATGGGTCAGCTTTATACCATCCAAAACAACTTCATACTTTGCGGTGTTATTGGTTACCTTGAAACCAAATTTAATAGCGTACCTTATTTTGTCACCGCTCGGTGTTTAAAAAAAAGTATCGGCCCTCCTTCTTGCGCGCTTGAAGCCTCATCGATGTTCACAATCCACTCCACTGGTATATTGTCGTGTCCTCCTTTGAGCTTTCTACTTATCGTAAACTCATTTATAAAATCTGTTACTGTTTGTCCTTTGATTACGGTTTATAGGTGATATCATACTCGCCGAGTTCAACGGACCATCGGGTTAGCTGACCGAAAATATCCGGATTTTGTAGCGCACTATTTAGGGGGAATGATGTGTGACCTTGAAATTATGGTCGCATCTTTCTTGTTACTACCACCAGCCATAAAGCTAAGTTCTTTAGGTTTAGGTACCTAATCTATGTTCCTCCTTAGGTTCTCTGACAAATACCCTGCTAACAATGTAATCTGATACTAACAAATAAAGGTGAAATGGCTCACATGGAGTTGGGGTGAAATTATTTCTGGGGAGGTCATATATATTATTTAAGAACTTTGAACGTCTCGTTACACTTCTCGTTCCAGGAAACGTTATTGGCCTCTTTGAGGACTTGTAAGAACGGGTGGTTATTGTTCGAAGCCTTTGATATGAACCGAGAAAGGACAACCAATTACCTTGTCAAGCACTGAAACTTCTTAATATTCATGGGCGTTTACATGTTTAGGAGAGCTTTGAACTAATCCATGTCATCCTTGATCCTATTTTTATGGAAGACGTAACCAAAGAACTTACCACTATGCTCTCCAAAATAATATTTTAGGGTGATTACTTGAGGTTAAATTTTTGCAAGGCGGCAAAGACATTAACTAAAAGTTTGAGTTAGAGACCCTCAATATTACGTTTTACGAGCATATCGTCGATGTAAAGCTCAATATTGTTACCGAAATACTTATAAAACATTTAGTTAACCATGCGCTGATTGTTGGCCCTCCTTCTTATTGCTAGTTAACTGTCATATGGACAATTTTTCTAAATTCATTAAGATAGTGTAACAAATCATTGATGTTTCTTGATACCTTTTATGATTTCAGCTACATTACCGACCGGGTATTTCAAGCATTGTCGAAATTTACAATTTGTTGCTTCAATTTGGTACAACCATAATCTACCAATAATGGCATGATAAGAGCTTGGGGGTCTGATATCATAAAGAATGTTTTAATTTTTTCTTAGTATTACTCTGGCCAACGGTTACCATCAGCTCGACCTTCCCATTAAAGTGGAATAATTTTCCCTCATACCTGACTAACATCTGGTTAGTTGACTTATACGGTGACACCTTGAGTATTCTGTCCTAGCTCACTTCAAAGATTATGAGTGTGGAACTCCCACCATCCACCATGACGCATGTAACCATCACTCTTTCGATGTACAAATTAATTGTCAGATCATCCTCGTCGGGTCTTGCACTTCTATGTAAATCGTCATTGTTGAATGTCAAGTAAATAAGTGGGTCTCTGTAATTTTGGTAGGATGACCCATTGATCGACTGAAATTCAAGATCTTTATTGCGTGACTTCTTAGATGTAGTGTTTACTCCTAAAAGTGTATCCCCGCCAGAGATGGTGAATAACCATAGCTGATTTCCCTTATCATATTTTCTTTAATCGTGCCTCTTGTCCGTTTGGCCTCTATCATCTTGAAGCCCGTCCTTCTTGCACCTAAAAAACTAAATTAGGTCCTACTTTTGATTAGTCATTGGAGCTATTCTTTGAGTTGTCATGAATCGGTTTTCGGATGGCCATTGCCATTATAATAGGAGCGAAAGTGGTGATTTGATCGTTTATGGCTATGAAGCAACATGATAAGTGGAGGCTCATATCTGGCTCACCCCTTTGTCATATCGCAGATAGTGAATATGGTCTCTATCAGCATTGTGAACTTTAACGCTAGGTTGTCGTAAAACAAAGCCATCGATGTATGACGTGCGGGCTGATCTTGCATTCTCATTGCGCCCAATATCATCGCTTCACCTTCGATTGATCGAGGATGTTTTGGAATCCTGCGGTTTAGCAATGGAGGGGATATGAGAAATATTTTTTCTTTGTGTCGTTTACGCTAATAAAGTGGTCCGTGCGTGTGAGAATTTCTCCTATTATCTTCAGCGGAATTCTGACCGGATCAGCTTACAAGAGGCCCTCTATGTCGAGTTCTCTCTTATGATACATTGCTGCTACAAGTTCTTCTAGATCCGGTAGGGCGTTCATCGCATGGAAAACCCTCTTAACATAGTTATTGAGCGACTCCTCTCTCCTCAAATAGAAATCCATGATAAACTCGCTTTCTTTTTAGGGTATTTCCTGCCAAGGAATCGGCCTCTTAAGGCACTCTACGAACATAAAAAATCACATATTAACCCCTTCTATAACCACTTAAACCAATCCATATTGTTAGCTTTGAGATTCATGGAGAGCATTCAACACAACTTGGAATATTCGGGGTTGAACGTCATCATCATATTTATGAATTTCTTTAGGTGATGCTCCGAGTCTCCCGTTTCGTCATAGGCTTCCATTTGGAAATGGGCAAACTTTTGTGGGAGCTCTACTTCCAAATTAATTACTAATGAAGGGGGATTCCTTGACAACGTATGCAGCCATCTTGGGTCTCACCTGATCGTACTGCACCGCACCCCTTTCCTTAGGTCGCTTCGTTGTTTCCTTATGCGCCACTCTCACATTCCCCTTCGCTGTTCTCCGTTCGGGCATTTTCCTTATCAACACGACTCACTTTGCTAGCCTCTTGGGGTATCCCTTACTTAGCTTTATCTTTATTAACATCTTTTTCGTCAACAACTACAACGCATTAGACATCTTTGGTAACGTGGCCTTGGTTTCCTGATTTTTTTCTTATAGAAGCGGAAGTGTCTTAAGTTGCTCCTGTTTTAGCTCATTGATCTGCGATTCCAAAAGGTGAACATTAAAAGGAGTAACTGTGGCCCTTCCCCGTAGGACAAATATATGCCAAAGTGATAAAATCTTTTAATATGGAAATAAAAATGTAATCATGTGTCCTTTTATAATTTGTTTACAACTCTATTTATACATATACTTCACAAAGAAATTATTTCTCCATCACATAACTGTCTCTTGAACGTGTCTTACTGGATTAAATACATGATGCACTACTTGATCCATTACTGCACACGCTCGTTAGTGATTTTTTTACCAAAAATATATGCACCATTTTCGTGCTCAAAGAATACTACATCTCCAACTCTGACTACTTTCTTCTTCTAATGATCATATATTCTGAAGCCATACTCTTTATCAACATACTCTTCATCACTATATTAAATAAAGACACAAAGATTAGTCTTCCAATCTATTTTGGAGCTCTGTTATTTTGTAATATACATGTATTTTTTGAATCTCAAAACACTAATATATGAAGATGTAGGATTATTTGATTTCCATATTCTCTTCCAATATTTTTCTTGCTTATCTTGCGGTTGTACGGGTTTAGTAAAATTAGTAGAAACATCTTTAATTTGCTCAATTGGATCATACATATCTTTGCGATACAATAGATTCTCCATCATTGGTCTCCAAATAAAATAATTGGTTAATGTCAATTTAATCATATACTTACCATTGTTATACAACATATTCAATGACTAAAAAACCATAATCTTTGATACCAACTATAAGATCCAAAATGGTAGTATATCAAACTACCCAGAAACAAAACTTCAAGACAATCAACCAAACAAACAAAACCCAATTCTCCACCAACGATTTATCAATTAATTAACCAAAATAAACTACAAATATAATCACGGAAAATAAGAAACAGTAAAATAAATCAACATATAAGATTACTTTACGTGGAAAATAACCTTTCCATGTGAAGAATAAAAAGTCCAAGACTTATGAGGAGTCCACCCAACCTCGTTATATTATTATGATAAGGTTATGGTACAAGTATATAAAATCCAATCTAATAAGTATCTACAAATCCACCAACAATTTCAAGCATAATAGACTTACAAGAAAACACAAAAAATATTGCACTATTACATCAACATTTTATCCCGATCCGTACCACCAAATGACAAGCCAACTGGTCATATTGAAGCCTCATATATTCTGAACACGTTGTCTAAATTCAGCAAAAATGAATGCTATTTTTCCTTATATCTAGATGTACTCAAACGACCAAAAAATAAAAAATAATATATTTTCTTGTATTTTATGTGTGTGACTCTCTTATCTCTTACCCCATATATATAACCCTAACGAGATGAAAATCCTACGTTACAAAGGTTAGCCTAAAATAAGAAACGATAAAACAAATTAACATACAAGATTTATTTACGTAGAAAATAATCTTTCGATGTTAAAAATAAAAATTCAAGGACTTATGAGAAGTCCACCCAATCCCCTTATATTATTATGATAAGTTTATGGTACACATATATAAAATTAAATCTAATAAATATCTACAAATCCACCAACAATTTTAAGCATAATAGACTAACAAGAAAAGAAGCGAAAATGAAGAATATCAACAAAAATATTGTACTATTACCTCAACGTTTTATCCCGATCCGTACAACCAAATCAGAAACCAACTCTTCAAATTGAAGCCTCAGATATTCCAAAGACGTTGTCCAAAATTCACCAAAAACAAACACCATTTTTCCTTTTATCTAGATGCACTCAAACGATCGAAAAATTAAAAATAATCTCTCTTCTTGTATTTTGTGTGTGCGACTCTTTTATCTCTTACGCCATATATATAACCGTAAAGAGATTAATATCTTAAGTTATAAATTTTTATCCTAAATTTGAACTCGACCCTAACAATTTTTTCAAAAATATAAATTATAATTGATATAAAGATGGGCCATGCTATAAATTCTACATATTTTGTTCGATCTTACACCGCTGGATCTTGTAATTTTACTAGATATCTCACTAAATTTTAGACATTTTTACCCTTTTCAGAAGAACAAAGTATAAAAATAAATTGATATATCTCTAAATTTTTTTCCTATTTTTTCTCTAAACCTTTGAAAACCTCTCAAGCAACCGATAATTAGAACACTTTTTTTTGAATCCAACCTCACAACAGTATAAATATATGCTATACAATCTTAGTTTTTTTATTTTTTTATTTTTTATTCTATCTTGGTAGATATTTAGGTTAGAAATTATGATTTTAAAATATTTGGGTTTTAAATGGTTTGAGTTGTTGTTTTGTTGATTTGATACATAATATATTGTAAGTGAGTTGTGGATATGTGTTTTGCATTTGATTTTGAGCATAATTGTGAATGAATTTGTGTTTTAGGGTTTCAAACTTGGGCATGATGAATTTAGTCCGATGAATTTGCACATATTGTGCGATAAAGAAGGGTGTCTATCGCAAACCTTCACGCGAAAGAGCAACCCAAACTTTTATTTTTATTGCGACTTTTAAATAAAATTACTTTTTAAATTTTATTAGATAATTAACTCATATTTACTCTTGGCGTTTTAAGATAATTAAATAGAATTTTTGTTTTTTGTTTTTTTTGTCTTTCTTTGTATTTATTACCAATCATATTTAAAAAAAATCATAATTGGTGTCGAACGACATATTGCGAATTAATCAGGAACATGTTTTGGAGCAAACTAGAACTCTTAAACTCACAACTCAGGGTATCAACTAAAAGAAAACAACAACTCAAACGATATTAAAATCTATTTTTTTTAAATCAGAAATTCTAACCTAAATATCTATCAAGATATAGAACAAAATAAAAAAATAGACTACTAAGGTTGTATGACATACTTTTATACTATTATGAGGTCGGTTTCAAAAAACAAAAGTGTTTTAATTGTCGGTTGCTTGAGGGGTTTTCAAAGGTTTAGAAACCTTTAAAAAAATGAAAAAAAAGAGTGAGAAATCTATCTGTTTTTATAAACATTAAAATTTAATGAGAGATCTAACAAAACGGTATATATAATTTTAGCATAGTTTTTAAATAAAATTATATAAAAATATTAATTGTCAATTTAATTATGAAGTTACTATTATTATACTCGACAAGTTTTGTGTAACTCTTTTATTCTTTTTATATATATATATATATATATATATATATATAAATATAAATTAGGTTTAAATTTGGGCACGACCTTATAAATTAAAAGAGAAAAAAATATTAATGAAATCAAATGACCAATTAAGCTTTATTACTAATAAAGTATAATAATTGAATGAATATGTTACGAGGTTCTAAAATACTCATTTTGTCTATTTATATTGTAGTATAAAATTTATAAATAGTGCGGACTGCTGTAGTTCACAACGACTTCAATATTGTTTCGGGTTTTGCTAAATTCGGGTCCAAAATATGTTAACCATTCCAAAAAAAAAAAGACGGTTTCTGAAATTTTACAATTTTATCTTTATTTCCAGTCCGGGTTGAACCTTTTTCAACCGCCAGTTGGCGGAAAAACTGTTTCACCCGCCCCGTCGGTTGAGAGGGTCTCAACCGGCAGGGTAAAAAACGACCCTAAAATTTTGGAGTTGGTTGCCCTAATTTAGCCAAACCTATTGTCTCCTTTATCTTTGGAATGACGTTTTAAGTTTGGTTGTTTGATTCACCGTACTAACCGACCATATTAGTAATTAATTAATTAAGTTGAACGGTTTTCCATCCAAATCTTTCCGTTTCAAACTCTTGTGCTTGTATGTTCCATCACAAGTTAATGTATTTTTTTTATTTAAGTTTGCATTTTGGTTATCCTATCTCAAATCTTGGATTTTCCGTTTTAATTTTTTTCGTACGTTTTTTATTATATTATTTTAGTAGTGCTTTTAGAATTATTTTTGGCTAAATTCCATTATGATGGATAAAAATAAGAAGTGTTGAAATGGTTATATGTTGAAGCTATAACCAGAAACTGAAAAGCAATCACATATACATTAAATCTATAACTGATGTTACTTAAGTTACGTTGTTTGTTTTAAATTTTTCATTCGGTGTTTTAAATGTTTTCATTCGGTGCAAGGAATGTTCGTGAAACCAATTTCAAAAATTGTTTATAGTTTCTATCATATTCGGATTTGTTAATGAAACTTAGTTATTCTATAGGTCAACGAACATAGATCAAAGAGGTGCAAGGAACGCTAGCGAAGCCAATTTCGAAAGTTGTTTATAGTTTCTGTCGGATTCGGATTTGTTAATGAAACTTAGTTATTGTATAGGTCAATGAACACAGATCAAAGAGTTTAAATTAATTTTTGTTATGCGGTGGTACAAGATATGTTTGGAGCTATCTCATCAAACGATCCTAATGGATCTATCTACCAACTGGATGATTTGTTTACGATTCAAATAGCTTTGACCATCTTCCAAAAGTCTTTGCCGTTTAGATGGTTTTTTTTTTAAAGTCAACCGCATCACAAACATCTATTTTAAACCTCTTGATTTTTGTTATAGAATAGTATTCTACATTTCGGTAACAATTCCAAATTCGAATATTCAGTTGCTTAATAATCCATACAAACATGACAGAACTACTAAATTTGGTTTCATCCCATATTACTGTCCAATCAAAAATGCCTAAAACATAAACCAGCATAAATAACATAACATATGAAATTTTTGTTTCACATATTTTCTATAACCATTCTTTTGAAGCTCTTTAGCTTTTTTTCCCGTAAGTTTTGCTATTTTTTCTGATGGATTGGATAAGTATTATAACTGCAAAGTTGTTCAAATCAGACATTGCATTTGTCTTCCTGTTAGTCTCAGTTTCTCATATTTATCGCTTATAAAGTAGTCAGTTAACTTAATAATAAAGTAAATCATAATAGAAAAAATGGTGAAGCTATTTCTTCCATAAGATTTTTTATTTTTTTTATATGTCAAAAAAATCTCCACTTTGTTATTTCTTCCATAAAGGAAATTATCACTTTACCATTTTTTTTTTTAATTTTACTCCAAAAATTCATATTTACCTTCTTCTTTAGCAACCACCCAAACACCATATCTACCTTAATTTTTTTCCAACCTTCTACCCACTATATTTACTTCCACCAATAAACTCTAATCCTATCAATATAAATACACATTTATCAGCTCTTTTACCTGAGAAAAAAAAACATAACCACCACTCTTCGATTGAAGCCATCTATCAAAGGTAAAAATATTTCTTAATTTTTTTTAATCTATTGGTTAACAAGAGTTATAAGAAGCTGGGTGTACTCTGCATAGCGCGTTCCACGAACTCGATACACAAAAAATTGCAGTTCCCAGAATTCTTTTGCTATGATTGTTTTTTTTTAAATTCATGTATATTGAGTTCCAGGAGCAAATTTCTGGTTTTTTTAGTATCGAATTAGTTTTATAAAACTTTGAAAATCTGTTTTTGATTTGTTTATTTTTTTTTAAAAACTTTAACTTGTTTTTTATTCCTATATTTCTTATTTTTGTGTGTTTCCATTTTTACAAGATTAAATTATCTTGTTGGTTGATTGAGTGATGTTGTGAGATGTTGAATCTTTTGTTTGGGTGTTCTTCATTTTCTATGATTAATTTTTAGCGAATTTGAGTTTTTTTTGTTTAATTTTAGAAGTCAAATGATATATGTTGGATGTAATTTGACTTCATGATGTCTTTGTTCGAATAAGGGTTGGATAGTGCATAGTGACACCAAAATATAAATTAGAAAGTAAATTAAGGAAAATAAAAATAAAAACAAGCATTGAATATTTTTTTAGAAATATGAGATGGAAGAAATAATAAATCTTATGGGAAAATAGCTTCACCCTAGAAAAATTTATAATTTTAGGTTTGCTTTGTTTTAATTGGTCAAGACTAAAATGTTTCAGCTAAAACATATTGAAAATTTTAAAATGTTAGATGCCATTAAATGTATGCTTAAAATAAAATAAACTTACATTAGTTTTTATTGTATGTACTTTGTTTTCGTAGAATACTAGAGAAATACCCGTGCGTTTTCTAGATATAGTTAGTTATAAAAAATTACAAAAATTTATTTTACAAAATAAAAAACATAAATACAAAAATATTCTACAAACATAGAACATATAAAAAAATGTTCTCCTATTAAGGTGATTAGAAAATAAAATATAATATAGAGATAAAAATAATGATTAAATCAAATATAGAGAAAAAAAAGTGATAACCAAAATTAAAATGCAAAACTCATTTAAAGCATATAACCGACTAAAAAAATCTCATATAAAAGATATATTCATCAAATAAAATATCGAAAGACATCTAATAATAAGGATGGTTGGAAAAAGAAAGGGAAAGCTTCAAGAATCTGATCTTCAGTTCATCTTCTCCGATGAACTGATCGATTAGCTAATATTGATAGATTCGTTTCTATCTTCTAAAGTATTCTTCATCAGAAAGTTCAAATAAACAGAGTACTCTGTTTTTGCAAAATCAAGATTGTTCTCTTCTGATTTGATGGAACATTCAACCAACAATTACCAAGAGAAAGATAGGAAATCTACTTCTTATGTAGAAATTGTAAAGAAAAATTTGACAATGGAGGAAAAAATTAAATTCAATCCAGAATTTAAGGAAGTCAAATGTGATCATTTGTCCATGCAGTTTGAGGAAGGCATTCTTGAGAAACTTAAAGCCAAATCTAAATATTCTCTAGTTGGCATTTTTTCACACAGGCTTCCTAAGAGAAACATCTTGATCCAGTTCCTAGAGTCTTTCAAGTTCAAAGAACCATTTAGATACAGAATTTGGGATTCCAGGCACATAATTCTGGAATTTGATGCAAAACAAGATTATGCAAAGATGTTTCGAAGAGCTGTATGGACTATAGCAACTGCTGTAATGAGGCTTTTAAAATGGTATGGGGACTTCTCAAAGAAAGCGCTGTAGCACCGGTTTGGATAAAGTTGGAGATGCCGGAAGCATTGTATGATGATAGTGTGGTCAGATCGATTGCATCTATGATAGGAGAGACGCTAGTGGTGAAAATCCCTGAAGAAAATAGGCTGTTTTCATCATGTGCAACACTTGTGGAGATCAATGTTACTTCTAAACTTCATTCAGATGTTTGGATTGGCTTCGGTGATAACTTTGGATACTGGGTTAAAATAACGTACACAAATCTTCCGTTATATTGCAATCAATGTTTTCATCTTGGTCACAGTAATGATGAATGCAAGAAAGGGAGTAAAGATCAAGAAGTTGAAGAGGTTGTTAAGAATAAAAAGGTTAAATCAATTATAACTAAACAATCGTTAAATAAAGATAAATATAAGATTCAAGTTGCAGAAATAGAGGGATTCAAAACCCATGAGCAAGGATAAATAATTGAAGCTATTCAAACATTAGCCTTGGGAATGAAATATAATAATGGCTATGTAAACATGGTGTCAGAAGATGATAAATTCTCCCAAGGAAAGCTTGAGAAGCCTTCAACACTCTCCTACTAAGAAGTGGATAACAAGTTCTCCAGAATTCTTTAGAGAAAGAAGCCAGGAAGAGCAGAATAGTCTAGATCAAGGGAATAATAAAAATCAAATGGTAAGTGAGCCAATGGTGTCAGATGGAGAAGATACAGGTCAAATGGATCAACTCAGTGTTAGACATCAAAAGGAAATGCAAAAGCAAAGTGAAGAAATGGTGAATGCTGAAGAAGATAATAAGCAAATGGACAAATTCAATGTTCAGAATAAGAATGATGAAAAAGAAGAATCAAGCTTTAAAGATATATTTGATAAAACGATAAAAATAGCTAGAGGCAAGACTAAAACAAGGAGCAAGATCATAAAAGCATTGCAGTTCAATGGATCAAGTAAATCAAAATCCTCTAACTCTCTTAATGATTAGTATTATAAACTGGAACATTCGTGGCATTAAAGATAAAACATCTATTCGTAGGCTCAAATTTCTTGCTAAGAAAAATAAAACTAAAATAATTGCTATTCAAGAACCTCTTGTGAATGCTAATGATATTGGTAATATTGCTGCTAAACTTGGCTTTGAAAACTTTGCTTCTAATATCACTAATAAAATATGGATCTTTTGGAATTATGATATTTCTGTAACCATTCTAAATGATATTAACCCATGTTTAAATCTAAAATTCAGTCTAGTCAATGATAATCAGCATGTTATGATTTCTGTTGTTTATGCTAAGTGCCAAAGCTAATGCATTGTTAATCAAAGCTCATAGAATGGAAGAGATGTATTGGAAGCAGCAATGCTACTGCAATTGGATGATTGATGGTGATAAAAACACCAGATTCTATCACAGTTTTGTTCAAAAGAAGAGAAGAAGAAACAATACAAAAGGTATAAAGAGTGGAGAGGTATGGATCTCTGACTCTAAGGATATTGGTTTATCTGCTGTTGATTTCTTTCAAAATGCTCTTGCTGATTACTCTTGTGGTAATAATAATGAGGAAGAAAGGAATATGAATGATGATTTGTTCAATAGCATACCTAGCTTGGTTACTTCTAAAGATAATAGAATGTTGCTTAAAGCCCCTCATGAAAATGAGATATGGAACATTATCAAGCTCATGAATCATTCTAGTGCCCCAAGTATGGTTGGTTACACTCAAAGTTTCTTTAAGCATTGTTGGCATTTCATTAAAGCTGATATGATTAATGCTATGAATGACTTCTTAAATGGAAAGAATATCCCTAGAGGTATATTTTATACTGGTATTTCCTTTATACCTAAGCTTACTAATCCTACTTGTTGGAAAGACTATAGGCCGATCAGTTTATGTTCCTTGTTAAATAGAATCATGTCTAAAATAATAGCTAATAGGCTGGCTTTGATCTTACCTAGAATCATTTCTCCTAATCAAGGTGGTTTTGTTCCTGGTAAGAATATTCATGAAAACATTTTGATTTGCAAGGAGATAATTTGTGATTTGAATCGAAAGGTTAAGGATAACAATATTTTAATTCAGCTTGACATGTCAAAAGCCTTTGACAAGTTAACTCATTGCTTCATATTCAAGGTTTTGGAGAAGTTTGGCTTCTCTTCTAGGTTTATTTGTATTATTAAGAAAATGATCAATTCTGTTAATGTTTCTTTGCTTGTTAATGTTGAATTTTCTGGCTTCTTCAAAACTACCAAAGGTCTGTGTCACGGTGACCCTATATCTCCTTATCTTTTCATTATTGCTGAGGAATTGTTCATTAGAGGTATCAATTCTCTTATTCATAATAATAGAGGTATGAAATATAGATGTAGAAGCAATATTAGTATAAACAGTCTTGCGTTTTCTGATGATATCTTATTATTTTCTAACTGCAAAGAGAGCACTATTGATAAGCTGTGTAAATTTCTTGACAAATACCAAACTCTTTCGGGCCAGGTTGTTAACAAAGAAAAGACTAAGGTCTTATTGGCTAAGGGTATTAATGCTAACAAGATTGATATTATTTTGAATCATTCTCGATTTTCTTCTAGCTATTTGCCTACAAATTATCTTGGAGTCACAATCAATACAAATAATAGAATCAACAACTACAATAAATTAGTCTGCAAGATCAGCAACAAGATCAATGAGTGGAATGTTTCCTGACTTTCATTTGCTGGGAGACTAACATTAGTCAAGTCAGTTTTGTTAAACATTATTCTTTATTGGATGCAGACTAATGTTCTTTCTAAAGGTATTATTTCCAAACTTGAAATCATATTGAATAGATTTATTTGGGGCTCTAATCAAACTGATAAGAAAGTGCACTGGTGCAAGTGGAACAAATTATGCAGAACTTATAGTGACGGTGGTCTTAATGTTAGGAATATGGATGATATTTAAACTGTTATTTCTTTCAATTCGCGGGCTGGTTTTAGGAAGAATAATACATTATGGTCTAACATTATGCACAATATCTACTGTCCAAATCATCATCCTTTACAAATTAGTTCTTTTAAACCTGACTCTTTGGTTTGGAAAAGAATGATTAATGTCAGAGATCGTGCTGAAAGCTATATCAAGTGGATAATAGGTAAAGGTCATGTTGATTTTTGGTTAGATAATTGGACTGATTCTGAGGCCATTCTAACTCTTAATAGCAACGATAATAACCTATGGTTTACTACTGAAAAGGTTAGGAAATACCAGTCTAATAACTCTTGGGATTTAACCTTATTATATAATATTATTAGTCCTAATACTATTGCCTGCATTAATTGTTTATCTATTGATGATAATAAATCTGACTTAATGATTTGGAGCTTAGCTAAGAATGGAAATTATAACTTGAAAGATACTTGGGAGGGTACTAGAACTATATATAATACTGATTCCGTCTTTCAAAAGATTTGGAACATCTTAACTCCTAATAAAAGCTCTTTCATGCATTGGAAGATTCTTAATAATTACATTGCTGTTGATTCTGTTGTTAAAAAAAGAGGTATTGTTCTTGCTTCTAAATGTCAGTTTTGTGACAACTATGAGTCTATAAGTCATGTCTTTATAACATGTAAGTTTGCTTGGTCGATTTGGATCCATTATGCTGTTATCTTTAGAATCTACATGTCTAAACAGATGAACATTAAGCATATTACCAGATTATGGCAAGGGCCAAAGACTTCTAAAACTCAGGTCAAAAGCATTTTTCCTTCTCTAATCTTGCATAATATATGGAAAGCTAGAAACTTACTTAAGAACAAGGGTATAAAACTTCCATTAGTTCTATAATTAATCAAATCAACTCTAGCATTCATACTCTTGATATGAAAAAAGTTTTAAACAGAGCTCATTGGTCTATCTATCCTAAAGCTGCTATTAGTCTAGGTTGTAGTAACCAGTTGAAAGCTGCTAATAGGCCTTCTTATGTCAAATGGACTCTGCCTCCTTCTAGTAGGCTTAAAATGAATACTGATGCTTCATGCCTAAGTAATGGTGAAGCTAGTGGATCCGTCATAATTAGAGATAGTTATGGTAACCTGATTAAAGGCCAAAGCTTTCTATATGGTAAGTCTACTCCCTTATATGCCGAGATTCGTGCTCTCCTGGATGGTTTACTTATATGCAAAGTTAATAACTGGAATTTGGTAGATATTGAATCTGATTCGTTAACTACCATTAATTGGATAAACAACAAAAATAGTAATGTCTTCTAGTATATAAGACCAATTATGGACTGCATTCTTAAGCTTATTCATAACAGTATGTCTATTTCTCATATATTTTGGGAGCAAAATCATGCTCCTGATTGGTTAGCTCAGTATACTTTGACATCTAAATCTGTTCACAAAATGTTTCCTAGTTCTATTCCTAATGATCTTAAGGACATCATGGTTTTGAAAGCTCTTGGCCTTGGTTATATAACTAGTTGATTAATTACCTGTTTGATTCTGCCTAAACTTGGCTCTTTGCTTTCATGATTTGCGAACTAATACATGATATTCTTGCTCTGAGTATTATGATGTTGCTGCTTTCATGATCTTGCTCGAAAACTGATGATGCTTCTGATGGATTCTTCCTAAGCATGGTGATAAAGGAGATTGATGGGCTGGTGCTGAGATAAGTTAAAGATGTTTCTTCAGAAGTTAAAAGGCTGTTGTTGAGGTGTAGAATTTCCTGTTTTTGTTGCTGTTGAATCTTATTGCATTCTAGGATTTGAAGTTGATAAATGTTGCATCCATTCGCTGTTTCTGATGAAGAGTTGGGCATCGTTAAGATATATCAGCTTGCTAGATTAATCAATTCTTTGTCAAAATTTAAAGATTGATGGCTCGATGGATTTGCTTTCTTGAAGATTAGCTAATGAAGTCTCAAGGAATCGTGTTGTGAGAAAGCTGATGATGTTTCAAATTCGTTCTTTTGATTGATATTAATTAGGGTTTACTTCATGATAATTGCTTGAATTTGGGCTTTAGCGCCTTTGAGTTTTGTAATTTCAAATTCCCATCTTTGTAAATAATTTTTTTATTAATAAATATTTCATCTTAAAAAAAAGAAAAAAAAGAAAGACATCTAATAAAGTATAAAAAAAACAAATTATAATATATTTTTATATTTTACTTAATGTTATAGACTTACGAAACATTCAAAAATAGTTAACAAAAATTCATACTTAATATTTTAAGCTTAAAATTAATACTACCATACACTTCTTTCATTCTTTTCCACCGGTTTTAAGTCTGAAAGCTTGAAATCAGAATAATACCCGATTCTAATAAAAATAAATAGATCTATATACAGTGGCGTAGCCAGGATTTGATCCCTATGAGGTCCTGGTCATTGTCAAAAAATGAAATAGCATAATATAGAAGTTTTTAGGTTTTTATGCACCATGTATGATTTTTTTGGGTTGTTTGGTTAACTAGTGTTTTTCGTATTCATAAATCCTTTATCTATTGATTATTTTCTTCAGTATTTTTCCAATTTATAATCATGAACACACGAAAATTATCGGGCTTGACGATGCTACCTCACATTTAGGTATTTTCATCTTATTCTTTTTTTACTTATCTTCATGTATTGTGTGTGTATCTTGACACGTCTTTGATTGTGTTGAGATCTGTAGGAGTCGAGAGACAACAAATCTATGATATAGTCAATGTTAAAATTAGGTTCTTGTTAAAAGAAAAAAACAATATACATAGAAAGGGTTTAAAGCAATCCCTGAAATTTTCTAAGGGAGATATGCAATCATATATAAGGTAACTTTATTTATATTTATTAACTTACTTATGTTCGTGTTTAATTATGTTTTCCTTTCTTCGCCTGAAAGTTCAAAATTTTGTGGCTTTGAAATTTAAATTATCTTTAACTAATATACATTGTAACTAGTATATAGGACTTTGAAATTTAGATCACACTTAATTTAGATGGAAGAAATCGTACGGTTTTATAAATGTTTTATGAAACCATCTGCTATGATTCGAATCCGTAGTCAATTATATATTTGATAGGAAATCGTACGGTTTTATAAATGTTTTATGAAAGCATCTACTATGATTCGAATTCGTAGTCAATTATATATTTGATAGAATCGTTAACAATTGAATCCATTTTTTTATTGTCGTTACATATTCCTAATAGCGCGAAAAAAAAACAGTACTCCAAATTGTTAAAAACTATATTTGATAGGAAATCGTACGGTTTTATAAATGTTTTATGAAAACATCTACTATGATTCGAATCCGTAGTCAATTATATATTTGATAGAATCGTTAACAATTGAATCTATTTTTTTTATTGTCGTTACATATTCCTAATAGCGCGAAAAAAGAAAAAAAAACAGTACTCCAAATTGTTAAAAAAATAGTGATCTTTAATTTCTCATTCCTTTTTATTTTAGAATTAATCATTTCTAACTTCTTTTTAAATTAATACAAACAAAATTATTTTATAAAATTTTGATAAATATAAATTACCTAGATAGGGTACAGGTTACCTGAGGTTTGAACCCACATTATGTTTGTTAAAAATGGTAAAGGGGATTTCTACCTCAGCCTTCTCTAGTGGGACAAGATAATTTTGAACATTATGTTAGCTTATTAACAAAATATAGATAAACTTGTGGGTTCCTGGGCACCCACAGACCCCCCTAGCTCCACCTATTATATATATTAATAACACCATTTTAATTTACAGGTACCCACTTACTTACTACTTTTAAGTAGTAAGTTGGGGAAGCAAAATACTTTTCCAAAAATAAAAATATATTAATTTTAAAACAACATTAATAACAAATAACCTATAATCATTAAATAAACTATTTTCATATAACTTGTTTCAATTTGAAAAATTATAATTTTATATATTCTAAATAAATATTATAATATTTAATTAAACATAAATATTTAATAATTTCCTTTCAAACAAAATCTTGTGGTAAGAAGAATGTTCATAAAAAATAACCAATAATTATAAAATTAACCATTTTCTATTATGGATGTTAATAGAAGATAAATAGAATTTATCATAAACATATTAATCATAAACATAAACTTAAATCGAATTTACTTTATTAAATTTATATCTCATACTAGTTACCAAATAAATTTATAAACATATTATTAAAAATAATTAGAAATAAATTTATAAACATATTATTAAAAATAACTAGAAAGGTTAACTGGTCTAATTTTAGTTTTAGCTCCTCAATCTTTACTATCTTCCATCATCATTCTTTGGTCTAATTTTAGTTTTAGCTCCTCAATCTTTACTATTTTCCATCATCATTCTTTCCACTTTCATTCATTGTAAAAAAAAACAACAAACACCAATTAAAAGTCAAACAAAACCACAATCAAATTAAATTCAATCTAAAAGGAGTATGAGATAGAAAAAAAGTTAAAAGCCCAAAATTTATAGCCACAATCAAATTATTATTATTTTTCTCTTGTTTTTAATTTAACCATAAAACCATTGTAATTCATCAGAAAGATCTTTCATGAATTATTTTTAACTTAAATATAACTCCATTCTTATTCTCTTTTAAAAAGAAGTATTCGTTTTTATCTTTTCTTTTCTTTTAAGAAGTATTCGTTTCTTTCTTGTTATCTTTTCTTTCCTTTTAAGAATAAAAACAAAACTTTTATTTGTTTTCAAATCTCACAGTATAAAAATAGATTTGATTTATGATAGAAAAAAAGTAATTACCTTGCTAATGAAGACAACGGTTACATCGGAAATAGAAGAAGAAGAAGCAGATGAAACCATGAAACCCTAATTCAAGGGTTATATGATGAAACCCTAATCTATTTGTTACTCAAGGGTTACATGATGAAACCCTAATCTATTTGTTACTCAAGGGTTACATGATGAAACCCTCTAATCTAAATGTAACAAATATTGAAATTTTTAGTGATAAAAATATATTATTCAAAAAATTTAAAATACCAATAACTTAAGTTATGCTCAAATATAAATAGAATAAATCTTTTGAATAAAAATAAAATAAAAATAAAAAGGTTTTTGTTTGGGATTCTAAAGAAAACTAGTCGTCGAATTCACAGAACCATCCCCATAAATAACCAAAATTATTTTATTTTATTTTTTCAACGGTTACATTATGAATTATAATTGTTGACCTTATCAGAATAAGATAAATTTATCTCGATTATAAATTCATCTCGATTATAATTGTTGACCTTATCAGAATAAGATAAATTCAGTGTTCCTTATCGAAAGTCACATTGAAGCCATGCTTTTTCATAACCGGTTACATTATGAATTATAGCCGGTTACATTATGAATTATAAATTGTTGACCTTATCAGAATAAGATAAATTCATCTCGATTATAAATTCATCTCCATTATAATTGTTGACCTTATCAGAATAAGATAAATTCATCTCGAGTCGAGTGTTCCTTATCCAAAGTCACATTGAAGCCATGTTTTTTCATAGCCGGAAAACAAAACCCATGAAAAAAATTGGTTTCGAAAACCTCTTCATAGCCTGAGACAGCATCTCGATAAGCAAGTTTTTCATTAATCCGATTGGTAGCCAATTTAAACAAACTCCTCCCATAACTAGACGTTTTTCATTAATCCGACGATTGGTAGCCAATTTAAACTCCTAACTCCTCCCATAACTAGTCAATACGATCGTCTATCGAAATGCCTAGTGTGTCCCCGCATACCAAACTATCTTCGAGATCTTTATGACCATAAATGTTGTTCTCTTCTTTAGACCTTGAATAAGATGAGATCAGGATTCAGAAACATGCTTGCCTCGTAGCAGGAACTGAGGCCCTCGTAGTAGGAACTGAGGCTCTGATACCAACTAGTAATGCTACAGAAATAGACAGAAATAGAAGAAGAAGCTGATGCGATAGAAATAGAAATAGACACAAATAGAAGAAGAAGCTGATGCGACAGAAATAGACAGAAATAGAAGAAGAAGCAACGATAGATGAAACACTAATTCAAGGGTAACATGATAAAGGGTAACAAAGATTGAAATTTTCAAGGGTAACATGATAAAGGGTAACAAAGATTGAAATTTTCAGAGATAAAAATATATTATTCCAAAAACTTAGAAATTTTCGAGATAAAAATATATTATTCCAAAAACTTATAATAAGTTAAGCGAGGCTATATATATATATATATATATAATAGCTACTCAGAACCCTAAATTATAATAAAAAAATAGAATAAATGTTTTAAAATAAAATATAATCAAATCTTAATACATTTAGATTTGATTTAAATTATACAAGATATTTTAATTAATCTTATTTTAATAAATTTCAAATTTACATACTTATAATTTTTTTTATTTCGATAGTTCATTTTAATAATTTTATGGTAAAAGTTGTCAATTGTTATAAATTAAAAAATATTACATACAGATTAGCAGGTACATTTAATATTTATTTTAATAATTTAAACAAAAAGATACCTAAAATATCTAAAATTATAATTTTATTTCATTAGGATTGACTTTGTTATTAATTTGTATATATTATTAGACATTTTAATACATAAAATTTAATATTAATGGTTAAGTGAACTAACAATTTTATAATGGACAAATATGAGAAAACGGTAGACTAATATCGAAGATAAATACAAGCTTTCAAAAACGATAAGTTTGAAGCTGATTACTTATTCCAAACCTTCTAAAAGCAGTAACACAAACTAAAGAAACTAAATTATGGTAAAGATTTTTGACCGTACAAAAAACTTAATAAAATATAAGATTTATAAAAAGTGATTCAAACCCAAAACATAGGTGTTTAAGAAAATGAATGAATAGTTAATTCGATGTAACGTAGGCTTAGATAATGTTGTATATTCGTGAGCATGCAAACCATATGTTATTGGTTCTCCGAATTCGATGTAACGTAGGCTTAGATAATGTTGTATATTCGTGAGCATGCAAACCATATGTTATTGGTTCTCCGAATCCTAGAATAGTTATTGAATGGTTATTTAGGCCATCTAAATATGCAAATATGTGAAAGAGCATGATGTCCAATATGAAAACTCAACCTCTGGATTATCTAAGTTTTTCAATTTTTTTTTGAAACAAAATGGTTTTTTTATCTCATATAAAAAAAACTTCATAGCTACGTGGATATCATAATAGTTGTTAGTATGCCGATACCTATCGCTGGTATACATATCGAATTTTAAACCATCAGCAACACGTATCGTGATATACATCGTTAGGATTAGATTATCCGATGATAATACCCTTATCGTACGATAAAATAGATATCATACGATAAATAAATATCGTCTGATTAGTGAATTAAAAAAATTAAATAAAACATTTTGTTGTTCTCTTCCTCTTAAGTCGAAGATACTGCATTTTTTGACTATATATACTATGTTTTATGATGTATAATAATTAACTGTAATTTACAGTTTTAAATTTGAATTTTCAAACTTAACCAACTACTACGGTAATCATCTGCAATTATAAAAAACTTATGTATTTAATATATATATATATATATATATATATATATATATATATATATATATATATATATATATATTTATACTTAGTTCAAATTTAAAATTAAATTTAAGGGGACAAATGAGAAGATTCATTTTAACATAACAAATAATAAGACGTAGTGACACTATGTTATATCATATATATATATATATATATAATTTTTTTAATAGATCACTGTATCCCACGATACTATACAATTCGCAATACACATTATGAAAAAAAAACAAAATTGGTACACGATTCGATACACGATTTGATAACTATGGACATCACAAACGTTAGTTAGTGATCGTAAGAAGCGTTAAATGATGTTTAAAGTATTTTAAAGATTGTTTTTCTATGAGACAAAGCTAAGAACAAAGTTCATGCTGCTTTCCGTTCATAAAATACTATTAGATTGTGATTATCACGTATTTTGGCTTATTGTTTGTGGACTATATTCTTATGAATATAACAATAAGATTTTGTTGTTTTTTGTTCACAAACTATTTTATTGTTGTTTTTTTTTGTGCGTGTTTTATGTACTCTCACAATATACCACTCATATTATTATTATTATGGTAACAGAACCTACAACAGTCGGGCCCTTCAAATATCTCATTAGTCATTTGAGTACAACACAATGCGACTTTTGCAAATTCGACACGAATATGCTCAAAATACTTATGACGTAGGCAAGATCAGGTCTCTTGCAAATCATAAAATTCACAACGATACCGATAATATTGGAATAAAGTATTTGGAGCATGCACTTCTTATCTATTGTTTCAGTTGGTGTTTGAGTGGCACTCAATTTAAAATCGGCACCAACGAGATCTTCAACCCCTTTTTATTTGGACATTATTTATATATTCTTGTTGAAATAAAAATATATACTCCTTCAACATGTTCCTCTTCATATCTATACCATGTATTCACTTAGGATATCTCATATCTTTCATCTCAGACTCTCTTTTCGGTGGAGTCTTTACCGCTTTAATCGTCCTTCTATCTCTTCCAACTACTAGTATTGCATCCACATACAACAACAATAAGACTTGTCTCTCCATGTGTGTTTCCTCATTCTAATATACACAGTTTTGGTAGTAGTTACACACATATTTAATGGATCTCATAAATTAAAAAGAAACCGAATCTTTTATTTCGATTTGTCGATGACTATTTCATTCCATAAAGAGATATTTTTAACAAGTACATATCACTCTTTTTTCTCTGCTACAAGGAAGCTATATGGTTATCAATGTTACATAAAAATTTAAAGAAGAATACTTTAGCATAAAACAATATATTTTTGTTCAAAACATGACATGCGTTGGACTGATTTATATAAGGTTTTCCTACTTCTTTCTTTGATTAACAATTTGATTAGTCGAACAAATCAGAATTATATATTGTGTTGTAAAAAGTAACAATCTTTTGAGTATGTTCGATTTAGTTTAATAGTTATTTCTTTAAATAGAACAATATTGGGTGGAACAAATGATAATTATTTGATTAAGTGGAAGATTATAATGTTATCATGTTTTGATTATAGGCTTTAGGTGCTTCGGGGGGTGTCATGGCTATACTAGAAGTGACAGTACAAACACGTGATCGAAGAACCTTCTTTTAAATTTGACTAGCATAACGGAGCAATTGTCGAGCGAGTGTTGAAATTTCTAATTACTTTCGTCGTACTTTTGATTCTCCTCAGAGGCCCACGACTCTTGCTAGGTAAGACATTGCTACTTTTGATGGTTATTATGTTTTTGGTTGTTACAAGTGCTAACTACACCATGCCATATTGGATCATAAACTTGACCCAAATAAAAGGTCTAACTCCCTCAATAAAGATCATCAAGAAATAATCTTCTAGAAATAATATTTTATTTAATTATGTAGTGGAGGTTATGTGCAAGATCATCTCTAGGTTGAGTGCAAGAAACCCTTTTATGTTGAGCGTAAGAAACTCTTTTATCTTGATTGTGGTCTTGTGGTAGAGTGCTTATATATCCATAAGCTTTTGGATAGTGGATAATTGTCTCCATTATGATTTTATAAATAGTGGAGCTCTCCCACCATCTAGATAATCACAAAACACACCAATAAGTAAACTTAGAGAGAAAATTAGATTGAGAGAAAAGAGAGACAAAAATGCTCTCTTGAGTGAATGAAAGAATATCTCTTCTAGTGTGAGTTGTAAGAGTGACTTGTAATAAATCTTTCTTTTCCATCTTTATAAAAGTTATTTGTTTGTTTTTAGGGAGTGTTGCTTAATATTTTTGCCAACAAAGTGGTATCATAGCCACAAGCTCTATCCAAAATTTCATTTTTAAAATCTTCAATATATTGAAAGATATGACAAATGGTGTATCATCATTTCAAGTTCCAACACTCAACAACAACAACTACGACAATTGGAATATCAAAATGAAGGTTCTCCTTGGAGTACATGATGTGTGGGATGCCGTAGAAAAAGCTTCAATGAACCCAAAGACAAAGTTAGACTTACTCTAAAGGAGAAAACGACTTTGAAGGATTCAATAAAAAGAGACAAAAAATCTATCCTCCTCATCTATCAAGCGTTAGAAAATGATGGCTTCGGAAATATTTCAAGCGCATCTTCCGCCAAGCAAGCGTGGAATAAATTACAAATCTCCTAAAAATGAGTCGAAAAGGTAAAAAAGGTATGTCTCCAAACATTAAAAGATGAATTCGAATATTTAAACATCAAAACATCTGAGTCTATTTCAGAATATTTCTCAAGAGTAGCAACCGCTTCTAATCAATTAAAAAAGAAATGATGAGAAGTTAAAAGATGTGAGAGTAATAAATACTATGTTTGTTAATTTGAGCATATCCTCATGATGATTGAATAAACTAAATACTTTGAGGAAATAGTGATTTAAGAACTCCAAGGCTCATTACAAGCTTATGAAGAAAAGAAAAAGAAGAACCAAGATATCACTGAGAAACTCCTCAAAGTATAACTCAAGGACATGCATGCAAATCAAAGAGATGATGAAAACTAACGTGGTCGAGACAAAGGTAGAAGCCGCGAACGAGTTGGTTATCATGGCCGTGGACGTGGCTAGAACTACAACAATAATAATTCTAACTATGACTATGAGAAACGAGAAAGCTCAACACAAGGTCGTGGAAGTAGAAATCCAAACTCGAGGTATGATAAATCTCCAATGCTATAAATGTCAAATGTTTTGATATTATGCTTCAGAATACAGAGGCCCCAATAATAGAGTTGAGGAAAGGGACAACTATATGGAGGAGAAGATGGAGGAAAAATATATGTTACTACTAACATACAAAAAAAGTAATACAGGTCAAGAGAACACTTGGTATTTTGACACTTGTGCAAGCAACCATATGTGTGGGAAAAGAAGCATATTCGTAGAGATCAGTGAAGCAGTGAGTGGAAATGTCTCTTTTGGAGATGATATCAAAATATCGATGAAAGGAAAATGTAACATTCTTATTTGTGTAAAAGATGGTAGTCACCAAATAATTTCCAATTACGTAACTAGCATGAAAAACAACATCTTGAGCTTGAGACAACTCCTAAAAAAGTGCTATGATATTCATATGGAATATTATAGTCTTATTATGAGAGATTTAAAATGAGACGTAATTTCTAAAGTTCAAATTTCAAAAAAATAGAATGTTTTCTTTGAATATTCAAAATGGTACTGCAAAGTGTCTTAAGGCTTGATACGAAGATTCATCAAGGCTATGACATGTTCGATTTGGGCATCTAAAGTTTAAAGTTACTGTCCTAACCAACTATGTGAAGGATGTTTAATTAGAAAGTAATTCAGAAAAAGATTTCTAAATGATTCAGAATCAAGAGCTAAGAAACCTCTCGAGCTTAGTCATACCAATGTGTGTGGTCCAATCAAGCAGAGTTTTTTAAATAAAAGTAATTACTTCTTTCTATTCATTGATGATTTTTTCAAGAAAAACTTGGGGTATATATCTTGCAACAGAAATCCAAAGTCTTTGGAATATTTAAGAAGTTCAAAGAAGTTGTGGAAAAAGGAAAGCGGAAATAACATTAAAGCCATGATATCTAACCGCGAAGGGGAGTTCACATCCAATGAATTCCAAGAGTTTTCTGAAACACATGGAATTTGTCGTCGCTTGACAGTTCCCAGACCTCCTCAACAAAACGGTATGACAGAAAAGAAGAATTGAACAATCCTTAATATGGCGCAAAGCATGCTCAAATATAAGAAACTATCTAAAGATTTTTAGACGGAAGCAGTGGCATGTGCGGTCTACTTGTCCAAATCTCCAACAATAAGTTTTTAAGAAAATACACCACAAGAAGTGTGAAGTGGAAGAAAGCCCGAAATTTCCCACCTGAGAGTATTTAGAAGCATAGCTCATGTTTATGTACCAGAGAAACAACGAACCAAACTCGATGATAAAAGCAAGAGTTATATCTTCATTGGTTATGACTCAAGTTATAAATGCTACAAGTTGTACAACCTAAGGAATTAGAAGATTGCGATAAGCCAAGACGTGATAATTGATGAAGAAAGAGAATGGGATTTTAGGTCTCAAACAAATGAGTTCACATTGTACCCTAAATTAAAGAAGATGAGCATACACTGAATGAGAAATTAGAAGAGGTTGCAACCCCACATACTTCACCAACATCAACTACTCATGGATACTCACCACCTTCATCATCGTCAAATGGTAGTCAAAATAAGAGAGTTGTGGAATGTACAAAAAACCTTAGTGATCTTTATGAGGTAACTAAACCAATGAATAAACTTACACTCTTCTGTCTCTTTGCTGATTGTGAACCGGTGAAATTTAAAGAGGCTACACAAGAGAAACAATGGAGAGATACGATAGACGAATAAATTAGAGTCATCGAGAAGAATGACACATGAGAACTCACCTCACTTACCAAATGGTGCAAGACAATAAGCGTTATATAGTTATAGAAAAAAGATAAATACTAAGGGAGAGACTGAAATACAGAAAGCGAGGCTTGTTGATAGTCAAAAGGCGGGAATTAACAATGATGAGGCATTCAATCCTGTTTCCCAATTAGAAACTATTAGACTAATCATCTCTTTGGTAGCTCAAAACAAGTGGAAGATATAACAAATAGATGTAAATTCAACATATCTAAATGTTGTCCTTGAAGAATAAGGCTACATTCAACCACCATTAGGCTTTGAGGCCAGATCACAAAGATAAGATGTTGAAGCTAAAGAATGATTTTTACGGTTAAAACAAGCACAAATGGAATGAAACAAATGTCTACACGAGCACACTCTATATACCAAGATCAAAGATGGAGATATTTTGATTGTGCGCCTCTATGTGGATGATTTGATCTTCACTGGAAGCAGCTCAAGCATGTTTAATAAATTCAAGGAAGTGATGACGAAGAAATTCGAGATGACAGATTTGGGGCTCATGGCGTACTACCTTGGTATTGAATTTAAGCAACAAAAATATGGAATTTTCATCTCACAAGAAATATATGCAAAATATATCTTTAAGAAGTTTAAGATGTAGAACTGTAATCTGATAAACACATTCATGGAGTTCAGAGTTAAAATAATTAAACATTAAGAAGGCGAAAATGTAGATCCAACATTATTCAAAAGTTTGGTGGGAATTCCACGCTCTTTAACTTTTACGAGACAAGATATTCTTCATGCAATTGGATTGGTTAGTCGCTACATGGATTCTCCAACAATAACTCATTTCAAGGCTGTAAAGAGAATCCTTCGCTATCAATTTCTAATGATTACAAGCTTTTTGGGTATAGCGAAAGTGATTGGGATAGAGACATAGACAATCTAAGGAGTACTAATGGATTCATATTTTTTATGGGTAATATTTCCTTCACATGGTTGTCAAAGAAACAACCGATTGTCATGTTGTCCACTTATGAGGCGGAATATGCTGCTGCTACTACATGTGTCAGTTATGCAATTTGGCTTAGAATTCTATTAAAGGAGATATGCCTAACACAAAATGAGCCAACTAAGGTGTATAACGATAATAAGTCAACCATCCCCTTAGCAAAGAATCTAGTATTTCATGATCAAAGCAAGCATATCGATGTCCCTACCCCTATATAAGGGAGTGTATTTCAAGAAAGGATGTGCAAGTTGAATATGTGAAGATACAAGATCAAGCTGCCGATATTTTCACCAAGCAATTGAAAAGCAAAGACTTCAAACAATTAAGGAAACTATTAGGGGTCACGGGATCAAGTTTGAGATGGAGTGTTGGATCATAAAATTGACCCAATTAAAAGATCCAGCCAACTCAATAAGGCCCATCAAGAAATAATCTTCTAGATATATTATTTTATTTTATTTTGTAGTCGAGGTTGTGTGTAAGACAATCTTTAGGTTGAGTGTTATAAACACTTTTATGTTGAGTGTAAGAAACTCATTTATCTTGAGTGTAGTCTTGTGGTTGAGTGCTTATGTATCCATAAGCTCTTGGATAGTGGATCATTTTCCCCACTATGGTTCTATAAATAGTGAAGCTCTCCCACCATCAAGATAATCACCAAATACACCAAGAAATAAACTTAGAAAGAAAATTAGAGTGAGAGAAAAGATTGATAAGAATGCTCTCTTGTGTGGAAGAAATAATATTTCTTTTTCTAGTGTGAGTTGTAAATGTAACTTGTAATATTACTTTCTTTTCCATATTTACAAAAGTTGTTTGTTTGTTTTTAGTGAGTGTTTCTTAACATTTTCCGCCAACATGGCAGTCGTGCATCCCGCCATTGTAAGTACTCTATTTTCTTCTGCATCGGTAGTCAAGTATTAGACTGTATGCTATAAAATCCGTTTTATTAAGCTTACATCTATTTATAAGTATATACATCGATACTTCGCCTAATATTCTATTAGGTGCAAGAATAAGAAGGGTTTTGGGTATCATACAGAAGTGATTCCAACTGGATCTTGACTAAACTCAGCTACCTAGCTTGAACCAAAGAACAAAAATACGATGCACTTCGTGACTCTTTTTTCATTTTTAATGAAGTGGATATATGAATCCTATCTATGTGTATGTGTTGCTTATGTTTGTTACTTATATAGAACTATGGAAGTAGGATTTTGAATAAGGTACCAAGTTGTTTGTTTTCTCGAATCTATCGTTAATATTGAAACGTAATATTTTTTATTTATTTTAATGGAAGTCAAAGTTTTGATTTGGTGCTATTCTTGCAATTCGTGTTTGGATAAGATGTCATGCTGCATACTGGATCAAGTTAATTTTAGTTCTATTTTTTGTGCATGATTTTATTTTATAACGATGTTTACATGTTTAATCAAGATTCATATTCATATATTATATGGATTATGTTGAAGCAAATGTTTTTAATTTGATTTTAGATGGAAACTCATCGGATCTAGAGTTTGGGAGCTATTAGGCGTCTAACAATGTGTTAATGACTTACAAGTTGAAATTGTACTTTTGTTATTGGTTATATGTAATGAGATTTTCTTTACACTTTGTTTTAGATGGAAAGAACTTCAAAATAAAGTACAAAAGGCTCAGATATCAAGCGAGAAAGAAACATCGATGCATAGAACGGAAAGAGACCGCTTATATGAGATTGCAAATACGTAAAGTTGGGATCGATGATTTTGAACAGCTCATTGTTATTGGTAAATGTGCATTTGGTGAGATTTATAATAAAAACGTTTGAGCTCCAAAGCTTCATCTGTTTTGGAACGTATATCTTAAAGTCCCCCCAATGCAATTTAACTAGGGCATAGTTGTTAGTATCACGATACGTATCGTATTTTGAACCATCAACTATACGTATCACTGGGTTACATTAGATAGGTATCGTACGATAAATAATTATCTTCCGATTAATGAGTCATAAAGAATTAATTAAATATTTCAGTGCCCTTTCTCTCAGATGGGAGAAACTATGTTTTCTGACTATAGATTTTTTGATATATATATAAAATAACTGTAATTTACAGTTTTAAATTTGAACTTTCATACTTAACCAACTACTACTGTTTTAAATTTGAACTTTCATACTTAACCAACTACTACTGTTTTAAATTTGAACTTTCGTACCTAACCAACTAGTACTACCACTGTAACCAACTATAATTATAAGAAACTTATGTATATAATATATCTAATATATTCTTTTTTATAGTTAGTTTAAATTCAAACTTAAACTTAGGAAGATCATTTTAATATTATATATATATATATATAATATTTTTTAATAGAACACTGTATCCTACGATACGATACGGTCCGCGATACACAACATGAAAAAAACAAAATCGATACACGATACGATACAGGATTTGACAACTATGGACTGGGGTATTAGTGATATGATCTTGATCAAAATTTTGTAGCTAATTGTTCGTTCATAATGATTCCTACTAACTTATATTCCTCAATTCTCATATAAGGTTGAGCATGTTCGATCTGAGAGGAACTTACTCGCGAAGGTTGATTGTCGGTGCGGTGTAAGACTCTTCTATTAATATCAAGTTTCATAATTCTTATACCTCATCATGGAGTATTTACCTGGTAGTGACATTATGACTCTATTGGAGAGAGAATATACCATTTCTGAAGATGTTGCACGTTTTTACATTGTAGACACTATTCTAGCTATTGAATCAATCTACCAACATAATTATGTCCATATGTATGAAAATATGTAATGTAGACCTTTTGTTGTACGATTTTTCATAGTTTCGTATTTTGTGACAATAACAAATATATAATTTGGCCCCTTGTCACGAATTCAATGATCATAAACTATGAGCAAGAAGACACTTAAAAATTATCTTTGATTTATCCTGAAACCAAACTTATTATATTAGTATTCGCTGGGTTTTTACTCTTATACAAATTTGGTTGCAAGGATATTAAACTAGACAATCTTATACTAGAGAAAAATGGTCATCTAAAGCTTTCAGAGTTTTGCTTATGCAAGCCCCTGGATGATAATATTCATCTATTTTGATAGCAAATCCAGATATTATCACCCAGGATTCTAGGAGTAAAGCTGAGGGTCATTAAGTCAACCAAATTAATGTCTAAAAAACAATTACAGTTGTTTATAATATGTCAAAGATAAATACATATTCGAGCTTTGTCAAGTGTCAGCGATGAACTTATTTAGTTTATTGTTTTAAAGTATATACTTAGTAATCTAAAAGACCTTCCACTTATTATTACTTAATGATTATACATAAAGTTATAAAATTATATTTATAACCTCATATCTATCATTTGCAGGCTTATTCAACTAGTGGTCTCACAAAATCATTTTGGACGAAAATGCTCATAGGCTATCCACCCTTTTGTTCTAAGGATCCACATATGACATGTCGCAAGAGTTAGTAGCTAAGATTTTATTTAGATATCTCATCTATCTCTTCTATATAATGATAAATATATGTTCTATTACCTCATATAATCAGCTGGACAATTTGGCTGAAATTTTCCGAGGAACCAAACATATCAAATGAAGCTCGGAATTTGATTTGTCATCTGTTTTTCAATGTCGAAACAAAAACATTAGGATCATAAGGGCTGACGAATTAAAGATGACCATTTTTTCTCTTAATAACAATAATCCTTAATAACGATATTGCATATTATATAAATTCTCTATTTCAATTATACATTTCAATAACAAAATAGGCATGTAATATTTAAAAATCTACAACCATTTTTTGACAAAGTAACTTGTATTTGATAGTGTCAAATTATCTTTCTAATTAGATAGATACGAGTCCTATATATGTGTTTCAAAATCCTATATACATGTTGAAAATAATACAAAAGTGGTTCAAACTTATATTTCTAATTTTCTATCAACGATGTGTATACTTAATGTTCAATGATAGAAGATGGCATTAGCTCAAGTATGGAAGAAAGTCTAAACCTAAATACAATTTATGTCAGTGCAATTTATTATTAGTTAATTGTAGTCTGTTAATATTTGTTCTGTTGGAAAGAAGTATGAGGAAGGTTTTGTTGTGAATGACAATTGTATTTTTTAATCATATTTTTTATTCTGCTTTAGCTATATTATATTTTGAATTTTTGAATCATGAAATTGAGTTGCATAACTATGCATCATTTTATAAAAACTCTCATTAAGTTTAATAATGCGTTTGCGCAACATTGTTAGTGATGACATTAGGATAAATTAATATACAACCATATGACAACGGCGTGTGCAACGATGGACATGCCATCAAATTTAATCATTTCGTTGAAATAGTACAACGAACTTACAATAGAAGTTTCAATAATATGACCCGAATCCATCAGGGTCAAATTTTACAACACTTTATGATTGCTTGCCGGTTGTAAAAGCCTTCAGGTGGTAACTAATTTTTGTTAGTGACCCTACTTAACAGAATCGGAACCTCCGATCGTAGATCCGTTGTAAAATTCTTTTTGTCACGGGACAATGGAAATTTTCGTCGTTTTCAAGTAGTTGTAAAAAACCATTTCTCCAGTAATGAGAATAGATTCAACTCTTTAGTATTTTACATACAAAAGACATCAATATATACTAGCATATAAAAAAAATCTACAATCAATCATAAAATATATTTTTAATGTGGTTTGGATTGTGAAGAAATCCTACATTCACGAGCAACAAAGACTATTTTTTATATAATGAGGTTATAAGAAGACTATCTCAGACCACAACTAACTCAACCACTCTTTTTATACAAAACACCATCAACTTAAAAAATAAACTATGGATCTCAGAGTTTATCTCAGTGTTTATATTTTACATCACTTCTCTTTCTAAAACTAGATGAGTACGAAGCTTTCTATTTCTACAAATATTCTCAAAGGTTTATGCAACACCAACTTGAACATTCTTTCTCACTATATCTAAACTCAAGGATGAGATGTGAAATGCATCAGACTCACATTAGAATGAGAAGGATATTCCTTTGCCTAACCTAATAAAAAAATGATTGTTGTCACACTGATACATAGTACAGTTTGGTGGGTATTGGCACCATTTCTTGACGCCTACAACATTGTACAGTTTGTATCATTTCAATGTGCACTCCATATTTATTATCTAAATTAACGATATTGGTGAGGATTATTTTTGACTGAGGGTAATTTTTTCAGGTGTTTTGTGGTATTTCAATGGTATTAAATGTTTGAGTGTTTTGTAGTGATAGACTTAAGCTGCATGGTTGTATTAAATGTTTATTACCCTCATTAATGAAAGTGGTTGGGTATTTATACCCTTAATTATGGGCCATATGGGATTTCGGCTCAAACTTATGAAATCGGGTCAAGTTCAAAAACCCATTAGTTTATTAAGCGGATTAGCAATTAGCTTAGTCAAAAGGTGTTTAGTGTTCTTAATAATTTTGTCCTGTCCGGATACTTCAGTGAGTGATTATTGTCCGGATTACCCTTGTCCGGTTTCTAGAGTGAGTGGTAAATATTTCCGGACTCATCAGACATAACCTTTCATCGAATTAGAAATGTTCCGAAAAATTGATCAAGTTTCTTCCAAGAACAGAGAAATATATCTAGGTATCTTCGATGGTAAGTTTATGCACCTTAAATCTAGTAGGAGATCAACATGGACCTTCGGTTCAAACAATAACAGTACACTTGTCTTCTACTATACTCACAATTAAATTCCAATAGAAGTCTATGCTCCTAAGTCTTTAGTCGAGCTTTAGTCGAATAATTTAGAGCTTGACCAGTTTTATACTTCAGTTTCAACAATCTATCTTCAGCCTTAAATTTTGACAATATTCCTGCGAGTGAGTTTTAGCCACCACCTAACGTTCATTTTAGCCTCCACCTAACAATTTTTTTTTATAGAATTCCAAGATTACATAATTTTTGTCTTTGCATCATCATCTAACCTCAAACCGTCATTGTTTTGGTTTGATCCTTAGTGATAAAGAAAAAATTCCACCGACAAAGTTTAGTTTCTCTTTTCTAAAATATTCCTGCCATTTGGATAAATATTGACTGCTCATACTCTTCTAATGATATATTCATCATTAGAACAAGACAACATCATTTTCTTCATCTCTACCGCCAACGCTTTTGTTCCTACGAATTACATCAATTTGTTTCTTGTGTAAATAATTCATCCACATTCATAGCATTGATTTGTTCTTTATGCCCAAAAAGGTTAGAGCATAGCTATCCAAGTATAAAAATAAAGCAGGTGAGCCATAATAACCTTTAAGGTTTCTAATGTCCCATACCATATCGGGACCATGAATGGAAGCGTAGTACACCTTTTGTCTCTACCCTTCAAGATATTTGACATGCATGCATGATGTGTTTTAAAGGGTTTTTAGATAAACTAGTGTTGAGAATCTAGGTACCACATATTCTGCTTCCGTATATAAGTAATAACAATCCGATCTCCACACTAAGTGGCGGAATCAGAAATGAAAACAAGCGGGGGCAGAAGCATATTCAAAACCTGACACGGTCGCAACGGAGGTCGTGTCGAAGTGTCTCGGCAACGTCTCATGCCTTATGTAAAATGCATTAAGATGTGTCTAAGACGTCGTTTTTATATATACTTTCACTTTTTTATTTTTAAATTTAAACTTAAAAAACTATCCAAAACATTCAAAATTACTAATCCGACAATCTTTTGTAAATAATAAAAATAAAACATTGGCTGAATACAAGAACATGAACCACATATTACCAAAATACCTAAACATTGCACTTCATTAAAAACCCGACCGTTCAGTAAGGACCACTCACTAAGGATCTGCCTTAGAGCAAGAAGGGGGGAGGGGGAGGCCCCCCTTGCCCTATGGTGGATCCGGCACTGTCCACACTAGTATGATATATTCTGCTTTGGGTCCAAATCCCCACACGGCTTTGCTTTTGGTCCACTTCCAAAAGACCTCACATTAGTTGTAATATGTTCTTACTTATATACCATTAATCCTTCCCACGTTTAACCGACGTGGGATGTTGGACTTTGGTAATTACCCTAACAATCCTCTTCTTGAACAAAGTACCACTCTAGCCTCCTCTCAATTTTCTTTCATTCATCTACTCTAGTTAGGTGAAGAGATGTCTGGCCTCTAGAGTTAGGGCGGATCTATAGCCTCACTATCAAATGACATTGTATCGCTCATTGGTCAAGCCATCTGCTTGATGAGCTATCGACCACTCAATCTATAGGTGACACAGTGCACCGCTTTTTGATCAAGCCACCTGCTTGTTGAGACATCAGGCGCTCCATCTATACTTTAGATCATTTACTTTGAGTATGGCTCCTGACTTCTGGTAACATGTTCGATATCTGAGAATTTCACCTACAACAACCACTACATCGTCTGAACCTGGCTTTGATACCATTTGTTGAGAATGTGGGTACCGCATATTCTACTTCCGTATATAAGTAAGAACACTCTGATCTTCACACTATTATGATATGGTCCGCTTTGGGTCTGAAAACCCGCACGGCTTTGCTTTTGGTCCACTTCCAAAATAGTTGTGAAATTTTTTAATAGACTATAAACATAATAGTTGTGAAAAATCTTATAGTAATTGTGATCTATAAAAATAATAATTGTGGTTTTTGATGATTTAAGGTGATAAATGTTTTAAATAAGAGATATTTTTTCAATCAGTACACATATGGCCAATAATAGACCCCCTATATTAGTATGTAAATGGTTCATTTTTTAATCTATAAAGTATGGAGGTTGCTAAAGGATAGTCCTAAAATAGAAAAACACCTTGGATTATAGACGTGGATAAAAAGTTGCTTGAACGCTTTATAACCATATCATTCCAATTAATAAAGCTCTAAAATTTTCTCCGTTTTTCTATTCTTTATATAATATCAAAATTTTGTTCAATTTTTAGATTGACTTGATCGAAGAAGCGGTGTTTCAAGTTTATTCAAGTATTATGTTTCATTTTATTATTTGATTTCGGTTAAATAAATTGTTTCAATTTTGATTTTGTTATTGAGTGGTATGGAAAAACATTTAATTAATTTATTGGAATTATTTTATATGAAGAATATTTGTGGTAAAAGAAATTTCATCTATTGAGATTTAAAACTAGAAAGAGGGTCCACCCTTTGGTGTTGATGGTGGATATTGAAAGATTTTCCCACATATGGGTGCTATTAATTTGTAGTGTATAAAGGGAATATACGGCCATTTTATCGCAATGTGTATTTTAAAAAGTATTAGGTTTATGACCTCTAAAAAAATGAACATGTAATCTATTAGTTTCTTGTGATTTAAACACAATTACATAACTACAAATTTTATATTAAGAATATGTTCAGAGATGTGAACTTATGACTATCCACATAATAAGAAAATTCCACATTAGATTGTATAATTTCACAATGATATTAATTTTTTTATTAAGAACATCCTCACTAACTATTTTTAGTGGAAAATGATACATAAATTTGAAGCACTATATTTCTTTCAAGAATATGAGAAGATCGGTAAAAGAACTATTACGATCGTCCAAAACTTATAAAAAAATTATTTCTCAAAACAAACATTGTTATATGAATCATTTCCCTCAAAATCAATATCTTCAAAACAATTAGCAATGCTGGTTTTTGATAGTTTATGTTTAATGCGACAATGTGGTTTGGATATCATATAAAACAATCGAGAAGGGGTCCGATACCTTTCTTTACTAGTACATGAACTCGGGAACGATTGCTTCCAAAGACGGGGAATACACATGCCTCTCTTACGGTAAGGTAGGAGGTAGCTTCATGCATCAACATTAGGTATTAGGTTTAAGTTTCCGGCCGCAAGATTGGTTTTCTTCGAAAAATAATTAAGAAGAATGAGTAAGATTCATTTTACCTCTTTAGGCAACAAACTTATTATGTTCACTACACCTATAAAGGTTCCTCATCTGCACATTGCTAATTATCTAAATGCTTTAAACTATGTTTTCATCTTATAAAAGACTCATACAACATTTTAGCTGATCTTTGAGTGGTTATCATGTTACGAAAATACGTTGTACATTTAATAGTTTCACCTTAAATGGAATAGGTAAACACGTATGACTGATTATAATTTAGACAGTTTTTGTGAGCTAATTTTTTTATCTCACTAATGAAATATACCATATTGTTTTACAAAGAAAATAAACTATAATATTATTCTCTCGATAAGTAGTATCAACAAAAATTATTGATGATTAAAGAATGAAAGAAGAATATAAAATTACACAAGTGAATTTTAGAATTTTGTTCTCATATTTATTTTACGGAAAAATAATCTATAATGTTAAACCAGACTATAATTTTTTTTATAATAATAAAATTATATATGTTTGCTATATGCCAAATTTAAAACATGAAAGAAGTACAACTAACTAGATAATTTTAAAATATTATCATCAAAATATATTTTAAATTCATTAGATTTCTTATCATTCAATACATATATATTTTTAGTAATTTTTTATTGTTTACTCAAAATAAATAAATTTTTATTTATTTAGCATTAATACAATAAATTGAGACCCATGGTTTGGAAAAACTTTATTTAATACATTTCATAGTAGAAGTGAAATTTTTAACAAATAGTAAAAGAAATGTTATTCCAAATTTAGACGAGTAAATAAAAAATTACACTTAAAAAATATTATTTGATGAACCCTCAATTATTTCCTATGTTGTTTAATTAAGTAATTTATTGGCTCACTTTCCAAAATGTTCAAAATCAATTTGTTTTTAGGTCATTCGTACGGTTGGCACAAAAAAGGTAATGGTTTTTTTTGAAGCTCCATATTTGAGGGAGTATGTACATATTTTGATAACAAACAGTAATAATAAAGAGTTTGTTTCCTATTTCAAACTTAACCTAACATGATTTTTTTTTGAATTATATAAGGACCGTTGTTTTGTAAAGGGTATGGAAACATGAACCATCTTACTAACATAGAGACATCTAAGGATGCGCTTTACTGCATTTATGGGTATTCTAGTTGAAAATGTACGATAATGTATAATACGGATGATAATGGGTTGGACTCTGACGGGGCTCAGACCCACTTGTCCGTATTCAATTTTTTTTACTTAAAACATAGACCGGTTTGGCCGGTAGCGAGTTTAAAATTTTCGAATTCGAGCCCGACCCATACGTGTCCAGGGATTCAGCCGATCTGGTCTGAAAATACTAATTTTATTATTCAGATTGTCCAGTACGTCCCGAATCCAGCTCAAACTTGACTATATTTTTTTTTAATTTAAACAAACATTAAGATGTAAAATTTTTAAACCGAAACAAACATAACTAAATAAATAATTAATTATTACTCAAATACAAAAATATAATTTTTTAACAAAACGAGAAATTGTGTAAAATAAAACATTAAAACAAATACAAACATTTTTGAAATTTTTTCTAGTTTTAAATTGTATCATGAATCACCGCACCATTTATTTTAATGTTTTCATCTTCATCTTCATTTTCAAAATCATCACTTTTCTCTGGTTGCACTTAATAGATCCAAAAATCATAAATCCTTTATCTTCTTGTATTTTGTGTGTGTGGCCATTTTATCTCTTGTCTCCATATATATTATCACAGGGAGATAAAAACCCTAAAGTATAAAGTTGGACCCTAACCATCTCTCCCTCCAACCCATTACGAGTATGATACGATCATGATGTGATAACTTAAACCTCATTCCAATGACTTTACTACAAAGCTCAATGTTGTTTTCATAAACAATCTTAGTCAACATGTTGTCACTATTCTCATGAGTGACTAGAATGAACTACATACCTTGTTGAAGTTATTCTCTCTCTAGATGAGCTTCGAACCTGTGCATCGTCCACATGAGAAGTAGGTTTCTCCCCCTGCTTAAGAACTTCTTCATCATGAAGTTCTTCCTCCAATAAATTTTAGTAAAATCATCATATTATAAATCACAGCTGGGTGGAACATGCTCACTATCATAAGTAACAAACTCAACATTCTCATTTGCTGACTGATTTACATAAGAAATAGTAAACGAAAAAAATATCGGTAGTAGTTTTAAAAGGTATATCAAAACTAGAAGTGAACTTTCTATCCAAAAGATCTACACCATTTTCGTGCTCAAAGAATACCAAATATCTACTTTTCTCTACTTTCTTCCTCTTAATATCATATGTTCTGAAGCCATATTGTTTATAACCATACGCTTCATCAACATATTGAACAAAGCCACAATGATTAGTCTTCAAATCAAGTTTGATTCTTTGTTCCTTTGGAACTTGCATGTATATCTTGCATCCAATAACACTTATATGTGAAGATGTAGGATAATTTGCTTAATAGTCTCTCTATTTCTCTCAATATTTTTCTTACATGTTTAATAAAATTAGCATAAACATCTTTAATTTCTTTAATTGGATCAGACGCATCTTTGCACTACAACAGATCCTCCATCATTGGTCTTCAATAGGGTTGTTAATGGTTCCAGGGAACCGGGAACTAAACCAATAAGAATCAAACCGAGAATCGGACTGAACCTTAGCGGCCCGGTTCCATTTTGAAAACCGAAACCGATAAGGAACCGAAACAGTAAAAGCGGTTCAGAACCGAACCGAAAAAACCGATAAACCGGTAGAACCGATAAACTGGTAGAACCGATAAGGAACCGAACCGACAAAACCGGTAAATCGATAATAATCTATGCAAACTACTTGATCAATTATTCTATTCAATAAATATTTGTACAATAAAATACAAACATTGTACCGTAATATTTTCCGAATATACAAAATTTAGAATGTTTTAAGATGTATCCATTAAATCATATTCCATCTATTTTTAAATAATTAGAATGGAGTATACATGGATGGATAAGAATAGTAGAAGATAAATAATAAAATCGACTTGAATAATAAAATATAAAAGAATAGACACCTAAATAGAAACTGGAGAAGTATACAAACCCATCTAAGAAATGCCAAGAAATAAAGTAAGTAATATCAAATCCAACTTCGCTACTCTCAATACGAGATCAAAGACTGTTTCTCTATAAAACCCCTATAGTTTATACAAGTATTTATTTAGGTTCAGAATCGGGCAACAGCTGTACAACAATAGGTGGCCCTATGATGACATAATAAAATCTTTTACACAATATTTATTTCGGTTCCATGGACCGGACCGAACCGAACCGACAGATTTAGTGGTCCGGTTCGGTTCTGTCCAAACCCGGACCAAACCAGATCGATAACACCTCTAGTTTTCAAATAATGTTGTTAATTTAATAATGAAGTTACCATTATTATACTTTATATTCAATGACTAAAAAAATCACAAGCTCTGATACCAACTGTAGGATCCAAAATGGTAGTATATCAAACCACCAACAAACACAACTTGAAAACAATCAACCAAACAAACAAAAAATCCACTTCACTACCAATGATTTACTAATTAATTATCTAAAACAAATTACAAATATCAATACGGAAAATAAGAATTGGTAATATAAATAAACATACAAGATTTATTTTACGTGGAAAGAACCCTTCGATGTGAATAAGAAAAACCACATGACTTATCAGGAGGATTCCACTCAAACCCTTATTTGTTATAATAAATTTAAAGTAAACTATATCCAATTCAATCTAATAAATATCTACAAATCCACCAACAACTTCAAGCATAATAAACTAACAAATAGAGAAGTGAAAATGAATAATACCACAAAAAATATTGTACTGTTACATCAATGATTTCTCTTAATCAACAACAGCAAATCCCAAGCGAGCCGGTCATATTGAAGCCTTAGATGTCTCAACCCTTGATGTGGTAAATTTCTCATAAATATATGCCAAAATGATAGAATCTTTAAATATGGAAATAAAATAATAATCAAGCCAAGTGTCATTTTCTTATTCATTTACTGTCTTATTTATACTCGTTTATAATATGGATTTTCGCTTTCCAGTATTGATTACATAATCGTCTCTTTAGATGTACCTTAATGACTTTTAATAAATGGACTACTTGAATAGTTATTACTCACGTTCGTTAGTACCGTCGAATGAAAGAGCATGTTTGTAGTAAATGTTTTTGTACTAATGACTAATCCCAGAAGTTCCTCTTACTCAATCAGTAAACCTCTTGTCTTGGCTCGCTTACCGCTCTAGGTTTACTAACCAGTCACCCATTCTCTCTCGCGTTACCCCCCTACTGTTAGGTGAGATAGTTGTATTCCGTTCGGATTATTATATCGCTCGGTCAGTAAACTTATCTGCCTTTTGCCTTTAGTTGGTGATTAATTATTTTTTTGGTTTAGGCTTACCTTTCCAGGTATAAGGATCATACCTCGCCTAGATCTATGGCCTTATCAAGATAGTCCCATAGTCCTTTAAGTAATTAATTGGAAATACATTAGTTGAAAGAGTATAAATAATAAAGGCAAGATAAGTGACAAGGTTTCCATAAATTAAATTATTATTTATTATTTTATAGGGCCGTCATTTGGTATCGCATGGCTAGACAAGTCGTGTCTGTGTGATAAAAGGTTGATATGTGTGACAAAGCGCCGCTTGTTGTGTCTAGCTTCTGATGCACATATAGAACACCCCCGCCCACATGGTAAAGAGAATGAGCCCTTTATCTTTCAGGTGTCAATTTACCATTTTGAAATTAAATTTATACTTGAATAACTATTATCTTCGATATTAATTCGATCGTATGGAGAAAAATAATCGCAGGGCTCATGATAAAAACTGCAAATCACAATTGAGGCTCCTTACTTGTTAATTTTTATTAAGGAAATGCTTAATAACTTCGCTTTAATATTCATACTAGTATCAATATCATTGCTCTGATAATTCCAATGCCCGATAATAGGTATGTTTTCTAGTCATTTCTTGTTAGTCCTTCTGTCCAGTTTGGGAATTGTGTTGGTGATTGAACCTAGGGAACTCGTTCGGGATTTTAGACTTGAGTCTTCCATGTATGGTCATCCTTATCTGCATATGTTTCCCTTATGTTTATTATTGCATATAGGCTTAATATCCATATTAATACCTGACGGTCGTGTACCCCATACATGGCTCCTAAAGTGACGTAAAAAATATAGAGAGAGCCCCCCCCCCCCTTTAGTAGTCTTCTCCAGGAAGAGGTGGAACCGAATATTTTTTGGATCTCTACTTCTTAATATGAACATTTAAATACACTCAGTTTTCAGTAGAGGGTCATCAAGAGTTTACAAAGAAATATGGTCTCTATAATATGGTTGAAATCTGCTTGCATGCCTCAAGTGTACAACCTCACCAAGATCAATAAAATAAATCTGCTTGAGTTTTCTTTTCATAGTTTGATTCACAATGCATGAAAGTGCTTTGGAAAAACATGAAATTTGAGCGGAGGTGGTGACAATATGTAATATAAGGATTAAATAGAATTGTTTGAATTACTCGCTACATTGATTGTTGTGCTAAACTTTGTTAGAATTTTATTAAGGTTTAGGTGCTGACAAATATCAATCGTGGTGAAAAGAGATAAATGAATGTGACATCGTTAATCTGCTTCACAATTTTATCTGTTGCGGTCTACTCAACTAATTTTTTTGAAGCCCACCATTTGTTTACTCTAATAAATTTCCTTCTAACAGGTATTTGATCCATTCTTGAGTTTGAAGTGACCGACCATAACAAATTGATCTTGACGTAATGGGGAAATCTGCCATAGAAAATTATTGGTGAGAGTAGTTAGGAAGAGAATATTACAAACTGAGGGAAAAAATCTGAATCCTCGGGATTAAAGACTGAGCATGCGCACGACACTCATAATTCTGATATTATGTTTTAAATTGTAAAAGATTTCTTGGCAGGTAGAATGACTGACCAAACATCATATGTAGATAAGAGGAATGAGTCAAGTTCTATGTAGGATTCTTGATGACGTGGCAGAAATTGAAGAAGAAGCAGCGATAGATGAAATCCTAACTCAAGGGTAACATTCTGAAACCCTAATCTAAGGGTAACAAAGACTGAAATTTTCAGAGATAAAAAATATATTATTCCAAAAACCTAAAATAAGTTAAGGCATATGAGGCTTTATATAAAAGCTTCTCAAAATCCTAAATTAGAATACAAGGAAATAAAATAAATATTCTAAAATAAAATAAAATAAAATCTTAATATAATTAGATTAGATTTGAATAATATAAGATATTTGAATAAAATAAAATAAAAAAGGTTTGTGTATTGGACTTTCTAGGCTACATTAAGTCTGCTGCAAAGAAAAATAGATGTCTTACAAAGAAGGGTCGGTATGTGAGGAGAAAGTTAAAAGTTATTGATGAAGATGATGAAAACGAAAAACCTCTAGTTAAAAATCTTCAAGTTTTCCCATAGGCACTGTATATGAAGGATTTAACAAGATAGTTATCTCCGTAGAAATAATTGTGCTAAGTGGGGAAAATGATATTGGTATAAAGATAATAGTTCCCAAGCTACAAAAAGATGCCAAAATTTCCTCACGGGAGGCGGCCTTAAGATTGAAACTAAATACATCATGGGGTGGTATAAAAAGAGTCTTTAGTGAAGGTGGTTGGCTATGAGTTATCACTAATCAACATAGTTAGGCAAGATCCATAGCTTACCAAAGAGGTTTCTCCTGTTGATGGGTCTGGAACTGCTTCGTCTACTATTTAATAACCTTTCTCTATGAACTCAAATGAACTTCCTATTGTGGTATAAATACTGAAACTAGTAGTGTTAATGTTTTCCCATCGAAGAAATGTCTAGAGCTCAACTTCTATGATGTTATGACGATGGAAGAATTCTTCAAATGAAACTAGAGCTAGCTATTATAATTTTATATTGCAGGAAGGTCAGATCTATAATTACATGTTCAAATGTTTTCCAAAGACACCATAATTTTATGGTCATCTCCTATCTTCACATAAACAAAAGGGAAAAGGATAATGAGAAACAAGTCCCTATGTTCTTTGGATCTAATAGGGGTTTGATAACCGATTTGGCTAGGTATAAGCATGCACATGGGTCTGCACGGATGCAGTGTGATAGAACGGAGAAGGAGAAAGCAAAGATAAGCTGCAACTAGAGTTAGTGTATGCGGAGATAGATGTCTTGCGTACGCTATGCTTAGAGCTAATTGGTGGGAAAACAACTTTAAGTGGTCAAAGCTCGAAACAAATTGCTTAAAAAGATGAGTAAATGGCGTAAAGTGTGGGCTTGTTGTCTTAGATTGTGGCCCAAGTAAAGAAAATTGATAAACTAACAAATAAAGTTATGTTGTTGATGGTGGAGAACGTTAATTTGAAAGTGGGAGCCTTGGAATATAAAAACAACTATGGAGAAAACAAGGAAGAAATTAGAGGAGGCCAAACAAGACCTATATAAAAGAGAAAATAAGGTGATGGATATTTCATTAAGGATGCTAGACCAGACGTGCAAGGAAATTATTTTGGATACTTGGAGAATGGACCAGACGGTCTCTAATTGGGCCTAAGGAAGCTTGTACCAGAGGAAGATACATTGGAATCCTCGAGCAATAAAAAGGATGAGAATGATAATGACCTAGGTAAGGAGAAAAATAATATCGATATTACTAAGTTGCCGCTCGGGGAGCAAACGAGTGCACTTTTACCCGATCCGGTGGACCTAAGTGGCGTACGGGCGGAATCCCTCATCAAGAAAAAAAAATAGAAGTAGGCCTGAACAAAAGTCACCACTCCTGTCGGCATAGGAATTCGACTGTAATTGTCTATGTTTGGATATCCTCTGTTTGTTTATGAAACTCTTATTATAATGATGCCCATATTCATTGTTGTTCTACGAGTAAGGCGGTTCTTTTTGTATTTTTTTTAAATGATTTTATTTTTGTTAGTTTTAATGTGTGTGCTCTCTACATGCCAATATTGTGCGGGTCGATTGACTCAAGCGCCTGCGTTTTTATGGTCATGTGGGGTTTCGGTGCGGTATACTGAGGCTCAGGAAGCCTTCGTATAATCATACATGGTTGACCAAATAATCAAGTTTTTTTTAATATGTTTAGTCAAGGCTCAGTATGGCCTCTTTCGTGGCCTTTCCATTCTTGGTGTTTTATCAAGTTGTTTTTTACAATAAAAAATTATAGGCTGATTGTTACCTCTTGCGTGGTCTTTCGAGGCTTGGTGTAGTAACCAGTTCCTTATTTTTGTTCTTAAATATTATAGTCTATAGTCTAAGTGTGTTCTCTCCCATATCCATTTTAGGTTTGGTCTATTAATCCGATCGCGCAATTAATCGTATCAGTTAAGGCTCATTATGACCCCTTGCGTAGCCCTACGATGTGGTTTATCAATATGTTCTCTAATAATTGAATGTCACCCTCTTTAACGTAAAATTGGTTGAGGTGATAACCTGGCATTCTCTCTTGTTGAGTATATTGATTACCTATGAAAATTTTATTGGAGATTTTTGTGACTGCTGTATGGATGAAGATAAAGTCTAAGTATAAAAATATCTAAAACTCATATATTGGAGAAAACATAAATTATTAATTAACCAATTTTCAGTGCACCTCATTAAATAGCACTTGGGATCGAGCTTCCCCACGTTCTTGGAGTTGTGATATAGTTTTAAATGGTTAATATGCCCAGGGTGTTTTAAAGTTATGTCTCCTATGTCCGAAGTTAGTATGCCTCAGTGTGTCTTTTGGAGTTTAATGTATAAGTTCCATCCTAGTTGGGACCGAGCTTCCCCGTGTTCTTGTCCTTAGCTCCATAGAATAGCTTCTTAATAACTAAGTCACCAACCTGAAGTGTACTTGGTTTGAGCTTGGAGTTGAACCTTCTTCTCATCAAGCTTTTATAGTTCCCGGATTGTCCCTTGGCTGATCACACCGATATTTAATTACATTTATGTATACCTATCGCTCGTCCGTATTTGAAGTGTCTGAGTAATTGGAAATCTGATGACTGACGATATCGATCTTTGTTGGGATAACAACCTCCATTCCATATACTAAGGATAAAGAAGTTTCCCTTGTTGGCAACTTGGGGTTGTACTATATGACCAAAAGACTTATACAAGCTTATCTGGCCACTTTTCTTTAGCTTATTCGAGTTTCTTTTTAATACCATCCAAAATTGTTTAGTTCATAACCTTGACCCGACCGTTCACTTATGGGTAATACAGTGTTGAAAAATATTTCTCCACCACATATCTTCTAAACAAAGTTGGTATGATCATGTTTTAGAATTGAGGCCCATTATCGGTCATTAGGATACGTGGGATTCTGAAACGAGATAAAATTTGATTATCCATGAAACCACATATTTCCTGAACCCGCGTTTTATACAAAGCCTTAGCCTCGACCCATTTGGTAAAATAATTCACCGCTACAATCACATTATATCTCTCTCTGGTAACCATGTGAAGTGGTCGTACTAAATCGATCTTTCATTTTTCAAAAAGGGCAGGATGCTGGGGTAATACTCATCAGCTCGCTCAGAAAATGACGTGTATTTGGAAACTGCTGGCAGTGAAAACATCTTTACACAATTTCCTCGACATCCGTTGCCCGCTTTGGCCAATAGTATCATGCCAATAGAATACATCGTATTAAGCTACACTCCTTGCAGTGGGTCCCAACCTCACCCTCGTAGAAGTCTCAAAGAACAACTAAGGCCTCGTCCTACTCGAGACAATGCAGTAAAGAGCGAGTAGTGCTTATTTTTATAAAGGATGTTATCTAGCATCGTGTATTTGGCCGCTCGTAGTTTCAGCACTCGTGTCTCTACCTTTCCTTTTGGAAGATTGTGATCATGCAAATACGATATGTAATTTTGCCTCAAATTTTCTACTCTTCATATTGCTAAGATCTGAACCTCGGGGGTACTACTACCTGTTGTAGGATTGTGATGAGTGGGCTACCGTCAGAGATGGTTGCATTGGCCAGTAGGTCAGTAATAGTAATCTAGGCATGGTGCGTAGTCGTACATGACAATATCAAATTTAGCTTTCAATTCCCTAAGTATCTCTAGGTACCCGTTTGTTGTTTCTTGTTTTACTTTGTAAAGGCTTTTGGTCTGGTTAATAACCTCGTACTGCGCATTTTTTTTGGTGACACTGAAACCGAATTTAACAGCGTTTCTAATTTTTTCACCCCTCGATGCTTTTAAAATAATTACGCCCCCTCTTAGTAGGTTTGACGCCCCGTTGGCTTCAACTATACATACCATCGAAACGTTGTCTTGTCTCTGATACTCTTCGTCCTTTAACGGTGGTTTGTGGCGCATAATTGATTACATACTCTTCTACCTCAATGGACCATCTGGTGAGTCTACCCGAAGTATATGGTTTTTGCATCACACTTTTCAAGGGAACGAGGTTCGCATGAAGATAACGTGATCCTGGAAGTATGACCTCATCTTTCTCACAACTACTACCAACCCTAAAGCTAATTTCCTCAGGTTTAGGTACTTAGTTTATGCATCTAGGAGAGTCTTGCTGACGTAGCAGACTCGTTTTTATACCCCTCTGGTTTCCCTGACCAACACAGCACTAACAGCGAAATCATAGACGTATATATAAAATTAAAGTGGCTCACCGAAAGTTGGTGCTGACAGTAATTTAAGGGAAGTCAAATATTCTTTAGGTGCTTTAAATGCTTTTTCACACTGTTCATTCAACGAAAATTTATTGGCCCCTTGATTACTTCAAATAACGGATGAATATTATAATCATCCCTATTTTTGAACCAAAATAAAGCAACAAATTTACCTGCGTGACACTAAACTTCTTTGATGTTCATGGGTGGATCCATGTTGATGAGAGATTTTAACTGATTCTGGTCGGCCATGATCCCACTTTTACTAACGATGTAGCCCACGAAACATACCAGTACGCCCTCCAAAATAAAACTTCAGATGATTTAATTTGAGGTTAAATTTTTGTAAGGTTATAAAGATCTCAGCTAACACTTCGAGTTGGTGACTCTCAGTATTACTCTTCACGAGCATTTCATCAATGTAAGCTTTCATGTTGTTACCGACCTATTGTGCAAAATGTGGTTGAACAGATGCTGATATGTTGATCCTGCATTCTTAAGACCAAACAACATCACTCTATAGTAGTATAGTCCCTTCTCCGTTTAGAATATCATGTGCTTTTCATCCTTATAGTGTATCTGGATATTGTTTTACCCTAAATATGCATTCGTCAAATAATGAATTTACAGTGCGGTTCAGCATCAACCAACTAACCGATACGAGGAAGATGTAAGGCGTCTTTGGAGTCTTCTTGATTAAGGTTGGTGAAGTTTATGCACACTCTCCATTGTCCATTTTTTTTACCAACAATGGGTTTGCTATCCACAATGGGTATTTTAGGTTTAGAATGTGCCACAATCGGAGGAGCTTGTCTACTACTTGGGCAATGGCCTCAGACTTTTCTAGTGAAAAATTTCTTCTTTTATGAAAGATTGGTCTCTTTCACGCGATATCCGATAGCTCATTGCAAATAACTAATGGACTGATCCCGGATATGTCGGTTATGCTTCAGGAAAAAAATCCATATTTTGCATCGACAAGATAATTAGATTGTTTTTAATCTGGATTCAAGTTTATAACCGAGGCAGATCTTTCTCTCACAGGCTAGGGTTTCTTCTACAACTTTGTTGCTAAAACTACTTAACTTATCCTCTTAACTAGGTCATCCACGCCTTTTGACGATGAATTGGCTCTTACCATTGCTGGTTATTTGATAATGGGTCGGCTTTGTCGGATCTATGAAGTTAGTGTAACTATTCCTCACGGTTTGTTGACTACCTTTGATTATCCCAACCATGTTGCCGACTAGGTACTTCAGGAACTTTCGAAATATGCACGATGTTGCTTTCATTCGTTATGGCTATGGCCTGCCAGTTTATATATATTTACATTCAAGATATTTTATTTGTGAAATAAAGTTTAAAATCATGTCCATAACACAAATAAAATATATGACATGTACTTCTGAAACAAAGCTGAAAATTATATCATTAACATAAGTAAAATACGACACAAATTAAATACAAATACAAATAAGTCTCGAGTATTGTATGACATCCTATGTATTTAAACTAGAGGGCTATGTAAGGAGAGATTAATGACTTTTAGGGAGAAAAATATATAGCATGTAAGGATAGAAAAAAAAACCATGTCGACGTGAACTGCTATTTATTAAAACTAGAGGTTTATTTAGGGGGTCCAAACCTTGCATAGTCGATAAATGTTCATATCATTTGTTGAGAAATACTATTCTAAATGTCTTGTGTAAGACACATACAAAATTAATTTTTTTTATTTGGGGGTGTTTTGCAAAAATGTTTAAATAAAGTGTAAAACTATCCACTTTCAAAACATATATTAACCTCATTTAGCCATAATTTATAAAGTTTGGATAAATATCTGCTCAAACATTAAGAATTTACAAAATTTATATGCAAGTCTAATCAAGCAATACGAATTTAGTTAAGTGTATTGATTGCTCGAGTTGACGAAGTAGATGGAAATACACTCTATCAGTGTTAACCAACCATGATATAACCAAATCTTACCTTAAATCCTAATTTTTTACAACAAATCTAGCAAACATTAAAATAACATGGAAAACATGAAATTGACTGTTTTGTTTTTTTTGGAAGAATTCAATCGCGAGGAGCATTTGTATATGGTGGAAGTGGAAATAACTACTTGTATTTTTGTTTTTGTTTTACTAATAATTGCACGAAACCGGCAGAGTTCGTGCAACATGTTAATAAGTGTTGATTTTGAGTTTTGGAAATGAGTAGATCTTATAATATGATTGTAATTACCATATTTTATAGTAAATTATACTATGTTATTTAATTTAGAATTTAGAATTAATTTTATTATAATATTAAAAAATATTAAAATATTTAATACCATAGAAGAAGTAAACCACCAATTCGATATGAAATTTAATTTTGAAATCTAATCAATAAAAATTTGTAAATTATAAAGGTTATACGAAAATAAAAAAAATATTTTATCAAAATAATTGGTGACATAAAGTATTGATAATAAAACTCTTAATTTTTTTAAATATAAAAAGATATTACAAAAATTTGATTTTAAATGATTAATATTATAATATATAATTTATTATCATATTTAATGTTAATTAATCTATTATTTAATTTTGAATTAATTTTAAAAATAATATTATAAAAGAAATATTTGGTATTTAGTATCCAATATTTACGAGCAATTCATAAGTCTTAAACTTACACCTCAATACTATGCTATTAACCGAACAAAACAACAATTCAAACCATATCATAATCAAATTTTTTAAAATTAGAAATTCTAACCTAAATATCTACTAAAATATAGAACAAAATCGAAAAATAGACTATTAAGGTTGTGTGACATACATTTATACTATTGTGAGGTCGGATTTGAAAAACTAAGTGTTTTAATTGTTTGTTATTGCTTGAGAGGTTATCAAAGGTTTGGAAACGTTTAGAAAAAAAATGTAGAAAAAAGAATAGGATATCTATCAATCTTGTTTAAAAAAAGATAAGAATGTCTAAACTATTGTGAGAGATCTAGTAAAACGGTATGAGATCCAACAATGTAAATATGTACGATTCTTAGCATGACCTATTAATAAAATCATAAAATAAACAAAAATATTAATTGTAAATTTAGCGATGATGTTACCATTATTATACTCCATATTCAATGGTTAAAAAACCACAAATTGTGATACAGATCTGTGTGCGAGTCTTATCTCCTACCCTATATATATGGCTTAAATTTTGGTTGGACTTTATAAATTAAAAGATATAAAAAAATATATGAGATTTTTACTAATTAAAATATAAAACATTTCGCATATATATTAAAGAGAAAAGTACCTGAAAATACCCACTCAACTATCTTATTACCCGGCGGTACCCGCTTTTAACATAGTGTTACTTAATACCCACACTAATAAATTGGACAAAAAATACCCTTCCACTATATATACCCATTTTTCAATTCCAACCCACTTTTTCGACCCTCCTATCACCCTAAACAAACGCAAAATTCTAATTTTAGAAACCACTAGAAAACAAACCGTTCGACTTCGTGATACTCTCTCTCTCTCTCAAACCCAGAAACCCTATAGCTTCTCACCGTTCGCACCTTCGTCACTATCGCACCGGTCAGCCTCTTTTACTCAGACAGACTACACACCTTCAAATCTCATTCGACAAAGTTTCCGTGAAGTCGTCTCTGAAAGCTTCAATCTCGTTCTCCGACCGGTGAAATTTAACAGGTATGCATTATCGTGGAAAGTATACTTTTTTTGCGTTTTTGACGAATTTGAACCACTTTTTTCTCTTAATTCACGATAGGCGAGGCTGTTGATACTAGAATGAAGTATCTACTGACGGTAGTTGCTCAGTTTATGGGTTTATAGTCGAAGCCAGGGTATAATTTTGGTTGCATGTAATATTGATACTCTCCTGAGAAATATTATGTATGTTAGATCTGCATTAGGTAGTTCATTGTTGATTTTGGTGTTCGTTGCATAATTCTCAGATCCCTGCAACGTGCATGTAAAAAGTGCAACAGTTCGCACCCTGATCACCCACAATGCAAGCAATTCGCAGCTCGATTGCATGTTTATACTTATTAACAAACAATTCGCAGCTTGAGCTACTTAATTCACATCATAACATATCTCATTTCGCAGCTTGTCTGTGAATCCAATATTTATATGTATGCATTTCGCAGCTTGTGATGCGAATTTAGTTGTGACACTCCAACTGATTTGTATTTGTGCAGAAACTATGACAACAAAACCTAGCTACTAAAGATCAGGGTTGGTGAGCCTTCTGAAGCTACTAAAAGACATGCGTATTACAAGGGCCCATATTGAAGCTGCAAGAAACACACCCTTCTACACGCTTCTGAAAACGGCGTTCGAAATCCGTAATGAGGCAGAGCTGCCAAAGAAGAAATTCTACTCAATCATTCAGTATATAATCGAGCAATTCTCCGTGGATAGAGACGCTTTTAAGATTGGCAACAAGTATGTAAAGCTAACTGAGAACGATGTCAAGATCATATTCGGGTTGAGGCATGGCACCGAGAAAATCCAATTAACAAAAACCGGAGCTTTTCACAACAAGTATGCACCCGACGAGGAGGACGAATCAAGGATGATGAAGAAATACTTCATGGGTAAAACTGGCAGGAAAGTAGCAGCTAGTAATACCAAAACAATAACAAATGCCATTATAAAGGTACGCCTAAAATGGACTTCATCTTTATAAAGCAAGATTCTGTACATTTCTAACATAGCATGTTGTCGTTGGTTTTACAGGAGGGTATAGCGAAGGCCATAAACGAAGGAGGGGAGCATGAGTTGGAAGATGTTGTGAGGCTGTTGATACTGTTTTTGTGCTCCATATTATTCTACTCCGTATCTGGAGATATCCTGGGCTGGAGCACGGTTTATTACGTTGAAGACCTCAACAGAATAAACAATTATGACTGGGCTGGATCAATACAGTACAAGCTTCGACAGTCTATCAGGAGTTGCTTAGCAATAGAAAGAGCTGATAAAGTCGTCGGCTGCGTCGCCCTTGTAGTTGTAAGATTCATCTATTCAATATAAAAATTAGTTATGTACATAGCATTGTGTTGATAAAACCTGTCCCCATGCAGCCCTTCATCATGGAGCACACAACAATCGGCCACGAGATAGCGAAGCCAACATCGATACCAAGGTTTTTCAAATGGTTGGGGTTAGAGTGCCAAGCATCAACCATGACATATCTTATTCGAACACCCTTGCTGGATAGTGACCAGGTAACAGCTTTATATATGTATTGAACTGGGGGTGCATACAGTTCGCATCATATGATGCGAACTGCTTATAAAAATATATCAATCATTTCGCAGCCTGATATGAATTTTACTTCGCAGCTTCGTGTTCAACATAGTTCGCATCATATGTTTAATACTTAGTTCGCATCATATGGTTTACACTTAGTTCCCATCATATGTTTTACATATAGTTTGCATCATACTGCCCCATAATCATTTCGCAGCTTAGCATGCGAAATGTGATTCAAAACCACACAGTTCACATCATATGATGCGAACTGCTTATAAAAAACAATTTGTTTGTCTACACCCTCATACTTTCGAAACAATTAATTTACTGTCATGTGCATCTTTTGGTAGGTTTTAGAAGGTCCATTACAGCTTACCGAGGCTGAAATTGAAGCTTTCGGAGAAAGAGAAGATGATGAAGATGGTGAAGATGCAGAAGTAACGGTACCTACTTCACCGGAAGAAAGACCTAGGAAGAGGTCGAAAAGCACAGCATCAAAACCAAAACAAAGGAGACGAGCATCACAGAATGTAACAAATAAGGTGATGTCTCCCACACTCGAACACCCAACACCACCCGAGCCATCGATTCCACCACCAAGACTCCCCAAGAAAACAATTCCACCACAACCCAAAGGCAAATCCAGGCAAGAGCCCTCCGACACCGACACAACCAGTATGAGTGAAACGATCGGTGATTATTTATTCAAACGCAGAGACCCTAATCCCAATATTGCTGCTCAATCAAAGCGTTTGAAGATGTACGCCGACAAGAACAAGTACGAGCGAAAAATAGAAAAACAGGCCAGAGAATTAAGTATGACTTGAACCTTAAATAATCACTACAATCAGCACTTAATATGTTTATAAAAAGTTTGCTATCATTTTTGCAGCTGAAAGAATTGAAACGCAAGATAGCGGAACTTGAAGCACAACAACTCCACAATGCTATCTCTCTGCCAATCTGCCGTACTGAAAGCCCAATAAAGCAGGTAGCAGCAGCACTTCCAGAGGGACAAAAATCCACTGATCAGCAAGCATCCGTTTCTAATGCTGATCAGCACACATTTCTTCCTGGAGTACTGCCGGAAGAAAGGGACGATGATGCCCACAATTCACCAATCATGGAGACACATACAGAGGAGGTAGATAATGTAAGTAGATGATATGATGTTATCAAACAAATATCAGGTTGAGCTGCGAATTATGTAATAAACTGGTTGGTTATTACTGGTTGGTTATTCATTCCAAACGTTTCGCAGGTTGAGCTGCGAATTATGTAATAAACTGGTGGTTTGGTTATTACACAATTCGCATGCTGAGCTGCGAATTGTTAGGAATGAATAACATAGATATCAGGTCAGAATGCGAAATGTGATTACACAATAATTAACTTATGCTTAACCCTTCCAGCCTTTTGTTTTTTTTATTTTTGTATGAAATAGGAGACCGAAAGACAACAACCACACCAGCAGAAACAGAAAGACCAACAGCAAAACCAACAGCAACAACAGAAACAACAACAACAACACGAACAGCAACAACAACAACAACACCAACAAGAAGAACACCCCCAGCAACAACAACAAGAGCAACCACAACAAGAGCAACAAGAGCAACAACAACAACAGCAGCAACAAGAAGAAGAACACCCCCAGCAACAACAACAAGAAGAAGAACAACAACAACACCCCCAACAACAGGAACAACAGGAACAACAGCAATAACAGCAACAACAGCAACAACAACAACAACACGAACAGCGACAAAAACAACAACACCACCAACAAGAAGAACACCCCCAGCAACAACAACACGAAGAACACCCCCAGCAACACCAGCAGCCACAGGTTCAACACGAAGACCGGCAACAAGGATAACAAGAACAACAACAGCAGCAACAGATAACCTTGGCGAAGAGAGAAAGGCTAACTCAAGAGGTAGCACCTCAAGAGTCAGAACCTGTCCATCCCGGTGAGAAGACAGAACTACTCAGCCAGGAATGACCATCCTTAGAAGACAAAACCACTTCTTCGGTGGAACCTCAAAGACCAATAGTGCTGTCAGCAAAGTCAGAATTGCTAAGCCAACGTCAAACTGTAGGCCCGGTAACAAATCAACTGTCAGCTCTAGAGTCCTACGATAACACAGTAGGTTTACCGAATGCTTTTGTTGATGGTATTTACACTCAAGTTTCACAGACATTTTAAAATGAAATTGATAATGTATATTACGATTCTATAATACAACGGTCTTTGGAGAACATGTCGGATGATGACTTTAATGATTTCTGCCGACACGATCCAGATCCTATGCCGAACAAGTCAACGGCAGTGGTTGTCGCTGACCGAGCGGTAAGGCCTACTTATAAGGATTTCACATCATAACATAAGATTTGTGTCCAATGCTGATTGGGGTATTACAAACAAATATCAGGGTAGGATGCGAACTGTTCAGTGGAACCTCAAACAGTTCGCACCCTACCCTGATATATAATAATAAATTTATTTAACTGCTACCTTACATTTTCGCAGCCTAAGCTGCGAACTGTTTGGACTGGTGGCACTTATAAAACACTGCCTAAGTTTCAACTCTTGATTTTTGTTATTTACTAAGCTCGAGCCCAGTAAGGAGATAGAGGAGCCAAGTTTTGCGCTACTGACACAAACGCCGCCTGAAGTGGAAGAGAAAGAATAAGAGTTCGTAATTACAATGCGAGAACCGCCAGTAGTAGAATACAGCGACTGGCCAAAGAAAACAAAAGTAACTGACCGTATCGATGTGTCACAATACCACAAAATACAGTTGGTTAAAGCCTACGAGAGCGATACTCCTGATCCAGTGGTATGGCAGTTACCGGAGTCCAAGTTTACGTACGGAATCAGGGTGCAAGTGAGTGATGTCATGGCACTATCTTTAGAAATGGAGCTGGACGTAAAGGTATCCAATTGTCAACCAACTTTATTTTCAATGTTTCACATATGTATTATATATTAAAATCTACAACTCCTTTGTTAGCTTATCGATGCTTGGATTCGAAAGATGCTTGAAGATGCAGACTACAAAGTTCCATGCACTAAAGCTAAAGGAGAGCATCACGACGCCATACTGATTTCGGGCATGACTGCGGTAAGTTTAGCTCACGTAAATTGAACAAAGTTCTCAGAAATGTTCTCACTTTAATATACTCTTGCTTGGATGCAACATCAAATGAAAGCATGGTGGCAAGTGGAAAATTTGGTGGACATGGCTTTTAGGAAGGGGCGCAAAGAAGCCAACATCATCATGGTTCCAGTGTGCACCGAGTCGAAGGACAATGTAAACCACTGGACGTTGCTCGTCATCGACGTCGACGGAAGGACAATTTCAAACTACAATTCGCTTCTGCCTAAGCTTCATGCCATAGACACCACCACAAGAACACCTGCACTACTAGTAAATATTCCAAACTATACACTTAAATCTGAACACATTTTAAGTATGCATGCTGCGAAATAAGATCTGGTATGCTGCGAATTGTGAGTAAACAAGATGTTTTTTCGCAGCCTGTCCATAACTTAATTCGCAGCCTATCTATGTTGGATACAATTCGCAGCCTGTCCACAACTCAATTCGCAGCCTATCAAGGCTGTCATACAATTCGCAACCTAAGATGCGAATTGTGTATGATTTATTGTAATATAATTCGCATCCTAAGGATGCGAATTGTATGTCACCAACTGTTTTTGTTTTTGTGCATATTCCTAACACTAATTATTATACACAGATCAATTATTTGTTGGATAGAGGATTCCTACCCAAATATACTACATGGTGGAAGGTGAAAGTTGAAAGAGGCTTCCTACAATAAAAGAAAGGCAGCGTGGACTGTGGTGTCTTCATCTGAGAATATGCAAGGGATATTATTGAGCATGGATCAGTCCAGAAAAAATACGATGCAGATATGGTGACTGCCTTAAGAGCAGAAATGTTCTATTACTTTTTAAATGACATAGACACCATCACATATGGCTGATTCGTGTATTGCTTGTAAATACATTAGTTGCTTGTAAATACATATGTCTGTTGTAAATTTTATTTTTGTTGTGCATACATAAACAAATTGTGATATATAATGAATATTCCTTATCTTATAGTTCGCATCATAACCTGATATATAATGATTGATTATGATCCTGGTATGTATGAACAGTTCGCAGCCAAACCTGTATGAATACTTCGCAGCCTAAATTATATCAAATAGTTCGCAGCCTAATCTAAGAGATGGTTATCACTACACACACAGTTCGCAGCCTGGTATACCAGCTTAAAACCAGTTCGCAGCCTGGTGCATAAATAAAATATTAAATAACATCATTCAAGAATACGAACAGGCTATGGCGTATGCCTTGGTAAACGTTTTCAGCATTGAGACGCAAAAAACAATCTAATCATGTCCAGAACCCATTAATTGCTGATTGGACATGAAGGCTATGTAATGATCACCTCCTTTCCCTATAAATAACACTAGAAAACCAGAGGCTATTTTTAAAACAAACTCTACATTTTAAACCAGAGCTATTTTTTAACAAACTCATTTCCCTCGTCTCTTCGAATTCAAACAGTCATGTCTTTTTCCACCACCACAACCACCACCTCATACTCAAACTCTGGTTCACTCGGTTCTCTGGGTGACTCCTGGTCATCCTTAACCGTTAACTGGAGTGATGAGTTGATCATGCCAGCAGCACCACCAAACAGCCCAGTATCTGTTTTTAGGTTAGACATATATGATGACTACTACTCAGCTGACTCTCAACTATTGGAAGTTGTTCCACAGCTTGCTGCTGAATCTCAGCCAGAACAGGTTCCAATGCTTCCTGCTGCACCTCAGCCAGAATTGGTGCAACCTCAAACGGTAGAGGTTCAAAACAACAAAAGGAAGAGGGAAGACGAAGCTGGTCGATCGAGGACAAATTTTTTAAGCATGATGGACGTTGATGTTGAAGCTGAGGATAAAGTGGAGAAAGAGAAAGAGAAAGTCGAAGACAAAGAGGAGAAAGACAAAGATGATCACCACAAAAAGGAGAAAGAGGAAACAGTTGGTGATGAATCCTCTACCAACTGCTAGAGTTGGTTTTTATTTTTTTGAAACGCAACTAACTAGCACCAGTAGCTTGTAGTGATATGTGTAAACAGTTGTTAGTTTCTGGATATATTTTGTAATCCTCCTTTTTGTAATCCAACTTGTAATCCTCCTTTTTGTAATCCAAATATATTTTGTACATCATTCGCATGTTAACCTGCTATATTACTCATTTTCAACCTTACTGAATATCCTGGTATTTTATTAAATAACAATTCGCAGCTTATCACATGACAAATATCAGGACTCCTAACTGAACTCCATTCGCATCACAATTATGGCCCTAATTCGCAGCCTATCATGCGAAACGTACGATATGATAAATGTTTGATATGATTTTACCCATGATTCGCACCATGTTAAAATTTCACATAATTGTACATAATTCGCATGTAATCGTGATAGATGTTTGTAATCCAACTTGTAATCCTCCTTTTTGTAATCCAAATATATTTTGTACATCATTCGCATGTTAACCTGCTATATTACTCATTTTCAACCTTACTGAATATCCTGGTATTTTATTAAATAACAATTCACAGCTTATCACATGAAAAATATCAGGACTCCTAACTGAACTCCATTCGCATCACAATTCTGGCCCTAATTCGCAGCCTATCATGCGAAACGTAAGATAAGATAAATGTTTGATATGATTTTACCAATGATTCGCACCCTGTTAAAATTTCACATAATTGTACATAATTCGCATGTAATCCTGATAGATGTTTGTAACAAATATGTATGCGTATTGTACATAATTCGCAGCACAGGATGCGAAATGATCACAACTCCAATAGTAGCAAATACAAAAACACAGGAATGTACAAATGTCTAGTTTGCTATACAGAACAATAACTACGCTAAAAAAATAAATGTCCTTAAACTGGAACATCACAAGTCCTCCGGTTATGGCCTGATTTCGAACATCGGCCACACCTTAACTTCTTGGTTGAGATTTCTCCTCTAGAAGGGATTCGCTTTTTCTTAGGCCTTCCGGAGTGTCTCTTAACGTTCGGAGGCAGAACTTCAACAAAAGAAGGATCGTTAGCGCTGGACCCTTCGCCGAAATCAGTTATAGCTGGTATGCTGAAAGAGTAACTTTCCCTGTAATTCTTAACCGTAAAGAAGGGTTCTATTACAGTCAATGGATCTTGGTCGGTGTATTGTAATGCCGCTAGAGCATGAGCACATGGAAAACACTCTTGTTGCCATGATCCGCATGAACATTTGAAATCCAACAGATTAACAACAGCCACATGAGTCGAAAAGACTTCGAACATGGCGGAAGAGGACTTATGTACTACCCAACTTTGGCACATGTCAACATTCTGCTTTAGCTTCTTCTCGTACTCGGGAACCAAATTAGTACTCCAGCTGAGACCTTCTTCGTATCTCCGTGAAACCTGAGTCATAAGCAAGACTCTAATCCAATCAATAAACTCAACAATTGGTAAGCCGCAATATTTTTTAATCTGATTGTTAAACGATTCAGCTGCGGCAGAAGCCATAGAGCCGTATCGCTTCCCTTTTACGTAAGCATGCGCATACTTTTCAGGGGGTAAATTTGCAAGAAAATCACTAATTCTCTCACCACCTTCACATAAAAAACCTGTTAGTATCTCTTTAAAAAGCTCTTGACTGGGAGCATAAGCAAGACGGTGGAAGAAACTCAACATCTTTTTTTTATACTCCCTGTTAGTATGTTCCAGTTTGGCTCTCAAATTCTGCATGAGATGGAAATAACATTACGCATGATACCAGTTTGGATACAAGACAGAAACAGCATTAACAATACCAGAATGACGGTCTGAAATAAATGTGATCTGGCGATAGAGCAAATGTGGTTTCAAACACCCCAAAAACCACATCCAATTGTCCCAATCTTCAATGCTAACTACAACAACAGCAACAGGGAATAGTCCTGGAAAAAGGCAGATCAAATAAACACTACAACAGTATGCAAACGTTTAAAAATTGTAAACAATTCGCATGCTGTCCTGGAACAATTCGCAGCTTGGCATGCGAAATGTGTGTGACATTTTAATTGATCATGCAAACAGTTCGCAACTTGTTATGTGAATTCGCAGCTTGTGGAAACTTTAAATAATACCTAACTCAAGCTGCGATGTAAGTACAGTTTACTCAGCATAATACCTAATTCGCAGCCTCAACTGCGAAATGTGAGGATCACAACCCTGCTTAATTCGCATCACCTGCTGCGAATTACATCAGCATTTTCAAACAAAAACATCGTTCATTAACTATATAAATGTAACTAACCGTTGTTTCCGTCCTTTGCTACAGCAGTGAGCAATGTACCCTTGTACTTGCCATATAAGTGGGTTCCATCGACAAACAACATTGGACGGCATGAATGAAAACCACTAAGGGACGAACCGAATGCTACAAAACAGCGCTTGAATCGGTTTCTAGCTGACAACTCCAACTGGCAGTCTGAAGTAATATCCCGGCTCTTCAAGCGTTTGAAGTATCCGCTTAGTAAACTAAAAGAACTTGAACTATCTCCAAAAACTCCCCTCCTAGCCTTCTCTAAAGCATTCCATGACAAACGATAAGAGATATCAAGACCGTAATCTTGTTTGACAGTCGATTGTATGGTTTTGGCTGTCAACGAATGGCAGGTCCGGAGAGAATCCTGAATTTCCTCTGCAATCAAATCTGATGTCAAATGCCTGTGCCGCTTATGCTTATGCTTCTGGGAGAAAACAGGACTGCAAGTATGGTACGGGAAATGCTTCTTTATCGTCATAAGGCCGGTGCTTGAGTCAATAGATGCATAAACCCTCCATTTGCACCCGCTTGTGAGCTTATTTTCACAATAAGCAGTGATCTTATTTGTTGTGTTGTGCAGGTATTTGAAAGAAAAACCATGCTCTAACGCAAACTTGCACAAGGATACCCTCAGACCAGCAGCACCTTCTTCAAAAGCTTGACCCACCCCTGTAATAGCATCAGCCCAACCAGCAGTAACAAGTTGTTTTTTCCTCTGATCAGAATTAACTAAACCGTTACTACTCTCCCCGCTAACTATTTGATCAAGAGATGGTTCTCCCAAAACCAAGCTACGCTCTTTACGCTTACCACCAGAATCCTTACCACCAGAGCTCTTATCAACAGAACTTTTATTACCAGAATCCTTATCGAAGACGTGTTGTTCTATGAGAAAACTAACCCGTTTTAAACGCTCCAAATCAAGATATAACACCAACCCAACAAAATCACTCTGGTTATTAAAGAAACAATTATTGTGATCCCCGCAGAAGTAAGTAATTAGGTACTCACCTGTGGCAAGCTCCTACCATGTGTTATCTACATAAGCTTGGATACTTTCGAAGCTTTCAAACTCCGTGAAAGGCACAATTGCAGTTTGGTGACCATATTTAAAAATACAAACTCGTGATTTAGACATCTCTTAACATGGACAATACAAGTTATTTGTTATTAGTCTCAAAAACTAGGTGCAAAATATTTACTACTGCATCAAACAATTCACATCCTAAGGTGCGAATTGTGTATACCTACAGGCTACTATTCGCATCTTGTCCTGATATTTGTAGGTAATAAAGTCCTGATATTTGTTATTAGTCACAAAAACTGTGCAGATTATTTACTGCACCAATTCGCATCCTATCTTGCGAATTGTGTATATCTACATAGAGCTATTCGCATCCTGTCCTGATATTTCTATGTAACACCGGTCCTGATATTTGTTTCGAAATACAATACTCTAACTGACCTAAAAACTCGTAATCTACACATTCAAGACAAAACTAAAGCACTACCAAATTATATAACGAACTATATAACGAACAATATTAACTAAACAATAACAGATCACTATAACAAAAAAAAACAGAGAAAAGCTCGAAATCAGGCAATGGCATCTAAAAACACCAGAATAGAACTTATTCCAACAGAGAAAACGAATAAAAAACTTCGAAATCGGTAGGTAATTACCTAAAAAGCTCGCAACACGATTACTTGTAAGCTATAAGATTCCAAAAAGCGACGATCAACTCCTGTACGTATAAAACAGAGGTTAGACAGGTCTAACACAACAACTTACATAAAGAAACAAACCTTTAGCAGCTTCCGATCACCGGAAAATGTGATTTCAACCCAGCTCGTGGTGGTTGGTAGGGTTAGGTGGTTAGAGCGGTTAACAAATTCAAATCTTCACAAAGCTAGAAAAAATAGAAAGAAAACAGAAAATAAGGTTTATATAGTGGGTTAAGGGTAGTTAGGGTATTAAAATAAAATTAGGTTGTAAGTGACAATAAGGTAGTTGAAATGGGTATTAAGTAACAATTGATCAAACCTTGGGTGGTAAGTGACAATTGAATAGTTGAGTGGGTACTTTAAGTACAATTTCCCTATATTAAAATATGATTTTATTTATTCACTAGTTCACCTTAATTTATTTTAACAAAATGATTTCAAAATTGGAACGTTCCGAAATAGTTAGGTATTTTACTAAATAAATTAGATGACTATTTATATGAATAATAGTCCTAAAAATATTAATGAAATCAAACTCAAACAAAAATTAACTTTTATTACCGATACTGAATGAATATATTACGGTGTTCTAAAATATTAAAATTAGTTCTATTTATACTGTACTTTATAGAATTTATAGTATAAAATTTGTACTTTAAAGTCTATAAACAATGCAGGACTGCTGTGGTTCAGAACGGCTTCAACAATGTCTCTTCTATCCTTGGGATTACGTTTTTAGTTTGGTTGTTTGATTCAACGTACTAACGGCTCCACATTAGTAATTAATTAATTAAGTCGTTTCTTTTGAACGGTTTTCCAACCAAATTTTTCCGTTTCAAACTCTCGTGCTTGTAAGTTCCATTGCAAGTTTTTTATTTAAATTTTAAGTTTTTTATGTATTGTCTTAGTATGTTTTCCGATAGTTTTCATTTTTTAATTTGTGTACGTCTTTAGATCTATTAAATTTATAGAGTATTTGAATATTTTTATCTATTTTACCTCCCCGGAATGTCCTACGGTACCTTGGAACTTTATATATGATTTATTAATGTTTTGAAAAAATACATATATTTTATGGCTTTAATTTTGTAGATCAAATTGAAAATCTTGCATTTAATATTGATAATTTTCAAAACCCTAATTGAAATCCATTCTCCTAAATTCAGAGCTCAAAATTTTTAAAGCAAAATAAGAACAGTAGGAAAATTAGGTTGATGAATTTGTTGTAGTGTTTGATTTGAAAAATGGGTTGTGATTTGTAAAACCTATTTACCTCTTGTGTTTGTGAATTTTAATTTGTTTGAAATTGACAAACCTATTAATCTATTTTTTTAAAATTCAAAAACAGAGGTCTGACTCTGTCCATCTAATAAAGCGCATGCAGCCGACGAGGAACATTTACGTTAAACTCGTTTAACGTGAACGTAAATTTCCATGATCTTTGAAATTTGTTTTGTTAAGTCGATACCAACACTTTGTTTTCGGTGTATAGGTATGTTAGTAATGTTGTTTACCTAGTTTCTAGGTAATAATAGATGAACTCCATTCAATTATTTTACTAGTATTTTTAGAATTATTTTGGCTAAATTGGAAGATGATCAATAAGAAGCGCTGTAATAGTTATAGGTTGAAAGTTATTTATAGTTTCAGTTAGATTTGTATTTGTTATTGAAACATAGTCATTCTATAGGTCAACTAACAGAACAAAGAGTTTAGAATGCATTTTTGTGATATGGTTGTACAAAGTTAAGAAAGTTGATTTGCTTACAATTCAGATCACAACCGCATCACAAAGATGCATTTTAAACTCCTTGATTTTTGTTGTTTCGTTGACCTGTAGAATAATATTCTACATTTGAGTAATAAATCCAAATTCGAATATCCAATTGTTTAATAATCAATACAATACAAACCAGAAACTATAAATAACTACCAAATTTTATTTTCATCCCATATCCGTATCCGAACGAAGATATCTAAAACATAAACTAGCATAAATAACATTACATATGGAATTCTTGTTTTTCATATTTTTTATAACCATTCTTTTGAGGCTCTATAGCTTTTTCTTCGCGTAGTCAGCTATTTATAATGGTAAAGTTGTTCATCTATTCATCAATTTTTCATATTTATCCCTTATTAAGTAATCGGCTAACTAAAAAATTAGTGACTTAAAGTCTAATAATATATACCACTTATTAATAAAGTAGATCATAATAGAAAAATTATGATTCTAGGTTTGTTTTTGTTTAAATCGATTTAGATGTTATTAAATTTATGCTAAAAATAAAATAAAAAATACGATAGTTTTATTGTATGTAATTTGTTTTAGTAGAAAATGTAAAAAAAAAAAACCTATTTCAAACAAGAAAAACACTTAATATGATACAATTTTATTTTATAATCTATTTAAAATTTTATATTTATTTATCTATTTATTTATTTAGTTATATATTTATATATTTATTTACAATTTTCCATCGTTAGATGTTGAATTGATATAATTATAATATAATTATAATTTAATTAATATAACAAATTTTAGATGGATTAGAAAGTAAAATTAAAAAAATATGTATCCAATTATTCTTATTCAAAAGGTTTTTGGCCGGTTTGAAATATAACTCGAATAAAGATATTGTAATAATTTATTTTATTTTAAATATAAATTTAATAACATTTGACATTTTAAAGTTCCAATTTGTTTTAATTAAAACTTTTTAGTAAAATTTATATTTATATATTTATAATATTATTTTATTTAGATAATTCTTTTTAAAAATGTTATAGTAAACTTGTCAATTGTGATATATTAAAAAAATCAGTATCGAGATGAACCGGTATATTTGATACTTATTTTGACAATTTAAACAATGTGACATGGAATTATAGTTTTTTTATTACAATTTACTTTGTTATTAATTTGTATATGGTATTAGATTTTTTAATACATAAAATTTAATATTAATGGTTATGGACTAATAATTTTATAATCAGAAAGAGAAAGGGGTCAAATAGATTAATAAAGAAGATAATAAAATAAATAAATATTATATTCCAAAAAAGAGATAAGTTTAGACATGATTATTCATTCAATATCTATAAAAAGCAATAACATGAAAGAAACTACATATTATAAAGTTTTTGGACGTAAAAAAAATAAAATATAAATTTCATGAAAGGATGATTCAAACATAAATTCGGTTCTTTAAAAAATGAATGAACAATTAATTCCATATAATGTAAGCATAGACGTTGTTGTATTTCTATTAGCATCTAAACCACAAGTTATTGGTTTTGTGAATCCTCGAATGGTTATAGTTTATTATCTAGGTGATCCAAATACAGAAAAGAGCAGGATGTCCAAAATGTTCAAGAACTCAACCTCGTGATTATCTATGTTTTTTGAAGAAGTTTTTGAAAAAAAAATGATTTTTTTATATAAAAAGACTTCATAGATACGTAGACATCACAATAGTTGTTAGTATCACATTACGTATCGCTGTCATTGCTATACATATCAAATTTTGAACCCTCAACGACACGTATCATAATGTACATCACTAGAATTAGATTATCCGATGATAATTACTTTTATCGTACGATAAAATAGGTATCATACGATAAATAAATATCGTCTTATTAGTGAATTAGAAAAAAATATTAAAATAAAAATTTTGTATTGCTTTTTTCCTGTCAAACGGGAGTTATTGTGTTTTATGACTATAGATACTATGTTTTGTGATATATAAAAATGAACGGTAATTTACAATTTTAAATTTGAATTTTTCAAACTTAACCAACTATTACGGTAACCAACTGTAATTATAAGAATCTTTATATATAATATATCTATTTTTATGCTTAGTTTAAATTCAAACTTAAATTTAAGAGGACAAATGAGAAGACTCATTTTAACATTACAAATAATAAGACATGGTGAGCACTATGTTATATCACAAATATATAAGGTATGTTTTCAATAGATCAGTGTATCCTACAATATGATACAATTTTCAATACACAATATAAAAAAAAATCGATACATGATACGATACACGATTTGATAACTATGGACATTACAAACGCTAGTTAGTGATCGTTAGAAGAGTTGAATGCATGTTTAGAGGATTTTAAGATTCTTTTTCTATGAGATGAAGGTAAGAACAAAGTTAATACTGCTTTCCGTTCACAAAACACTCTTAGACTATGATAATCATATTTGCTTTAGCTTTTTTTAGCTTATTTTTTATGGATTATATTCTTATGAATATAACAATAAGATTTTGTTGTTTTTTATTCATAAAACATTTTTGTTGTTATTTTTTTATTAGTGCGTGTTGCATATACTCTCACAACATTATACCACTCGTATTATTATTATTATGGTAACAGAACCTACAACAGTCGAGCCGTTCAAATATCTCATTAGTCATTTGAGTGCAAGGTAATGCAGCTTTTGCAAATTCGACATGAATCTGCTCAAAATATTTATGACGCAGGCAAGATCAAGTCTCTTGCACATCATAAAATTCATAACGATATTGATAACATTGGAATAAATTATTTCAAGCATGTACTTCTTATCCTTTGCTTCAGTTGGTGCTTGAGTGACACTCAGTTTAAAATCGGCACCAACGAGATCTTCAACTCTTTTTTATATGGACATTATTTATATATTCTTGTTGAGATATAAATATATACTCCTTCATCATGTTCCTCTTGATATCTATACCAAGTATTCATTTAGAATATCTTCTATCTCTCATCTCAGACTCTCTTTTTGGTAGAGTCTTTACCGTTTTAATCTTCCTCGTATCTCTTCCAACTACTAATATTGTATCCACACACAACAACAATAAGACTCGTCTCTCCATGAGTGTTTTCTCATTCTAATATACACATTTGTGGTAGTAGTTACAAACATATTTAACGGTTCTCATAAACTTAAAGAAATCAAATCTATTATCTTTCGATGAGTATTTCAGCCCATTGAGAGGTATTTTTAACAAATACATATCAATCTTTTTTCTCTGCTACAAGGAAGATATATGGTTATCAATGTTACATAAAACTTTAAAGAAGAATACTTTAGCATAAAACGATATATTTTTGTTCAAAATATGACACGATTTGGACTGATTTATGTCAGGTTTTCCTAGTTCTTTCTTTGATTAACATTTGATTAGTCGAACAAATTATAATTATATATTGTGTTGTAAAAAGTAACATCCTTTTGACTATGTTCTATTTAGTTTAGTAGTTATTTCTTTGACTGGCACAGTATTGGATGGAATAAATGATAATTATTTGATTAAATGGAAGATTTTAGTGTTATCATGTTTTGATGATAGGCTTTAGGTGCTACGCGGGGTTTCATGGCTATACTAAAAGTGATATGGAGCTAGTATAAGCACATGATTGAATGATCTTTTTTAAATTTGACTAGCATACTGGAGTAATTACCGAACGAGTGTTGAATTTTCTAATTACTTTCGCGGTATTTCTGGTTCTCCTCAGAGGCCCACATCTCTTGCTAGGTAAGATGTTGCTACTTTCGGTGGTTATTGTGTTTTTTGTTGTTGCAGGTGCTAACTACACAGGATATGTTGGATCATAAAATTAACCAATTTAAAAGGTCTAAATCACTCAATAAGGCTCATCAAGAAAGCATCTTCTAGAAATAATGTGTTATTTTATTTGTATTGGAGGTTGTGTGTAAGACCATCTTTAGGTTGAGTGCAAGAAACATTTTTATGTTAAGCGTAAGAAATTCTTTTATGTTGAGTGTAGTCTTGTGGTTGAGTGCTTATGTATCTATAAGCTCTTGGATGGTGGGTCCTTGTCTTCACTATTCTTCTAGAAATAGTATAGCTCTCCCACCATCTAGATAATCACAAGACACACCAAGAAGTAAACTTATAGAGAAAATTATACTGAGAGAAAAGAGAGACAATATTGCTCTCTTGAGTAAACGAAATAATATTTCTCTTAGCGTGAGTTGTAAAAATGGCTTGTAATTTTTTTTTATTTTCCATCTTTATAAAAGTTGTTTGTTTGTTTTTAGTGAGTGTTGCTTAATATTTTCTGCCAATAAAGTGGTATCATAGCCACAAGATCTATCCAAATTTCGTTTTTAAATCTTCAACATATTAAACGATTTGGAAAATGGTGTATCATTCTTCCAAGTATAACACTGAACAACAACAACTAAGATAATTTGAGTATCAAAATGAAGGCTCTCCTTGGAGCAGATGATGTGTGGGATGTCGTAAAAAGAGGCTTCAACGAACCCAAAGACGAAGCTAGGCTTACTCTAGAGGAGAAAACAACTTTGAATGATTGAATAAAGAAAGACAAAAATCTCTCTTCCTTATCTATCAAGCGTTAGATGATGATGGCTTCGAAAAACTTTCAAGTGCATCTTTCGTCAAGCAAGCGTGGGATAAATTACGAATCTCATTCAAATGAGTAAAGAAGGTGAAAAAGGTACATCTCCAAACACTAAAAGGTAAATTCAAATCATTACACCTGAAAGCATCAGATTCTATTTAAAAATATTTCTCAAGAGTAGCAACCGTTTCTAATCAATTAAAAAATGACGAGAAGTTAGAAGATGTGAGAGTAACAGAAAAAATACTTTGTTCGTTGGAGCCTAAATTTGAGCATATCGTCATGACGATTTAAGAAACTAAATACTCGGAGAAACTAATGATTGATGAACTCCAAGGTTTATTACAAGCTTATGAAGAAAAGCACAAAAAGAACCAAAAGATCACTGAGAAACTCCTTAAAGTTTAACTTAGGACATGCATGCAAATCAAAGAAATGATAGAAGTCAACGTGGCTGAAGCAGAGGTAAATGCCGCAGACGAGGTGGTTATCATGGTCATGGACATGGCTGGAATTACGATAATAATAATTCCAACTACAACTATGAGAAACGAGGAAGCTCAATACAAGTTCGTGGAAGAAGAAATCTGAACTCGGGGTATGATAAATCTCAAATCTAATGCTATAAATGTCAAAGTTTCGGATATTATGCATCAAAATACTGAGGCCCTAATAATACATTTGAGAAGAGGGAAAAATATGTGGAGGAGAAGACGGAGGAAAATATATGTTACAACTAACATACAAAAACACTAATAAAGGTCAAGAAATATGTTCGTAGAGATCAATGAAGCAGTGAGTGGAAATATCTCTTTTGATGATGATAGCAAAATATCGGTGAAAGTAAAAGGTAACATTCTTATTCGTGCGAAAGATGGTAGTCACCAAATAATTTCAAATATCTATTATGCACCTAGCATGAAAAACAACATCTTGAGTTTGGGACAACTCCTAGAAAAGGGCTATGATATTCACATGTCAAAATTATCATCTTTCTATAAAAGATGAAAAAGGAGATTTAATTGCTAAAGTTCAAAAAATCGAACATTTCCTTTGAATATTTTAAATGATGTTGCAAAGTGTCTTGAGGCTTGTTATGAAAATTCATCATGGCTATCGCATGTTCGATTTGGGCATCTAAACTCTACAAGTTTAGAGTTATTGTTCAAGAATAAAATGATGAGAGTGTTCTCGTGTATTAATCATCCTGACCAACTATGTGAATGATGTTTAATTGGAAAGTAATTCAGAAAAATCTTTCCAAAGGAGTCAGAGTCAAGAGCTAAAAAACCTCTCGATCTTATTCATACCGATGTGTGTGGTCAAATACAAGACGAGCTCTCTAGGTAAAAATAACTATGATATTCTCGTCATTGATAATTTTTCAAGAAAAACTCGGGTATATTTCTTGAAACAGAAAACCAAAGTGTGTGGAATATTTAAGAAGTTCAAAGCAGTTGTGGAAAATGATAGCTGAAATAAGATTCAAGCCATGAAATCTAACCGAGAATGGGAGTTCACATTTTATGAATTCCAAGAGTGTTGTGAAGAACATTGAATTTGTCGCCGCTTGACAGTTCCCTTATCTCCTCAACAAAACGGTGTGTAGAAATGAAGAATATAACAATCCTTAATATAACGGGAAACATGCTAAAAAATAAGAAACTTTCTAAGGATTTTTGGGCGGAAGGAGTGGCATGTGCGGTCTACTTGTCCAACCGATCTCCAACAATAAGTGTTTGAAGAAAGACACCACAAGAAGCGTGGAGTGGAAGAAAGATCAAATTTTCCCACCTCAGAGTATTTAGAAGCGTAGCTCATGTTCATGTACCAGAGAAACAACAAAACAAACTCGATGATAAAACCAATAGTTAAATATTTATCGGTTACGAATCAAGTTTTAAATGCTACAAATTATACAACCCAAAGAATTAGAATATTATGATAAACCAAGCCGTGATAATTGATAAAAAAAGAGAATGCGAGTTTGGGTCTCAAATAAATAAGTTCACATTTTCCCCCAAAATTGAAGAAGACGAGCATACACTAAATGAGCAATCAGAAGAGGCAACCCCACATGCTTCACTAACATCAACTACTCATGGATACTCACTGCCTTCATCATTGTCAAATGGTAGTCAAAATAAGAGAGCCGTGGAACGTACAAGAAACCTTAGTGACCTTTATGAGGTAACTAGACCAATGGATAACTTACACTCTTTTGTCTCTTTGCTGAATGTGAACCAATGACATTTCAAGAAGCTACACAAGAGAAACAACGAAGAGTCGTGATGGACGAATAAACTAGAGCCATCGAGAAGTATAACACATAGGAACTCACCTCACTTCCCAAAGGGTGCAAGACAATATGCGTCAAATGGTTATATAAAACTAATAGAAAATGCTAAGGGAGAGACTGAAAAAACACAAATCGAGGCTTGTTGCAAAAGACTATAGTCAAAAGGCGGGAATGGACTATGATGAGGTATTCGCCCTTGTTGCCCGATTATATACTATTAGATTAATAATTTATTTAGCAGCTCAAAACAAGGTGATGATATAACAAATAAATGTAAGGATTGATAAGGGTATAAAATGTCAAGAATATTATAGGGTCTAATTGATATTAATTAAGCCAATAACGGTCTATTTGTAAATATTAAGAAATATAGAAAACAAGTGTATTTAGGAGGACCAATATGTAATTAATTAAACATAACATGTGTTAGTGGAGCCCACCATTGCCTTTTTGGGAAAATTGTACTTTTCTAATGATTGGTACTTTGATTTGACTACTTTCTCTCTACAACTTTGTATTTATTCCTCTAACACGATTCCACTATACAATTCATTCAATATTCAGCCCCGAATGTTTCTAGAACTATCGCTGGCACCGTCTGTGAGAACGAGTGATACCCGAAGATCAAGTTCTCCAAAATCTTGACCCAATGAAAAACTTGAATTCGAGGAATGGATACAAAGACTAGATAGGGAAAGGCAAAAGAGAAAGGCTTCGATAGGGAAATCTCTAATCCGGAGGATCGACGCTCCGAGGAGCAGTACGATGATCAGGATCAATGTAACCAAGGTCGAGGCAAACATTCGACCCTTATCATGACCAGACAACAATTACTTGATGACAAAGCCAAGCTCAATGCTGAACAAGGGCGGTCTTGGCTGAAAAGATGTATCGACTAGACAACCGAGGAGAACAATCACGCGAAGATGGAAAATAAGATAATTGTGTTATTAATCAGGACGAGGATGATTTTTATAAGAGCATAACTCGAGTTCGTTTCAACCAAGTAAATTCGTACCGACTCATATCAAATAAATGGGTTCGACCCGCCCATTTTGCAGATTTAACCGAGTGCGTTTCAAATATCTTTGACAAGTCAAAGAAAAGCGTACATTTTCGATTTTTTTTTCCGATCGGAACTCCTCATGAAAGCTGAAATAACCGATACTGTCGGTATCATGAGGATGTAGGGCATGACACCAAATATTTCATTGCGTTAATGAAAGAGGTACAAATGCTAATTGATAATGGAAAATTGACAGATTATGTGAAAAAGAAAGTTCAGCAAAGTGGGGCGTCTAAAGAAATAGTGACAATGCGAATCAAGAAACTGCTTTTATTATTTCTGAGGTCATGGTTCTGTTTGACATATCCACTGAATACTTGGATCCCGACCAGGACATAAATGTGATAAGAGTAATTGAAGAAGTAGTTCCTACAACACGGGAAAATGTGAGTGAGTTGTGCAAGTTTTTTGAATATTTGACTATTTTTTGTTGCGATTAAATGGAAGGGATCACTAATTATTCTCGGAAAAGACATATGATTAATTTGGATACACAATTAGAAGCAAGGACCTTGCCATATTTATATCAAAACCCGTCTCCCATCCTATGTTTCGACGATGATGATATGAGGGACATTGTCGGACCTCATGAAGACGCAGTAGTGATCATAGCGGCAATTGCTGGTGAAGAAGTTCGAAGGATATTGGTTGATACTAGAAGTTCAAAAAATATCATCTTCTTATCCAATTTTTCAAATTTTAAGAAGCCGCCGGTAATTGTTAAATCAGATCGGACTATAGTTGGTTTCACGGGAGCATCGACAGAAGTGGTTGGGGAATTTGAAGGTGTTGTCCAGCTAGGTTGAGCGCCTTACAAGAAGGAAGTAACAGTACTTTATATAGTGATAGATGCCCCCACGTCGCATAACACAATTTTTGGTCGATCTTGGTTATCGAGGATGCATGCGGTAACTTCTACGATTCACCAGTGTGTGAAATATGTGGTTGGAAATAACGTCGGTATAGTCAGAAGCAGCCAGCGAACATCAAGAGAATGTTACCGAGCAGTGTTAGCAACAAAGCCAGATACAGAGATGGTCGATGCAAGATATTAGAAATTAGTGGGCTCGGCCCCTAGATCAGAACCTGCAGATGATCCTAGGAAGACCCCATGATTATTGCTTACAGATGAAAATTGTGAAAGTTATGAATTTTTTAAGGGTAAAGTTTTAAAGATCGGTATAAATTTGTCTTATTTTTTCCGGAAAAATTGATTTATTTCCTTAGATAAAAACTACACGTGTTTGCTTGATGTTCAGAGGATGTTGCAGTGGTTCATGAAGATGTTATTCATCATCAATTTTCCATAAATACAAATGTTCGACCTGTAAACCAAAAGTGTCGAGCTTTTTCACAAGAAAAGGCTGATGCGATTATTTCTGAGGTTGAAAGACTGACTAAGGTAGAACAAATTAGGGAGTCTCAGTATCCGTGTTGGACGACGAATCCGGTTTTAGTAAAAGAGAAGAATTGGAAATGGAGAATGTGCGTAGATTTTACAGACCTCAATAGAGATTTCCTTAAAGATCCATTTCCGATGCCAAGGATCGACAAGCTAGTAGATTCAACATCGGGGAACAAGTTGTTATCGTTTATGGATGCCTACGCAGGGTACAATTAGATAAAGTTAGACCCAAGAGATCAAGAAAGCACAACGTTCATCACGTGGAGATGACTGTATTGTTAAAAGGTTATGCCTTTCGGTTTGAAAAATGCGAAGGCTACTTATCAAAGACTGGTTAATAAAGGTCTTAAAGGGCAGATCAGACAATATGTTGAGGTTTACATAGATGACATGCTGGTCAAAAGTATTACCGATGATTCCATTTATTCGACAACGAGATCTACGCAATCAACACCTTCCGGACGATCTTCTTTTGGGAAATCTAGCCACATCGACCCTAATGGTACCTGGGGAAATTGTTCATGCAAGTTTAAAACGAATCCGGCCCTTGCATCGGTGAGCTCCTCCTCCATGACTTTCTTGCACTTAGCAGCAAAAAAATTGTTCTCCTCTTTACTTTTATTGATGACCACTTGAAGACCGTGAAGGGTTTTAGTCATTTTTGTCGATCGAAAGCGAAGGTAACCGTTCTAAAGCTTCTAGGCAGCCAATTCTTCTATAGCCTTGGCACAATCTTCTTTGGCCTGGGAAACAAATTTTTCCCACTCTTTTTCTTTAACATTAAAATCCTGGACTTCAGCTTCGGCTGCAGTAGCTCGAGAATTGACACGGTCGACTAAGTCCTGTAACTTTTTGGCCTTGGACAAGGCATTTTTCTTGAGTTTTGCAAGCTCGTTTTGAAGTTTCGTTACTTATCTTTCTTTTAGTGCTATGGGGGGAAGCATATTATATAGGGAAGTTTCTAGGATATTTGATTCTTGAAGGGAAAAAGAACCCGAACTTTGAGCATGAACAGATAAAGTCAGGGGATTATGATGCATCAAACCCTCTTGGCGATGAGTACAATCTCGGTACTTCTCAGTAGCAAGATTATTTAAGCGGTCCGAAGCTCTAGTCTTATCCGCAGAATGCTTTTCCTCCAAGCCTTTTACTTTAGAAAAGGCCTCAACATGCGTATCTGATTTCGCGTCTTCAAATTGCTCGAACATGGTTGGGATTATGATCTGTTCCACGGCCAGGTCATCGCGCACTATATCCGCCACGAGTTTATCTTTGTATTTCTTAGTTGAAGTATGGTTGTCATCGTCAACCGCGACGATTTTCTTTCTCTTCTCACCACGTCCTTTCTTTGGGCTTTTGCCGGCTAAAGGACATTTATCTCCACTAGCGGTTGGATCACTAAGGATCACAATGGTTTCAGGCTCCGAGGGTAACACTTCTCGGGGTTTATCTTCGGTGACGCCGTTGGCAACCTCCTGCCCATTTTCTTGATCGAACATCTCTTCTGATTCACCCGTTTACTAGGCGCTCGGTCCCTTTTGGGTAAGAACACTTCAAAATCTGGGGTATCCAACCTTTTCACAAGATCGACGACATCAGGAGGTATCCGCAATTGGTCGACACTCAAAATGTCGTTGGAACAGCGCCAACAATTGCTATTGATGAGATTGGTATTTTTGAAGCATCGACGAAACTTTTGGCCCCAATTCTTTCTGACAAAGGCTCACGGTTTAGCAAAGTTATCCAATGATTTTTTTAAATGAGATTTTCTTAACTCTTGTATAGTTACCTTGCAAGCTTAAAGAACAAGATCGGTCAGTAAAAAAGAAGTGTACGAGCATCTACGCAGACCTTTAGGAGTCTATTTGTAAGTTAAGCACCTCGGGTTTTACTTAGTGTATGGTCGACCGTTTTCCCAGACACCACTGATAAAGAAAAACCGGTACTTCCATGACCTGTCAGTTTCCAATAAATTATTTACTATCTTTCGTGGATTGGAAAAGGAAGAGTAGAAGAAGGGGAATTTGGGAGACTTTGATAGTCCGGATATGCCTATGTATTCTTCCATGGATATCAGAACCCCGTCCAATTGAGAGGCCATTATGGTGGACATTAAAGTGTACCAGGCGTTAGGGGTCAACTGGGTCGGGCAGACCCAGAAGATCTCAAACTACCTGATAATTTCAGACTCCAGTTGAAGAGATTAGTAAAAAACACTATTTCTCGTTACTCCACTAACTATGGAGTTTGACCGGGCTTCGACAATCGAATGTCTACACATTCAGGAATCCTCCATATCTTTTTTAACCCGACCTCTTCATCGGGATTGTAGTACAGATACTTCCCGGAAAAAAGAGAAATGATGTGATTTCTGGCAAAAAGATTGTGGTAGCCAGTTAAGACCTTGCCAATCGCGGGGGGAAGGGGTTCTTCATTCACCGCAAGGGTAGCTTCGCCAGCCACGGGAACAGTTAGGGTCGTTGGTTTTTTGGAAGAGCTGGTTCGATAATATGTGCTCGACCCTCGTTGAAACAGATACCTTTTTTGAAGGCTTGGGAATTTGTGTTTTGGTGTCGGTCGTTTGGGCTTTCTCGGGCAAAGATTTTTCAGTGGACGCCAATTCCTTAGTGGAAGGAGTTGCGAGAACGATGTTAGAGCTACTGTTAACTCGAGTATGACCAGGTACTTGGATCTCAGCTTTCCTAGATGTAGCCTCTTCAAGCTTCCTCCTTTCTTCATCTTGTCGTAACACCCATTTAGGAGTAGTTGCAATATTGTGAGTGGTTCGACGATCCACAATGGTCGGAGTTAGTTGGATGTACTTGGCAGTGGTAGACGAAGAGCTAGAGTAGCTCATCATTAAGAAATGAGTTTTTTTTCGATCAACAAAATTTATGGCCTTCGAAGGTATACGACGAGTCGGGGCGTCGGGATATCTGGCTTTCGAAGGTATAAGACGATTCGCATTATCGGGATCTCTAGCTTTCGAAGGTACAGGACGAGTAGCAGCATCAAGATCTCTGGTTTTCCAAGAAACTTTTGGGATAGTCGAGACCCGTTTTTGAAGATAGTTTAGTCAATCTCGGGTTTTTGGGTTTTGGAAAAATCAACGGGTCTAACCTCAATGGAGATATAGGGCCTTTGTGGATTAATCCGGCGGCTCGGTATTCGTCAGCCCTCTCAGTGATACTAAGATAGTCAATAAAACCAAAAACAAGTTTTTCAGGTTGGTGGGACTTTTTCTTAGCTCTCTTATGAGAAGCATACCTTCTCATAAACAATATCGGAGATTCTCTCTCTAGGAAAGGGAGCGAATAGCAAGTGTTTCTATTTCTAAAACTCGGGTGAAATGTGAAAATGAAGAAGTGAAAGTATTTATAGGCGAGTAAGCGGGCTAACAGTTCGTTCAATAGAGAGCGTAATCGAAAAGAACGTTGGGAAGTTCAAAATTTGCTTTACCAAAACATTAGTTAAGGCGTACTCAAGTCATCGTAAGACGCATGTCAAACCTGAAAACTTCAGCATGCCTAGGGGGATAGCTTCATAATACTCGCATTGGATAGTTCAACACACGAAGATTTCAAATATCGATGACAAGTCAATGAAATACACGTGGACGAGTAAGAAAGCATCTTCTTTGAGTAAAAGAGATAGACTTTCGAAAAATATAATTTGAACCAATGCCTGATAACTTGGATCAAAGAGGATAGTTGCAACTTTGATTAAAATCAAAAGCGTCGGGATACAACGGGCCAGTAATTCGACCCATAATAAAGTTTCGTTGGCATCGGGACTTTTGTACGTTAACGATGCAAGGAAATGTAGCATTTAACGGATGGTTCATAGCGTTGGTATCCTCTGATAGATAACTACAGGACAAACTAGATTTGGAAGGCTTCTGGCGCAAACATTTAGTCAGAAGGAATGATCAAGTAGTTTTTGCTCGACTCTCCGCAAAACTAGGAAGTTAGTGATAAGGGCATAAAATGTCAAGAATATTATGGGGTCTAATTGATATTAGATAAGCCAATACAGGCCTATTTGTAAATATTAAGAAACATAGAAAACAAGTTTATTTAGGAGGGCCAATATGTAATTAATTAAACATAGTATGTGTGAGTGGAGCCTACCACTCACCCTATATAAGGAAAGATCTCCTTTTTGATGAAAAAAGGTTACTTTTCAAATGATTGGTACTTTGAATTGACTACTTTCTCTCTATAACGTTGCATTTATTCCTCTCACACGATTCCACTATACAATTCATTCAATATTCAGCCCCGAATATTTCTAGAACTATCAAACAATATCAACACAGTTTTGCAGCTTGAAAAAATTGTTACTGTATTCATCAACATTCCTTGACCCTTGTTTAAGGTTTTGAAATCGCTGGCACATTATACGTTGAGTTTCTCGACCCGTTGGATTTGAGTTGTCGCAATAAGTAATTCGAATAACCGAACCCCAAATAGAACTCATTTCTTTTTATCAAAAAAACTTTATAATTATAAACTTGTGTAACTACATTAATAAAAAAAAACAAGCAGTTCATGCCAAAACAGTTAATAAGCAAAAGGACTACATGCATGAAGAGCACCAAACTAATTCTAATTTATAAATTTTAAAATAAAATAATAAGTAGTATTCAACATGCCCTGCCATTTAAAGGGCTGTTTAGTGTTATTCGACTTTTTTACTATACACAGTGTTCACAATTTTATTTGCCTATTTTTGTTTTGTTTTTAAAAGCATTAAATTTATAATAAAAAGATTTACAGTGTAATACAAACCGCGGAAACAGATTCCGGTATCTAATCTAAATACTACCGTCGGTAAAGATTTCGACACCTAAATACATCAGAAATACAATAGAAACCGATTCCTGTACATAAATACAACGGAAATACAACCCAGACAGATTCCAGCGCCTAAATACAACGAAAAAACTAGACACAAATTACTCCGGAATTACATAGAAGATAGATTGGACTAGATTTAAAAAAAAACTATGAAAACATTAGACATAATCTTGCAGCAGACACAAAATACAGTGTCGTACGAATCAGATCTGAGCCAGATCTGATGGAAACTATCGTCTCAGGCTTCAGAAGGAAGAGTACCGCGCGAAAAAACGTACCGATAAATTGATGAAGTCGCCTGTTTTACTAGTGCATGCACCTTCACGGCGAAACCACGATCAGCAAAGTATCCAACAATTGTGATACTTAACAATTGTAAACCAAAGCTATGAAATCCAAAACGTAGGAAGATGAAACAAAAAGAAACATAAAGTTTGGTTATTCCCTCTAAAAAGAGTCGCCGGAAACCAAGACTAGAAAATCCAAAAAGTAGGAAGAAATCTAAAAAGTAGAAAAATGAAACAAAAAGAAACATAAAGTTTGCTTAAAAGACGACCATAACTCCAAAGAAGAGGAATGAGTAAACTCTAGATTCAAAACTCCAAAAAAAATAATCTGGATTATAAAAGAGGAGAATTGAATCGCATAAAAATAGCTATTGACGGCTCAAGTCTCAAACCCTAATTAGGGTTTCTAGAGAGAGGCGAGAGTTTCTCTCTTGAAACCACTTTTCCAGTATATTTTATTTGCCCATCTACTTATTATCTATACACATTTCATTAAATCAATATCCATTTGTTTGCACTTCTTATTTTTTCAATTTCTGTTGTCACTCTTTTACATCAAAAATCAATTTCTATAGCAATTGTTAAACAACACATACCTTTTTGTAAAAGCTAACTTTTTTATTTGATTATTCGAACCTAAATGAGACAAAAAAAAAACAACCCCTAAGTCTTTTTGGATCGTTCCTAAAGTTGGTTCCCAAAACTAAGAATTTGGAAATGATATAATTTGTCAAATGAGCTATAATGACATGTCCTTACAACAATAACTCATCAATTATAAAACTATATCAATATAGTATGGTTGATTTTTTTTGGTTATTTAGATGATTTTGAAATAAAAAATTAGTTAGTTGGAATTGATTTAATTATTAATTTATTTAATTATCTTATTTAATAATTAGACGATATATGAATTAATATTTTATACGTTACATCAATTAGTATTTTAGATGTTATTATTCGGGTCAATAAAAGTTATAAGTTTTAACGGGAATATGTAACGTTTTTTATAGGCTATTTAAATCTATTTTGTGATGCAGTTTAATACATCGAGTTTTATTCTCCGTACATATCTATTTTTTCATACTTAGATGTCGTTATCGAAATTTCTTGTAATTCTAACATGGTATGATGTAGATCAGAAAGTCTAGAAACAAACCTTTTCATTTTATTTTATATTATTCAAATATCTTATATTATTCAAATTGAATCTAATTGTATAGAGATTTGATTTTATTTGATTTTAAAATATTTATTTTATTTCTTTGTATTCTAATTTAGAGTTTTGAGCAGCTATTATATAAAGTCTCATATACCTTAAGTTTTTAATAAGTTTTTGGAACAATATATTTTTATCTCTGAAAATATCATTCTTTGTTACCCTTAGATTAGGGTTTTATCTATCATGTTACCTTTAGATTAGGGTTTAATCTATCGTTGCTTATTCTTCTCTTTCCACCACGTCATCATGGTATCAGAGCGAGGTACGCATGTTTGAGTAAAACACCAAAAGAGTGAGAGTTAGGTATGTGTGTTTGACTGAGACACAGAAAGAGTGAGGTATGTGTGTTTGAGTGCAACACATAAAGAGTGAGGTATGTGGGTTTGAGTGAAACGCAGAAAGAGTGAGGTATGTGTGTTTGAGTATAATAATTTGAGTGAAATAATGCATGTTTGAGTATAACAAATTGAGTGAAAAGAATGCACGTTTGAGTAAAATAAGAGTGTTTGAGTGAAGAAATGTTGAGGAAAGCATGAAACAAGAGTGTTTTGAGTGAAAAAAAAGCGAAGAAAGCATGAAGCAAAAGTGAAGAAAATATGAAAAATGGCATCTGATTCGAACAATATTAGTGCCCCATGTGTGCCAAAATTTGGTGGAAATTACGATCATTGGAGTTTACTCATAGAGAATCTCTTACATTCAAAAGAAATTTGGTGTTTGATTCAACCAGGTCACAAGGAACCTGAAGAAGGTGAAGTGTTGACGTCAGTGCAACAGAAGATGTTGGATGAATCTAGGCTTAAAGTTTTAAAGGCAAAGAATTATTTATTTTAGTCCATCGACACGACTATTTTGAAGACCATTACTCAAAAGCAGACGTTCAAACAACTTTTGGGAAACAATAAAGACCAAGTATCCTGACAATGAAAGAGTGAAGAGTTCTCAACTCTAGAGGCTTCGAATATTATTTGAAACAGAAGAGATGAATAAGGGTGAGACAGTGACATATTATTTTCGAAGAGTCTTGGTCATAGCAAATGACATGAGAAACTATGGAGAATGCCTGGAAGGTGTAAAGATTGTTGAGAAAATCTTGCGCACGATGAAAGACGATTTCTATTATATTGTATGTTCAATTGAAGAGTCAAAATATATTGATCAAATGACAGTCGATGAGTTATAAAGCTCATTACTTGTTCATGAACAGAAGCTACGACGCAAGATCTCTGAAGTACAAGTACTAAAATTCGAGGGTGATCATAGCTATGGACAAGGCAGTGGAAGAAATAATTTTGATAGAGGGGGAAATAATTTCTCGAGAGGTAGATGAAGTGGTGGAAGATGTTAAACTATTAACAGAGCTCACGTTGAGTGCTTCAGGTGTCACAATCTAGGTACCTATCAATATGAGTGCTAAATGGAGAAAAATAAAATAAAACTACGTTGAGTTCGATTAAGGAGAATGATTACTTTTAATGGCTCATATGAAAAGCAAAGAGGTTGAACATAAATGAATTTGGTTTATCGATTATGGTTGCTCAAATCATATGACAGGTAACAAAGATTGGTTTTTTAAACTCAATGAAAACTTCAGACATGGAGTAAAACTAGGGAATAGCTCACGAATGGAGGTGATAGGAAAATGAAATGTGAAGTTTGAAGTCGAAGGGCTGACCCAAATATTAACATATGTGTTTTTTGTTCAAGAATTGACTAATAATCTACGAGTGTCGGGTAACTTCAAGATAGAGGTTTAACTATTTTGATCGACCAAAAAGTATTCAAAATTTACCATCCTCGTAAAGATTTGATTATAAACTCTACAATGACAATAAATCGCATGTTCACTATATCTGCAATTTTAAAATCTGGTATACATAGATGTATGAAAGTAGAAGATGATGAGTCATTGGGTTTATGGGACAAACGCTATGATCATTTGAGCAACATATACATTAATACTATGTAAGAAAACAAATGGTAAAGGGATTACCTCAAATGAAAAAGGCAATAAAAGTGTGTGAAGTATGCAATATTGGAAAGTAACATCGGGAAATCATATCAAAGAAACGTCAGTGGCGAGCAACAGAGAAATTGAAGCTTGGTCATGCAGAATTGTGTGGGCCGATATCTCATGCTTCTCAGAGTGGAAAAAGGTATATATTTTATTTTTTGTAAAAGATTATAGTCATAAAAGTTGGATATATTTTTTGTCAGAATAGAATGAAGCTTTTGTTGTTTTTAAAAATTACAAAAGCCTTATCGAAAAGGAAGCTAGAAAATTTATATGCTATCAGAGAATTGATAAAGGAGTAGAGTTTACTTTAAATAGCTTAAACCAATTTTGGAAAGAAAATGGAATCAGAAGACAACTAACTGTTGCCTAAATTCCTCAGCAAAATGGAGTAGCCGAGAGACAAAATCGCACAATCTTGAACATGGTTAAATTTCTACTCACAGAAAAAAGCATGCCAAATAATATTTGGTATAAGGTGTCTAAGTGGACGTATCATGTGTTGTATAGAAGTGTGACAAGTGATGTAAGTTATATGATTCCAGAAGAGTGTTGGAGTGAAATTAAACCAAGTGTGAGCTATTTCAGAATTTTTGGTTGCATATGTTATGTGCACATCCCTGAATAACGTAGAATAAAGCTAGATAACATGATCCGTAATTGTGTTTTACTTGGATTAAGAGAGGCGTCAAAGGCATACCGACTTTATGATCCAACTTTAAAGAATATTATCATTAGTCGAATGTAATATTCGAAGAAGAACAGAAGTGGGATTGGAATGTTGATGTTAAAAATTATGATGATACTCTTGAATTGAAAAAAGAAGACACTACTCGAGAGGAGAATGATGAAGATATCAAAACTGTTGAGGAAGATGTCATTGGTGAAAATAATGTCATGTCACCTTAACCTGAAACACATCAGAAAAGAAATCATAGATCACCAATATGGATGCAAGATTATGAAAATGGAGAAAGGATTTCAGATGAAGAGGCAGAAGTAAAAATGGTATTGGAACTATTTATGTCTCATGCTGATCTGATGCGTTTTAAATAAGGTGTTAAAGAAATAAAGTAGATTGTAACAATAAAATGTGAAATATAAGCCCTTGAGCAAAAAACATGTGGGAACTTGTAACTCTCCCTGCTAATGCAAAGAAAATCGGGGTTAAATGGGTTTTCAAGACTAAATTAAATGAAGTTGGGGAATTGGATAAATACAAAGCAAGATTGGTAGTGAAAGGATATGCACAAAAAAGGTATTGACTACGATGAAGTCTTTGTACGGGTTGCAAGATGAGATACAATCATAATTTTATTGGTTGTTGTTGCACATAAAAGTTGGAAAGTATATTAATTAGATTTAAAAAGTACCTTCTTATATGGAAAACTTAAAGAAGTGGTGTATGTGGATCAACCATAGGGTTTTGTAAAAAAAGGTGAAGAAGATAAAGTATATCGACTCAAGAAAGCTTTGTATGATTTGAATAAAGCTCCATGAGTTTGGTTTTTTCGGGTAGAGAGGTATTTCAAGCAACAAGGATTTAACACAAGTAGTCATGAGCATACATTATTCATTAAGAGGGAATACATGAATTATATCATGGTAAGTCTCTATGTAGATGATTTAATATTAACTAGAAATGATGAACGAATGATTGAAGAGTTTAAGTTGTCAATGACACGAGAATTTGAGATAGTTGATCTTGGTTTGTTGATGTTCTTTTGTGGTTTTGAAATTCATCAAATCCAATATGGGATTCACTTAAGACAGAAATAGTATGCACATGAGGTATTCGAAAGGTTTGACATGGCAGACTGTAATTCAGTAAAAGGAATGAGTTAGAAAAGAAGTCGATGCAATCTATACAAGTAGTTGGTGGGTTGTCTAATGTACCTCACAGTTATAAGACCTGATATGATGTATGGGGTATGCTTGTTGTCTCGGTTCATGGCCAAACCATTGGAGGAACATATGCATGCAACTAAGAGAGTTTTGCGATACTTAAAAGGTACAATATAGTTTGATATTTTTTTATAAGAGAAGATCAGAGATGAAAGTGAAAGCATACGGGGACAGTGGTTATGTTGGTAATCTCAATGATAGAAAAAACACTCCAGGTTATGTTTTTATGTTCAATGAAGCTGCAATATGGTGGAGCTCAAGAAAACAAGAGATAGTTACTTTGTTTACAACCGAAGCATTGTACATTGCTGCAACATCTTGTGCTTATCATTGTGTATGGTTCAAAGAAATTATGGAAAAAAATACATCTAAACAATCCGAGTGTCTAGAAATTCTATTACTACAACACTTCTTCAATTAAACTCTCGAAAAATCGGTGATGCATAGGCGCACGAAGCATATCGATGTAAGGTATCATTATATACGAGATCTTACAAATTAAAAAGTTGTGGAGCTGGTTTATTGTGGAACAGGAAAACAAGTTGCATATATAATGACCAAACCAGTGAAACTGGAGACGTTTGTTAAGTCTCGAAGTTCACTTGGAATGCAAGCACTTGAAGATTAAACTGATTGTTTTTAGGCATATTTAGTTTAAGGAAGGGATTTGTTGGAATTGATTTAATTATTAATTAATTTAATTATTAATTAATTTAATTATCTTATTTAATAATTAGACATTATATGAATTGGTATTTTAGACGTTACATCCATTAGTGTTTTAGACATTACTATTCCGGTTAATAAAAACTATCATTTATTAACTCGAATGTGTAACATTTTTGTAGGTTATTTAAATCCATTTTGTGATGAGTTTAATTCATTGAATTTTATTTTTTCCGCATATCTACTTTTTCATGTATGAGATGTCATTATCGAAAGACCTTGTAATTCTAACACTAATATAAACCGCAGTAATATAACCCAACACAACAATCAATAAAAACATAAAATTAAAATACTGAATCCTCAACGAATTTTGCATAATATATCGTTAAAGGGCTTGTCTTTTAGATCTTCCACACCTCTTGCAATAACAAACACAAAAATCAAAAGAAACAAAAAACATACAAATAGTTTGTAGCTGGCCAATGAAGCTGCCTAATTCCTAGTAGAACAAATCAACATTGTCATACATTGCCATCAAACCGTCCCAAAGAGCCAACTTTTGAAAAGGAGCATAATTTACAGCCTACCATGAAGCTGTCTAATTCCTATTTGATTTATCTGATTCCATTCAAGAGATGCATTGGAGAATCTCATTACACATAATAACGATCAGTTGTTAAATATAATCGTTATCTTTAAATAAAAATGAGTCTACTACAAACATATATTGTGTAAGCAAGATAAGATACATGCATGCTTTCACCAACTATCCTGGTGTCAAGCACCATGGATAAGCTGCAAATTTGGTGAGAATAACGATATCATTTGAATACGTTTCTTTCGTACCAACGTAAACCATTAGTAGTAGTCTTGGAAATTTTAAGCATGTGGTGTTATGAAAGTTAAGTATCACTTTAGACGAAAAAACCTAACATCGTATTCTCAATCCAAAAATTTACAAAATACTTTCAAAATTTACAACATGACATATGATGTGGAATATGTAGAAAATCGTGAGTATATTAGGCTTTCCCTTATTCTTACTCACCGCAAAGTTGGTAACAAATATATCCCCACGAGACTCGAGTTAAATACCTGGCTCTAGCTTAACGAGCTGTGAAACTAAAGGAACCGAATTTCACAAACCATTTTTGTATTTGTTCTTGTATTTATGCCATATATTAAGTACTCAGGATTTTTCCTCTGGAACACGTCCGGAACACCGTCTTACAACTACGGATTATATACTTCTTCTTTGATCCTACGAGTCAACTCTGTTGCTGCCACTGATATTGCAATCCTACCCACCATGCTATAAAGTAATCACCCCTCCCTAACTACTCCACTAGCCTTTCCAAACATTATAGTCAATAATACTTTTGTGCTTTCCATCCTTCTAGCCATCCTTTTGTCGTCAAACCAAAGTTGGGCTAATGTCGTGACCACCCCAAGACCGTCTACTATGAATGTGGAACATTTGCATCATTAACGGACCCTTATCTTTCTCAGTGAAGCAATCTCTGACAATAAATCTCAATGGGTTAAATGCATTTCATGCTCCTTTTTCGGTAAAAACACCTACTCTTTATCATGCATAGGTATCACTATAAGAATGCGGGGCATGGACGCGGCTATACGAATGCATATTCACACCATCAGACCACTTCTATTTCAGGTTTTCCTCTACGGATAATGCAACATTTATCCTTGTATCAACTCCGTGGTTTTTCAACAACCATCCCATCTTCCACAAAAGATGGGAGCCGATGGCCACCACTACAAAGGACTCTCTAAAATTCATCCCAATTTCGGTTAAGTTCCATGCCTTCTCTCATGAGATTTGGTCAGAAAAAAAAGGCTAAACATCATTGAATCTTATATTGGTGCACAATTGTACGTAGACATTCACACGTGAGTAAGGTGCGCTTGCATCAACGACATGTGTCACAAAGAAACACACGCGAGACGGTTCGAATTACACACAGATAAGTAAGGAATTTAATTAATATTTAATTTACAGGCTTATTCATATTTTAATAAACCTATAAACGAGGGGAACCATGATAAGTGGATCCCCTCAAGTAAGTACGAGCACGAGCAGGAGCACCGCGAACTTGGATTATGACAAGCAGCGAACAAAAGGACGAGTTCTACGGCGGTGACGAGCTTAAAGGCAGATCGAGATCGAGGATAAATACGTCGTTGATGAGTTTAAAGGCATATTGTTCTCATCAGAAGACCGAGCTCAAAGACAAATACAACGTTGCTGAACTCAAGAGCAGGTTGAGCTCGAAGACATCAAGGAAAGAGTTGATCGACTGGATGGGAAACGCGATGAACAGATGATCAAGATTGAGTGAGGACCTAAAGAGGATAAGTTGAGCATGTGACCAGTGAGCTCGAGCTCTGCAAACCAGAGCAAACCTGATTGCGTTTAAGGAGTAGCACAACTCGGCTTAAAGTACAGATTAGACTTAGCGTTTTCTTACTTGTTATGTAAACACACGTTTCGACCCTTGAGACAAACCGTGTTAGTTATTTGTTCCACAATTATAGGGATAGTGACGTTAGTGGGATAGTGGCGCTTAAAGTGCAAGCATATGTAATTGCCCACTAATTTTTGTATTATAAATAGGGAAGACATATCTATGAATAAAGTAAATTTTTTTTCGGCTTATCTCTTTCTTGACTAAAATATACAAGGCTTTACTGTGGTAGAACTTGTTATTTCCGTAACAAATTTGGCGTCGTATGTGGGAATCTTTTAACCAATCACCATGATAGTCACTAGGTTAGGAATTGAGAGAGACAACCAGGAAACTAGCAAAGCAACAACATATCGGAGGAGAACTGTAAGTCAACCAGCAGGGTGAGGCATCCTATATTATGGTCCCATAGCTCCTCAAAAGGCCAATCCCATGGTACCCCAAGCAACGGTGGTGATAGAGGGACCGCCAATTCAGTCAACTATCGTTTCCAGGAAAGAAGTACATCTCCATCAGCCAGTGAATGCATCAGTGGCTCGTAAAACTTCAAAAGCCATACCGGCAGATGACTCGGTGGTTCTCCAACTAGAACAAAGAATCCAGAACCTCCAGGAGGAACAATTGAAAATAGCGTTTGAACGAGACGCAAGGGAACAAGCTATGCATGCCATGATGGCAGGTATGAACGACTCTATTCATGGTTTGACCGCTAGGATCAAGGGAACGAGCAAGACCCATCAACCGTCAGGACTAGAGGCCAGCAAAGTCAATCGAAGGGATCGTTCTTCCAAATGAGATGACAAGCAGGAAGGTGAAGGCGAAAACGGGGCTAAGAATCGCAGCAGAGAACCGCGTGATGAGGCGAAACAGACGTCGACCAAGCGAGCTCGGGAGAATGAGGACCTCCGTTATAATCATATCCGCCCGAAGTTTTCGGCCTACATACTGAAGGAATCACCATTCTCTGAGAAGATCCTGGAATCTCAACTCTAGAGGAAGTTCGACCCATTCAAGATGGAAGCCTATGATGGAACAGGGGATCCAGAGAGGTATTTGGAGCAGTTCAAAAACATGACGATGGCTTTCATCGCCGATGATGCGATGTTATTCCGAGCACTATCCATGACCGTCAAAGGTAACGCCATGGACTGGTTCAACAACTTGCCAAAATAGTCCATCTGTGATTTTATAGGATTGTGGAAATTATTCAGGGAAAGGTTCGTTTTCAACAAGGAGCTTAAGCGTGAGTAGGATTCGATCATGGATCTTTATCAACACCGAGGTGAGTCTCTTAAAAGTTATGTTAGAAGATTTTTTCATGCTATGAATGTTCATTTGGCTATTGGAGGGGTAATGGTAACATGAGTGCTGGTTGATGGAAGAAGCTCGGCAAATATTATTTTCAAAATGAGCTATGATCGTATGTAGAACGTGCCACCATACCAACCTAATCAGCGGATATGGGTTGGTTACGAAGGAAAATCCTCTCAATATGTTGGGGAGGTGGAGCTGTTAGTAAAGGTTGGTCACGGAGCCACGAAGAAGGAACTAAAAACTTTGTTCTTAATTTCCGACGTGTCGAGCCCTTAACATGCAATTATTGGATAACCATGGCTGCATAGGATGGAAGTAACGCCGTGCACATTGCAACAATGCATTAAATATCCAGTAGGCAGCTTGGTAGGAACAATACGGGGCAACCAAAGGACTGTACGAACTTACTATGCAATGGCGTCGGATCCGTCCAAACCTATCCAATAACAATTAAATGCCGAGGGAGGCATTACACCAGAAACTTTAGAATTCACCTCGCCAGAAACTTTAGAATTGCAACAATGCATTAAATATCCAGTAGGCAGCTTGGTAGGAACAATACGGGGCAACCAAAGGACTGTACGAACTTACTATGCAATGGCGTCGGATCCGTCCAAACCTATCCAATAGCAATTAAATGCCGAGGGAGGCATTACACCAGAAACTTTAGAATTCACCTCGCCAGATGTAGTGGATGATCCACAATAAAATGAGGATTCGGCTACTATAGATACTACAATAGTGGATACGGTCATAGCTGACAGTAGAATGCTTCGATTGGGAAACGAGCTATCTTAGGACTCATAGTTACCTTTCATAGCTTTATTAGCAAAACATTTAGATGTATTTTCTTGGAAGGAACATGATGTTTTGGAAGTAAGCCCTTCGATCATAAGCCATGAATTGGCTATCAAATCTTGTGATGAACTTGTGCAGCAGAAACGCAGGGCATTTTCAGATGAGAAGCAGGCTGCTATATTACCTGAGGTAAACAAGTTAAGTCGGCATATCCGAAAAGCAAGGTACCCGGTCTAGATAGCCAATCCGGTTTTGGTCAAAAAGAAGAATGGACAATGGAGAATGTGCGTGGACTAGACTGATTTGAACCAAACATGCCCCAAGGATGCTTTACAGTTACCAAGGATAGATCAGCTGGTTGATTCAGCTTCAAGTTGCAAATTTCTATCCTTTATGGATGCGTACTCGGGGTACAATCAGATCCGCATGCACCCATCCAATTAGGAGCACACAGTCTTTCAAACCGGACGGGGTCTCTATTGTTATACAGTTATGCCTTTTGGGCTGAATAATGCAGGATCGACATATCAACGACTGATAAATCACATCTTCCAAGATCATTTGGGGAAACACCTAGAGGCATATATTGACGATATGATCATTAAAACCCATGAAGAAGTGCAATACCTTAATACATTACAGGTCGTTTTTTATTTATTACACAAGTTTAATCTTAAGCTTAACCCAGATAAGTGTTCGTTTGGTGTTGCTAAAAAAAATTTCTAGGCTATGTGGTAAGTCAACAAGGTATTGAGGCAGATCCGGTTCAACTAAACGCAATTCTACAGATGAAACCACCAAAGAGTGTCAGAGAAGTGCAGTGTCTTACAGGAAGGTTAACAGCTCTTTCGAGGTTTATCTCCCGCGCATCAGACAAAAGTCATCACTTTTTTGAAGTATTACGGGGTCCTAAAACGTTTGCGTGGATAGAAGAGTGTGGCAAAGCTTTTGTCGAGCTCAAGCATTACCTTACATCCCCTGATATTTTGTCTGCTCCTACTCCCGAGGAGCCGTTATATATGTATCTGGCAGTATCACCCTTTGCTGTTAGTTCGGTTTTCGTGCGCGACCAAAAAGGAAAACAACGACCAATATATTACACAAGAAAAACATTAACAGATGCGGAGACGAGATATCTAAACCTTGAAAAACTCGCTTTGAGTTTGGTTGTTGTAGCTCGGCAAATGAGGCCGTACTTCCAAGGGCATATAATTACAATGTGAACAGCGTATCCTTTATGAACAGTATTGCAAAAGCCCGATGTTTTTGGCAGGTTAACCAAATGGAGCATCGAGCTCGACGAATATGACATTCGTTTCGAACCACGCATAGGTATAAAGGGACAAGCAGTTGCAAATTTCTTAGCAGAGTTCAGCGTATCCACGGAAGAACAAATTGAGATAAAAGACGGACAAGCGGTTGAGCTCGACCAATGGATCATTGAGGTCGATGGTGCATCTTCTACAACATGAGAAGGTGCTGGCATTATACTCACAACTCGAAGTGGGGAGGAGGTCAAACAAGCTGTACGCTTTAATTTTCCAGTAACAAATAATGTTGCACAATATGAGGCTGCTATTTGTGGAATGAAGCTAGCTTTGATATGTGGAGCTCGAAGTATCAAGATCAGATTTGAATCTCAGTTGGTGGTTAATCAGGCACATGGTATTTATGATGTCAGGCAAGACGGTATCAAAGAATATCTTGTGATACTCAAGGAGTATGAGTCTAACTTCACTAGCGTGTTTTATGAGCATATCCCACGAAGGGATAATTCGGAAGCTGACACTTTAGCTAAGACCGCGGCTTCAGGAAAGCATCAAACAATTTTACTCCAACAACTCTCCGCGACAGAGCTCATATCAGCAGCTGCAACAGTCAATTCAATCACTAACGTTGACGACTGGAGGACTCCATACCTCTAGTACTTGAACCAAGGAACATTGCCTACAAGTAAACGTGAAGCTCGCGCGTTGTAGATCAGAGTAGCCAAATACTGTATCCTCAAAAATATTCTGTATAGGAAAAGCTCAACCAGACCTCTATTCCGCTGCCTTGACCATGCTGAAGCTAGTTCTGTACTGGTTGATTTGCACTCGGGAGAAGCAGAGGCTCATTGTGGACACCGAACACTGATTCGTCGTTTTCTTCTTGCTGGGTACTATTGGCCTGAGCTAGCAAGTGATGCCGAGAATATGGTATTGCAATGTCACAAATTTCAAGAATATTCGAACACGTAGCATAGAACCAATGAACCCATGCAAAACATCCATGTCCCATGTCCGTTTTAGGAATAGATCTGGTGGGTCCTTTGCCAAAGGCCACATGCAAACGACAGTTCCTTATCGTGGAAGTTGATTACTTTTCAAAATGGTTTGAGGCTAAAGCCCTATTCAGAATACGTGTCGAGGAGGTATGTGATTTCACCCATAATCAAATTCTAACCCGATATGGAATTCCATGGATTATATTGACAGATAACGACCCGTAATTCCAAAATTCAATCCTTACCAACTTCTGCAAACGATATGAGATTCTCCAGTACTTTTCTACCCCTTACTACCCTCAAGCAAACGGACAAGTCAAAGTTACTAACAGAACACTATTAGAAGGGCTTAAAAAAAACTGGAGGGAGCTAAAGGTAAATGGCCGGAAAAATTGGCAGAGGTCCTATAGGCGTACAGAGCAACACCTCACTCTAAAACAGACGATATGCCATTTGCTTTGGTGTACGGTGCAGAGGCAGTTATTCCAGCAGAGGTCATAATACCAATCCATAGGATTGAGCACTACGAAGAGGAGGCAAATCTTGTGGCTAGATCAACATCCCTGGATCTGATAGACGAGCGACAAGATCAGGCTAGAGTCCGATTAAAACACTATCGAAGGCTTATGAGCGGACGCTTTAATGCTCGTCTGAAGCTGCGCTCTTTCAAGGTGGGAGATTTAGTCTTGAAGAAGGTGTTTCAGGGCTCCGGTAGCGGAACAGGTGGCAAGCTAGGGCCAAATTGGGAAGGCCCATACTTAGTTATTTCAGCAGGGCACCATGACGTGTACAGATTAGCAGGTCAAGAGGGTCGAGCACTCAAGCATCCTTGGAATGTTAATCACTTGAAGTTGTATCGCCAAAATATTTAAGATGAAAATATGCGCTCTTTTTCCTCTCTGATGGCGCGGGGAGGTTTTTTACTGAGGCATCTAAGAACAACTCTTTTAATTTTTTCAATATAAGTTATACATTCGCCAATGTGTGTTTGTGAAAGTTTTATCCTTATAACAAACGAATGGGTCAATGGACACGCAATCTTTGGCTACACAACGGACCACACTGAGTCCAGACTAAGTGTCTATAAACACGAACGAGCTGATTGGCCACGCTTACGGGCTACATAACGGTCATACTATGCTTATACTTTGTACTGGGTATATTAGCAAACTGGTCAAAAACCAAGTCTGAAAAGACTACGCAATAGGGTCTCTAAGACCTCGCTGTGAAAATGCTATTATGAAATAAGTTGTCTAAGCTACGCAATGAGCCCTACTGAGCTCGGGTTATAAGGATCTCCAGAAAGCTCAGCAAACACATATTCTACAATTGACAATAAACGCTATAGCAATAACTAAGGTAAATCACGAATCAATTCAAACGTGTCTTAAATAAATAAACCCAAGAGTTGCGAGCAGTACGACGTGTTTTAACTTTAAACAACAAAACAAAGGGGAAATTAGTCCAACAGAACAACGCAAGCGAATATATATTACTTAACACTACTAGGTGGCAGTCGTTTGGAAGGATCAACAGAATTATTAGTTTTTGTGTTCGTCTGAGGGGCTACGTTCGAGCTCGGTGCTGCAGACTCTGCTAGATGGGCAAGGGATCCCAGGTTCATGCCACGATTCAAGGCTACTAGTTCTGCAATAGCATTCTTGTCTTCCTTGGTAATCATCTCTGTTGCAACTGTAAACACTTGCATTTTCCTTTCTTCAACAGCTGTTTCCACCTTTTTCTGCCACCGTTACCGCTCTCGTTCAAGCTGTGCACGCTCCTCCTCCACTTCTTTGCTCAATTTTCTCACCTCATCAGTCAAAGCTGCAATACGTTATTCCTCTTTAACAAATTCTCGCTCTGGTTTAGCACCAATTTATGACTCTCGGATACAGTCACTAGCCTCTGATGGCTGCATTTCACAGTCTCCTGCAAGGAGGAAACTTCCTTCTCCAGCCTAGCTTTTGCTTCTAAGGTCTCATACTTGAAGGTCTTGGCTGAGGTATAAGCATGCCTCAAGCGGATGATCTCAGTAGTGCCATGCTTAGATGAGAAAAAAACATGGCTTTGGGTTTCCATTTTTCCATGGCTGTTATGTCAGCAGGGGACATATTTCGATAACCCAGCACAAAGGAGTTATGGGGCATTGGTATATAAAAAGGAAAGTTAGATATAATTTTTACATCTTTAACTTAACATGTGCATAACTTAGTGATTCTTACGTCGATCAACAGCTCAGTTTGCCTTTGCAAGATCTCCGCATTAGACATTTTATCATTTTACGACAAGTCGGGGATCCTACGGAGCTGATCAAACATATAAGAGGAAGGGCGGGAAATTTGCACTTTTGAGCGCTCTTCTCTAGGCACCCTTTGCTGGCTATACTCATCTACTTTTTTCACCATTTTTTTTCTTTTCACTTTTTAGTGGCTTCCACTGATGGTGCTCGATTTTCCACAAAGGAGCTCATCACCAGCTGTTTTGTTTTCTCTGTGTGAAGTGGGGGCGTCGTCTGCTTTTTCTGAGCACCATTATCATTTTCTACTCCAGCCTCCACTAGATCAATTAGATCCTCAGTAGCCTGTGAATTTTGTCATTCACCAACTTCTGATTTTGTTGGATTAAGAGGATGTGCTCCTTTATTGGAAGTAGCTTCAACACCGTCATCCTCCTCATCTCCGAGTTGTAATCTCCTCGTGCTTAGGGGAACACCATCTACAATCATTTTTTGCTTTTTCTTCCTCCGCGTAACAAGAGCACTAGAGAGGGTCTTCTCGTTTTCATCCTCTCTTTCTGCTCAGACTTTATTGGCCTGAGCAGTTTCAGGCACCTTTGGTGCTTCTTTTTCAGTTTGCTCGTCAGTTTTTCCTTTGTTTTTTGCAACATCATTTCCTTGCTCGCAAGAGAGAGCAGGAGCAGAGGATGAATTCTCAGTTTCACCAGCTTTTTTGGTTACTTGAGGAACTGCCAGCCAGATGCCAGCGTTGTTCTTCTTACAGAGGTTTTTCTCTAAAAGTGATCTGAGGCGATCCATGGTAGCTTCTGAACCGTTTGCCATTCTCACTTGTCCTTCTTCTGTGATATTGAGCTCTAGAATCGGCCATAACCCTGATTTCAAGTAGTTGTATCGTGTGAACAGTCGTTTAGGATCTTGTTGCCAAGATTCAAAAGCTAAGATACTAACTCTGATCAAAGGGTTCACATAGTTTAGTGATCTCCCTTCTTTCCACCAGCTTTGATTGGACAGTTCACCTGAAAGAAAAACAGATATAATATTATACAAGAGTTCGTGCAAATTTTTATCTCCTGTAAGCTAATAATACTTACAATTTTTCTTCCATTTTCTTTCTAATTGAAGGTTTAAGGTGGGGGTGCTATGTTCTCAATTACCCGACACGAAGATGAAACAGTTTTTCCAGTTCCTATCAGAGGAAAGGAGTTCAACAATTTTCTTAATCCCTTTAAAGTGGGTGTAGAAGAAAGGGGTCTTGGCCAATTTTATTACATCAGTACCAGATAGTAGGTCTGCTAAGAATATTTCAGTATTAAGCATGCGTGAGTTGAGGGCTACACTAAGCAATAGCCTCCAACCATTCACATATATTTGAGTAGGGCAGATACCGAGCACACTGAAATAATCACGAGGAGCTCGGAGAGTGGTAATCTAAACCCCCAGTCAAATAAAGTGGTAAAAAGGCAGATCTCTGTTTCATGTGTATGATAGGGATGTTCGCCTAGACCGGAAGCCATAATAGTCACATCCTCATGGATGCTACATCTGTCCCTGAGGATGGAGATTCCATCGTCGTCTAAGTTATTGTACTTAGGGGCTATCTAAGAGAAATAGTTTTCTAAATCGCCAATGTCTTCGTATAAGAGCTCCGTAATTTTGTCGGCTTTACTCTTCGTTGCCCTTTTTGGGGCCATGGGTTTTCTACAAACTGAAATTAGGTAAGGATATGAATCAAAATGATTATGATGGTAAGGGCAATCAATTCGATTTTGGGAAACACCTACTGATAGAACTTCACAACCTTAAATCTAGGGTATTATCCAGCATTCAACACAACATGGTTACTTGATAAGAAATATGTTACCTAAGTAATGTTGAAGAAGATGATAGCAAGCGCATTGGTTGAAGATGGAGGGATTTTTCCAGCAACGATGAAGAATTTTTTTTTGAAATTTGTGATTTTTTAACAAAAGGATACAATAAGTGTTTAAGTGACTAAACGCTTTTCACATAGGCGTGTGAATCGTGATGTCATCAGTTGTTTGAAAGCTGCGCCAGAAAACTGAATCGCCAAATAGTATTTCCAAGAAACAGCGATGTCAGAAACCGTCACTTGCATCAACGACACGTGTCACAAAGAAACAGACGCGAGACGGTTCAAATTACCACGTAAATAAGTAAGTAATTTAATTAATATTTAATTTACAGGTTTATTCATATTTTAATAAACCTATACACGAGGGGGAACCCTGATAAGGGGGGATTCCCCCAAATAAGTACGAGCACGAGCAGGAGCACCGCGAACTCGGATTATGACAAGCAGTGTAGAAAATGATGAGCTTTACGACGTTGACAAGCTTGAAGGAAGATTGAGATCGAGGATAATTACGTCGTTGATAAGCTCAAAGGAATATTGAGCTCATTAGAAGACCGAGCTCGAAGACAAATACAGCGTTGCTGAACTCAAGAGTAGGTTGAGCTCGAACACATTAGGGAAAGAATTGACAGACTGGATGGGGAACACGGTGAACAGATGATCAAGATTGAGTGAGGACCTAAAGAGGATAAGTTGAGCATGTGACCAGTGAGCTTGAGCTCTGCAAACCAGAGAAAACCTGATTGCGTTTAAGGAGTAACACAGCTCGGCTTAAAGTACAGATTAGACTTAGTGTTTTCTTACTTGTTATGTAAATACACGTTTCGACCCTTGAGTCAAACCATGTTAGTTATTTGTTCCACAATTATAGGGATAGTGACATTAGTGGGACAGTGGTGCTTAAAGCGCAAGCATATGTAACTGTCCACTAATTTTTGTATTATAAATAGGGAAGACCTATCTATGAATAAAGTGATTTTTTTTTCGGCTTATCTCTTTCTTGACTAAAATATTAAAGGCTTTACTGTGGTAGAACTTGTTATTCCCGTAACATAAAGACCCATCTCAGCTCCAAGAAAACGCACCAATCTAAACGTGTGGAGAGTTCTACATCGGAATCCTCCAGCAGCTCATCAAATGAGGCAGAACTTGAAGAATTAGTGCCCTCAAGCATTGATGAAGGGCATTCGAAAAAAAATGTGGCTAACTAAAAAGCATTGACGAAAAAGAGAAAGGAACGGCAGGCTTAAGAAGCACCATGGGAGGGGAAAGGGTTCAGTTGATCAACATTTTGATCGTTTGCTAATTGATCCTTTTGCTTTTCAGTCCAAACTAGGTATTTTTGGTACACCAATAAAGATATTATTTTTAGCCGCAACAGGAACTGGAGGCAATCGCCTTTATCTGCAAAAATACTCTTCGGACACCTTCCAAAGAGGTTTGACAGCTCTAAGATGGAGAAATATGATGGGAGCAAAGATCCAAACAACCATTTGGAACAGTTTAAAAACTTTATGATGAACTTCGATGATGATGATGATGATGATGATAGACTGGTGTGCATGGCATTCTCTAAAACTTTCACAAGAAGTGCCCTCAAATGATATAATAGTCTCTGTCAGGGATCTATAATTTTTTTGATATATTTTGGGTTGCATTTCGGAGGAAGTTTGTTGGAAGCAAAGATCTTAAGGGTAATGGGGATACTATTATCCATTATGCTCAGGATCCAAATGAGTCGCTGAAGGAGTACATCAGCTCATTTGTGAATACAAAGAATGGGCTAGCAGATTTCTCAAACAAGTTGCAATTGCTTCCCTCAGGGTTTAAATCCGGGCAACTTGGCTGATTCAGTCACCCGGAAGAAGGCCATGATTTTTGGGAGGGTTGTTGAATCAAATGAGAAAACCAATCAATGTGGAGGAAACTAAAAAGACCAGGGTGCCTTGCCAAATAATGTCCACTACTACAACATCACAACTCAGGCTGTGGAGACCAATTAAACTCTTTAGCATTCCTTAGCACATTGAAAAATGGAGCACATTTGTATGATGATCTCAAAATAAACCTGTTTAACGCATCCAACCGTCTTGTCAACCTTTGAACTTCTTTGGTACTCCGAGGAGGATCCATTGCTAATAAAACATTGAGATGATCCGAATCAGGTTGAATTCCTTTTTCACTTATTACATTGCCTAAACAATTTCCAGTTCGGACCCCAAAAACACACTATTCAGGGTTTAACTTCAAGTTCACAGCCTTTAAATTAGAAAACGTTTCTTGAAGGTCAGATATATGCGCATCTTCCTCTAAGATCTTTACCATTATGTCATCAATATAAACTTCAATGTTTCTGCCAATCTGATTAGCAAAGGCTTTATTTACTAATCTTTGATAAGTGGCCCCAACAATTTTTATTCCGAACTGCATCACCTTATAACAATGAAGATCTTTTTCCGTAATAAAGGTAGTGTGATCTTGATCCTTCGGATCTAATTATATCTGGTTTTCCCCCGAAAATGCATCCATGAAAGACAACAATTTATTCTCAGAAGTTGAATGCACCAACTGATCTATCCGAGGAACAAGATAAGGATCCTTGGGGCATGCCCTATTAAGATCAGTAAAGTCGATACACATGCGCCATTTTCCATTCTTTTTCTTGACTAAGACAGGGTTGGCAATCCATAAAGGATACTGAGAATAGATTATGTGGCCCATCTTGGTCAAACGACCAACTTCTTGAACAATCACATCCGTTTTTTGTTTAGAGAAAGACCTTATTCTTTGTACAACGGGTGCAAATCAATTTGTATAAACATCTTGTGACAAATTATATTAGTTGGCACTCCGGTAACACCATCATTGCACCAAGCAAATACATGTTGATTATTCATTAAAAAAGGAAACAACCTGTGTTTCAAAGTTGGTGCCAACTTGGTACCAACTTTAATATTTTTCCCTCAGTTAGGGAATAGATTTCAACCTCCTCTATGGGTATTATGACACTGGGAGCCTCCTTGGGATCATCATTATCATTCTCATTGGTGGAAGGCTCCAATAGATTCTAATATCTGTTAATCTTAACTGCCTATACAGAATTAGAGGCAAGGGCTGTCACATAACATTCTCTAGCTACCTTTTGACTGCTCTGGACAACACCTACTTGTCCCTGAACAGCGTATTTCAAACATTGATGGACCGTAGAGGCCACAACATGCATTATGGAGAGCAAATACCTCCTAAATATTCCCTAAGATGTTGGGCAATCCACCACAATAAACATTACTCTCACCATTTTCTTAGAAGGTCCTTTGCCCAACAATACCTCTTCTTCAAATTCCCCAATCACATCAGCACAACTCCTCGTAAAGCCCACAAGGGTTCTGTTCGAATGCTGTATAACCGAAGAGTTCCTTATCTGTTTATAAGAGCTCAAAGACAATATGTTTTCTGAACTGCATGTGGCAATCAGGATTCTACGTATATCATTTCCTCCTATTGATTCCCTTATTACCATAGTGTTCTTCATGAGGCCCTGCAATATCTCTTAGGTCGACCTCATCGAAAACTATAAAAAGAGATGGAGTTTGATACAAGTGTGTGGACATTATTCCATCCAAATGGGTGGTAAAAATGTGGACATGCCTCTCCCTTGATGAACTAGAAGGTGGAGTCACAGTGTTCCCTCCGAAGATGGTTAAAGATTCAAAGAATTTAATCAAACCGAAAATAATTTTAGTCTTGTCTGTTATTACCCCTACCCGATTCCGACTTGGATCCGGATTAAGGTACTCAGAGTCTATATCAAACCTTTCAGTTATCACCATAACATCTTCGTGTGTAGATATTCCAGGATTGCTTGAAAGAATAGTTCCAGAAGTATTGACATTGGCTTGTGTATTATCCAGTCTGCTCCCCCCCTCGTTTTTTGATATAGGCCCCCAACTTACCCCTTTCAATGAGGTTCTGGACCTCTTGCTTCAAGACTATACAATCATGGGTATCATTCCCTATGTCATGGGTATTATATGAAAATGGAGGTCATCGTATTCCACAGATTTCCACAAAGGACCAAGAGTCCTCTTAGGAAAGGTCTCATGGAATAGTAAGACCATATCAGATTTGATTCCATCATCTCTTCTTTCCAAAGAATCTACCACTCCAGAGGCATACAACTCTATTTTAGAAAATATCTCTTCAACTTGCTTCTTTAATAGAGATGTATTCTCCTCTGTCGTCTTTGCAAGAAGACCTTCTAGATTTACTTTGTCTTCAGATTAAGTCTTGACAGTGTCGTCTCTAGCCTCTAGTTGTTCTTGCAAAGCTTTCATCAAAGGAAGAAGTTTTTAGAGCTTTAATTTCATCTTGAAATATTTTTGAGCCTCTTTTGACTTGAGAAATTTAGTAGCTAGATCCTCTTTTTCCTTCTTCAAGGATTTTATGCTTTGCTGAGCGTCAGAGAGACTGTTCATCAAGCTTTGATTCTCTGAAGTCAGGGAATTTATGGTACTGGTTTGATCCCTCACTTGCTATTCCAGGTCGACTACTGGACGGATTTAACCTAAGAGAGCATGACTTAGAGGGTCTTTTTAACTTGATATCACGTATGTCTCACCATTGTGGGTTACAACATTGGCCGAATTGGCCGGACGATAAGGTCCCAAAAAGTCATCCTTGTCTAGTTCATTAAAATATATGTTAATGTTTGAAAGGCATCAAGATTTACCTAACCATTGGTAGTGGCCTGTTCGGAATAAAGGTTGGGTGGAATTTCTTCTTGTAGAGTAGCATCACCAGGAACCAGAGGAGGAAGTTTAGAAGAATGTAGAATCATCTCTGATCCCATAGTGACTTTCCTCTTCTTGCAGCCTTTTCATCACTGCTTGTCTTGCGCTTCTTATCCTTCTTTGTAATCTTTGGTGGGTTATCCGATCCACTAGCCTCTTTGACGGTAACTTCATCTTCTTCTAGCTGAACAACATTGATCCCTCCTTGATTTTCCAAACCGGTCCCTTCAGTAGTTGGTTGAGGTTGCGCTGTTATGGTTTTATTCTTTCTTTTATTCTTTATCTTGTCCAGATTTCTAGGAGATTTGACCTTGGAAATCAGATAAAGCTTGGCATCCTTGGCCTCACTCCTCTTCAGGATGACATCTTTGGGAGGAGGAGTGGTCAGTTTATCCTAGATGAGGTCCCTTTTCCCGATAGTATTCCACAGGTGAGATCTAACAAAAGTTTCCGAGGTGAAACAGTTGTGGAAACCATTCTCCCATTTCTCCAAATCCCATACGTTTAACTTAGCATAGGTGTTTTGGCCAGCCTCTAGATGGTCTGAGAACTTCTTTGAAAAACTGAAAAGAGACACAAGTCAGTTCGGAATAACCACATAGTATTTAAACTACTAAGGGAAACATAAATAAAACTTACTTATACTCTTCCAACGACTAGTCGGTTGGTTTGGATTAGAGTCAACCTTTATCTTTTTCCCATTCTCCCAGGCCCCGCTGATGAACATGAATTGTATCCTCTATGGTTTTTGGGGCTCCAGTATGTCATTCACTATCTTGTAGTCATTCCCCATATTACAGTGGTAAAAGGGAATGTGGTGGTTTTTGCACAAATTCACCAGAGCATCGAATTGCTCCATTGGTAGTGGGATCTTTGACAGCCTTGAAGCCATTATTCCAGCCATCAGAGTGTACAAAGCATTCAGACTCAACTGACTTGGACATAACTTTATCAGGTGAAAGTACCTGACTATCTCTGGATCCAAAAGGAACCGGAGTCCCCAATTCAACACATCGGTATATACTACCAGCTAATTAGACTTGCAGTCCGTCGGAGTCCCCAATTCTATTGTTTGTGTTCTTGACGACAATAGAACACTGAAATCGATTTAAATAACTATGAAAATATAAAAGGTTACCTAGGGGAAGATACACCGGTCATAACCATGATTAAGGGCTATAAAGCATAAGGATTATACTCTAAGTAACTTTCTAGCCTAGTAGGTACGATAATCTAGGAGAAAAACAGCTGAGAGGTCGAACCAGAGCCTGACACGTGTCCCACGTAAAAAAAACTCTTGAAATTCTTAGCGGTAAAATGAGTCCCATCAGATTCCGATCGGGCTGACTTAAAATTCTTAACAGAAAAAGGTGATGTATTCAATTCGGATACGAAGGTAGATCAGAAGAACACATTGGAAATACGTTAATTTCTATTCTTATGGGTTAGCTCTTCCAAAAATTCTTTGCAATACCTAAAGGAGCTACTGATAAGGTCGAATAAATTTGACGATGTTACTGAACCATATCCGGAGGGCAGTTTGGACCAAACCAGTATCATGAGATATCGAACAGGGTAAAACTAGTGGAACGTGACTAAGGTAGGTGTTGGTCACTTCATACCTTGAGAAATGGATTCTTAAACTTAACCCAATCCCACAATCCGACTTGAAAGGCCCATCGGTTATGAATTTAAGTATAAATATCCCAACTACTTTCATCAATGAGAGTGATCAGAATTTAATACAAGTACACACCTTAATTATCTCACTACACTCCACCTTAAACATTAAATTCCCAAAACACTTTACTAAATTACCCTCAATTAGAAATAATCCACACATATACAAAGAGATAAAAAATACAGTAAGCGTAATAACAGTTCAGGTACAAGATAGAAACAATATTAATGATAACTAAATGACGATCCGAAATGAATGTGATTTGACGTTCCAACAAACGAGGTTTCAAACCCTTAAGAAACCATAACCAATTGTGAGCATCTTTATTTCACGTGTAACAAACCCTTCGAGGTGAAGAGTAAAAACAACTAGACTTATGAGGAGTCCACCTAAACCTCTTATATTATTATGGTAAAGTGAGATACATATGTATGAATTTAATCTAATAAATATATACAAATTAACCAACAATTTCAAGTATAATACACTAACAAGAAGAGAAACAAAAGTGAGAAAAATTACACAAAATATGGCAATGTTTTATCAGCGATTTCTCCTGATCCATCACCCCAATTCACAATCCAACCGGTCATATTGAAGTCTCACATATTCCAAACATACCGTCGAAATTTAATAAAAATTAACACTATTTCCCATCAATCAAACCTATTTATCGCAGCTGCACTCAAAAGATCCAAATATCGAAAATACACTTTCTTTCTGTATTTTCTGTGAACGAATCTCTTATTCCACGCTCCAATGATAAAAACAATAATTTATAAAGTTAGATATAACTTTGGACGACTCCAGCATTTACGAAAAAATATAAACCAGAAGTGTAATCAAATCAAATTCAATTGAATAACTAATTTTTATTACTTATATTATGTAATGTTTAAAAACAATATATAATGTGGTTTTGAAAATGTTTAAAGTACTTTTATTTAGTTATTTCGTAATTCATAAATTTATATTATATCAATATTGTTTTAAAATATACTTTATATTTAGTTGTTTTGGTTACATAAAAATGATTTAAATACGAAGATCATCTCAAACAAAAATAATTTTTGGGTTATACGATAAAAAGATAGGATACTCCCATAACATTTTAACCATTTGATTCATTATTAGCATTATACTCACCTTCCTATTTATTTATTTATTTATTTATTTATTTATTTATTTATTTATTCATTTATTTATCTCTCCGTAATAGACATTTAAGTTCCCTTTGCGTTACTTAAGTAACTCTTTTTCATTTTCTTTTAGTCTTTTTACTCCATTCCTACTGGCCTATTATTAAGCCCTGTTCACATTCGTATGCCCGATGTAGTTTACAACAATTTTAACGATTCCTCTTTCACCTTTGCAGCGTTTGTGTTTGGTGGATGGATTCAATTCCAAATTAGTAATTTATTAATTGCGCCGTTTTTCCAAAACGATTTTGATATATATATATTTGGTTTAAATCGATGCTTCGTCCTTCGACTATCACGTTTTGTGTCATTTAGTCCTTCGATAAAAAAATCACGGGTGAGAGTCCTTCGACTATCAAAAATCTATAAATTCAGTCCCTGCGCGTGGTTTTTGTTGTAATGCTGCCACGTGTCGCTATAGTTAAATGGTTTGTGTTCCACATATAGTCCCTTGACTTTTAATTCCATTTTTACCCTCTGAATTTAATATTTTTTTAATATTTATATTTGTTTTTTCTCAAAACAGAGTATATCAAAATTTTCTATACCCTGTTTCATTTTTTTTCCTCTTCTACACTAATTCCACGTTCTTTCCTTTCGATTTACCTCTAAAATCTATAAATCTAGGAACAATAATAATTTCAGAAACCAATCTTTTAACAATTTGATTCAGATCCGACGAAGAACGCAGCAAATATTAAATTACTAAGATAAAAGATTATTAACTTCAAACAGACAAAAGACATAAAAGAAGGCTAGACAAAAGACATAAAAGAAGGCTATCTAAATATATTTATACCTCTAGTCGCATAAAAAGAATGATCTGGAAGAAAATAAAAGGAATTTTCCATGACGTGCCCACCGATGTCCTGCAGGTTGCACATTCTGTTGTTTTGGTAACACTCTTCGTCATAGGATATGACTAAACCTCTATTCCAGTCAGGATAGCGCTACCGGTTGAAGAAGAGCTAGGTTCTAGCATGTGGGACTGCCTATGTATTGCTGGATTGTGGCACTTAGTAAAAACAAGAAATGCAAAGCATCCCGCACTCCTATAAAAAAGAAAAAATATAATATTAACAGAAGAGGCTTGAGAGAGAAAGAATTAGAGAAAGGATGCTACCATAGAAATGAATGATTCATACCCAAAGTTTATAAATAAATCCCACCAACCTAAGGCAGCAACATCACCTGCACATCGTTGTTTAAAAATTAGGGAAAATCATAATAGCAGTTTCTACAGGATATTGTTTTACTAATCCCAACAGTTTATTCTGAAACTGATGACTTACCACATAATTAACAAGAGAGTGAAAGTAGTAGCAGCGATGAAGAAGACCATAGATATTGCGACCCAAAAATGCTACAAACTAAAAAGTGGTAATTTAATTATTTTATTGGAAAGAGAAATAGAGATCTGAATGAAATCAAGAAGGAACAGTATGGAATGAATGAAAAAGTTCTAAAATTTGTTTCAAGTAGCATAAAATGATAAAAGTAGCAGAGACTGGCAATTGAAGTTATAGTAGTGACGCCTATCACTTATGCGATTCTTGCTAACAATGTTGAATAACCCAAATAAACTCTTGCACTTGAACAACATGCTTGGCTTTATATGATATAGCAAGCTGCCTCATGGGTAGTTTCGATTTTCTGCCTTATTCGTCAGATTTGAATCAAGTTCTTAGAAGATTGGTTTCTTAAATTACTATTGTTCCTAGATTTGTAGATTTTAGAGCTAAATCGAAAGGAAAAGAACGTGGAATTAGTGTAGGATAGGAAAGAAAATAAAAACAAAGTATAGAAAATTTTGATATACTCTGTTTTGAGAAAAAATAAAAATAAAAATAAAAAAAAAATATTAGAAAAATATTAAATTCAGAGGCTAAAAATAGAATTAAAAGTCAATGGACTATATGTGGAACGCAAACCATTTAACTATAGCGACACGTGGCAGCATTACAGCAAAAACCACGCGCGGGGACTGAATTTATAAATTTTTGATAGTCGAGGGACCCTCACCCGTGATTTTTTTGTCGAGAGACTAAATGACACAAAACGTGATAGTCGAGGGACGAAGTAACGATTTAAGCCTATATATTTTGTCGTTCCAAACTATGAATGCTGTGTTTGTAAGTTTTTTATTGCAAGTTAATGTTTTTTTTGTCATTCAATTTTAGATTTACGATATTTTATTTAGATTTTGAGTTGTCGAATTTAATTTTTGAATTTTTTGATATAAATCTTCAATTTTTTTTATGCATGATCTTAGTTTTTAGTTTATTGTCTTCTTATGTATTGGATGTTGGATATATATTATGGCTATTGAAAATCTTGCTTTCAATAAAATAAATCATTTTCATTAAAATAATTGAAACGAACAATAAATTGAAACCAATTTTTCCAATAATTGGGTTTATGAATTTGTTGTGGTGTTTGATTTAAAAAAGTTGTTTTGATGTTTAAAATGAAATTTTAATGAAGGGAGACGAAGCTGATGAACAAAGGGCTGTTCTCTTCGCGTTAAAATAAGAATCATGTGGAAATTGTCCGCTCGTGTTAATATTACTTCCATCCCAAAATTCCTGTTATTTTAAAAGATAATCCTTGTCCCACGATACATTGGCCTTTTGTCATGCCATTATAAAAAAATAATATTATTTATTATGTTTAACCAATTAAATCATTTTATTTTCTTTATAAAAACAAAAATAATTATAACTTTTTTAATATCGTACAAATCGGACAGATCAGTTTGTATAAAATTGAATTGGTATTTAGAGATTCTGTTCTTCTACTCGCGATTTGCAGACAATAAATTTGTTTTCAATTTCGCATTGCGATCTGTCACCGTAACATGTGTAAGCTTTATTTATCTGGCGGTAAATAGTTAGATCGACCACCCACCAAATCTATTTAACAATTTTAAATAGGTATGGGTGTAACAGGTTTGAAGGTTATCTATTTAACAGATTTAAAGAGGTATAGGTCTAACAAGAGGTTGTAGGTTTGGTAGTTTACTGTTTAGGGAGGTCTCACATGTTGCATTTAAAACATATTTTGATATTGTTTGATTATATTTAGATATTTAAGATATTTTATTTAATATTGGACATATATTAAATATTATATACCTATTAGACATCTAATTGTTCTTTGATTTTAAATTATTAGGTAGTTCTTTATATCTTTCAAGCTTGAAATGTATATGTTTAGATGATTTAAATAATATATTGTATTTTCGAACTATTTAATATTTGAAGTATAAATTTAAAGTATTTAGAATTGTATAAGTATATGCATAAACATAAATTACTTGTAAATAACAAAATAAAAATTGAAAGAGATTTAATTAATATTTGATAAAATACAGGGTATGGCTATATATACCAAATTCCGGTTTAAGTATACCCTAAATCCTCCTTTGACTTTACTTTTAACTTTTTTTTACCAAATTACCCTCGACGTTTCAATTAATCTCGAAATTTCTATTAAGTAAAAAAACTACTAAGTGTATCCTAAGTATACCCAATTCACCAAATAACCTATTTCACTATCTATACCCAAACAAACACAATTTTTTAGTAAATTTATCATCTGAATAGTGTAGTTTTCTGAAAATCTTAAAAATCAACTTCAAACTTTAAAATACAATCAAGAACATTCAACCTCATTCGAAAAGAAAAACAGAAAATCGATCATGAATCAATCGAAGATAGGGATTAGCGTGGAGGAATTGATGTCGCCAGAGAAGGAGCTGCAGTCGCCGGAGAAGCAGCCACCGTCGCCGGAAAAGGTAAGGTTTTGCTCGGTTTGACCACGCACCATCGGTTTCGGGCCATGGAACTAGTGGTGCACCGGTTCGTGTACGGCCGGTTCTGAGGCCTAGAACCACCGGTTGTAGGCCTCTGAACCGTTGGTTCGCGTAAAGTTTCCAAAAAAACAGGGTTTTTTTTTATCTCTTTTTAATTATACCTAATTGCTTATTGTGATTTGTTGTTGTATAGCAGGGGACGAATGTCGCCCATGAGACTGAGGAAGCTTTTGCTACTGATTACAATAATTTGTTCTTCACTACCGAGTTCTATACACAAGAAATGTTGATTAAATGGGTGACGAAGACATGAAAACATAATGGTTTGGTTATCAACATAAGTCGGCGCGACAAAGTAAATAGTAGAAAAAGTCCTAGGATGTTTTTCCAGTGTGAGAGGTCGGGAAAGTATACTTCAAGAGTAGCTGATAAAGACCGTAAACGGAAGTCTACAGGAACCAAAAATATTGGCTGCCCATTTGAGCTTCTCGGGTTAATGGTGGAACCAGAACAATGGAAGTTAGAAGTGAAATATGATATTCATAACCATGAGAGTTCAAAACAGCTAAACGGTCATTCTTTTGCTGGCCGTTTGAATGATGAAGAGATGGAATATGTAGAACGAGCGACCTACATTGGTACTAACCCCAGAGATATACTAAATGGTGTTAAGAAGCTAAACGAAGATAATGTTTCTTCTATGCGCACCATCTACAATGCACGACAAAAAATCAGGGTTTTAAAGAAGGCGGGTAGGTCACAAATCCAGTTCTTGTTGGAGGAGCTTAAGTCACATAATTATTATGAATGGAATAAATCTGGTGAAGACGATGGACAAGTCATTACAGCTATATTTTTTGCCCATCCAGTCAGTGTTGACCTTTTACGTACATTTCCAACAGTTTTGATCATGGATAGTACATATAAAGTCATACGATATGGTATGTCATTGTTTGAGATAGTGGGTGTCACGTGTGCGGGTTTGATATACTGTGCGGCATTTGCTTTCATGTCCGGTGAAAAGTTAAACAACTTCAAATGGGTGTTAGAGTGTTTGAAGTCGTTGATTTCCGTTCACGGAATTGAAAAATCTCGTGTTATTTTGACCGACAGAGATTTAGCGTTGATGAATGGCATAAAAGTGGTATTCCTAGAGACAACGCATATGTTATGCCGCTGGCACATAACCCAGAATGTTCAGGGGCAAACAAGAAAATATTTCCCCGAGAAAAGTGATCATGTGAAGTTTGTTTCTGCTTGGAAGAAGATTGTGTATGCAGCATCAGAGATTGAATTCGATCACGCCAGACGAGACATGCTATTGGAGTACAAAGATTATCCTCTTGCAATTGAATACACTGAAAAATCATGGCTCGATAAGTACACAGAAAAATTCGTTGTTTCGAGGACGAACAATAACTTGCATTTGGGACATTGCACGACTGATCGCATCGAGAGTGCTCATTCTAACCTAAAGTGTTACCTACGTACAAGAAAATTAAACTTTGAGTTATTTTGGGGGAGATTTCATTCACTAGTCGAAATCCAACATGTTGCCATTAGGTCGTCGTTTGAGAAGAGTCGTTACATAGCGCTGCATAAGTTCGCCGACAAACTATTTGATGAAATTCGAGCCAAGGTTTCCCACATGGCGTTAGAACTATTTTTCGGTGAAGTAGAAAAGGCCGAAGATAACAAGATGATCGCTATCAAAGATGGGTCGGATGTTAAACACAATGACGTCTTTATATGCAGGATAAAATCTACCCATGCTACACCTTGCTACCACCACGTCCGCAAGTGGCGTAAAAATGGAAAAGCTGCATCGTTAGCGTTTTATAGCCACTGGACAAGGTTAGAAATAATGCCTCGTTCATACTATACGACCATGGAGATTCTCAAAGAAGATCTGCAAAAGCTAGTAATCGATGTTATGTAGACAAAAGACAAAATCCGTATAAAACACATTTACAAGAAATGGTTTGGAATTGTTTATCCTGAAACATCCTCATTGCTAGAGCCATTGGAGAAGCAGAAACACCAAGGTCGTTCGCAAGTTAAAAGAAAAATAGTTTTCGATACATCATCCACCAAACGGGACAAATGCCAATGGGAACTTGTGGATGATGCTGATAAGGCTAGTATTGACTCAGTGATGAACTCTTTAAAAGTACCAAAAGTTAAAAAGGGTAAAGCAGTTGCTAGTGCAAATACGATTCAGGCAGATGTGCCAAAAGTACGTCGTACTCATAGTTCTTATATTACCTCACTTGCTTACAATCATCTATTGGTGGAGTTAAAGAACTTATATACGACCCGAAAGGTTTTTTGCGTTGGTTTCCGATTCACTTCAATCCTTTTATATCGGGTATAAATGATGTTAAGGCAGATGGTCAATGTGGATATAGAGCAGTTTCGTTTGGGTTATATGGTCATGAAGAAGGTTGGCAAGGTGTTCGGAAGGCAATCTACGATGAAATAATGAACAACTATGACACATACAACAAGATATATAACGGTAAAGAAGAGTACCTGAAGGTTGTAGAAAGTATAAACTACTACGGCACACTAGCATCCCCCAAATATTGGATGACAATGCCGGAAATGGGCATTGCGATTCCAACAAAGTTCGAATGCATTGTTCATTTTGTGTCACTCGTGGGGTCTCACAAATGTAGTCAAACTTTTTTACCTCTGCGCGGTAAACCACCCATTATGACCCAAAGACGTGAAATTGGGTTTGGATTCGTTGATACTAATCACTTCGTCAATGTAAGTCATTCGATTTATGTTTTTGTTATTAATTACAATTGTATTACTCATTGTTTAGTTCTAATTCTAGTCTTATTAAACAGCTATCAATCAAGCCCATATGCCCTTGCGCACGCATACATCCTACGTGGCAAAGGTTGAAGAGTGAAAAGGGTACATATTGGGAGCTACCAATAGGTGGTCGTTGCAAAACATATATGGAGCTCGAAGGGAGAAAAGAAGTTGGTTCATTCCCAGAAGTAACTAATCTTGATGAATTTGTTTAGTCGATTTATGTCTTTTGGTCGGATTTACGTTGTTTAGAACTTTGTTTACTTTATCATAACGTTTTGTACTTCAATTGTTTGATGGTAATTCATGACATTTTCCAACTTATAACGATAAGAAACTCATCATTTCATAACTTAATATCAAACGTTAAAAATAAGTAACAATAACTTGAAAAAACAAGATTACATAAGTTAAAATTAAACATTTCAAATTAGTAACAATAACATCGCAAAATAGGGGTACATAACTTGAGATTAAACAGACACTTAGTCAAAATCGTAGCCTCCATTGTCGCCGAGGATACGCACTGTTTCCTCTTTTATGGAAATTTGAGAATGAACATATTCTGCCATTTCTAAAGACAAATAGTCTGTGATCATTAAACCAAACGAGTCGAATGCCTCATTCCTAACTTCTGGGGGCTCGTTAAACACCAAGAACATTGGTCCATTATTTATACACATGTACCTAGTGGCTACCTCCTCATGAGTACGAGATTGAGGCATTTGTCTAGACGTAGACATTTTTTCCGTACATGAAATACATAATACACAAAAATTCATCGAAAAACTCATCGGTATTAGTGTCCGGCCTTTTAAACTTCACGCGGTTTGCAGCCTTGAGTAGTTGAGCATCGTCAAACACACTCCACCCCATAAAGAAACAATTGAGCTAGACTTGAAGAAGAGTTTTGTGTGTTTGGTGTGTCAAACTTGGACCTCTGTATATAGAAATTAAAATATTTGTTTGGCGGGAATTAGATGGAAATAAAATACTAACATTCATAAACAAATAAAAAACTATCATTCATAATACAAAGAAAGTTTAACAAATCCTAAAAATGGATAAAAAACATAAACATGAATGAAAATATAGATCATAACATAGCTAAAACAAGTCCAATAATAAGGAAAAATAATCAAGGAGAGAAGAGCTGCAAGACTTGATCTCTCCACTTAAGCGCACCATTTTCCCCTCGGCCTACAAGCAACGTAACAATCGACCGAACAGCCTCTAGCAATCTGTCTTCCGTGGTGCGTGGTGGTGGACTAATAGTATGCTACCCATACTCATCCAAGTACCTCCAGTAGGTGTTCGTCGCCGACTGTCTACAAGTGGCGATGGTAACGGTCAACTGATCCTCTGAAAGTAAGTGCTGATGCCAATCTAGCCATGCGCTCTCTCGCCATGTGTACCTAGCCAAATCTCCCTTCTTATAACCCGGTCTGAGTACAAGTGGGAGTTTGGGTTCATCATGAACCCGGCCGAACTAGCGCATAACCCGATTAGGCATGTAACCCTCGACCGTGCTCATCATCCACAAAAGATAAACGATGGTGCGGATCTCCTACACGGGGAACTGAACTCGGATATCCTCGTATGGATCGAAAATGACCTGTTCTAAATAAAGTAAAACACTTAGAATGTTAAAAAATATATAACTTAGTATGAATATGTTACTTACTACTAAAATTTAAGCACTTACATATTTCTCCTTCTGATCTGAAAGAAGAGTACGCACAACCGATTTGGGGAAGATGTTTTGCCGAACAATCCGCTTGGTAGCCACTTCATAATCCTAGGCTGCCTCGCTACGTGGTCTGTGTTCTCGGAGTCTCTAAACACGGGGAAATGGTCATAAATCCAGTAATCTAGCATGGCTACAAATCCGTACAGGTTATGCTTCGATGCTTTCGAAGCATCACCCAAACCATGGAACAGGAATGCCAATGCACTCGTACCCCACGCTATGTCCCATTAACCGGAATCTATATTCTCCAACCCATACAAATAGTCATCCTTGATACTTTTCTGACTAGTATCCGCAAAAATAGTGCAACGAAATAAGAACATCAAGTATGCTCGTGATACCTGGCGGATAGTGTCTGCATCAGTCTGCTCGATGTAGCGACCCCTGGGGAAAGTCTCCCGCAGCCACTTAATCTTGAAGCCAACACCTCTAGTGGACTGTATCTCAGCACGGACCTCATCCACTGTCAACCCTAACATACTAGCGTAGTAGCTGTATGCCTCATCACGCGGAGTCGTGACTACATCCAAAGTCCGGCCAACTACAGGGATACCTATAATGCAGCTAACATCATCTAAAGTAATCGTCATTTCCCCAAACGAGAAATGGAACGTGTTGGTCTCCTGATGCCAACGCTCAACAAATACCTCATCAAGTACTAATTGCGTGAAGTACTGAGTTAAGTGAGCTATGAGAGGACTGAAAGGACTCCGCGCCAAGTGCCGCTGCACCTCTGGCTGAGCACTGAGGTCCCACATACGAAACACATTATAATGTGCCTGTATGCCTAACGAAGTACGACCCTGTTAATAAAAAACTAAGTCAAACATAAAATAAAAATATAACCTTAGACTAGACGTTTAATAATTTGGTACTTAACTATCTGATGAATATGTGATATGCCTCGTGTTCCTTGTAGTCAGGAAATAGAGGTATCTTGTTGCATTTCAGAAATGCAAACGTCTTTCGCTGCTCCTCAGTGTGTATCGCATCGATATGCTCTTCATCAATAGTATCCTCCTAAGGGTCCCTAGTAGCATCCACCCTCTCACTAACAGGCGGTGGATATATAGTAGTATACGCAGGGGATGGAGCACTGGCAGCGGGAGGTGGTGGAGCACTGGTGGCGGGAGGTGGTGGAGCACTGGTAGCGGGAGGTGGTGATCGGTGTACATGTGAAGTCTCGCGTTGTGAGGAGCCTCCACCTCTACTATCATCCACTGCTTCCTCTACAGCCTTCTCTTTCCTCTTGCCATGGTTGATTCGGCGTAAAAACCGATCAGATATGATCCTCTCCTCCTCCTCCTCCTCCATAAGACGTCTAGTCTTAGAGTCCTCTGATGAATCTCGTTCGCGCTTACCATCGCGGACCCTCTCATCCTCGACGGCCCGTACCGTATTTAGATTCTTCCCCGGGTGTGTCACCCGTGATCCCGGGGGATACGCCCTAGACCGAGGAAGACGTCGCTCCTCAATGACATCAGGCCTGAAATAATACAAAAAAATAAACGAAATTAATATTATACGATATAATCCGCAAACTTAAAGAAAAAAGCTACAAATCGAAATTGAACTTCCAATTGAAATACATATAACTCCCATATCGGTTTCCTTAAAATTTTGATTTTTTAATTTTTTTTTTTTGTAATTTTTAAAAAATCAATTTCTTAAAAAACTTCAAAAAAAATTTTAATTTCGTCTGTGCACCGTAGGTGCACAACAGTGCCGAGCTGCACAAAGCCCTCGTACCACTCAGTACGGGAGGCCTGTGCCACTCGGTATAGCCCTACGCACCGATGGTCCGCCTAGGGCAGCACCATCAGTGCATATGCCCATTACGGCCGATACTGGGCATACGCATCACTGGCGCTGCCGACTGGCCATTTTTCAGCCGACAACCGGGATGGAAAATGGCCCCTAATCAACCTAGTAAACCCTAAAATCAATCCTAATCTACCCTAAATTCAGACCTAAACCCTAAATTCATACCTAAATCTAACGTTAATCCTAAATTCAAACATAAATCTAAGTAAATTAATATGCAAAATTAAATTAGGGAACTTACGTAATTGGTGGTGGTGGGTTTTTGTTCTTCACCATGATGGAGGAGGAGGAGGAGTAGAAGGGGAAGAGGTAGTGGTGGCTCGCCGGAAAATGTTAGAGAGAGGTGGGAGTGTTTTGAAAGAAGAGAGTTTGAGAGTTTAGAGAGAAGTGAGAAAAGTGAGGGAAGTGAGAGAAAGTTGTAGGATAAAATTGTTGGATGGAAGTTAGTAAGAAAAATGACTTATATACCTACAAAAGGGTATTTTTGGAAGAAATTGGGTATACTTAGACACCTTTGGGTATACTCAAAATTGGGTAGACTTAAACCAGAACTGGGTATATATAGCTTGACCCTAAAATATATAAGCAAAACAAACAGTTCATTAATAATAGAAACCAAACTGAAAACATAGTTGTTCAACCAAATAAAAAAGAAAAACATAACAATGAAAATTCCAAATACAATCAAATGTAAAAAAAAACTAAGGAGCTTCGTTGTCGTTGTTCGAAGGTGGTGGACCTTGCAAGTGCATGTTCTCCATCATTTGTCGCATATATTCAGATTGTTCCGCTTGAGAGTTGGCAAATCGATCATTCCATTCATCTTGTCTATCATGCCGCTGGTCGTATTCACCATGCCACTGTTGTAATTGACCAAGTTGATCTTTCACCCCTCCCTGTCACTGTTGTAATTGACTAAGTTGCTCATTCACCCCTCGCTGCCACTGCTCGAATTGACACTGCCAGTTCGTATATTGACTATGCCACCCCGTCTGCTGAGTATCCGCCCACTAAGCATACTGCATTTGCTGCTCATGCGCTTAATAAGCATATTCGCGGTCGGAACGTCCTTCTTGTCGCGATACTCTAGAAGAACCACCAGGAGTAACTGGATTGATATGCGACTGATTGTTTTGCTGAGGGTATTGAGGAGGTGGATTTGGTGGGTTGGTAACACCGTTCACAGCCCATATATCATCAAACAAGTGCATATGGCGACTCCATGCCTGCCATTTTGATATCAACTCTCCATCTTAACTGTATATCTCCTACAGTTTCAAAGAGTTTCTACCTATAACACTACTTGGCCTAACCATGATCGGAGTGTATGTACTCAGATCAACCCCTTTCGTAACAAGCAAATAACTCAATATCATCCCACAAAGTAGTTTATCCCCCCCCCCCAATTTTCATAGCCATATTTCGAATCATCAAACTAGCCAAATTAATTCTTCCCTCATTTCGTACCATAAAAGCAGTTAAAATTTTTTGAATATAGGAAAGTTGCGAATCATTGTTACTAGGGGGGAATAAATAAATTGTTAACCATTTTCAAAGCTAATCCAAATTACCTTTTACGTTCGGAGTTTACCGTTAATTTTTGGAGCGTTCAAACCACAACTCAGAAGCTCTACTGCTTCATCGTAAGACATAGGCCAATCAGCACCCCAACCCGAACGAAGAAAAGAAATGGAAGCTAATTTTTCACCAGTATATATATCCCCGGTTGGAACAAAAAATATATCTTCAAAATCACTTTCAAAAAAACTATAGGCATCACCATTAATTATACACTTCATTCCTAAACCTCTACCATGTGAATCATTCTCAATAATATGTGCGGTGACATAAAAGTTTCGTACTAATTCGATATACAATTCACACTTAAATCTAGAAATATGCATCCAACCTACGCCATTATTAGGTTCAATAAGTCTGAATTTTTTTTGCATACCTTCAACTTGGATCAGTTCATCGTAATCCAAATACACACCCACATACATTTTGGTTACACCTCGTGGTGCTTGCAAATTACGCACGCGAATATCCCCTTCGCCATGATGTTCGATTGTCTGGATCTTCGATTCCTCCACCTCTTCATACCCCGAACTTCTTTCACCATTTGTCCTAACTCAATGATTTAGTATTTCAAGATAATTTAACACGGTCCCATCAACAATAACTACAGAATCCTTATAAATGTTCTTAACTTCATTTCTTAGAATTGTTTTTAAGATTCTTATCATTTACAATATCTACACGTTTATGAATTATTATTATTATTTTGAGATGAACAATATTTTCTCACATATTGATTTTGATTGGCCAAACATCACTCAATAACCATTTCAATATTCGATAAACCAAATGCGTATGGTTTCTTGTTAACGAGACTATATTCGTAACTATATGGATGAACAATGTTTGATTTATCAAAGTAATGTGATCCGTTAAAATCATTCTACACGGATTACACAGATCAGAGTGAACATACATATTAAGATTTAAATTACGTTCATTGATTCAGTAATTTTGTCAATGACTTATATCAAAACACTCGTGAAGTGTTGGATTTGTGTTTTTAGACATAACATAAGTTTGTTGTGCGTTTCAAATCATCTCACATGTAATTGGTTTAATTTGTATAGTAAATAAAATTTTGTAAATTTTATATGAAATTTCGTAAAATATTCAATGAGTTTTAAACAGGGTTGTAATACTTTTTATATCATGTAGTTTTAATTTAAAATATTTATGGGTCCAAGCTAAACACCTGAAATACTATCGGACTACAAATTAAATATGGTTAGTTATTGGTCCCCTCAACATCTCACTCGCCTTTTAATATAAGTCATTGATAAACTACTCAGTCAAAACACAAAATTTACATTTTAGTAGATGTGTTCACGCTAATCCGAGTAGACGCTAATTCGAGTAGAAGGATCTTATTAGTGGAGAAGGATTTCAACCCATCACATTACTTTAATGAGTGAAACATTGTTCATCCATATAGTTTTAGATAGCTTACCATTCAAACTCTCTTTCCTACACATTTCAACATTGGTGGAACTCTTTCCTACACATTTCAACATTTGGGGAACCAAATGCTTATAGTTAGCATTGACAATTCACTGCTTTTCTTACATAATCCACTATCCTCTTCCTGAGAGGCATGTGTGGATGAATTTTGTTTTTCATCTTCTTTCATAACTAATGTTTGATGAAAAATGGAATTAACCCTCTTTAGACTAAGGGACTTAACCATATTTAGCTTCTTCTTCTAAGTTATGCTATTTCAAATGGATTGGATAAGTAAGTTGGTCACATCATGAGAATTGATCTGAAAAAATAACCCAATTGGAAGAAAAACTAAATTTGGTTAAACCTTTTGGCCGTTAAAAATAGTAATGAAAAATATCAAAAATAAAATTTATAGACAAGTGATACTCTTTAAGACCGGGTAGTTTGAGAATAAGAGTGACCTGTCAATTCTCTATCATGTAAGCATCATAGAATGTTCAAGTGATGCGAAGACGTTTTACTCTCACCAAGATGAGGAGAACTTTATGTTTTTGGTTGCTAGAATGTTCAAATGATTATTAATCGGTATTTAGAGGATGTAAATCAATATTTGAAAGTGGATGATTTCTAAGTTGTTCACAAGAGTTAAATGTATGTTTAATGCATTATAAAATTGGTTTTCTAAGATATGTGACTCCACAAAATACTCTTATTTAGTGATAGTAATGTTTTTTTCTCCTTTTGTTTTCCAATTATATTCCCACGAGCGCAATAATATAGATTTTGCTGTTTTTTTATAAAAGATTTTGTTGTTATTGTTTACTTGTGTATGTTTATGTACTCTCTCAGCATTATATCACTTGTTTCATTTTCATTGTAACATAAACCTACAATAGTTGAATCTATCAACATTCTCATTAGTTATTTGAGTGCATATCAATGTAGCTTTTTGGGATTCGAAATAAATTTTGTTGAAACAGTTACGTTGTATGCAAGATCAAATATCCTGCAAATCAAAGCATACATAATGCTACCAATAGTAATTGTATAAATTATTTCAATCATGTACTTCTTATATATGGCTTTTGTTAGTGCTTAGATACCCTTACGGTATGTTCCTCTTGATATCAACACCGAGTATTCACTTAGTCTATCCCATATCTTTTATCTTATACTCTCTTTTTGACAAACTCTTTACAGTTTCAACTTCTTCATGTCTCCTCCAAGTACTAGCACATCATCCACATACAATCATCCACATACAACAACTGACACAACTGTGGTAAAAGTTACAAATATCTTTAATGTTATTCCTAAAAAATAAAAGAATCAAATCTTCTATTTTACTGCTTTGACGACTATTTCAGCCGATAAAAGAGTCTTTCAACAAACACACATCACCATTATCTCCTTTTTAAACCCCTTATGTTGACACATGTGAATTGTTACTTGAAATTCAACATACATGAAGGAAGTAGGAACATCCAATTGATATAATTCAAGATCAAATCCAGCAGAAATTAATAGTATAATGTTTGTTTCACAACCTACAAAAAAATATCATTAAAATCGACACTCTCTTTTTGCGTAAATCCCTTAGCCACAAAGATAGCCTTGTATTTGGATAACTCAACACAAGGAATCATAGTTTTAAATAACGTTGTCATGACACCTGCTACAGGAGATAACATAGGAGTCTGAATAGAAAAACACGCGGCGCAACGACGTTACGAAGTTGTAGCGGCGTTATTCCATTGTCTGACTAATTATGTTTTTATCATATACACTAATCCTAATAAACTAAACTGCCAAATTCTTTATAATTAACCTATTAAATGTGAAGTAACTGTTACGACTAAACTCACTAATTCATTATGTATAGAATATAACTCTATAATTTTATATTTAAATTTCAAACAGTATTACAAAACGACTAACTTATATTAAATATAAACTAAATACTATTTTATTCAAATGCACAATCAATTTATTTATATGGATAAAAAACTATTCAATTTCTAAATCGTCATTTTTATACTCAATATTGATAAAACAATTTACTACCCACACGTTAAATATTCGTATTTTTCTAATGCACACTCCTTTTCATATTTGAAATATCTGAAGCTAAGATTTTATAATATTTTTATTCACTTTTGGACTAAATTTCTTATTTTATAATAACTTTCGCTGCAACTCTCGACGCATCACCGTAACTTTTTGTCCCCTCGTCATCGCGGGGTGTCGCCAAGTCGCTTAAAACTATGGCAGAAATATATGAATTCATTTTGAATATACAATTACTCCCAAGTAGCTACTGACCCTTCAGTTGCTTCAAAATTTAGTATATAGTAACAATAGTAAGTACAACATATAAAAAATAATAGCCAATTTTCATCATCTTTACAACTAACAATAGTAAATACAACAGGAAAAATAAGTGAAAAATATATTAAATTAGTATTATATGTACCTCGTCTCAAAATATCATTTCTTGTGTCTCGTATGAATCAATTTTAAGATACTATCTCTCGCATGTTTCATGTATATAATATGCCGGTCTCGCATATATGGTATACAAAGATAGTCTCACATTAATAAATAATAAGAAACATAAAAAATGAAACTTACAATCTTTACCATATTTTACTATGCTAGAAGGTAATACTCCTCTATGCTTGCCTAAAAAACAAGACTCAAATGCTATGAAATACCGCTTATAGTTGTTTTCTGGAGTATACTCCAAATTACAGTCAATCGTAATTTCACGACTCTTCAATATTTTGAAGTATCATCTAACTAAATTAAACAAAGGCGAACAATGTCCGAAAACTCCCCTCCGACATAACGACATATAACTAAGCTTAGAACTGCAAAACATTGATAAAAAACTTGTTTAACATCTGTAATAGAATTAACCCAACCATAACTACTTTCTCCACCAATTAATTAACCAAAACTAATCCCAAATCTCTTAATGAAAATAAGCAACAATAAAAAAATCAAAACGAGATTTATTTTACTTGTAAAAAATCATTCGAGGTGAAGAGTAAAAACAACGACTTACCTCTTATATTATTATGATAAGTTGAGGGTACATGTATATCAAATTAAATCTAGTTAATATTTACAAATTAACCAACAATTCCAAGTATAATATAATAATAAGAAGATAAACAAAAGTTAAAAATATCGACAAAAATACTGCATTGTTTCATCAGCGGTTTTTCTCGATCCATCACACCATATCACAATCCAACTGCTCATATGGAATTCTCAAATATCCCAAACATACCATCTAATATTTAGTAAAAAAGAACATTGTTTCCACCTCGATCAGACCTCTTTTGCGTGGTTGCACTCAAAAGATCCAAATATAAAATATACTATTTATTCTTGTATCTTGTGCGTACGGCTGTCTTGTATCTTACCCAATATAATCTTACCTAGATAAAAACTATAATTTATAAAATTGGACGTAAATTTAGGTTAGATTCTAACAATTTTGAAAAATATAAATTAAAAGTGATATAAATTATTAATCAGATCAAATTCAGATGAATAACTAATTTTATTATTCATATGATGTAATGTTTGGAAGAATGTACTATATGGTTTTGAAAATATTTAAAGTATTTTTGTTCACACAATAGTTCATAAATTTACATTATATAAATATTTTATTAAAATATGTTTTAAATTTACTTTATATTCTTTCATGTAGGATTTCTTCATGATCTGAACCATGTTAAGTCTCTTGTTGTGCGCATTTACTTTATATTCTTTCATGTTAATTGTTTTTTGAAATAAGGTAAGAGTCAAAGCTCGTATTACCTCATACGACCTCTCGAGTATATTTTTATCAATTGTTGGTCACTGCTTCGGTTGAGGTGGCTAAGATTCGGCCTTGCAACTCTGGTTAGGTCTTGGTCAAATCTTGTTCGAATATTGATGGTTTTCCTAAAAAGTGGTGCGGTGAGTGTGGAGATAGAATATCAATATTAGATGTTGGTGAAGAAGACAAAATAGAAAGATGAAGATCCTGGATCTTGGAATAAAGTCAAGTGCAGTAATAGTAATGGATTCCTCGAAGGAAGTATTAGATTCAAGCTATTTACTAGATGGATGTGTCCGTAGTAGAATGGGTATCTAGTGTGGGGAATGGATCTGTTGGGATTCGGCTGGAGGCAGTTAATGTCTTGTCGAAACAACTGGCGATTCGATCCAAAAAATACCTGAAGAGGTTTAAGACTGATAATGACGTAATATTAGTGAACCACACATTAACTAGGTATCGTTCTAAATTTGGTATGTATAGGTACATAATCTAGAAAAGTACCTCAAAGAATATAATAGATGATAAGATGAACTATAACTTACTTGGAGTAATGGTTATGCTTCTGATAGCTGGACAGAACAAGAGATTGAGTGAATGAGCTATTTTGGACAGCTAACATCGTCAAGAGGAGCTCCTGGACTTCCATTCGTCATGAAGATGTAATAGGTCCCCGAGGCAGAGCTGGAGTTGAGATGAAGTTTGAACATAAGTGTGGAGATGTGAATACCTCTACGGAAGCAATTTTCAAACTAGTTTTGGGTTTGGTGTTTGCAAAGGAAGTTCAATCATTGATGGGTTCGGGTCTTAATCTGAAGGTTGATGGGTTAAAGGCTTCATATGCTCAAATTATGAAGCAATTGTCAAGTGTTGCTCGATCTGATCTTGGCATAGGTCATATGGATTTTATTACCGCTTTCTTAGATGTAGAATGTCGAAAGATTGGTCTATTGGGAAGTATTGCCTCGATAGAGTTCGTAGACTAAATAGGAATTGATCACTCCAGATGTGCAGGTGGACATTTTGTCTCAAGTGAGTAATTGAAGCATCAGGGTAACAGATATTGGAGTTACTATAAGCCTAGGTAGAAAAATTTTAATGTAGGCTTAATGTAATGCGAAGCATAATATTCTTTTATAAATCAGTCTTCTATATTAATTCGATTTCCTATTAATTTGGTTTTTTTTTTATATTAATTAGATTTCCTATTAATTTAGTCTTTTATATTAATTAGATGCCTTAATTAATAGATTAAGACTTATCATATTTGGCTATGAATAGAAGAAGATGTAGCTTTGAAATTTGTGAGGAGACGATATGTAAGCTGCATATTTCCTCGGAGACAGAAACTAGTTTTAGGTCTTTTGAGAGATATGTTAGGTGAGAGATAAACAATAAAGAAACGATTCTCTTAATCACGAGTGACTGAGTCCTTTTTGTTTGAGAGTATTTCTGTAACATACTTATATATAAAAGAAGTATTCGTTTCCCGTGCATATAGGATTTCTTCATGATCTGAACCATGTTAAATCTCTTGTTGTGAGATTGTTTACTTTATGTTTTTCTTGTTACCTTTGTTTTTTAAATAAGGTAAGAGCTGAAGCTCTTATTACCTCCTACTACCTCTCTAGTAGGTGTTTGCAATTTGTCGGTTATAACTTCGGTTAAGGTGGCTAAAATTTGGCCTAGCGAGTCTTGTTAAGGCTGGATCAGATGTTGTTCGGATATTGATGGTTTCTCTAACATAAAGCAATAACACAATCTAAAGAAAAAACTAAATATGGTTAAGCTCTTTAAACGTAAAAAAATAGTTATAAAAAATATTAAACATAAGATTCATACACAGTTGACATTTTTCAAATGCAAATCCAGATTTTTAAGAAAACGAGTGAACTGTCAATGCTCTCTTATGTAAGGATATATAGGGTTGTAGTCTTATAGACATGAATGATGAAATTGTAATTAAACTGTACTTAAGCGATCAAAATCAATATGTGGGAGTGGATGATGCCCAAGTTGATCAAGAACTCAACCTATTTGGCATTCATGTTCCTTAAATGGTTTTCGAGTTAAAAAAGAAAAATTATTTTTTTATTTATTTTAAAAACAAATCGTAAAAATGTGGACATGACATACGCTAGTGATTGTTTAGAAGAGTTAAAAATATGATTAGGTCATCTTAAGATGGTTTTTCAAACAAATAAAGTGAAAAACGATTGGATCCATGTCACAAAATACTATTAGGTGGTGATAATTATCACTACTGGATAAACTTTTTTTACAAACCCCACTTTGCGGTTGTTAATGGGTTAGAAGTAGAAACACGTAATACATTTACAACAAAGCGTGTTTTGTCATATTTAATGAAAAGTTGGTCAGTTTTTATAACGAGTTACAACAAATGTACTATTTGGTTACACAACCTATTTTGTTGAAACGGATTAGCAACACACTTGTTTTATTGTTTTTTTATAATTTTTAAATTATATAATATGGTGTCCCAACCCAATATACTTGAACCCTCATATGCTCGAACTACTCGTTCTTCCATAGGAGTTTCGATACCAGATTCAATACACATTCATTCCAAATAAGATTCAACAAAAATACTTGCTACAACTTGTGCATTGAGTGTAGTCCGATGAGAAAAATCAATATCATAATCTCTCAATTCAACAAACCACTTTCTCATCCGACCTGATACATCTAGCTTTTGCGGAATAGTTTTGAAGTTAGAAAGAGGTTTGAACGACAATAAAGTGTGCTTGAAAATAGGGTGTCATTTTTTTGGTTGCTATCACAAGGGTTAAAGTGAAATATTGTAATTTGAAATACTTTTATTGAGCATCTAATAGAGTTTTGCTGACATACTAAACAATACGACGGTAACCATCAACTTCCCGAACCAAAACTGCACTTACCGCGTAGTCAGATACTACCAAGTAAATGTAAACCCTTTCACCTTTAAGTGGTTTGGTTAATGTATCTGGCAAAGACAAGTGTTCTTTGATCTTATTAAAACCCTTAAAACGATTCAGTGACCAATTAAACTCTTTAACATTTCTCAAAACTTGGAAAAAAAGTTCATACTTATTTGAATACCTAGATATAAATCTGCTCAAAGCATCCAATCATACGGTCAGTATTTGAACTTATTTAGTAGATTTGGAGAGTCCATAACGAGCAATGCACTTATTTGCGACATACCCCAAAAAATTCCCGGATCGTACTACGAATGTGCATTTCTTTGGATTTAACTTCAAAATAATAACTTTCAAATCGGAGAATTTTTTTGAGATCAGACAAGTGACCCTAATCCCTTAAAATATTTACATCGTATCATCAGTGTAAATCTTAACATTTCTTCCAATCTTACTAAGAAAATATCTATTCATTAGAAATTGGTTAGTAAGTCCAACATTCTTCAAACCAAAGGTCATAAGCTTATAACAATGGGGACCTTTATCATTATTGTTATCGCTTATTGGCTGCGATATTATCTAATGCTTTAGGGCAAAAAAAGTGGCATAACATTCTTTAGCCATTTGTTGCATGCTTCAAACAACTTTAACGTGGCGCCCAACTGCATCTATTCAATATATTGGTGAACTGTTAAAGCAATAACATGCATTCTTGATAACCAGGATCTACCAAAGATATCATTTTAAGGAGTTAGACCACCAACCAAAAAATAAGTACTATAACTATATTTTTAAATGATCATTTTCCAAGAAAGGTTTCACCTTCAAACTCCCAAACAAACCTGTAGAGCTCCATGCAAATCCTACTATGGTTCTATTTGACCAAAGAATAACAAATGGGTTTTTAATTTTCTTAGAAGTAGGTGCGTGTATCAATCAAAATCATTTGCATTTCCATTCCTTCGAATTTTGATTGCTTCAAATTCAACACCAATCACCACAACATCCTCATGTGGCCTAGCAACATCGCTCAGATCATCCTCATCGAGTACAATAAATGGAATTGGATTCTGATACAAATGTGTAGACATATTCCCTTATAACTAGGTAGTGAAGACAATTATGTACCTCTTTCGAGAATAACTCAAGGGGGCTGATACAATATCCCCCGGAAAATTGTCAAGGATTTAAAAAAATTGACACAATTCAGACACCTTCCTTTTCTTTTCACGTATCATCACTTTACTGTTTTCTTGTTTAAGTGCTATTTCTATGTCTTCCTTCCGTACAACAAATTTTCCCACTAGTGGTGGTAATGATCTATTTCCCACTTGTGCTTTAACAAAATTTCTTATTTTTCCAATTTTATCCAAGTTTGGATTTCTTGCTTTAAAAGAATATAATAATTGGTACAATGCCCAAATCGGTATGATACATGTTGAACCGAGTATTCCGATTTTCCCTCGGATTTTGAATGAATGATGGCCCTTGAAACTGTAAAAAATTATTTGCTTTATCATAAATGGTTAAAGCTCTTTTAGTTAACTTTGTAAAGTGATAATGCTGAACCCACTGATTTCTCTGAGGTCTAAATTTTTGTCCCTTGAAGTAATGGCTAGCCTTTACTCGAGGATAATTATGTATGGAATCCTTTGGGCGATTACTTGTTGTAGTTCGATGTTAAGAGTCATAAGAACCACTTATGTATTAAGTAGGAAACTTCAATCTCTTCATTTCTTCTACTGTAATTTCTTTTCAATTTGTGACACTAGCCCTCCCCTAGCAAAGATCCATTATCTAAAAGTAGCTATAGCTAGTTGTTCAAAGTAGTTTTACAAACCATATTTAGTTTATATAAAATGGTTGGTATATTCCTTCAAGTTGTTGCCAAAAAATTGTTAACAATGGATTATTGTATCTTTATTTCCTCTAAGCTCTTTGCTTTCCATTAACTATCTTTAGAAAACCATCTTGAACATATCAAAATTCTTGACCGCCGTTGCAAAAGTCAATTATACCACTTTAATGAACTGTCCTTAAAGGTTTGGAAAACATCCCTGCACAAAAACTTATCATCTTCGTCAAAATTAAACATATAACTCTTGAATTGTTCGAGGTAGTTATTCAGATCTTTGATCCTATCGAACTTATCTATTTTTGAAATATCAAACTGCATGGGCTAATGGTTAGACAAAATTTCTCGAGATAAGAGCGACTACCTTTAAATGTATCTTTGGCTAAAAGTGTTGCATAACATAGTCTAAAAAATATATTGTAACATATTTATTGTATAATTTCTAAATCAAAATTTAAACGCATATATTCTCTTCGAAAATTTCTAAACGCATCCAACTATATATTTTTGTTCATACAATATAGCTTGAAAAATTATGGTATATATAATGTGTATGTTAATAGTAATTGATAAATTATGTCTTCGATGAAAAATGACTGCACATTAAGTACGTATTGTTGTTACGCATTACTTGGGGTTAACTAAAATTTGTTTTTCTTAATGTTTGTAGTATACTAATAATAAGAATTGGTACCCAACCAACCGTATTTTCAGGGGGATTGTGCAACAACCCCTCACTAAGTTTATTATCTCATCTCTCATTGCATCTAGACAACCATAGTCCTTCACACTTTTAGAGTTTCTTGTCATATTAAATTGTGGATGTAGCTATCAAATGATTAGATGTTGTAAAAAATACGGTTTTGATGTTATATTTGTACAACTACATCTTCAATAAATTATTCTCCATCTATTAATATTGCTAACTCAATTTCATCGTATGATAAATAATATAATAATTAATTGCCAGTTTATATATATATATATACGTTCAAGATATTTTACTTGTGAAATAAAGTTTAAAATCACATCCATAATACAAATAAAATACATGACATGTACTTCTGAAACAAAGCTTAAAATCGTAGTCTTTAGATCTATTAAATTTATGTAGTATTTGGTTAATTTTGTCTATTTTTACCTCTACGGAATGTCCTGCTATACCTTCGAACTTTATCTATTATTTATTTAATTTTTTTTTAAAATACATATATTTAATGTTTTTATCTTGCATTTAATAAAAAGAATTCCAAAACCCTAATTGAAATCTATTCTCCCAAATTTAGAGCTCAAAAATCTTTATAACAAGATAAGATTGTTGGAGAATTAGGTTGATGATTTTTTGTAGTGTTTAATTTGAAAAATGTGTTGTGATTTTTAAAACCTATTTACCTATTGTGTTTGTCATAATTTTTGTGAAATTTGCAAACCTATTGATGTATTTTCTTAAAATTTAAAAATAGAGGTCTGACTCTGTCCCTCTAATAAAACGCATGCAGCTAAGGGGGAACATTGACGTCAAACTGGGTTAATCTTAAATTCCCATAATTTTTGAAATTCGTTTTGACAAGTTGATACAAACACTTTGTTTTAAGTATATAGGTATGTTAGTAGTGTTGTTTATGTAGTTTCTAGTTAATCATAGATGAACTCCATTCTACTATTTTAGTAGTGTTTTTAAAATTATTTTTGGTTAAATTAGAAGATGATCAATAAGAAGTGTCGGGATGGTTATATATTTTTTAGATTAGTATTGATTATTGGATTTGTTACTGAAACATAGTGATTCTATAGGTTAATGAACCAAAACAATGAGTTTAAAATTCATCTTTGTGATAGGTTGTACAAGGCTAAGAAAGTTGATTTGCTTAGGAGCTATTTTGACGACGACGATCCTAACCGATCATCTATCAACTGAACGGTTTGCTTCCGATTCAGATTACAACTGCACATAGTTGGCAAATCGTGTATCAATTTTTGTTTTTTTTATATTCTAGATCGCGAATCTTATCGTATCGTAAGATATAGTAATCTATTAAAAAATATTATATATATGTATGATATAACATACTGTTAACTATATCTTGCTATTTGTAATGTTAAAATGAGTCTTCCTAAGTTTAAGTTTGAATTTAAACTAAGCATAAAAAGGAATGGATTAGATATGTTATATACATAAGTTCTTATGAGTATAGTTGGTTACCGTGGTAGTAGTAGTTGGTTAGGTATACAATTTATAAAATTTAAAACAGTAGTAGTTGGTTGAGTATGAAAGTTCAAATTTAAAACTGTAAATTACGATTATATTTCATATATATATATATATATATCACAAAATCTATAGTCAGAAAACACAGTTTCTTCCTTTTTTGTACGGTACCTATCTAATCAGACAATAAGGGTAATTATCGTACGATAATACAATCCAACGATATACATCACGATACGTATCGCTGAGGGTTCAAAATACGATATGTATCGTGATACCAACGATATGTATCACGATACCAAAAATTATGCAACCGCATCACAAAGATGCATTTGAAGCAGCTTGATTTTTGTTCGTTACCTGTAAAATAGTATTCTACATTTCAGTAACAAATCCAAATTCGAATATCCAATTGTTTAATTATCAATATGATATAAACCATAAAATATAAATAAGTACTAAATTTGGTTTCATCCCATTAACGAAAATATTTAAAACATAAACCAACATAAATAACATCGTATGGAATTCTTCTTTTTCATATTTTCTATAACCATTCTTTTGAGGCTCTCTTGCTTTTTTTTCCACGTAAGTTGTGCTATTTTTTTCTACCGGATCGGATAAGGAAATGGTAAAGGTAAAGTTGTTGAATTCAAACATTATATTTGTCTTCTTGTTAGTCCATTCAGTCCATTCATATTTAGTCACTTAACAATTAGTGACTTTCAAGGTCTAATAGCATATACTACTCGATAATAAAGTAGATCATAATAGAAAAATTAAAATTTTAGGTTTGTTTTTTTTTAATTGGTCAAATTTTAAAATGTTAGAAGTTATTAAATGTGCGCAAAAAAGAAAGTAAAAAATACAATAGTTTTTTCTATTGTATTTACTTTGTTTTAGTAGAATATGTAAAAAAAGAAAAAACCTATTTCAAACAAGATAAACACTTTTTAAATAATATGATACAATTTTATTTTATGATCCATCTAAAATTTTATATTTACTTATTTATTTATTTAATTACAATACTCCGTGGTTAGATGTTCAATGAATAATTATAATTTAATTATATATAAAAAAAGTAAATTATACTTTCTAATCCATCTAAAAGTTGTTATATGTATATATATTAACTTTTAGATGGATTATGTAAAATTAAAAAAAAATGTATCCAATTATTCGTAGTCAAATTATTTTTTGGCGGGTTTGAAAGACGTTTTTTTTAAAATACTTTTGTAAAAAAAAATATAACTCGAATAAAAACATTGTACTAATTTATTTTATTTTTAACATAAATTTAATAGAATTAAACATTTTAAAATTCCAATTTGTTTTAATTAAAATTTTATAGTAAATTTCATATTTATATATTCATAATATAATATATATATATATATATATATATATATATATATATATATATATATATATATATATTTAGATAATGTATTTAAAGATGTTATTGTAAACTTGTCAATTGTTATATATTAAAAAAATAGTATCAAGATGAACCGGTATATTTGATGAAATTTTCATTACAATTGATTTTGTTATTAGACTTTTTAATACATAAAATTTAATAATAGTGGTTAAGTCGTCTAACAATTTTATAATTAGTAAAAAAAACGGTTAAGTATACTAATAAAAAGGATAATAAAGAAGATATATATTGTATTAAAAAAAAAGATAAGTTTAGACGTGATTATTCATTCCATCCTTTTAAAAACAATAACATACAGAAATCACAAGTGATAAAGTTTTTTGGACGTAAAAGACGTTATAAAATATAAATTTCATAAAATGGTGATTCAAACGTAAAATTTGGTTGTTTAAAAAAATAATGAACAATTAATTTCATCTAATGTTTTCTCATCAGCATCCAAACCACAAGTTATTGGTTTCCTGAATCCTCAAATGGTTATCTATCTCTATTTAGGTGATCCAAATAGGGGAAAGAGCAGAATGTCTAAAATATTCAAGAACTCAACCTCGTGATTATCTGAGTTTTTTGAAGAAGTTTTTGAAAAAAATGATATTTTTGGATATAAAAAGACTTAATAGATATGTAGACATCATAATAGTTGTTAGTATCACAATACGTATCGTTGACATTTCTATACATATCAATTTTTGAACCCTCACCGAAACGTATCGTAATGTACATCGCTAGGGTTAGATTATCCGATGATAATTACTTTTACCGTACGATAAAATAGGTATCATACGATATATAAATATCGTTCGATTAGTGAATTACAAAAAAACTAAAAAAACTTTTGTATTGCTATTTTCCTCTCAAGCGGGAGATACAATGTTTTCTGACTATAGATACTATAATTTATGATATATAAAAATAAACGGTAATTTACAATTTTAAATTTGAATTTTTCAAACTTAACTAACTATTTTGATAACCAACTATTTTGATAACCAACTATAATTATAAGAAACTTATATATAATATATCTATTTTTTATGCTTAGTTTAAATTCAAACTTAAATTTAAAAGGACAAATAAGAAGACTCATTTTAGCATTACAAATAATAAGACATGGTGAGCACTATGTTATATCAAAAATATATGTGGTATGTTTTCAATAGATCACTGTATCTACAATATGATACGATTTGCAATACACGATATGAAAAAAAAAATCGATACACGATACGCTACACAATGGACATTACAAACACTAGTTAATGATCGTTAGAAGAGTTGAATGCATGTTTATAGGATTTTAAGATTGTTTTTCTATGAGATGAAGCTAAGAACAAAGTTAATATTTCTTTACGTTCACAAAACACTCTTAGATTGTGATAATCATGTTTTTTGGCTTATTGTTTGTGGACTATATTCTTATGAATATAACAATAAGATTTTGTTGTTTTTTGCTCATAAAACATTTTTGTTGTTATTTTTATTTGTGCGTGCTATATATACTCTCACAACATTATACCACTCGTATTATTATTATGGTAACGTAACCTACAACAATCGAGCCCTTCAAATATCTCATTAGTCATTTGAGTGCAAGGCAATGCGACTTTGCAGATTCGACATGAATCTGCTCAAAATACTTATGATATAGGCAAGATCAAGTATCTTGCAAAACATAAAATTCATAACGACACCGATAATATTGGAATAAAGTATTTCGAGCATTTATTTTTTATCTTTTGCTTCAGTTGGTGCTTGAGTGACATTTAGTTTAAAATGGGCACCAACGAGATCTTTAACCCCTTTTTCTTTGGACATTATTTATATATTCTTGTTGAGATAAAAATATATACTCCTTCATCATGTTCCTCTTGATATCTATACCAAGTATTCACTTAGCATATCTTATATCTTTCATCTCAGACTCTTTTTTTGGTGGAGTCTTTAACGCTTTAATCTTCATCCTATCTCTTCGAACTGCTAATATTGTATCCACACACAACCTAAAGACTTGTCTCTCCATATGTGTTTCTTTATTCTAATAAACACAGTTGTGGTAGTAGTTACAAACATATTTATGGTACTCATAAACTTAAAAGAAATCGAATCTTTTATTTCAATGTATCGATGACTGTTTCAGCCCATCGAGCGGTATTTTTAACAAATACATATCACTCTCTTTCCTCTACTACAAGGAAGATATATGGTTATCAATGTTACATAAAACTTTAAAGGAGAACACTTTAGCATAAAACAATCTATTTTTGTTCAAAACATTACATGATTTGGACTGATTTATGTTAGGTTTTCCTAGTTCTTTCTTTGATTAACAATTTGATTAGTCGAACAAGTCATAATTATATATTGTGTTGTAAAAGGTAACATCCTTTTAACTATGTTGTATTTATTTTAGTAGTTGTTTCTTTGACTAGAACAGTATTGGATGGAATAAATGATAATTATTTGATTATGTGGAAGATTTTAGTGTTATCATATTCTGATGATATGTTTTAGGTACTTTGGAGGGTATCATGGTTATACTAAAATTGATATGGAGCTAGTATAAGCACGTGAATGAATGACTTTTTTAAATTTGACTAGCATAGTGGAGCAATTGCTGAACGAGTGTTGAATTTTCTAATTACTTTCACAGTATTTATGATTCTCCTCATAGCCCCACAAATCTTGTTAAGTAAGATGTTGCTACTTTCGATGGTTATTGTGTTTTTTGTTATTGCAGGTGTTAATTACACCAGGACATGTTGGATCATAAATTTGACCAAGTTAAAAGGTCTAACTCACTCAATAAGGCTCATCAGGAAAGCATCTTCTAGAAATAATGTTTTGTTTTATTTGTAGTGCAGGTTGTGTGTAAGACCATCTTTAGGTTTAGTACGAGAAACATTTTTATGTTAAGCGTAAGAAAATATTTTATATTGAGTGTAGTCTTGTGGTTGAGTGCTTATGTATTTATAAGCTCTTGGATGGTGGATCATTGTCTTCACTATGCTTCTAGAAATAGTATAGCTCTCCTACAGTATAGATAATCACAAAACACACTAACAAGTAAACTTAGGAAGAAAATTATAGTGAGAGAAACGAGAGACAAGAATGCTTTCTTGAGTGAACAAAAGAATATTTCTCTTATAGTGTGAGTTATAAAAGTGACTTGTAGTTTTTTTTCCATCTTTTTGAAAGTTGTTGTTTGTTTTTAGTGAGTGTTTTTAATATTTTCCGCCAACAAAGTGGTATCATAGCCACCAGCTCTAGCCAAATTTCGTTTTTAAATCTTCCACATATTAAAAGATTTGGAAAATGGTGTAGCATCCTTCCAAGTTTAACACTAAACAACAACAACTAAGATAATTTGAGTATCGAGATGAAGGATCTCCTTGGAGCACTTGATGTGTAGGATGTCGTACAAAAAGGCTTCAACGAACCCGAAGGCGAAGTTAGTCTTACTCAAGAGTAGAAAAAACTTTGAATATTTCAATAAAGAGAGACAAAAAACTTTCTTCCATCAAGCAAGCGTATGATGAATTACGAATCTCCTACAAATGAGTAAAAAAAGTGAAAAGGTAGATATTCAAAGATTAAGAGGTAAATTCAAATCCTTACATATGAAAACATCAGAATCTATTTCAGAATATTTCTTAAGATTAACAACCGTTTCTAATAAATTAAAAAGAAACGATGAGAAGTTAAAAGATGTGAGAGTAATAGAAAAAATAATTTGTTCGTTAGATCTTAAATTTGAGCCTACCGTCATGACAAGTGAAGAAACTAAATACTTGGAGGAATTGATGATTGAAGAACTCCAAGGCTTATTACAAGCTTATGAAGAAAAACACAAAAAGAAGCAAAAGATCACTAAGCAACTCCTTAAAGTATAACTCAATGACATGCATGCAAATCAAAGAAATGATAGAAGTCAACATGGCCGAGCAGAAGTAGAGGTCGCAGACGAGGTGGTTATCATGGTCGTGGACATGGATAGAATTATGACAATAATAATTCCAACTACAACTATGAGAAAAGAGGAAGTTCAACACAAAGTCGTGGAAGAAGAAATCTGAACACTTGGTATATTGACACCGGTGCAGGTAACCATATGTGTGGGAAAATAAGCATGTTCTTAGAGATTAATGAAGCAATGAGTGGAAATGTCTCTTTTGAACATGATAACAAAATATCGGTGAATGTAAAAGGTAACATTCTTATTAGGCAAAAGATGGTAGTCACCAAATAATTTCAAATGTTTATTATGTACCTAGCATGTAAAACAAAATCTTGAGTTTGGGACAACTCCTAGAAAATGGCTATGATATTCATATTTCAAAATTATAGCCTTTGTATGAGAGATGACAAATGAGATTTAATTACTAAAGTTCAAATTTCAAATAATCTAACATTTCCTTTGAATATTCAAAATGATGTTGCAAAGTGTCTTGAGGGTTGTTATGAAGATTCATCATGGCTATGACATGTTCGATTTGGGCATCTAAACTTTACAAGCTTAGAGTTATTATTCAAGAAGAAAACGGTGAGAGCGTTGCCATGTATTAATCATCCTAACCAACTCTGCGAAAGATGTTTAATTTGGAAGTAATTCAGAAAAAGATTTCCAAAGGAGTCAGAATCAAGAGCTAAGAAACCTCTCGTTCTTATTCATATCGATGTGTGTGGTCAATTAAGCCGAGCTCTCTAGGTAAAAGTAACTATGTCAATCTCTTTATTGATGTTTTTTCAAGAAAAACTCGGGTATATTTCTTGAAACGGAAATCCAAAGTCTTTGGAATATTTAAGAAGTTCAAAGCAGATGTGGAAAAAGAAAGCTGAATTAAGATTAAATCCATGAGATCTAACCAAGAAGGGGAATTCACATCCAACGAATTCCAAGAGTTTTGTGAAGCACATAGAATTTGTCGCCGCTTGACAGTTCCGAGATATCCTTAATAAAATGGTATGGTAGAGAGGAAGAATATAACAATCCTTAATATGGCGCAAAGCATGCTTAAAATTAAGAAACTTTATAAGGATCTTTGGGCGGAAGTAGTGGCATGTGCAGTCTACGTGTCCAACCGATCTCCAATAAGAAGTGTTTGAGGAAAGACACCACAAGAAGCGCGGAGTGGGAAAAATACCAAATTTTCCACCTGAGAGTATTTAGAAGCGTAGCTCATGTTCATGTACCAGAGAAACAACGAACCAAACTTGATGATAAAAACAAGAGTTAAATCTTTATCGGTTACGAATCAAGTTCTAAATTCTATAAATTGTACAACCCAAAGAATTTAAAGATTGATAAAGCAAGACGTATGATGATAAATAAGGAGAATGAGAGTTTGGGTCTCAAAGAAATAAGTTCACATTTTCCCAAAATTGAAGAAAATGAGCATACACTAAATGAGCAATCAGAAGAAGCTGCAACCCTACATGTTTCACCAGCATCAACTACTCATGGATACTCACATCCTTCATCATCGTCATATGGTAGTCAAAATGAGAGAGCTGTAGAACGTATAAGAAACCTTAGTGATCTTTATAAGGTAACCGAACCAATGGATAATCGTACACTCTTTTGTCTCTTTGCTGAATGTGAACCGGTGACATTTCAAGAAGTTACACAAGAGAAACAACTGAAAGACGCGATGGACTAATAAACTAGATCCATCGAGAAGTATGACACATGGGAAGTCACCTCACTTACCAAACGGTGCAAGACAATAAGCGTCAGATGGTATACAAAACAAAGAAAAATGCTAAGCGAGATATTGAAAATCAAAAATCGAGGCTTGTTGCAAAAGGCTATAGTAAAAAGGCAGGAATTGACTATGATGAGGTATTCACCCCTGTTTCCCGATTATATACTATTAGACTAATAATTTATTTAGCAGCTCAAAACAAGTGGATGATATAACAAATAGATGTAAAATCAGCATATCTAAATGGTGTCTTTGAAGAAGAAGTCTAGATTCGACAACCATTGGGGTATGAGGTCAAACGTCACGAAGATAAGATGTTGAAGATAAAGAAGGCTCTTTACGGGTTAAAACAAGCACAAAGGAAATGAAACAGTATAATCGACAAGTATTTCTGAGAGAACGGCTTCAACAATACGAGCCCTCTATTTGTGTGTCTTTACATGGACGATTTGATCTTCACTGGAAGTAGCCCAAGCATGTTCAATAAATTCAATGAAGTGCTGACAAATAAATTCGAGATGATTGACATAACCCGATAAGCACATTCAATGATCTGCAAAATATATCTTTAAGAAGTTTAAGATGGAGAAACATAACCCGATAAGCACATCCATGGAGTTTGAAATCAAAATATCCAAACATGAAAAAGGTGAAAGTGCAGATCCAACATTATTGAAAAGTTTGTTGGGAAGTCTACGCTATCTAACTTGCACAAGACCAGATATTCTTCATGCAATTGAATTGGTTAGTCGCTACATGCAATCTCCAACAACTACTCATTTCATGGCTACAAAGAGAATCATTCATTATCTGAAAGGTCCAATTGACTTTGTGTAAAAACTAGAAAAAGATTTATTATGACTTAGAATTTCAGTACAAGTTAAAGCTATATATATAGACTCTAAAAATATCTTATTATAATGCTAGTTTACTGTAATAAAATATAATCTGATAATATTTATAATAGATTACGTTTGAATATTGACTATAATAAATTATTTAATCAATATATATTATTATTATTTCCATTAACACTCCTCCTCAAGCTTGTGCGATAGGACTTGAAACTATCGTAACTTTGATAATATTTATAATAGATTACGTTTGAATATTGACTATAATAAATTATTTAATCAATATATATTATTATTTCCATTAACACTCCCCCTCAAGTTTGTGCGAGAGTACTTGAAACTATCGTAGCTTTGATAATAACGTTCTCTTTGAAACTTGAACCGAAGTACTTTAAGTGCAAGCTTGATCGAAATATTGAAATGAAATCACACTCCCCCTCAACCTGGAGCATATATATTAATCATACCCAACTTGTTACAAATATAAGTAATTCGTGATCCATTGAGCGCTTTTGTAAATATATCTCCTAGTTGTTCTCCTGTTTTGAGATATCTCGTATGAATAAGATTTTGTTGAATATTTTAGAGGATAAAATGACAATCAATTTCAATATGCTTCGTTCTTTCGTGAAAGACAGGATTAGATGCAATGTGCAGCGCCGGTTGATTATCACACCATAAATTCGCAAGCATGGTAGTCTTGATGCCAATATCATTTAACAACTGGAAAATCCAAATTATCTCACAAGTAGATTGAGCCATGGCTCTATATTCAGCTTCAACACTTGATCTCGATACAACATTTTGTTTATTACTCTTCCAAGATACCAAATTAGCCCCTACAAAAATGCAGTAACCAGTGGTCGATCTTCTATTAGCTTTAGATCCAGCCCAATTTGCATCTGCAAAACACTCTATATTTGTATGACCAATACTGCCATACCACAATCCTATTCCAAGATCTGATTTAAGATAACACAAGATATGTTCTAGTGCTGCCCAGTGATTAACTGTTGGAAAATACATAAACTGACTTACAATACTGACTGGATATGCAATGTTTGGTCGAGTACTGTATGGTAATTGAGTTTTCCTACTAATCGACGATAGTTTTCTGGATCACTAAACAATTCTTCGTCATCCTTCAGTAATTTCAAATTAGGAACCATTGGTGTATTACATGGTTTTGCTCCTAGCGTTCCTGTTTCCATCAACAAATCTTATTTGGTTGTGTCATCCGTAGGAAGATCTTGTGTCAAATGATCATCTTTTTCTATACTTCGTAAATATATACGAATCATTTTACTCCAATCTAAGTAATTGGATTTGTTCCATTTTTGTTCTATGATTTTTGTCATCATAGGAACCAAATGAGACATACTTTTCCTTTCCTCCATATAGATTTTTTTGTAGAAACCCTAATGGCTCTGATACCATGTAAAAACTAGAAAAATATTTATTATGACTTAAAATTTCAGTACAAGTTAAAGCTATATAGATAAGCTCTAAAAATATATTATTATTATTATACTAGTTTACTGTAATAAAATCTAATATATTAATATTTATAATAGATTACATTTGAATATTGACTATAATAAATTATTTAGTCAATGTATATTATTATTTTTGTTCGCACTTTGGATTACTCTATTAAATTTCTAATGATTACAATCTTGTTGGGTATAGTGATAGTTGATGAGTTCAAATATTTGAGTCATTGTGCCATGATTAAATCTGAAGTGCAATTCGGACTAAACCACCACAATAAAATTCTAAAGAAGACAAATGTATTAATTCTGGACTAAGCTAGTTGCTAATCACCTTAAACTATATTACTTATGGGTTCTTAAACTCGACCCGACTTCACGACCCGACGCAATAAGCCCATGAGTTAGTAATTAAGTATATATACCCCAACCACTTTCATTAATGAGGGTAATCAGAAATTAATTACTACTAGGCAACTTAATTATTTCTCTAGTATTCACACTAAACACAAAATACCACAAAATTACCAAAATACTTTTTAAACACTTTACCAAGATTACCCTCAGACATAAATAAACCACACCAAATTGGCGACCACAATGGGAGAACAACGGTGCCTGAATTTTACATTCAAAACCAACAAGCAAAGCAGTTCGGATGGATCCGAATGAGCAGAATGTTCCACCCCATAGATGGAAAGTGCAAGGGAAAACAAAAAATATACCATCACGGAGTGAGACCAACTGAGGGCTGAAATAAAAGCGTTGAGAGCGATAAAACAAGCAGAAAAAAGAATTAAGTAGAAATCCAGAGCGTCAATACTTCACCACACTGACAATCCTGAAGACAATGTGCAATATTTGAAGACTCATCTCAGCTAAAAAAAGACACACCGATATAAGTCTGTTGAGAGTTCTGCATTTGAGTCCTCCAGCAGTTCCTCAAATGAGTCAGAAGTTGAAGAATCACTATCTTCAAGTAGTGATGAAATGAGATCTAAAAAGAAGATAAAGTTAACCAAAAAGCATTCAAGAAAGTGCATGGCAGGCTCAAGAGGCACCATGGTAAGGGGTCAGCTCACAAGCATGTTGATCATTTGTTGATTGATCATTTTGCCTTTTAGTCTGAACCAGGTATTTTTGCAACCCCTAATGAAGATACCGTTTTCAGTCTTAGCAAGAATTGGAAGAAATACGATGGGAGTCGAGATCCGGAAAAACCATCTGGAAAAGTTCAAAAACTTCATGATGAACTTTGATGCCATGACAAGCTTTTGTGTAGAGCTTCATCCCAAAATTTCACAGGGAGTGCCGTTAAATGATATAATAGTCTTCCTCAGGGGTGTATAAGAAATTTTGATACATTATGGGTTGCCTTCCGGATGCAATTTGTTGGAAGTAAAGAACTAAAGGGTAAAAGGGACATCATTATCCATTGTGCTTAGGAACCAAATGAGTCCCTGAAGGATTACATAAGTCGCTTTATGAATACGAAGAATGGGCTAACAGATTGCTTTTAGATAAAAAAAACTAGTGCATTTATTCGAGCTTAAAAATAGAATTTGTGACATAAGGTATTAATAATAATTTCTTTTAATTATTCTAAATAAAAAATATATTATAAAAAATTAATTATAAATTATTAATATTATAATATATTTATTATTATATTTTAATTTTAATTATAATTAGGGGTGGCAATGGTCCGAACCGGCCCAAACCGGCCCGACCCGGCCTAGTCCGGTCGGGCTTTGTCCAACTCGAACATTTAACGGGGCGGGTACGGTTATACAAATTGTGACCCGTAGGCGGGTCGGGTCGGGTATGGATTTTTAATTTGTCCAACCCGACCCGACCCGCAAATATAAACTAGTATAAAAAATAAAAAAAATGTATTAAAAATAATTGTAATTTTGTAAAATATAACTAAAATAAATATAATTACTAATTACTAGAAGACTAACATTTATATGTATACATTTATAGTCAATAATATATTTATTAATTATATTCTTTTTCCATAAACTAATTTCATAAATTATAAATATATTTCTTCGCATCTTTGCATATATATATACATATATATACTCCAAATCCTAATTTCTAACTTTTCAAGTTCTTTAAATGTTTTTCTCTTCTGCTCTTATATTTTAGGTACATTGGTTTACAAATTTAAGTATGTCTTAAACTTTTGTTTTAAATTAAAAATAAAGTAAAATTTGAGCAGTCAGACAGGTTTGGTCAACCCGAATAGTAAAAACAATGTTTTCGCGCCGGGTCGGGCCGACCCGCGGACATAAACGGGACGGGCTCTGGTTCGAAAATATTAAACGTTGCGGGTCGGGCCGGGTTTGGGTTCGAGTAAAAAGAACGGGTCTAAGCGGGTCGGCCCGAACCCGGTCCGAACCCGGCCTATTGCCATCCCTAATTATAATCGGTTATTTAAGTTTGAAATTTTAATTTTTTTTACCATATTATTACAAAATGTTAAAAAGGAGACTTAGCATTTAGACTCATCCCAAAATACCCTTATATATACAATTCAGCAAACAATTAAAAGGGAGACTTAGCATCTAGAACTTATCCCAAAATACACCTATATATACAATTCGGCAAACAACTAAACCCATTATTTTACTTTTATTTTTTCCAATTTTGAAATTTTAAAAAGTTTATATCTTTTAAACCGTAATTAGAAAATATACCCGAAAATACGATCGGTTTTTTTAAGACGAAAAAAACTATTACCACTCATGATAGATTTTTATTTTAAAAAATGTATTTTACACAAATTTTTCATTATATGGTTTCAGATCTATCGTAATGGGTCTTTGCATCTAGCATCTATCCTATTGAGACCGAAATCACATCTAACATCCATTATAGTGGGTTTGAATTCGTATTTACCATCTATTACTATTTTAATGATTAACTGTTTTTTGAAATTATTCAGTATTTATTAGAGTTAAAAACAAATATTTATTAGAATTATTCGATATTTATTACGGTCAAGAAATATTATTGGGTATTTATCATCCAATATTTACTCTTGCACTTTAAGATAATTAAATGTAATTATTTTTTATTGATTTTTTTTTTTGTATTTATTATTAATTGGTGTCGCGCGACATGAGAATGAATTCAGACCTAGAGACGAATATGTTTCAGAGCAACCCAGAAATCGCAACCCAAAAATCTAAAACTCACAACTCATTTACCGTACGAGGCTATGAACTCAACAAAACAACAACTCAAACCATATCAAATTCAATTTTTTTAAATCAGAAATTATAACTAAATATATACCAAAATATAGAAAAAATTCTAAAAAATATACTACTAAATTATATGGCATACATTCATACTATTGTAAAAACAAAACATTTTCCGTAGCTTGCAACGCTGAAAAAAAAAACTATAATTTTCTTTTATAGAAGGTAAAATATCTAAAATTTAGTAAGACATGTAACAAAATTGTAGAATTTTTATAAGGGCCTCTGCATGAAATCATATAAAATACAAATATTATTGTGGATTTAGTTATCAAGTCAACATTATCATACTACCATTTTAAATACCACAAGTTGTAATACAGATACGTAGGGGTGGCAAATGGTTCTCGAACCGCCGTTCAAAGTTGACAATCTGTTTATGAACTGGCAGTTTAACTGCGAAACTGGTCCATTATGACTGCAAACCGGCAGGATCGCAAACCATTAAGACCGCCAGGACCGCATAAGGAGTAAACCGGCAGGACTGCAAACCGGCAGGACTGCGAAACCACGGTTTATTTGTAAAATACCGCGGGTTATTGGTAAATATTATAAATATTTTATTTATTTTATAACCAAAATGTTATATTTAAAAAATATTGAGATATTGCATATTATTATAGAATTCTTATTATATTTTGGTTAATATTAATTTGTTTTGGTTATTAATATTTTAAGTGTTGTAATTATTATATAGTCCAAAATTTTAAATATTACTTATGTTATTATCACATTTAGAATATTATTATTATGTTTTTAGATCTAATATTAGTAGTGTTGATTTTAATATTACAAACCAAAACTATATCTTATCATGTTAAAATATTACAAATTCTATGGTTATAATTATAATATTACATTTTGAATTTTATTACTGTGATTTGGTTTTAAATATTACAAGTGTTTGTTATTATTTTTAAACCAAAATCATATTTTATCATGTAAAAATATTACAAGTTGTATTTATTATTTTTAATATGACATTTTGAATTTTATTATTGTGATTAGGTTTTAAATATTACAAGTGTTATTTATTATTTTTAAGATATATTGTTATAATTTTAATATTACATTTTGAATTTTATTATTGTGATTAGGTTTTAAATATTACAAATGTTATTTATTATTTTTTAAACCAAAATCATATTTTATCATGGTAAAAGATTACAAGTTATATTGTTATAATTTTAATATTAAATTTTGAATTTTATTATTGTAATTTTAATAATGATTATAAAATTATTATTACATTTTGGTTAGTATTAATTTGTTTTGGTTATCACAAACATCATTCATAACAAGTGAAAATTAGCCGATTGGTGAGTATTAGTAAGTCTACGATTTATAGGCATTTTAAAACTTTAAACAACGTTTTTTTTAAATATACAATAAAATACTAATCGAAACTAATTAATATCGCAAATAATAAAAACTATATTTAGACTAATACCAACTAATACAACTAATAACAAGCAATAACAACTAACAACAACTAATAAAATTAGAATTAAAAAAACTAATTTAAATTACTATAACAATTAAATAACTTGATAAATTATAGAAAGCTCTTAATTGAGCTATTATAATGTTATCCCAACGTTATTTAAGTGTTTTTATCAAATAGAAACAATTTGCGAAAAAAAAAATCAAACAATTCCGAAAGTAGGACTACAATATGTAAAATAAGAAATTTGAGTTTTCTAGAATATGTAGAACAAGTAGAAAGATTTAGAGAGACATAAAGAGGAGTATATGAATTTATGAGTTTGGATTTTGGTTCTCCTCTATTTATAAAGGAGACCAAAAAAAAATTTAAAAAACGATTTTTTTTTCCAGACCATCCCGACAGATCTCCGGATGCCCGGACTGAAAAATCGGACCATTCGGAGATTTCTCCGGAGTGGTCCGGAGTTTTCCGGGGCATCACAAAATCGCAGTTTCATTCAAATGAAACTTGGATATATGTGTGAACGCATTATATAGTGTGAACACATAGTTTCTTATGTGTGAACTCAATCGCCCAGTTTCAAAATCGCCCAGTTTTTTTATTTCTATTTTATAGTGTGAACCCATTTATATAAAAAAGTTTAATTTTTATTTATTTATACATTTTTGGAGTTTAAAAACAAAATATTTTTTTAATCATAGATAACGAAAGTTGATTGTAAATAATAATAATAATAATAATAATAATAATAACTATTTTAATATGTTTTTATTTCAAATTAATTTATTTTTGGTGTTTGACTAAAATAAGACCTTAAAATTTTAAGGCATGAAAAATATTTATTTGCAATTGAGTTCATCAAAGACTTACTTAGCCTGATGTCACAAATATAGCAATCCTATAGTCAATTTTATAACCCCACAAGTAGTTCACTTATCTATTAAAAAAAATCCGCTTTAAATTAACCGAATTAACATTGAAAGAAATTTTATATTATTAACAAGTTAATTTGGATCATAATTATTCTATTGATTATCTAAAAATTAATATATATGTGCGGATTGAATCTATCGATTATCTATTTTTGATAAAAATAATTTTTTTACTATTCATTTTCGATAAGAATAGATAGTTTCTATTGTTGATAATGTTAATCTCCTAAATAAATATATTTAATTAATTATATTTAATTATGCCATCGGAATATAATTCCTTTTTAGGAACCAAATTACACGTAGTTAATTGAAACACAATTGATATTTTTGAATTTATTTCACAACCAAATTACATGTATTTACGCAATTGGAACATAATCCAAATTTATACAATTTTAAAAACTTTAAATTTATACTTCAAATATTGAATACTTCAAATATTAAATTTATACTTCAAATGTTGTAATCGAAATACAAGTAAATGTATATATTTTATTTAATATCTACATAATATTAAATAAAATATCTTAAATAAATAAATATAAATATATAATCAAACGTATCAAAATCAAATTACAATTATTATTTTAGAATGTAATTGATTGATTATAAAATTTTGATTAAAATGATAACATATTTAAATTAAAATACATGAAATAGAACAGTTAAGTAGTGTATATAGTACATATCTCGATTATTGAAATTAGATTCAATTAACACTTACAAATTAATTTTAAATAACATTATAAAATATTCTCATAAATGGTTCTTAAATGGTTTGTCTGATGTAAACGGTTCTTAAATGGTTTGTCTGGTGGTTTGAACTGGCGGTTTAACTGCGAAACTGGTCCATTAGGACTGCAAACCGGCAGGACCGCAAGCCGGCAGGACCGTATAAAGAGCAAACCGGCAGGACCGCAAACCGGCAGGACTGCAAACTGTGGTTATGATTTAAACGGTTCTGATGGTTCGCGGTTCAGACCGTTTGCCACCCCTACATATACGTGTGTGACTCTCTTGTCTCATCCTCCGTGTGTGTATATATATATGCAACGAAAAATTAAACTTAAATTTAGGATGGACCTTATAAATTAAAAGATATTAAAATTTGAATGAAATCTAATCCAAATGACTAATAGTAATAGTGTATAATAGTTGAATGAATATACTAACCATGTCTCTTCTACCTTTGAGAATTAGGTTTTAAGTTTGGTTCGCCGTACTAAGAGCTTCATCTTAGTAGTTAATTAATGAGGAATGCTTAAGACACATTTTGATAGATTTCTTATTCTAGCATTTTTTTTCAAACTCAAAGTTGAAATTTTCAAATTAACTTTTCTTCCTCTAAATTACTACATTCATGTTATTTAGTCTCAAAATCAATCCAAACTCTGAAATCTATGCGTTGTTACCCTAAATCCACAAGTTTTCCACCAATTTCCATCAATATTTACTACCCCAAACCCATTAAACCCAAAAAATTACATTTTTTTACCCAAACCCATAAAATCACCACAAACATCTTAAAATCGGAGTATCCATGGACAATTATGAAATGAGCGTCTCTTTGGACGACTTACTAGACGAGGAGGAAGCTTACCGCATGGAGGTAAGAAGCTAAAATTCGATTTTTGATTTTGGCCTTGTCGCACGAACATCGTGCGACGAACAACTTCGTCATCGCACAAACGTGCGACAACATTGCCTTAGAAGTCGCATGCGACCATATAGTCTTAGCTGTCGCATGCGACCACTATGGAGACATGTCTCGTGCGACAGCACTGAAGACATGTCTCGTGCGACTGCACTGAAGACATGTCTCGTGCGACTGAACTGTTAGAAAAACATATAGTTTCCTATTATATATTTTGTATGAGGAACCTGCCCAAACTCCATTTATGGATGCAGACTATAGTAAAATATTCAAAACTGATAGGTTATTTACTAAAGACAAATTGGATGATCTGTGAACATTGAATCGAAGAAGATCAAGTTTGTCACAATTATAAAGTTTTACGATAGCGAGAAATGGGGAAGGAATCCTAAGTCAGAGTACGTTTGCGAGCGGTGCAGTGTATTCGTATCAAAAGCGAATCCGGAAACTTTAAGAAAGCAGAAGACATCGACGAAGAAATGTAATTGTCCATTTGCGCTAAAAGGTCATCCGATCGATGTACTAGCCATGAAATGACGTTTGGAGGTGATAAACGATATGCATAATCATGATCCCTACGTTCTCCTAGATGGTCATTCCCGCGCTTGTAGGCTAAAACAGGATGAAGAGAAACTAGTTTGTAGTTTGACTCACCTCGGTTCGCGTCCTAGGGAGATATATAGTGGTTTGAAGGACCAATATCCCGAGAACATTTCGAACATGCGTGCAATCTAAAATTGCCGCAAAAGACATCGGGATGTTGAGCACGAGGGACAAACGCAAATGAAATATTTGTTGACAAAGTTGAAGGAAAATGGATACTCCACGTGGGAGCGTTTGAAAGACGGTTCAAAGGTGATCACTGAGTTTTTTTCGCACATCCTACTAGCATAGACTTATTACGTACATTCCCCAATGTGCTATTCATGGATTGTACGTACAAGACGACTAGGCATAAGATGCCTTTATTAGAGATTGTCGGTTTAACGTCGACTTCCATTACATTTACCGTTGCGTACGTGTTTTTGAGCGGAGAGAAGATTGGAAACTATGTATGGGTTTTGGAAACTCTACGTGTTTTGATGATGTATAGCGTGTTCCTATTTCCGAGCGTTATTGTTATCGATCGAGAGTTAGCTCTCATGCGAGTAATCGACGATATTTTTCTGGGCACACGCCACTTGTTATGCACGTGGCACATTAGTAAGAACATTCTTGGGACGGTCCGAAAGATATTGCATGATGATACGGTAGGGAAACAATTTGTTGAGTTTTACGGCTACGTTGCGGGGGCGAACATGGTTGAGAGTTACCAAAAAATTCTAGATACATTGAAGGAGATGTTTGCCTCTCAACCGAAGTTTTTTGCGTACGTTATGGACGCGCGGATAACAAAATATGGTGACAAGTTTCTTGCGTACCGAACGAACAAGATTAAGAATTATGGCCAAACAACTACAAATAGGTTTGTCCTTTTATTCAATTTTTTGTTTAGTTGTTATATCTCTTTTCAAAGAAGTTCACAACTTATTAAACATTTTTTACTTGTACTATGTAGGGCGGAGGGTGCTCACTCGTCCCTAAAACAATACCTTGGGACGAATCAATGCAACTTTGAGCTATTTTGGGAAAAAGTTCACAATTATTAACAAAGCAACATGCAAGGATCGTCGAATCATTTGAGCGAAGTAAGTTTAGAACAATTCTCGGTTTTGATGGTGTTTTGACCTAAAATCTTAAAGGTCATGTGTCACATGCGGGTCTAAAGATATTGATGCTTGCTATTGTTCGTGCTAGAAATATAGGAGTAGATCGGGTAGCATGTGGAGGATGTTTCCTTAGGAAAACACATGGGTTACCACGTGTATATGAAATTGTGTTTATAGCTAAAGATGGTAGGTGCATCCCTTTAGAAGATGTGGATGTCTTTTGGAAAAGATTAGATATTGTTCATAGAGATCCTAATTCTCGCGAGGAAGAATTGCAGAAAAAACTTTCCATGATTGACAACTTCATTCGTAGTTTCCGCCCTGACCAACAAAACCACATTATCAATAGGGCAATGCGAATTTTGAGGCCTGAGACAAGTCATATTGAAGATCCTAAAGAAGCAGTTAGAGCTAAGGATAGTCCAAAGAGAGGCGTTGATAAATTGACTAAACGCAACCCTAGTTTGTGGGAATATCTGATTGAACAAACCGCTAGTGCTAGTACTCCGGCTAACTCGATAGTTAGTACATCCGTTAACACATTCGGGAGCACGACCGCATCCAACATGGCTCCCGTCGTACCACCAAAACCTCCATTAGCAAAAAAAATAGTTGGAAGGCCTAAGAAAATAGTTAAGGATGGGAAGTTAACATTATATCCGGATTGCATCCCGACATTACTACGCACTTACATTTTAAAGTTAGTTTACGTTATTCCGGACGGACAATGCATATATTTTTCTGTAGCGCATTCAATATACAAAAATGAAGATAGATGAGAGGATGTTAGACACAGGTTGTTGAAGGAGTTACGGGACAACTGTGCATCTTGGTTGGATGTATATGGTTCGCCGAAGGTGTTAGATTACTTCAAGCCTAATCCTAGTAGTCATTATTGAATGACATTTCCGGACATCAGACTAGTATCTACCAATCCGTGGAAGGCCACCCGTCAACAGTTCAACGATCATAGAAGTTGGGATTGCTTTCATACATGGATGTCATTTTGTTAATGTAAGTATATGTCGTTTTTAGCCAATTTCATACGCTAATATTACAAGATGCATTCATTTCTTTTTTTTCTTGCAGATCACTACTCCGCCCGATGGACCATTGCCTCCATTATACCCTTTATGGGGTGCTTACGCAACTGAAGAAGCGAATCAATGGGTGCATCCGTACTACCATCGGTTCAACAAATCTACACAAATAATGCCAACGAGGAAAATCAACTTGAACAAAAAACCACATGTAACGGATTTGACAAGAGCCGATGTTTGAGTTGATGTACTTTTGTAATATCTCATGTAGTTTTATAATATTTGATGTAGTTTTGTAACATTTGATGTAGTTTTGTAATATAGTTGATGTAATTTTGTAACATTTGATATAGTTTTGTAATATAGTTGATGAAATTTGTATGATGTTGGTTTTTTGTTCAATTATTTGCCTTTGCGAGCAATTATTTTTTATTTAAAAGCGTGGTCACAATAAAATATTACACATGTCGCACATGATGTCCTATGGAAACAGTCGCATACGATGCAAAGCCAATTATTTGGCTCTGGTTTAAACCAGAGGGCTTGCGTTGCACGACCAAAACGCGACGCATTTTGGCAGTGGTCGCATGCGATGTAAGGCAAATTATTTGGCTTCGATTTTCAACCAGAGGGCTTGCGTCGCACAGCCAAAATGCGACGCCTTTTTTCGATGGTCACATGCGACGCGATGCAAAATATTTGGCTATGGTTTTCAACCAGAGGGCTTGCGTCAAACGGGCCAAAATGCGATGCCTTTTTTTTTATGGTCGCATGCGACGCAAGGCAAAATATTTGGCTATAGTTTTCAACCGGAGGGCTTGTGTTGCATGGCCATAATGTGACGTCCTATTTCAATGGTCGCGTGCAATGCTCGCCAGAACTCTTAGAGCAATTTGAGGTCATTAAAAAGGGGAAATTTTAATTTTAGAGTTCAATTTCAACAGTACACCAAATAATACACTTGAAGGAAATACATGAAGACGAAAACAACAAACTAAGACCTTAACTTAAACAAACATAAGAAAATGCTCAATCGTCGAAGTCGTATCCCAAGTTGTCGTCGGAATCAATCCCATCCTCCTTTCCGTAATCCTATCTTGAAGATACACTACCATATCCCTAGTGATATAGTCTACGACCATCATGTTCCAGACGGCGGCCGCTTTTTGCTTAATTTTATATGGCAAAAACAACAAACGATCGATCGGTTTGCAAAAAAGGTACCTCTGGTGGATTTGTTCACGGTTGCGAACGACTAGACCTCCAGTTCCTAAACGGCCGTAGTTGTAGTACATCTTACAATGACTCGCTCAAAAAACGCATCACTAGTATCTTCCCCTAACTCGCGGCGGGCAAGCTTCACCACCTCAAGCAAATGGTAGTCTTCATGAGGTGTAAAATTCATTTTCTAAACTGTTTATGTTTGTCTAAATGTTTCTTAATGTTTGTAGTTGTTTTCAGTCCCGTTTTATAGGGGTTTCCAGAGCGAGAGTTTTTAATAAAGGGGAATAAAGTTTGGAGGGAGTTAGGGCGGGAGTTTTAACTTTGAGAATTGGCGGTATTTTTAAATTAGGCGGGAGTTTTAAATTTGGCGGGATTTTTTTTGTTAAAGTGAATTGGCGGGAGTTTTTAATAATTGTAAGACCATATCCATCGACTTCGTCCTGATTCACTTTACATGCGTCACGTTTTCATTCGGCTAAGTGGATTATGTTATCTGAAAACAAAATTATCTATAAATAGATGTTGTATTCACATTAAAGGGTAAACTAGTTGATAAATTAAGTAAAAAATGTGTCCATGGACTGAGTTGGAAGATCAATATCTGATGAAAGCATCAATCGAAGTTGGTAACATGAATCTCCAAGAGGGGCGTAAAACATACTGAGAGGCATTGCTATGCCAGATGTACTTCCTATACGGAAGGGATGGTGTCCAGCCGCCTAGAATTTCAAGGCATGTTGATGAGATGAGATCTAGGTGGTCAGTCCTAGTCATGTTCCGTCTACATCCAGTTTCTGGCCTCACCGAAATGGAACGTCGTGTTGCGTGTAACCGGTTCAACTGCCAGATCACGAATTCGATAACAAAGGAGCAACTGGATCAGGTCCGTTCAGACATAATTGACATCCGGCTAGATGAAATGTGTAACCACTAGGATGCGAAAGAAGAAAGAAAGTTGATGAAATGGAACTGGCCTGATAGATAAACTATGATTTGAGTATGTGTCTGAGTGTGTGTTTGAATTTATGTTTGAGTGTGAGTTTCAATTTATGTTTGAGTATGAGTTTCAGTTTGTTATTGAGTCTGTGTTTCGGTTTTAGTTTTAGTGTGAGTTGTAGTTTGTGTTTGAGTGTGTTTGAATTTGTGTTTGAGTGTGTGTTTCAATTTGTGTTCGATTGAGTGTTCTAGTTTATGTATGAGATTGTGTTTCAGTTTATGTTGACCTTATATTTCGAACAATTTTATACTATGACATACTTTTACTAGCTAGCTTGTTCAAATAAAATTGGGAATGAGGTGTAAAAAAGAGAATACAATAAAAAAAAAGCAGTCATTATAATTTTCCGGTTGTAAAATATAATGCTAACGTCTTACTACACAACTTGAGCATTCAACTGTTGAAGAACTTGCCTTCTTCTTTATCGTCAATTTCTTTAGTTTTGCTTCAATTATTTGAATATATATATATATATATATATATATATTAACACACATACAAAACTTACGTGAAACCACTCTGTCAGATTTATTTTTATTAGAATCACTACTCGAATCGTCCTCTTTGACACAACCGTACGGTGGATATGCTCTTTCACATGCAGTGGAATCAAAGATAGTGACATAAAACACCATGTTGCCTTCATGTCTAAACACAACAACGTTACCAAGTTGAACACTGTGAGCAACAACAAACTCTTTCCATCTGTTTGTTAACTTGCGACTGTTGATTTTGACTTTCCAGGTTTTATCGGAAAGACTAGATCGAAGTGTGATGTGTTCATGATTGTATCGGAGTAAGTGATTCTTAAAGAACAAACATGAATATTCTGGAGAGTAGGAACAATCAAACATGATAAGAAAAAGAGAGAGATAATATAGTTATGAGGTCTCATATCTATTCTAAACAAATATGAAGACTTACAAGTTGGTGGGTGAAACCAGGGAGACAAGGTTGGACGAAATGAGGTTTACTGGGAGACTCTTGGAGAAAAGACAGAACCGCCATTCTTATGTTTCTTATGTTCGAACAAAAAGACCAGTGCTTTCTTTTTAACTCTTTTTGGATGTTTATCTGTTAATATGATAATGTATTTATGATTTGATTTGTTGGGGTGGGGGGTTAGAGTTAAGTGATATATGAAATTAGATTTTAGTCTCTTTAGGGTAGTATTTATTAGGAGAAACAAGACAAATATTTTTCAGATTACTATTGAACTCGGTGGAGTGGTGGTTATGGTAGTTAATGATTCGGATAACCCGGCCGGAAATTCCATTCTAAAATTCTAGACGGATAAAATTGAGCTGGAATCGAACCCATAAAATAAATAAATTAAAAGCATACAACAAATTAAAAGAATACAATAAATAAAAGCAGCCATAAAAAATTTCGGTTACAAAATATAATGTTAACGTCGAAAATTCTGACATATCAAACAACGATCTAATAAACAAAAGTATGATGCAGGTAATAATCAATGACATCTGTACCTCTCAGCAATCCCGCACATGTGAAGGGCGGTCTATACTAGATCGTTGTACTCCACCGTCGGTATGGATGGACCATACCGAGCAATTTGCTCGTAGCCTGCGTAGTGAGCAACACTTTGTGGCTCCAACCGAGGACCTCCTGCTCAACCAGAGCTACTAACAATGTACCATAGCTTCTTCTTCACCCAAATGTAGTACATCGTCTCGGCACTCTCTCCTCTACCATGGTACAACGATCCATCAGAAGCGTATTAATGTTACTCCCAATCCCTCCACAGGTGAGGGTCCCAAACATATCTGCAAGTCGTCTTCTTCCCTAATTGTTTCGATGCAAGAGGGCGTATATATTTAGGAATCATCTGCGCGAAGCCAATCTGTTGAGTGACACAATCAGCGTAATATGGCACAATCACGTCGAACGCCTTAAGCGTCAACTCAGCCTAAGTAATGCTCTGGAACGGATGATGGTCCCGTATGTAAGTGAAGGGAAGGAAGATCACCTGTAATAAATAAATGAACAAGTTAGGCATTTATATTAGTAAAAATGCTTAACATTAAAATGAACAAATATGACTTACATATAACTCTGTGCATGTCGAAAGTGCATGTCTGAACTGTTTACGCACATCGTGGGAAACACCGATCTTCTGCGGCGCATGTCGGCACATATGGGGCATATATAGCTCATAATTGCTAAACAATGGAGCCCAGAGCTGAACAAAATGGGCAAATATCCACGATTTGAGCATCCTAATGAACCCACAAATGCCTCACATACCATGCAGAGATCCCTGACTAAGGGAGTGGTACAACTAAGCTAAGACCAATTGATCCCAGTTGAACCTATGCATACCCTGGTATTGGTTCACAAACTGGAGGTAATCTAAAGAAATGTTGTTGCCAGTTTTATTGGCACAAATAGTGGTACCTAACAACAACAGTATGTAGGCTCGGGTGGCATGATCTACCCTCTCATCTGTGATCCTACTATCATTATACCTATCACTCGTAAAGGTAGTGCACAGCCACCCAAGATTCATACTACTAGCATTCCTAATATTTTTATTCAAATCAGCTGGTCGTACACCTAAAATGCTAGCATAAGTCCTAATCCGCTCATCCTCGGAGTAAAATGATAATACATCAAAAGGCCTACCTTCAAACAGTAATCCAGTGATGCCAAAGACGTCGTCCAAAGTCACTGTCATCTCCCCGAACGAGAAGTGAAATGAAGAAGTCTCCTCATGCCATCGCTCGAGGAATGCCTCGACCAAATGGAGGTTGGTATGTCAGTGGGAGAGTGCCTCGACGATATACATCACCCTTTCCTGTACCCCGCTCTTCTTTTTGAAGTCCCATCTATGGAGACTATCGTACATGGCGAAGCATCGCAATGGGGCCATATCCTTTAATATGTATCACACACGTAAGAAAGTGATAAAACAATCAATATGAACATATTATAGTTAGAGAATTAATACTTACATCTCCGTGATAGAGACTGAACGCCTCGTGCTGGGTGTAATCGGGATAGAGAGCCGGGACGTGCGACATCACCGACAATAACTCATGATCCTCATCCTCGGGTGCGTGGGGTTCCGCTTCGGGTTCGTGGGGTGCCACCTCGGGTGCATAGGGTGCATCGTCCTCATACCGTGCATGTGATCCCTCAAGTGCCTCCCGCCACTCCGGCCCCTCCATATCATCCGGTAACTCTGGTGCATCTGCATCATCCTCAACGTAAGACGGTTCAGATGCCTGCGAAGACAAACCTGACCCTGTGCTATCGGCAGCTATAGAAATATCATCTACACTTGGATGACGTTGGAGACGTCGTTTCGTCCACATCCCCAGAGTTTGTCCCTCAATGGGATCTGCCTCTACATGCTCGGGGGAAGCTCTAGCTTCTGTTGCCTCACGCGCCAAACGCGCTTTGCGTGCCTTCTGTTGTCCCTTCTTAAACGAGTTTTTTACTATGCCTTTGGTCCGCCCCATCCTGTAAAAACAACATAAAGTAATATGTGTTAGTGAAACTAGACAAAAAAGTAGTTTGTAAGTGTAAGTGGTCACATGAGACAACATAAGTTGTCTGTCGCATGAGACAGTTAAGTTGTTTGTCACATGCGAGGAGGGGTCATCTTGGTCGTACGATTGTGCGACCAGATGAAATCTGGTAGCGCAGTCGTGTGACCAACAACAACGAAAACCCAATATTCGAAACCCACCAAAGAAGCCTCATTTCACACAAAATCAAACACATAAACATTGATCCTAACAAAACTAACAATAATACAACAATAATCTAACAAAACAACACCTAAAATCAAGCAAAAATCGAACTTTCGAAATCAAAACCTAATTTTCAACAGTTTATACCTATCGAAATCTAAAAAAAATGATAGCATGAGGTTTGTATTACTTACCTTTATATTTTTCTCAGTTTGGATTTTTGAAAAAATCAAGTTAGAGTTTCGGTCGATTCTTGAGTGATTGAGAGGTTTCCAGAGAGAGAGAAAAATAGAAGAAAAAAATGGTGAGAGATTTATCAAACCCTTTTATACCTAGGTTTTCTGAAAATGGAAAATTTGTCCAAAATTATATGAGAGATATATCAAAAGGGTATAAGATCCAGCGGTTTAAGATCTATCAAAATGTGACTAATTTCTAGCTTAACCCTTAATTAATTAAGTCGTTTCTTTTGAACGGTTTCCATCCAAAAAATTCGTTTCAAATTGTTGTGTCTGTAAGTTCGATCGCAAATTAATGTATTTTTTTTATTTAAGTTTAGATTTTGGTTATCCTATTTACTCTTGGGTCTAAATCTAAGTTTTGGATTTCCCCATTTAAATTTTAATTTTTTTTATAGATTGTCTTCGAATGTTAACTGTGGTTTTTATTTTTGAATTTCGGTATTCTTTAGATATATTAAATTTATAAAGATATGTTAGTGTTGTGGTTTATTTAGTTTCTAGGTAATCATAGATGAACCCATTCCATTATTTTAGTAGTGTTTTTTGAATTATTTTTGGCTAAATTCGATTATGATCGATAGAAAGTATTAGAATGGTTATATGTTGAAGCGATACTCAGAAACTGAAAAGCAATCACATATATAGGCATTGAACAGTAAATCGTCCCTCGACTATCGCGTTTGGTGGCAGATAGTCCCTTGACTTTCAAATGTCCGTTGACAGTCCCTCGACTATCGCGTTTGGATAAAGTTAGTCCACCAGATCCTCTAATCCATGAGAGGCTGCCACGTGTCACCATAGTCCTCAGATTTTTGTATCACCACTAGTCCCTTTAGTTTAGGTCAAACCCAAAATGTAGAAAATTACAGAAAACTAAACTCAAGGGACTAGTGGTGATACAAAAATCTGGGGACTATGGTGATACGTGGCAGCCTCTCATGGATCAGAGGATCTGGTGGACTAACTTTATCCAAACGCGATAGTCCAGGGACTGTCAACGGACATTTGAAAGTCAAGGGACTATTTGCCACCAAACATGATAGTCGAGGGACGATGTACTGTTCAAAGCCCACATATATAGGTCATAGAACACAGAGAAAATAGTTATTCTATAGGTTAACAAACACAGAGCAAAGAGTTTAAGACTCATCTTTGTGATTCGGCTGTACAAATTTAAGAAAGTTGACTTCCTTACGAGCTATCTTGATCTACCAACTAAGTACAACCGCATCACAAAGATTCATTTTAAGATCCCTTGATTTTTTCGTTAACCTGTAGAATTGTATTCTACATTTCAGTATCGAATCCAAATTAGAATATCCAATTGTTTAATAATCAATACAAACCTAACAGAGCAACGTTTATGAATTCGGTTGTGTTATTAAACAACTAACCACATCGAATTAACTTTAACGGCTAGTTTAGAGAGAGAAAAAGCTCTCTAGAACTTCATCTTCCTAGTTTGATCAACTCAAATTTCTAAATTTTCAAAGGTGGTCTACCCTTCAATCTCGTCAGTCTCCTCATCACAAGTGCTCCCTGCTTTTGATGGCGAGAATTTATTCACCTTTAAGCTTGACCGGAGCCTCCATTTCTCTCTCAAGCTCTCGACCTCCATTAATAGAGGCTATTTCATCTTTTCCCTCTATAATGGAGTCTCTCACCCTAATGTATCCTTATCTTTACATTTAATTCTCGCCTTTCCTTTTTACTTGCTTGGATTTGATTGCTACAAAGTTCTGACTGCTATTAATGCAGATTTATAAAATCGAAGAGCAGACCCCTCCTTCCTCCTTCTGCATCGAGATACTGAAACATTAATGGCTAACACCGTTAACAGTCTCTTCTCTTGGCGGCTACCATTAACTTCCCTCTCTCTCACCCATTTACTCGAAGTTAACCCCTTTGTCATGTTGCTCTACCCCCTGGTTGTCAAACCAACCATTACAATCAGACACTGTTTTTTCAGGTTATTCTATCTCCCCATTGAAACCTCTTGCAGTAATACCTTCCACACTATAAGAACCTGCATAAAAAACCCAGTCATGCCGATAACGCAATCCATGCGACTTTGTTGCTTGCATTGGAAATCGGAAAACCCCAGTCTTATTGCCGTTAAATGTACTTACCAGTGAAGGTTATCGATAAAGTAACATTTCATTCCTGCAGTCCTTGGCGAGAGTGACATTAAAAACGCTCTTAGATTCATCGTGCTCATCTTTCACCCGATACACCCATTTGTTATGAAGTGCCTTCTTACCCATTTGTAACTCAGATAGGTCCCATGTATCAGTTGAGATTAAAGACTTCATCTCATTTTTCATGGCAAGCTCCCACTTACTAGCATCACTGGCCTGACAAGCTTCATCATAACGTTCAGGTTCCCCTCCATCAGTAAGTAACACATAGTTCAAGTATCTCTTGTTGGGAACATAGTGTCGGGATGATCTTCTCAAAACAGGAACTGTCTTAGTCGGCTGTAGGGTGTTAGACTGTTGTCGATCGGTCTGTCCAACCGACTCTCCTTGTTGAGGGGTTAATCCGATTGATTCCATTTCTTGACTATCTGGGACTCCATCGATATCTACAAATACTGATTCGTACATCTTTGAGTCATTTACTTCGGTTTTATGTCTGTCCTTGTACGTCACTATTTCATTGAAGATCACATCTCTGCTTCGTATCATCTTCCTATTTTCCTTATCTCAAACACGATAACTGAACTCATCTTTGCCAAAGCTGATCTCTTTAACAACTAGTCGGGCTTTGTATCTCTTAGATCCATCATGCTCATCTTTCACCCGATACACTAATTTGTTATGAAGTTCCTTCTTACCCATTAATAACTCAGCTTGGTCTCATGCATCATTTGATATTAAAGACTTTTTATCTCATTTTTCATGGCAAACTCCCACTTACTAGCATCACTGGCCTTACAAGCTTCATTATAGCTTTCAGGTTCCCATCCATCGGTAAGTAACACATAGTTCAAGTATCTCCTGTTAGGAATATGGGGTCAGGATGATCTTCTAGAAACAAGAACTGCCTCAGTCGGCTGTAGGGTTTCAGACTGTTGTCGATCGGTCTGTCCATGTGACTCTCCTTGCTCAGGGGTTAATTCGATCAACTTCATTTCTTGACTATTTGGGACTCCCTTGATATCTGCAAATAATGATTTGTACGGCGTTGAGTCATTTACTTCAGTTTTATGTCTGTCCTTGTACATCAGTATTTCATTGAAGGTCACATCTCTGCTTCATATCATCTTCCTATTTTACTCGTCCCAAACACAATAACCGAAGTCATCTTCGCCATAGCCGATCAGGAAACATTTCTTCGATTTCGGATCAAGTTTGTTCCTGCCTTGATAACTTATATGAACATATACGGTACAACCAAAAACTCTTAGATGTGATAGTTTTATATCCTTACGAGTTCATACCTCATCGGGTATTCGATGTTCTAAGGGAACCGATGGGCCTCGGTCAACCAGGTAAGCCGATGTGTTGATTGCTTCTGCCCAGAACTGCTTCGGTAAACCAGATTGTATTTGAATGCTTATGGCTCTTTCTGTCTACGTTCTGTTCATATGTTCGGCAATACAATTGTGATGAGGCGTACCTGGCACGGATCTCTCCATCCTGATCCCATGCTAATAGAAAAACTTCTTGAATTTGGTGTCCTCATATTCACCACCATTATCAATTCTCAGCTTTTTAAGACTTATCTCATTCTCAACCATAGTTTTCCATCTCATAAAAACATCAAACACTTCAGATTTATGATTTAGAAAATAAACCCATACCTTCCGAGAATGATCATCGATAAAGGTCACGAAATAGTGTTTCCCTCCTACAGATGAAACAGTTGTTGGCCCCCAAACATTAGAGTGAACAAGCTCGAACCTTTCTTTCTTTTGGGTTCTGCCACTCATCTGAAAACTGACCGTTTTCTATTTTTCAATTATGCAATCTTTGCACATGTCTATATCGACTGACTTAAAACATGAAAGCTTCTCCTTCGAGTACATAATTTTCATACCTTTCACACTCATGTGGCCAAGCCTCTGGTGCCAAACATTTGGATGTTCGTGTCCTGCTGCTATTGCAATTGAACAGCTCGTCTCTGCTGTCTTCTAAAGAGTACCACTCTTCTTTCCGCGAGCAATCGTTATTGCTCCCTTTGAAATCTTCCAATTTTCACCATAGAAGATCGTATTGTATCCTTCACTATCCAACTGCCCTACTGAGATTAAGTTCTTTCTTAGATTCGGTATATGTCTGACATCTTTCAGTTTCCATACAGACTCATTCAACTTAATCCACACAGTATCTTTACCAATATTATCACAAGGTTGATCGTCACTAAGATATATTTTTCCAAGGTTACCAGGGACATACCTCTCGAAGAATTCTTTCTTAGAAGTAGCATGAAACGATGCTCCAGAGCCTAACACCCACGACTCTTCCCTGCTTTCTAAGGAGCATATTAACACATCGTCTCCTTCTAAAGTGATATTTGCCTCTGTCTTCTTCTCCTTATCATTTAGTTCTCTCTTGCACTGAAATTTATAGTCCCCAGTATTCCCAACATTCCAACACTCGATGTTTATCAACCCTTGGGGATTTTTAGGATTCCTAGACTTGGACCTCCAGTCTCTTGATTTTCTTTGGTAGTTTGATTTACCGCGTCCATATCCTCAGGTTGAATTTATTCCTCTCGACTTTGTACGTAAGACTGGGGAGATTGATGACTCAACTGATTCTCTCATTCGAATCTCTTCACTGAGAACTAGGTCACAGACATCATCAAATTTCAATTTATTTCTTCCTGACGAGCTACTCACCACCGTGACAGTAACATTCGAACTATCTCGTAGTGAAAAAAGTATCAGTGCTCGTATTTCTTCATCAAAATCAATTTCAACTTAACTCAACTGGGTTGTGATTGTATTGAGTTTATTGAGGTGTTGAGCTACTGACGCACCTTCAGTCATTCGCAAATTGAATAAATGTCTTATCAATTGAACTTTGTTAGACGCTGATGGCTTCTCATACATAATATAGAGAGCCTTCATAAGAGAAACCATGGTTGTTTCCTAAAGGATGTTAAAAGCAACATTACGGAGTTCAGTAAATTATGCCTACGTCTCCGGACCTGCTGTAGATCGATTTTATTAGAAAGACACAATGGTTGTGCCTGTTTTCGATGCATACACAAAAAATCTAGCTTTTTGGTTTTTTTAGAGACTCAAGCATAAAGAAAAAAAAACGTTTACAACCCTTAATGTGTAATTTATGACTCCCTAAATTACACCGTCTTTTCAAATTCACTTCAACTATCTTTTCACAACTGTCTTTTCATCACTGTCTTTTCATCTAACATGAGGAATGTAACATGTTTTGATAAAATAAACTACACACGAACTTAGTTATATTATTTGACCTAACAATCACAAGTAGAATAACATTGATAAATATAGTGGGCGCAGATTATCGAACAACCCTTGTTCATCTACATCGTCTCTCTTTTCATTCAAATATTTTAAAATAAAGGTTAAAGATTACAACGAAACTTTCAAATAAAACACTACAAAAAATTCATCATTTGGAAGAATTGATTTCAGTTTAGTGATTTGTTCGATTTTTAGATGAAAGAATTTTTTTTTATTGAATAAAAAATTTTAACTTTTAACCATCAAATATTTACATTGCTTTTTTGGTTTATACAAAACTTTAAATTAAATAGATTATAGATAAAGTTTTCATATGCTATAAACATTTTTTTGGAATCAAACATAAAAAAACTATCCAAATATAGGTCTAATAGATACAAAGACTACGAAATTCAAGTCTGAACACTACCTTAAAACATATTTGGAAGACACACGAATACGAACATCATCTATAAAAGATTGAAGATCTATATTGAAAAATACAAAACTTACCTTCCAAAACCCAAAATCTAAATAGAATAACCCAGATCTAGAATTAAAACACAAAAGATACATTAACTTGCCACAATCACACCACTAAAGGTTCAAATGATAAAGATTTGGATCCAATTTTTTTTTATAAAAACAACCCAATCAATATATAATATAATTATTAATGGATATAATATTAATATTAACCAAGCATGAAGGATTTTAATATATATTAGGAGTTTTAATATTATTTATGGATGAGGGATTTTAATATATAAAATACTTCTCGCAAAATAGTATATAACATAAAACAAAGCTATAAAATATCTACAGGAAAGTGAAAACTGCAATTGAAAACCACGTGAACATTTTAGATTTACATAAAATAATAAGTTTCATTCATGGTTCCATAAATCTCCGATCGGCAAAAACTATAAAGTTTAATAAACATCATCTCGTATACAATGTATAAAGTTTAATAAGTTTAATAAACATCATCTCGCATGCAACCCGTCTATGTCTAAGCAGCAAGTAACACTCTGTTCTACATGCAGAACAAATTATAAATTTGCTACAAGATGTAATATTCCATAATATACTGGCCAGGTTGCCTGTAAGTATCTCTTGGGATTTAGGTTAGTGGCTGGCTTATGGGCCTCTTTTATTTCTTTATCTGATTTGAGGAAAAAGCAGTTAGAAAGAAACAGCCCAAAAACTCATTGTACTGCTCGACCAATTTCACTATCTCTTTAGATGTGTACACAACTATTCGTCTAACACTCCAAGTAAAACCAAATTTCTCGACCTCTCATAGCTTCTTCGCTTTTCCGTGCCTAAATTTCTAGGTTGTTTTGTTTGCGTTGCTACGTTATTCTTGTATAGGATTTTTATATCCAATCCTTGCACGGGAAAGTACAAAAAAATATCATCTTTAGACAAACTGATGATACAAATAATGTTAGGTACGAATTTGGGTAGGATCCATCTTCCTATGATTACAAGCTTGTAGTCTGTACCAATACCAATACTGTGGATTTGATTGTGCTAGTGCTCGTCGTAAACTGAAACACACAATACACATTTTCTCATTCCCAACCTGTAGTTGCTTAATATACGGAGCTTAATTTAATTTGATTCCAACATAATATTTTATAGTGAAAGTCTTCCCAACTGAAAAAATATATATTGTGTGTTTCGGTTTACCACGAGCACGAGCTCAACCAAACCCAAAGAGATCAGTATTGGTACCGACTACAAGCTTGTAATCCTTAGAAGATGGATTGTACCCAAATCTGTACAGAACAAATATTTGTGTCATTAGTTTGTCTAAGGACTGGTATTTCCTTCTACTCTCCGGTACAAGGATTACATATAAAAATCCGATACAAGAATTGTGTAGCAATGCATATTATCAGAATCTAGGATTTCAGACACGGAAAAGGGAGGAAACTATGAGAGTTCGAGAAATTCAGTTTCACATAAAGTATTAGATAAATAGTAAAATTGGTCAAGCAGTACCATGAGTGTTTGAGACCCCCAGTTTGAAAGCTTCTTTCTAACTTCACTTTTGAGACCCAATTAAAAGTTTCTTTCTAACTTCAGTTTCTTCAAATCAGATGAAGGAATAAAAGAGACCCATGAGTCAACGACTTACCTAAATCGCAATAGAGACCTACAGGCAACCTGACAGTATATTATGGAATATTACATCTTGGGGAAAATTTATAATTTGTTCTTGCTGCTTGGATCTAGAAGAGAGGCATACTTGATGTAAAAGAGAAGGTTCTTTGCTGCTTAGACTTAGACTTGATCTAGAAGAGAGGTTTATTTGTCTTTTTAAAAATCAAGAGTGAACGAGATAATGTTCAAACTTTGTTCAAACTTTATAGTTTTTGGGACTGGAGAATTATGGAATATAAAAAAAAGAAACAAATTAGACTTATTATTTTAACTTATTATTTTAAGTAAATCTAAAGTATTTATCTCGGGCAGCTTTTAGATATTTTATCGGTATATTTTATCGGTTTCCTTTCTTGGTAGATATTAATTTATGAGAAGTTTGTTAATATATATCAAAATCCTTTATCTATCAAAAATATTAATAATATATATAGTAACCCTCCTAATATCTAGTAACCCTCCTAATATCTATTAAAATCCTTTATCCATCAATAATGTTTCTAATATATGGTAATCCAACCCAAGATCACTCGGATCATCTGTTCAAAGGATAGCTTTGGTTTACCAAATATTTATTTTCCATGATAATAATATTTAAATTTCTGTTGATATTATTAACTCTATTTAGTTTATAATATTATTTAAATTTCTGTTGATATTATTAACTCTGTTAAGTTGATATTATTAACTCTAATTTATTTTATTATGACTTCTTTTTTATAAACTATTTGTTTATTTATATATTCTGTTTTTTTATATAATATTATTTAAATTTATTTTATTTGATTCTGACTTCTTTTTTATAAACTATTTGTTTATTTAAATATTCTGTTGTTATAATAATTAACTTTTATATTATGTTATATATTATCCGAAATTGCATCAAATAATATATAACAAATCGCGCAAAAAAATTAAACCTTTTTGCTAAATTCACGAAACAGAAAATCAAGAATACTTACATGCAAAATCAAATAATATATAACAAATCACAGAAAAAGTTAAACCCTTTTACTAGATTCATCGAAAGAAGAAACAAAAAATCAAGAATACTAGAAGAAACAGAAAATCAAGAATACTTACGTTTGCCTACTACTAGTTGCTATCCATCTAGTATTTTGTTCAGTTCTTTTGCATTCTCCAGCGATTAATCAGATTAGAGAAGGAAAAGTTTCCAGAGAAGCGGCCGTATTTCTGATTAGGGTTTAGAGTGATGAAATACCTAAATCTAGCCTCTTATTTATAGACTTTATAATGTGAAGCCCAACATTGTAAAGCTCATCCTTTATTACTTCCTTCTATCCGGGACCATAGCCCAATAAATTGATAATTCAATTTATATCCCTAATTTATTAATTCAGGCTTAAGTGTTAGAGATTTGGGCCATCTTCATCAGAGTGCCCAAATTCAACTTGGTTACCACACTTAGCCCATAACGTCTTTTTACCCATAGGTCCAATTTAGTTAATTAAATAATTAACTCGACTACTTTTAATTTGGACTTCGACAATAATTGAATATGTTTATTTAGCATGTCGGCCTAAATTAATGTTAGCCTATAAATATATTAAATAAATATATTACAAGTGATATTAATTTTTGATAATAGGTAAAATTGAGTTAAGTGACTCTTTAACATGCAAAATAATATAAACCATTTATTTAAAATAAAATAATTTAATTTATTTTTTAATAAAATATTTTTTTATTATCAAAATAATAAAAATATATTATCTTAATTTACTTTTTATTTTTGAAAATCTGATATAATTTAATTATTTAATAACATCAAAATTTTGTATTAGCTTCAAAAGTTCGTTCGTATATACTTATTTTACCATTTTTTATATACTATTTTTTATTGAAACATTTTGTTCTTTTTTTTATTTGCTTTAAATAAATTTTTAATTTATTCATTAATATATATTTTTGTTTTTTACTTTTTTATATAAAAAAATACTCGATGAAGTTGATTTTATCATTTGATAATATATTTTTTAAGCTTTATTTTAATTTTAATTTATTTTTTATATATATACTAAAATAAATACATGTTTACTAAGGTTATAAACCTATATTTAAACAATTTTATTTTTTTATTTCATAAAGTGCAATTATTTTATTTATCAAATTTTAAATACCGATAGTTATAAAAGAATATTTGAACATTAATTTAATTGGTATAAATATAATAATATTTTATTCATCCTTATCATTATAAAACATTAATATAAAATATATAACTCTTATAAAACAATCTTTTGCTTTCATACTACTATTTAGTGTAACAAGATATCCTCGGTTAGAGGTTGGATTCAGTATAGGCCAATCTTTTGCTTTTATACTACTATTTCGTGTACGAAGATACTCATTTCTTTAAATAATAATAGTAAAATAACATATTTTTGTTTTATTACAATTGTTTTGACTAATATCAAATAAAAACTTTTGTAAATAAATAAAAAATCAAAAGTTTTAAAATATATAAATTTTCAAAAAAACTATTATACTGTATTTAATATTGTATTATTATTTTTATAATATATTTAGCATGATTAGATCTAATGCGAAGCTGATTAAAAACTACTAATATAAATAATTGTTTTAAATATTATATTTTGTAAAACAAATATTGATAGATTTATTTTAAGTGTATTTAATTATTATTTTGATTTTTTACGAGTATAATTGTTTTTATAATTTTGCGTGGGTAGATATTTTAAAAGTTGATAGAAACTCTGATGGTGGCTCCAAGAAACAGAGTCTTTCTCTGTTATGGAAAATAGAAGTTAATCAACTCCTTGTTGATTAATCTTCCTTGTCTCTTCTCTTGGTGTTCTTCTTCTTCTAGGTGGTTTTCGTTGTTGCTTCATCTTTGCTCTGATCTTGTTTTGTTCTGTTTTCGGTTTTTCCTCTGTTCTCATAGAGTCTTTGATGTTTTCAGAATTCTTCGTGTATTCATGGCTAGGGATCTGCTTAATGCTGATGATTTTCGCTCTCTGAATGGTTCGCAAGAGAAGATCTCAGATGTTGACAAAAGAAACAAGATTGAAACAAAATCATACTCTGAAGCATTAAAGAATGATACTGGTTGTAAATCTTTTTCCCCTGTTTGTGTTAGTTCCTTTGAAGATCACAATGTGATCCAATATTCAAAACAAATCAAAACTGCTCTTCTGAAAGAATCAAGTTCGACGATAATTGGTAAATTTAGTCAGGGAATCCCAAAAAAACGGCATTTCAGGCTTTTCTTGATTCCTTCAAGTTCAAAGGATTGTTCTCGTACGCTACTCTTGATTCAGATAGATACTTATTGAGTTCAGTTTACTGGAGGATGTTGATCGGATTTGGTCAAAGTGTATATGGAACGTTGATGGTAAAGTTATGCGTATCATAAAATGGGGTCCTGAAAGCAGTAAAAATTTTGAATGCCCAATTTCTCTTCTTTGGGTTTGATTCGAAAGTTTGCCTGAATTCTTGTATAACAGATCGGTTATCAAGGACATGGCTGATTCTTTGGGGTTAGTTCATCAAATTGTGGTTCCTAACTTTAACAGGGCCTTGATGAATGCTTGCTACGCTCTAGTTGAAGTTGATGTGTCTAGATTGTTGAAAAGAAAGGTGTGGATCGGTTTTGGTGAGCAGGAAGGTTGCTGGGTGGGGGTTAGTTACAAAAACGCTCCAAATTATTGTCTCAAATGCCATCATTTGGGCCATAATGTTATGGAATGTAAAAAGTCTACTAATAAAGAAGATTTAGAAAAGAAGGGTCGAAGTATTGAAATAAGACAATCTGTTTCTATCAAAGAAAGTGATTAAGGCTCTCAAATTCCTAAAGCTGATTTGGTTCAACCCTATACTCAAGTCTTCAAAAGGAAATTAAAATCTACTATCATCTCTAAAGATCTGTGAATCCTAAGAATAATACTATTTCTTCACGTCCTGCATTAGAGGTCTGTTCTTCAAAGGATGGTCAGATAATTCAAGATGTTAAGGGCGCTGACTGTAGTAATCAACATGAAGAGATGGAGATTATTGAAGCAATTAAGAATCTTGATCAAGGATGTTATCAGATGAATTCTCCTGAGTTTGACAAGTCGAATTATGTGGATTTCAATAATTCTGACTGTAGTACTCTTGAGGATCAGACTGTGAAACTTTCTTCTCCTATGTTTAAAGAAATTCTTTTGAAAAAATTAAAAAACTAATAAAAAAATAAAGAAACCTGATCCAACAAAGGTTAAATCCTTACGTTTTAAGGACAGTCACAACAAATCTTATTCTGAAAATGATAAATCTGATTAGTTGGAACCTTCGTGGTATGAACAATAATCCTACCATCTTAAGGTTAAAAGACATGATTCTTACTAATAATATTCAAACTCTTGCTTTACAGGAGCCTTTGGTAAAGGTTGACAAGATCAAGGAGTTTGCTGATAAGCTTGGCTTCAATAAATTTGCTGCCAATATGTCTAATAAAGTATGGTGCTTTTGGAAGGATGATTTCAAGATTGAGGTGCTGGTTGATCAGGAGCAATGTTTACATTCGAAGGTGTTTAATTCTGATTTGGGGTCTGATTTTATTCTTTCAATCATCTATGCTAAATGTAATAGATATGAGAGGAGAAATCTTTGGAGTCTTCTCAATTCTATCTCTGACAAATGCAAAGCTTGGCTGATTGCTGGAGACTTCAACGTGATTTCCTCCTCGGATGATCAGCTCGATTGTACTTCCTTATGTGTCAACAGCATGATTGAGTTTAATGAATGTATCAATGATTGTTTGTTGGAGGATTCTGGCTATGGAGGCTCGAGGTTTACTTGGAATAGGGGCTCTAGATGGAAGCGTTTGGATAGGGCTTTGGTTAATGGTTTTTGGAGTAATCGTTTTGGTTACACTAAGGTGATTCATTTGATCAGAACTTATTATGATCATTCACCTTTACTAATCAAAGCTGATAAGGATAGAAATATTCATCTCAAGAAAGGGTTTAAGTACATGATCATGTGGGAGAATGATGAGTCTTTCTTAGGAATAGTTGAGGCTAATTGGAAGCTGCCTATTAATGGTTATCCAAATCAGCTTTTTTGGCAGAAGTTAAAGAGGCTTAAAGTGTGTTTGAAAGATTGGAATACTAACAGTTTTGGAAACATTTTTAGGAAGCTTAATGAGGCTGAGGATTGTGTGAGGAAGTTGGAGGATTCTTTGGTGATTAACTATGACATTAATTTGAAGGCTGATTTAGATAAGTCCAATAGCTTGTACATTAAGTATCTTAAGATGGAATCCGATTTTTGGAAGCAGACGTGTTATGGTGACTGGCTTAAGGATGGAGATAAAAACTCTAAGCTTTTTCATTTTTTTGTAAACAAGAAGAGAAAGAAAAAAAGGGTTAACAGTATTAATGATGGGGATTGCTGGTTGAATGATGATGAGAGTATAGGTTCTTCTGCTGAGAAGTTTTTCAAAGAGACTCTCACTTCTGAGTCTTATAACAGTAGAGGGGAGGAGTCTATTCTTCTTAATGATGTTATTTTCAATAACATTCCTTCTTTGATCTCTGAGGAGGATAATGCTAATCTGATGAGGCTTACTAATGAGGATGAAATTTGGAGTGTTATATCTACTATGAAGTTGGATAGTGCTGCTGGTGTAGACGGTTTTAACCTTCATTTTTATAATACCTGTTGGAGGATTATCAAATGTGACTTGTGTAGTTCCTTTAACTCTTTTCTCTGTGGTAATTGCATTCCTTATGGCATGTTTGCCACTGGTCTTTGCTTGATTCCTAAGTCTAAGAACCCCGCTACATGGAATGAGTATATGCCTATTAGCTTGTGTACTATGATGAACATAATTTTTTCTAAGCTCATCAACTTTAGGTTGGCCATTCTCCTTCCTAAGATCATTTTGTTGTGTCAAGGGGCCTTTGTTCGTGGGCGGTGCATTCATGATAATATTCTTGTGGCCAAAGAAATGGTCTTTGACATCAAGAGGAAGCCTAAAACTGGCAATGTTATGATACATCTCGACATGTCGAAAGCATTTGATAAAATGTCTTTCTCCTTTTTATATAAAGTCTTATCTAGTTTTGGTTTTACTAATGAGTTTTTGAGTCTTATTAACAGGTTAATTTCTAATGTTAGTATCTCTATTCTGTTGAATGGTGGATCCTATGGATATTTCAGAACTAAGAAAGGTCTGAGACAGGGTGATCCCCTGTCTCCTAGCCTTTTTATAATAGGTGAAGAGGTTATGATTCGGGGAATACACAGTTTAATTGAAACCAATAAAAAGATGTCATATAATACTAGATCTCAGTTGTTATTGCCTTGTCTGGCTTTTGCCGATGACATTTTAATCTTTACAAATAGTTTACATGACTCTATTAACAAGCTTAGTGTTTTTCTTGACAAATATCATCTTGTGTCTGGCCAGTTGATAAATAAACAAAAGACTAAGCTAATTACATCATATTCTCTTCAGCATTTGAGAGCTGCCAACTTGGAGGTTCAGAATGGCTACAAAACTGAGCATCTGCCTACTAGTTATCTTGGATATGTAAGCCCTTTGAGGAAGGGGGTCTTAATAATTGACTGTATAAATGGAAATATTTCTGATTGGGACTCTAAATACTTATCTTTTGGAGGCAGATTAGTTCTTACCTCTAATGTCTTAATGTCCTATCCTAATTATTGGCTTCAGAATAGTATTCTCCCTAAGAGTATTATTAATAAGATTGAGAAAATTTTGAACAGGTTCTTCTGGAGGTCTAAATATAATGAGCCTTCTACTCATTGGGCTAATTGGAAGTTGATATGTAAGCCCTTTGAGGAAGGGGGTCTTAATATCAAAAGCGTTACTGATATTCAGTATACGTATTCTTTGAAGCTATGGTTCTCTTTTAGGAAAAATGATTATATTTGGGCCAAGATGATGCATAATACCTATTCTAACAATATTCATCCTTTGTATGCAAATTATAATAGGTCTGGGTCTCATACTTGGAGAAGGTTGGTTAGTGTTAAAACTGAAGCTGAAAACTACATCAGATGGGTTTTGGGCAAATGTGATATGGACTATTGGAGGGACAATTGGCATAGTTATAAGCCTATTCATAGTGATCAAGCTGAAATGAATTACCTGGAGGCTAAAGTTAGATCATTTTGGAAGAATGGTTGTTGGGACTCTGATGCTATGATTCCTTTCCTTTCCCCTGAAAGATGGAGCAATATTCAGAAGTTAAAGGTGGACAGTTCAAAGAATGATATTATGATTTGGACTTGTTCAAATGATACAAATTTCAACAGCAAAACTACTTGGAATACAATCAGACACAAGTCTAATTACTTTAGAATGTTTAAGAAAATATGGAGTCCTATCATTCGCAGAAAGTTTTCATTTCTTCTTTAGAAATTTATTATGAATTTTATCCCTATTGATTTTACTCTCCGCAAAAGACATGTTCAATTGGCTTCTAAATGTCTTTTTTGCAGAAACAGTGAAGACATTAATCATGTCTTTGTTAACTGCATACACGCTTGGAAAATTTGGAATCATTATAGCATCATTTTCAGGATCAATATCAGAAGAAGCATGACCCTTACTCATGTTGTCAAAACTTGGCCTGACTTTGTCAGTAGCAAATCTCACATCACTCATCTCATGCCTGCTATTATTTGTTGGTCGATTTGGTACAATCACAACAATGCTAAGTTCCAGGGAGTTTCATTCAATCTTAACTTAACTATAAACTACATTAATTGTTCTATTTTATTTTTAACTGCTTCTGTTCTTAAGGAAAAGCATTGGTTAAAGACTAAGAATGCGAGTCTTCTTATGAGTTGCCCTAATTACAGATCTAAGCCTAGTTATAATACCTAGAAGCCTCCGATTGAGGGTCGTATCAAGCTGAACTTCGATGCTTCAGTGTTGAGGAATGCGGAGGCTAGTGGTGCTGAAATCTTCAGGAATCACCTGGGGAGGTCTTGCAGTGCTATGGGAATACTTATGGAAAGATGTCGCCTCTTTTAGCTGAAACCCGTGCGCTGCTTGATGGATTGCTGATTTGCAAGCAGAATCACTCGCTTCATGTTGACATTGAATCTGATTGTCAGATTCTTGTCAATTTTATTGCTTATGGTGTTTCCCCTCGGTATCTGAGTCTGGTCATCAGAATTTGTCGAATGGCATTCGCTTCCTCTATGGTTATTAAGTACATCCTTAGAATCCAGAATCAGGCAGCCGATTGGCTGGCCACATGGATTCTTAGATGCATTAATAAGCCCTCCTTCGTTCAATTCGTTACTCCTTCTGAATTGAACGCGATTCTTTTTCTGGAAAGCTTAGGCTTATGATATGTATCGTAGAAAATCTGAGGTATTGCTTTATCGTATTTTCAGGTTTGGTGAAGGCTTTCTGGTTGAATGTTCTTTGCATTTGGAGCTGTTGATTCGGTTTTGGTGATTTGGTTGGATCGAGTGGTGATTTCTGGTGGTTGTGGAATGAGCTTCGAAGGGGATTTGGGTGATGGAGCTGGAGGAGTATTGACGGAGTATTTTTGATGGAGCTCTGGGGTTGAAGAAGATGATGGTGGGAAGAGAGTGTTTCAATTTCAATTTGGTTTGACTATTAGGGTTTGTCCGATTTGGTACTAACTTCACCAATTTTTCAAACCCTAGGGTTTTCTTAAGGGATTATTGCTTTTGATCCCTCGTTGTTGTAAAAATCTTCAATTTTATCCTTTATAAGATCTGTTATTTTTTATTAAAAAAAATTTACGTGGGTAACCAGTACGCAAGCGAACCTTTTCTAGTCTGATCTAAAGTAAAATCTTGATTCATTGTTTGATTATGAATAGTGAATAAGTACTTTACCCCCTCATATTTTATAAACCTTATAGTATGATCTAAAGTTAAATACATATTCCCTGCGTGATTATGAATAGTGAATCAGTACATTACCGAACTATCCTCGTATTTTATAGATGTTATAAATGTGAAAGGGGAGTTAAGAGTTACTCCATATTATATGATTTATAATATTTTTTATTTTAATTTATTAATTATAGTCTAGGCGAGGTGCTTTCATCTTTTTTTTTCGGAGGGAACCCGCAGCCACTATTCAGAATGCAATGAGTGCGCACAGGGTAAACCCTCAGTCTGACGCGATAGCCTGCAAACCAATGCCAGAAGGTAAACCACACAAGGTGACAGGCTCAGCCGAGAAAGCGTATGTAGAGAGACTCGAACTCATGACCTTTTGGTTATAAGAATGTCATACTCAACCAACTCGGCTACCCCCTTGGGGGCTAAAAAGGGGATGCAACACGAAGACTTCCCAGGAGGTCACCCATCCTAGTACTACTCTCGCCCAAACACGCTTCTGATGGGATCCGGTGCATTAGTGCTGGTATGATCACATCCGTGCTTTCACCTTAGTTAGACTAGGTTCTGTTCTATTACTATTAAATATTTAAATATATTTTAGTTTTAGTGTTGTTATTTTATTAGATTGACACTTCACTTTTGACTTTTAGTGTTGTATGTTAGTTTGGCCCGTTTTGATGTTATTTTTATTTTTTTCGTGTTCATGTTATAAAGAGTCTGGAAGTATTTTTTTTACCATGTACAAATTCATGAGATATTTTTTTAGGGAACTAGAGTGAAACTCTTCAAAACTAATCAAATTGTTTTTATTGTTAAATTAGAAATGAGATAAAAAAGTTCAATGCTTTAGGAAGTAGCTTCCTTATGCATGTCTTTTTAAGCTTTGGTAACCATAAATTTTGGGTTTTTTTTCACCCTCTCTCTCAATTAGATTTTGATTGTATTATATTTTCCTCTCTAAATTATGAACCGATAAATTTTGTTATCGTTATTTTTATTTTTTTTAGGGATTGAAAAAGTGAGAGAAAGAAGATCGAAAAATAGCCAAAGAATCAACTACTACAACTCAAGGATCGGGAAGAAGGGTGACTTACTTCGATGCTTAGAAACAAAATTGGATCAAGGTTTGGTGTATATGTTTTTTTAATCTATATTTCTGAATTTATTAGTTTTTTTTGTTTCTTTTTCAATTTTGAAAACAAGTGTAGAAACTTTTTGGACACTAATACTTGTTTATCTATTCACAATCTTTGTTGCTATTAATGATAATTAAGATTTTTAATTTTTTAATAATAAATTTATTTGGTAAGTGTTTTGAGATATGCATTTAATATAGAATTAGATTCACTTTTGATTGCTAATAGGCCTTGATGTTTTTGTACAAATTATAAATTTCATTATATTTAAATATAGATTTTATTAGAAAATACTGTCCAAGCTTTACAAAGATAAAAAAATAAAATCTTACGAGATGGGTTGTGAGTATTTCATCTCATAAACTCCCACTTCAAATTTCTTGTTGGTACAAAAAATTGAGTGATATTATAGTGGAATGACAAATTGCAGGTTTTGTTTGCTGGATTTCACTTGGATACTTGCATCAATGAGAAAAAGTATTACACTGAGTTTTCTTTTGTTAGTTTGTTAATTTAATTTTAGTAGTTTTAGCTGATCGGATATGATTTGATATGAATGAGATAATCAATATCTGGTTTTGAAATATGTTTAGATTATGATTTTTTTATAGTTTATAACTTTTCAAAACTTTCTTATTTCTATCTAAAAATTAGGACTTTATAAAACTTAAAATTTTGTTGTTGTTCAAAGGGGATAGAGAAAAAGAAGAAGAAGAAAAGAGTTCAATCTTCAACTGTCTGTGGAGCGCATGTACAGCACCAATGATCTAGATTCTAAAAGTGAACTCCACCATTTTTACTTCCCAGAATGTGTTTTTACTTCCGAGAAGGTCACCTGGAACGTGAGTAAGTTACCCCCAATGATGATCACTTGGCCGAAGGTTATCCGGCGAAAATCTTTTGTTGGATTGAATAGGTGAAACTTCTTGACGATTATGATACTAAAGAAGCCTATTTTAAATTAATCCTTTAAATAAACAAGGACCCTGTCGAACTCAAAAATAGGGGCTGAACCTAAGAAAATTTCAGAGAATTGAGATTATTTTTATGCTAAAAGTTTGAGTGCATCTGATACTAAAGTCGGAGAAGGACTCAATGTACCACTTGCAAATAAGCTTTTTCCTTAGTTGGATTACCAGGCAGATGGCGCTGGCCAGAATTTTGTAGTTAAGGAATAAAATAATATTATTGAGTTAAGGAATAAAATCTTCTAATTTTTTATTAAGTTAATAAAAGCTAAAAATGAAATAATATTATTGAGTTAATGTTTTGACTAGATTTAAAAATAAATTATAAATTCATTTATTTGTATTGAATTAAAAAATATAATATAATATTTAATATTTGTGTCGGTTTTAAAATTTTATATCAGGCTAAACAAAGGTTCACTATAGTTATTTTATTCATGATTGATCTTAATTGTTGTAATGTATTTTTTTTCGGAGGGAACCAGCAGCGGCTATTCAGAGTGCAATGAGTGCGCACAGGGTAAACCCCACGCAAGACGAAAAGCTCAGCCGAGAAAGTGTATGTAAAGGGACTCGAATTCATGACTTTTGATTACAAGCGTACCATACTCAACCAACTCGACTACCCTTGGGGGCATTCTTGTAATGTATTACTCTTAGAGCATCCCCAACAGCTACTCTAAAAATTTGGTAAATATACCTAGGATTATCATACTGTAAAATTTTAGATTATCATATAATCCAACAGCTATTGTATAATTAAGGTAGTTTTTATTTGAGCAGGTGGAAGAGAAAAAAAAGGAATAATTATAGAGAGTGAGTAACTTCCACTCTAAATATACCTACCTAAAATTAAGCAATTAAATATAACTAGCCTAATAGAGTATCTGTTGGAAAGAAAAAATTAGGGAATAATCTCCAAATTTGCTATCTAGTCCCATATAGCTACTCTGTTGGGGATGCTCTTAGTAGGTTGTTATCTTTACACGTGAATTTTATTTAAACCAAATTTAAATATTTTATTCATTTTTTTTTGTTTTCTTTTCTAGAAAAATATACTAAAAGCTATGATTCATTTTTTTTGTTGGCTAGGGATTAAGATAGGTTAGATTCTTTTTTTTTCATCGTGATTGGTATTAAGCTAGGTTTTATTTATTCTATTTACTAAGTAATCAAAGATTGGAGAGGTTAGTCGGAATAAAAAAAACAAGTATGATTCTATATATTTTCGCCGGATACTTTATTTAATAGTTTCTAATTTAATCTGCATCTTCTCTCTCACTTGGTTTTGATTTTATTTAGATATATAAGTAGACTCTCTTTGGGTTCAATTTAGTTCATTGATTTTGTTTTTGATGTTAACATCCTAATTCAGAGTTTATGTGTAAAGTAAAGAAGAAACAAGTATAATACTATATAGAATTAGTTTTTAAAAACTTAATTATTTTTCAAAAGTTAGATTTTAATTTATTCTCAAAATTAGATTCTTTTTACTACAATGACAAAACGAAGAAACCAAATATAATGAACTCGATACATTTTATAAAGGTAATGAAATAAAAAATCCAATAAGTGATTTAAATTAGATTTTCTAAATAAGAAAAGATATAATAACATGAATTTATAAATTTTGCAACAAATTATGAATTTTTAGATCCTCTTAGTTTTGATAAATCTACATTATATTATTTGATTTTATAAATTTTGGAGCAGTTTGTTAACCTGTAATTTTATTAACATTTTAACAATATGTGTTTCTACGGTGTTGTCAAAGATGTAATTATTATAAGCATTAATTTTAGTTTGAATTAGAAAGGTGTTCATAGGGTGTTGTCAAAGAGCCTTTTGAGCTAAACGCAGGGCAGTATTGACGGTTTCAGCTCTATTACTAAATGATATTTTTATTAAGGTAGGAGATGAGGGTTTGCTTTATCTGAATCCATTCAAGAGATACATTGGAGAATCTCATTACACATAATAACGATCAGTTTTTAAATATAATCGTTATCTTTAAATAAAAATAAGTCCACTACAAACATGTATTGTGCAAGGAAGATAAGATACATGCATGCTTTCACCAACTGTCCTGGTGTCAAGCGCCATGGATAAGCTGCAAATTTGGTGAGAATAACGATATAATTTTGAATACGTTTCTTTCATACCAGCGTCAACCAGTAGTAGTAGTCTTGGAAATTTTAAGCACGTGGTATTATGAAATTTAAGTATCATTTTAGACAAAAAAAAAACCTATCATCGTACTCTCAACCCCAAAATAGTTTCAACATTTGCAACATGACATATGATGTGGAACGTGTAGAAAATCATGAGTATATTAGGCTTTACTTTATTCTTGCTCATCGCAAAGTTGGTACCAAATATATCATCAATCCCACGAGACTCAAGTTAAATACGACGAGCTGTGAAACTAAAAGAATGGAATTTCACAAACCATTTTTGTATTTGTTTTTGTATTTATGCCATATATAAAGGATGAAGCAAAACCTAATAGCATCTCTACTGCAATACATAATATATTTAGAAAACTTAGTCTTAAATTATAGTAAAAATCATAATAAAGTCGAACTTTAAATCGCTCTTGTGGTAGAAAGGGAACTTAAGTACTCAGGCCTTTTCCTCTGGAACACCATCTTACAACTACAGATTATATACTTCTTCTTTGTTCCTAAGATTCAACTTTGTTGTTGCCACTAATATTGCAATCCTACCCACCATGCTATAAAGTAACTACCCCTCCCTCACTAGTCCACTAGCCTTTCCAAACATTATACATAACAATACTTTTGTTCTTGCCATCCTTTTGTCGACAAACCAAAGTTGGGTTAATGTCGTGACTATCCCCCAAGACCGTCTACTATGAATGTGGAAAATATTGACAACATTTGCATCATTAACGGATCATTAACGGACCCTTATCTTTCTCACTGAAGCAATCTCTAACAATAAATCTCAATGGGTTAAATGCATTTCATGCTACTTATTCGGTAAAAAACCTACTCTTTATCATGCATAGGCTATCACTGTAAGAATGCGGGGCATGGACGGGCTATACGAATGCATATTCACACCATCGGGCCACTTTTACTTCAGGTTTTCCTTTACGGATAATGCAACGTTTGTCCTTGTATCAACTCCGTGGTTTTTCAACAGCCATCCAATCTTCCTCAAAGATGGGAGCCAATGGCCTCCACAACAAAGGACCCTCTGAAATTCATCCCAATTTTGGTTAAGTTCCATGGCTTCTCTCTTGAGCTCTGGTCAGAAATGAGGCTAAGCATCATTGGATCTTATATTGGTACACAATTGTATGTATACATTCATACCGTGAATAAGGTGCACTTGAGCTTCACACGCATGTGCATTATCATGGGAGAATATGATAATTTCGCTGAGTCTATCGAGATTATCAACATCATTTCGACTATGATAACGATGGAGTACCAGAGGCTGCTTGCAATTTTCCAAAACTGTTACACCTTTAGCCATTTAGCCCAAGGTTACCAGACCAAAAATACAGACGCTGAGTTGGACGACAACCATGAAATACAAGATTATAACCACCATATGCATACGGCTCACCAAGAAGCCAACCATACAGACTCTAATCACTAAGCAAATCAAAGACATTAAAATCAACCATCTTTTGTCAAATACATCTTTCACTTTATCTATTGTCTATGTTTTTTATGACAACTCTAATCGTATTCCCTTATGACATGACATCAACCATTTCCTATATTCACCAAGGCATCCCAAGGACTGACCTTGGTTGGTACAATGTAAGGAGAAAACTTAAGGCTTATACTACTAATATGGACCTCCGAATTCTCTCTATCCATGACTTCAACCGTTGTTGCTACAACAGTAAGCTTACCGACCCGTGTGCTAATGGTCAGCAATCGCCTTAGCCACGAATCCAGTATTCCATGATCGAAGCAAGCATATAGATGTCCGCTACCACTACATAAGGGAGTGTATTTCAAGAAAGGATGTGCAAGTTGAATATGTGAAGACACAAGATCAAGCTGCTGATATTTTCACCAAGCCACTGAAAAGCGAAGACTTCAAACGATTAAGGAAACTACTAGGGGTCACGGGATCAAGTTTAAGGGGGAGTGTTGGATCATAAACTTGATCCACTTAAAGGTCCCAACCCACTCAAAGGGTCCAACCCACTTAATAAGACCCATCTAGAAAGAATACTCTAGAAACATTTAAATTAATATTTAGTTCTTTAGGTTGAGTGCAAGACACACTTTTAGATTGAGTGTAAGAAACACCTTAACTTTGAGTGTAGTATTGATGTTGAGTGTGTTAGTATCCAAAAGCCTCTTGGATGGTGGATCTTTGTCTCCACTATATTCCTATAAATAGTGGAGCTCTCCCACCATCTAGAATATCACACAAACACACCAAGAATCAAAGTTAGAGAGAAAATTAGAGTGAGAGAAAAGAGAGACAAGAATGCTCTCTTGAGTGTTAGAAAAATATTTTCTCTTCTTGTGTGAGGTTTAAGAGTGTTCTTGTAATATTTCTCCTTTTCTATCTATATCAAAGTTGTTTGTTTGTTTTAAAGAGAGTGTTGTTTTATATTTTCCGCCAACAAAGTGGTATCAGAGCCACAAGCTCTTTCCAAAATTTTGTTTTTAAATTTTCAACATATTGGAAATTTTGTTTTTATATATTCAACATATTTAAAAATATGGCAAATGGTGTATCATCCTTCCAAGTTCCAACACTCAACAACAACAACTATGATAATTGGAGTATCAAGATGAAAGCTCTTCTTGGAGCACATGATGTGTGGGATGCCGTAGATAAAGGGTTTGAAGAACCCGAAGATGAAGCAAGCCTTTCTCACGAGGAGAAAACAAATTTGAAGGATTCAAGAAAGAGAGACAAAAAAGCTCTCTTCCTCATCTATCAAGCATTAGATGATGATGGTTTTGAAAAGATTTCGAGCGCATCTTCCGCCAAGCAAGCGTGGGAGAAATTACAAATCTCTTATAAAGGAGTCGAAAAGGTGAAAAAGGTACGTCTCCAAACATTAAGAGGTGAATTTGAATAATTACATATGAAAGCGTCCGAATCTATTTCGGAATATTTCTCAAGAGTAGCAACCGTTTCTAATCAATTAAAAAGAAATGGTGAGAAGTTAGAAGATGTGAGAGTAATCGAAAAAATACTCCGCTCGTTGGATCCTAAATTTGAGCACATCGTCGTGACGATTGAAGAAACTAAAGACTTGGAGAAGATGATGATTGAAGAACTCCAAGGATCATTACAAGCCTACGAAGAAAAGCACAAGAAGAAGCAAGAGATCACCGAGCAACTCCTCAAAGTAGAACTCAAGGACATGCATGCAAGTCAAGACGATGATAGAAACCAACGTGGCCGAGGAAGAGGTAGAGGCCGCAGACGAGGTGGTTATCATGGACGTGGACGTGGCTGGAATTACAACAACAATAATTCCAACTACAACTACGAGAAACGAGAAAGTTCAACACGAGGTCGTGGAAGACGAAATCCGAACTCGAGGTATGATAAATCTCAAATCCAATGCTATAAATGTCAAAGATTTGGACATTATGCTTCAGAATGCAGAGGCCCCAACAATAGAGTTGAGGAGAGGGCCAACTATGCCGAGGAGAAGACGGAGGAAAAAGATATGTTATTACTAACATACAAAAGCACTAATGAAGGTCAAGAGAACACGTGGTATCTTGACAGCGGTGCAAGCAACCATATGTGTGGGAAAAGAAGCATGTTCGTAGAGATCAATGAAGCAGTGAGTGGAAATGTCTCTTTTGGAGATGATAGCAAAATATCGGTGAAAGGAAAAGGTAACATTCTTATTCGTGCAAAAGATGGTAGTCACCAAATTATTTCAAATGTCTACTACGTACCAAGCATGAAAAACAACATTTTGAGCTTGGGACAACTACTAGAAAAGGGCTATGATATTCATATGAAAAATTATAGTCTTTTTCTAAGAGACGACAAAGGAGACTTAATTTCTAAAGTCCAAATGTCAAAGAATAGAATGTTTCCTTTGAATATTCAAAATGATGTTGCAAAGTGTCTTAAGGCGTGTTACAAAGATTCGTCGTGGCTATGGCATGTTCGATTTGGGCATCTAAACTTTTCAAGTTTAGAGTTATTGTCAAAGAAGGAAATGGTGAGAGGGTTACCATGTATCAATCATCCTGACCAACGATGCGAAGGATGTTTACTTGGAAAGCAATTCAGAAAAAGCTTTCCAAAGGAGTCAGAGTCAAGAGCCAATAAACCTCTCGAGCTTATTCATACCGATGTGTGTGGTCCAATCAAGCCGAGCTCTCTAGGTAAAAGTAACTAATTCCTTCTCTTCATTGACGATTTTTCAAGAAAAACGTGGGTATATTTCTTGAAACAGAAATCCGAAGTCTTTGGAATATTTAAGAAGTTCAAAGCAGTTGTGGAAAAGGAAAGCGGAAATAAAATCAAAGCCATGAGATCTGACCGGGGAGGGGAGTTCACATCCAATGAATTCCTAGAGTTTTGTGAAGCACATGGAATTCGTCGCTGCTTGACAGTTCCCAGATCTCCTCAACAAAATGGTGTGGTAGAAAGGAAGAACAGAACAATCCTTGATATGGCACGAAGCATGCTCAAAAGCAAGAAACTGCCTAAGGATTTTTGGGCGGAAGCAGTGGCATGTGCGGTGTACTTGTCCAACCGATCTCCAACAAGAAGTGTTTGGGGAAAGACACCACAAGAAGCGTGGAGTGGAAGAAAGCCCGGAATTTCCCACTTGAGAGTATTTGGAAGCGTAGCTCATGTCCATGTACCAGACGAAAAACGAACCAAACTCGATGATAAAAGCAAAAGTTTTATCTTCATCGGTTACGACTCAAGTTCCAAAGGCTACAAGTTATACAACCCAAACAACAAGAAGGTTGTGATAAGCCGAGACGTGATAGTTGATGAAGAAGGCGAATGGGATTTTGGGTCTCATACAAATGAGTTCACATTTTTCCCCCAAATTGAAGAAGATGAGAAGACACCAAATGAGCAATCAGAAGATGTTGCTACCCAACATGCCTCACCAACAGCAACTACTCATGGAGACTCGCCACCTTCATCATCGTCAAATGGTAGTCAAAATGAGAGAGCAGTGGAACGTACAAGAAGCCTTAGTGATCTTTATGAGGTAACCGAACCAATGGATAACATTACACTGTTTTATCTCTTTGCTGATTGTGAGCCAGTAACATTTCAAGAAGCTGCACAAGAGAAACAATGGAGAGACGCGATGGATGAAGAAATTAGAGCCATCGAGAAGAATGACACATGGGAACTCACCTCACTTCCCAAAGGGTGCAAGACTATAGGCGTCAGATGGTTATACAAAACCAAGAGAAATGCTAAGGGGGAGATTGAAAAGCACAAAGCGAGGCTTGTTGCAAAAGGCTATAGTCAAAAGGCGGGAATTGACTATGATGAGGTATTCGCCCCCGTTGCCCGATTGGAAACTATTAGACTAATAATTTCTTTGGCAGCTCAAAACAAGTGGAAGATACAACAAATGGATGTAAAGTCAACATTTCTAAATGGCGTCCTTGAAGAAGAAGTCTACATTCAACAACCATTAGGCTATGAGATCAAAGGCCACAAAGATAAGGTGTTGAAGCTAAAGAAGGCTCTTTACGGGCTAAAACAAGCACCAAGGGCATGGAACAGTAGAATCGACAAGTATTTCCAAGAGAATGGCTTCAACAAATGTCCATACGAGCACGCTCTATACACCAAGATCAAAGATGGAGATATTTTGATCGTGTGTCTATACGTGGACGATTTGATCTTCACCGGAAGCAGCCCGAGCATGTTCAATAAATTCAAGGAAGTAATGACGAAGGAATTCGAGATGACAGATTTGGGGCTCATGACGTACTACCTTGGCATTGAAGTTAAGCAACAAAAAGATGGAATTTTCATCTCACAAGAAAGCTATGCTAAAGATATCCTGAAGAAGTTTAAGATGGAGAATTGTAGCCCAATAAGCACACCCATGGAGTTTGGAGTCAAAATGTCCAAGCATGAAGAAGGCGAAAGTGTGGATCCGACATTATTCAAAAGTTTGGTAGGAAGTCTACGCTATCTAACTTGCACGAGACCGGATATTCTTCATGCAGTTGGATTGGTTAGTCGTTATATGGAATCTCCAACAACAACTCATTTCAAGGCTGCAAAGAGAATCCTTCGTTATCTGAAAGGTACAATCGACTTTGGATTACTCTATTCCATTTCTAATGATTACAAACTTGTTGGGTATAGCGATAGTGATTGGGGTGGAGACATAGACAATCGAAGGAGTACTACTGGATTTGTATTCTTCATGGGAAACATTACTTTCACATGGATGTCAAAGAAACAACCGATAGTCACATTATCCACTTGTGAGGCAGAATATGTTGCTGCCACTACCTGTGTTAGTCATGCAATTTGGCTTAGAAATCTATTGAAAGAGATAGACCTAACACAACATGAGCCAACTAAGGTCTATGTCGATAATAATTCAGCAATCGCCTTAGCCACGAATCCAGTATTCCATGATCGAAGCAAGCATATAGATGTCCGCTACCACTACATAAGGGAGTGTATTTCAAGAAAGGATGTGCAAGTTGAATATGTGAAGACACAAGATCAAGCTGCTGATATTTTCACCAAGCCACTGAAAAGCGAAGACTTCAAACGATTAAGGAAACTACTAGGGGTCACGGGATCAAGTTTAAGGGGGAGTGTTGGATCATAAACTTGATCCACTTAAAGGGCCCAACCCACTCAAAGGGTCCAACCCACTTAATAAGACCCATCTAGAAAGAATACTCTAGAAACATTTAAATTAATATTTAGTTCTTTAGGTTGAGTGCAAGACACACTTTTAGATTGAGTGTAAGAAACACCTTAACTTTGAGTGTAGTATTGATGTTGAGTGTGTTAGTATCCAAAAGCCTCTTGGATGGTGGATCTTTGTCTCCACTATATTCCTATAAATAGTGGAGCTCTCCCACCATCTAGAATATCACACAAACACACCAAGAATCAAAGTTAGAGAGAAAATTAGAGTGAGAGAAAAGAGAGACAAGAATGCTCTCTTGAGTGTTAGAAAAATATTTTCTCTTCTTGTGTGAGGTTTAAGAGTGTTCTTGTAATATTTCTCCTTTTCTATCTATATCAAAGTTGTTTGTTTGTTTTAAAGAGAGTGTTGTTTTATATTTTCCGCCAACATACAAACCCTCCTGATCCTAAATTAATAAGAATAATTCAATAGCATTAGTGACATTACTGATAGAGTTGAAACCGCCAACACAAAGATAAGATCATACCTCGGGCCATTTTTATTCCAGGTTTTTCTTTGTGGTTCACGGAGCTTTTTTTTAATCAGCTTGGTATTTTTCTAACGGCCACCCCATCTTTCTAAGAACTCCCTATAATCCATCACAATTTGGGTTAAATTCTATGATTTTTTGAGGTCGATCATCGCCATCGAATTTCATATCTCCAGTGTTGTAAAATATTCAAATACTTACAATCCCTTATGCACTAAATAAATCTGAACTTTAATTATCTGGAGTTTAAGATTGTTTGATCTATTTTTAAGACTAAGTTTTATGAAACTCATCTTGTATGGTTATTGGTTTCTGGAAGAAATACAATTCTCTAATGTTATCAATCTGTTTTGTTTCTACTACTATTGCTCTACACTCACCGTACCACTTGTTGAAAAAAATCACCGTTCACTCAAAACAGAACAGAAGTATCAATTAATAAAAAAAAAATTAAAAAATAATATAATCGGTTCGTAAATTAATATGTATAATAAAATATGAATATACCTTTTGAAAAAAAATGATAACTATACTAGTGATCTTGGGTTGGATTACCGTATATTATTAATGGATATAATATTAAGGTGAGGAATTTTAATATATTAGGAGGATTACCATATATTACTAATATTATTTATGGATAGGGATTTTAATACATAAAAAACTTGTCCTAAAATAGTATATAACAGAAAAGAAAGTTATAAAATATTTACCAAGATAAATATTTTAGATTTACATAAAATAATAAGTCTCATTCACGTTTACATAGTATTCTATAAATCCCTGATCCACAAAAACTATAAAGTTTAATAAACATCGCCTCGTGTACTCTTGCTTTTTCTTGCTTTTTAAAGAGATAGGTTCTCTTGTTTTTAAAGAGATAAGTAATCTATGTTCCAGTGGAGGAACTAAAAATTAGATTTAGTGGCTAAAATATATTCGGTTACATGTAATAGTTTACCTGTCTAATCGATTTTCTCCATTTTACAATCCGGTACGAATATAATTCGAAGAAATTTTATTATTCATTCATTTTATCAAACATCTATTTTGCAAACTTAATTTTTTCAATGATGATTTTTTTTAAAAAAAATATTCGTAAATTTTAGTACAATTTATTGAAAACAAATTTTTTTTTGTTTGAAAATTTCACTTTGATCAATTCAATGAACTTTATCTTTATGGTAAAAATTACTTTTAGATATATAAAAAAAATAAAACATTGTATTGTAATTTATACAATTATACTTATAACTACAAATTATATTAAACCATAAAATAGATTATACATAGTAAAATAGTCTACCTTATTTAAGATCGAAATTCTATAACAAATCTCAAAATATAATTATAATATTAATTAAATATATTTTAAAAAAATATTTCTAAGTATAAAATCTAACAATAATCTTTTGTTTTTAATATCAAAGAGGCTTCCTATACACGGATATTTTTATATAGTTCTTAAATTAAGATAATTAATAAAATATAACTTAGTTTATTAACTTTCTTTTAAATATCAAATAAATCGATTATACACAAATATTTATTATATAACTCTTACATTAAAATAATTAATAAAATAAATAATATTTTATTTGATAATAATTTTAGAAAACAAATAAAAAAAATTAAAAAAATAAATACTTTTAAAATAACTTATTTATGTTATTTTACTATTATTCATTAAAGTTAGTAGAAATAGGGGCGCTTCATTTATTTATGCTATTTTACTAGTATTTATTAAAGTTAGTCTGCTCTGTTCTACATCAAGCATGCAGCTCTCTATGTCTAAACAGCAAGAAACACTCTGTTCTACATGCAGAACTAATTATAAATTTGCCACAAGATGTAATATTCCATAATATAGTGGCCAGGTTGCCCTGTAAGTATCTCTTGCGATCTAGGTTAGTGGCTGACTTATGAGCCTCTTCTATTTCTTTATCTGATTTGAGTCTATTTCTTTATCTGATTTGAGGAAACTGCAGTTAGAAAGAAACAGCCCAAAAACTCATTGTACTGCCAATTTCACTAACAACTATTCGGCTAACACTCCAAGTAAAACTAAATTTCTCGACCTCTTATAGTTTATTCGCTTTTCCATGCCTAAACTTCTAGGTTCTGCGTTGCTACATTATTCTTGTATCGGATTTTTATATCCAATCCTTGTACAGGAAAGTACAAAAAAATACCGGTCTTTAGACAAACTAATGATACAAATAATGTTATCTACGAATTTGGGTACGATCCATCTTCATATGATTACAAGCTTGTAGTCTCTACCAATACTATGCTTGTTTCTAAACTAAAACACACAGTACACATTTTCTCATTCCCAACTACAGGAAGACTTTCACCAAAATGTCATAGACTCTTATGTTGGAACCAAGGATATATTAATTAACTAAGTTGAACAAATATATTATTAAAAAAAATTAAAAAGACATTGAATAAAAGAGATGGGTAATATATTAATAATATATCGAGCTTAATTTAATTTGATTCCAAAATAATAGTCTACAGTAAAACCTATTGGGAATGAGAAAATGTGTATCGTGTGTTTCAGTTTACGACACGAGCTCAATCAAACCCAAAGAGATCAGTATTGGTACTGACTACAAGCTTGTAATCCTTAGAAGATGGATCGTACCCAAATCCGTACAGAACAAATAGTTATTAGTTTGTCTAAGGACTTGTATTTCCTTGTACTCTCCTGTAATCCGATACAAGAATTGTGTAGCAATGCATGTTATCAGAATCTAGGATTTTAGGCACGGAAAAGCGAGAAAACTATAAGAGTTCGAGAAATTGAGTTTCACGTAAAGTGTTAGACAAATAGTAAAATTGGTCGAGCAATACCATGAGTGTTTGAGACCCAGTTTGAAAGCTTCTTTCTAACTTCACTTTTGAGAACCAGGTTGAAAGTTTCTTTTTAACTTCACTTTCTTGAGATGAAGGAATAAAAGAGACCCATGAGTCAACGACTGACCTAAATCGCAATAGAGACTTACAGGCAACCTGGCGGCATATTATGGAATATTACATCTTGGGTCAAATTTATAATTTGTTCTTGCTGCTTGGATCTAGAAGAGAGGCATACTTGATGTAGAAGAGAAGGTTCCTTGCTGCTTAGACTTAGACGGTTGCATGCTTGACTTGATCTAGAAGAGAGGCTTATTTGTTTCTTTAAAAATCAAGAGTGAACGAGATAATGTTCATCAAACTTTATAGCTTTTGGGACTGGAGATTTATGGAATATAAAAACAAGAAAATCCTTAAATCAAAATCTAAAGTATATATCTGGCGCAGCTTTTAGATATATATTAATAAACTTTATAGTTTATTAATATAGATTTACTTATTATTTTAAGTAAATCTAGAGTATTTATCTCGTGATATTTTATCCCTTTCCTTTCTTGGTAGATATTAATTTATGAGAAGTTTGTTAATATATATCAAAATCTTTTATCTATCAAAAATATTAATAATATATATAGTAACCCTCCTAATATATATTAAAATTCTTTATCCATCAATAATGTTTATAATATATGGTAATCCAATCCGAGATCACTCAAATCATATCCAATTCAAGATCACTCAAATCAAAACGGTAGAATCTCAAGGATAACCGAGTTGGTTTACCAAATATTTATTTTCCATAAATATTTATCTTTTTTTTCCTCATCTTATCTTCCATTATATTTTAGTTTTTAATATTATTTAAATTTATTTTATTTGATTCTGACTTTTTTTATAAACTATTTGTTTATTTAAATATTCTGTTGATATTATTAACTCTGTTTTTCTTTTCGACAAACGTCATAAAAGGTAATTTTTTTATTATATAATATTTATGATTTTAGTAAATTTTTGTTTATCCAGATATTTTTGGTAGCTTTTTTTGTTTTTTTAAAAAGAATTCTAAACTAGTTTCATGTCTCTTTTGTTTTGGATTTATTTTGATAGATAATAGTGATATTTATTTTTTATAATAGGTAAGATTGAGTTAAGTGACTCTTTAACCAAAAGAAACAAAATAATATAAACCATTTATTTAAAGTAAAATAAAATAATTTAATTTAATTTTTAATAAAATATTTTTTTATTATCAAAACAATAAAAATATATATTGTCATAATTTACTTTTTATTTTTGAAAATCTGATTTAATTTAATTATTTAATAACATCAAAATTTTGTATTAGCTTTAAAAGTTCGTTCATATATATATACTTATTTTACCATTTTTTATAGACTATTTTTTTATGGAAACATTTTGTTCTTTTTTATTTGCTTTAAATAAATTCTTAATTTATTCATCAATATATATATATTTGTTTTTTACTTTTTTATATAAAAAAATACTCGATGAAGTTGATTTTATCATTTGATAATATATATTTTTTAAGCTTTATTTTAATTTTAATTTATTATATATATATATATACTAAAATAAATACAGGTTTACTATGGTTATAAACCTATATTTAAACAATTTTATTTTTTTATTTTATAAAGTGCAATTATTTTATCTATCAAATTTTAAATACGGATAGTTATAACAGAATATTTGAACATTAATTTAATTGGTATAAATATAATAATATTTTATTTATCCTAATCATTATAAAACATTAAGATAAAATATATAACTCTTATAAAACATTAACATAAAACATTAATAAATTTATATACACAACCCTTATAAAACATTAGGATAAAATATATAACCCTTATAAAACATTAATAAATTTATCTTTTCTCAAGCCCTTATTGTATCTAACACTTCATTTAGCATCTTTCATTTCAAGATTCGTCTTAGTTTTGATTTTACAGCTTAACCAGCCATATTAGGTAACCGGAAGATTCCTTTAAATTACTCGTTGGTGAATCTTCGGTCCAACTCCAGGTTGAATATAAATTTGGTTGTAGCTCAAGAATTCCCAAGACAACGGAGAAGCTCCGCTAGGTTGCGGTCGAAATGTTAGAACACATTTTAAATTCTCTTTAAAAATTTTAGAATTTAGGCACATTCTAAATTTCGTCCAACTTTTTCAGAGTCAATCGTATAGGTCAATCTTTTTCTTTCATACTAATATTTGGTGTAAGAAGATATCCTCGGTTAGAGCCTAGAGGTTGGATTCAGTATAGGCCAATCTTTTGATTTTATACTACTATTTGCTGAACCAAGATACTCATTTCTTTAAATAAATAACATTTTTTTTGTTTTATCATAATTGTTTTGGCTAATATTTTTGTCCATTCAAATAAAAACTTTTGTAAATAAATAAAAAATCAAAAGTTTTAAAATATATAAATTTCTAAAAAAAACTATTATAGTGTATTTAATATTTTATTATTATTTTTATAATATATTTAGCATGATTAGATCTAATGCGAAGCTCATTAAAAACTACTAATATAAGAGCATGTACACTCGTTGTTGTTAAAATGGTGTGTTAGTGGGTGCCAACTAGGAGTGAGAAACATCATTTAGCATTGTTTTAGCTAACAATCCTAATTTCACTCACTCGTTTTTTTAACTTTATCTTTTAAAACAGTTTTAATTAACAATTTTAATTCGATCTTATCCATATATATTTATTTATCAAAGATATTTTAATTCTGTTTGTTCTTATCCATATATATTAAAGATATTTTTTCAAACCTATTTTAATTAAAAACTTTACTTTACTTTGCTGATTGTTGATATGTCATATTCAGATTCTAAATCTTCAAGTTTCTTATGGAAAGAAAGTTCAACAGATATCATTTTTGTTCGTTGTATTGAAAAGAAAAAAAAGTAATCGAAAAGATGAATGAAAACGAAAAAGATGGTGAATAACTATGATGAAAAAAGAACAGAAATAGGAAGAAGATGAATCATGAAAAAAACATTGAAAATAAAAAAGATATAAAAAAAAGCGGGGAGAGAAATAAAAATTCCGCAAAATGTTAACAAAGCTGACGTGGCTTTGTTAAGTGGCTCTGGGAAATTAGCAAACCCATTAGCTTTTTTTGGGTTCGTGTTAGTTAACTTCTCCACTAACACATTCACTGGAGATACTTTTTATTAAAAAAAGTTAACAAACTCTTTAACATATACTTTAGCGTGTCGACTGTACATGCTCTAAAGAATTGTTTTAAATATTATATTTTTTAAAACAAATATTTGTAGATTTATTTTAAGTGTTTATTTAATTATTGTTTTGCTTTTTTACGAGTATAATTGTTTTTATAATTTGGCGTGGGTAACCAGTACGCAAGCGAACCTTTTCTAGTCTGATCTAAAGTAAAATATTAATTCACTGTTTGATAATGAATAGTGAATAAATATTTTTTTTTGTAAAAAAACTTAAATTAATTGAAATAAAGGTTCATACATAATCCTGGGGCATACCCCGAGGTGATACATTACTATAATAAAGTTGATAACAAGAGAAGTGAAATACTAAGATACGGTTCTGAGACCCATTGCCTCGAACAAGGTATGACATCATGGGTAAACCGCGCATGATAAAAAATTGATAGGGGGAGGTGAGGGTGACTCGGTGGCATAGGCAGACTCCAAGTGAAATCAGTCAGCGTCCATGCTTCAGTCGGGGGAGGAGATCACCTTAAACAATGAAAGTATAAATTAAGTTAGAAGATAACCAGCTACATCGGCCATACAATCTTGGTACCATTAAATCTGTATCAAAGATCCGATAAGATATGGTAAAGGATTGAGGATGCAAGGGCCGGAGCAGATCCAAATTTTTTTGAATTTCACTCCTTCCAAACGTGGTACACGACCACGTTGAAACACGTTCGCCACATACAATGGTCACGTTTGTTTGGCCATCTTGAAGCCTCAAGAATCCAAGATTGCCAGCTTGAGGAAAGGAATGGGAAGCCAAGTTTATTACTTGACACATTCCAGATACTCTGAGCGAAACTACAATCAAAGAGTAAGTGAGATATAGATTCCGAATCAGAGGAGCAGAGAGGGCTTTCAGTTGGGGTGTTGTACCCCCAACTAAAAAGCTTGTCTCTGGTGATAAGTTTGCCCTTAATGGCTAACCAGGTTATAAAGGAGTGGCGCGGAATGTTGTATTTATTCCATACTAACCCCGCCCACCCCGCAGATGGGGCAGGCTCACGAATAGCATTGTACGTGTCTTCGATGGTGAAAATGAGACATCCTTCCTTAGCTGTCCAGAAAGGAACATCCTTCGAGAGAACGTTTGGCTAGGGAAGAGTGAGGATTAGGCTGTTGAGTTCGACCAATTGATTCCGACTACGAGCTCTAGCTGGTCTCAGATTGGCTGGCCAGTTCCATTCTCCATTTGTAATGATATCCGAGACCTTGAGGTTATTTCCCATTCGAGAGTCAGAGATTACATCTGAGCCATAGTGGACAGCCAGAGAAGAGGAAAGGAGCCAAGGGTCATGCCAGAAGGAAATATTCAGACCATTTCCAATTGCAATCCTGAATAAATTACAAGCCAAAGGTCGAAGACGGAGGATTTTCCTCCAGATCCAAGAGGGACAGGATCCGTAGGATATCTCCCAAAAACTTTTATTTTTAATCTTTTCTGATTTGATCCATTCACACCAGAGCGAATGGGATTTATTACTTACTATGGACCAAAGGTGTTTAAGGACGGCCGCCTGATTCCAGGTTTTTAAATCCAGAATCCCAAGGCCGCCCTCTGCATAAGGAGTGGTAATTGTAGACCATGCCACCTTGGCCCCATGGGATTTCAAAATAGAACCAGACCAGAGGAACTGCCGAAAGTACTGAGATAGTTCTTTTATTATTCTAGACAGAAAAATAAAGATCGAAGACCAATATACCTGACCCGCAAATAGTACGGATTTAATTAATTGAAGCCGACCCGCATAAGGGAGGTGCTTATCGGTCCAAGATTCAATTCTAGAGGTTATTTTGTGGAGCAGAGGGCGACAGTTCGTATGGGTTAACCTACCTGTGAGGAGAGGGACTCCTAGGTATTTAACCGAAAGGGTACCTTCATGGAAATTTAAAATAGGCAAAAGGTCTAATCTTATGTGCTTTTCAATACCGGACATAAAGATGTGACTTTTAGAAGGATTGACTTTAAGACCTGAGAGGAGAAAGAAGTCGTCCAGGGCTTCTTTAATGATTTTGAGAGAGAGGCCATCACCATGATAAAAAATCATTAGATCATCTGCGAAGCAGAGGTTGATGATTTTTTGCTTGTGGCATTTCCAATGATAACGGAAATGCATTACCAGAGAGCACTTGCATTACCAGGACAAAGAGGAGGGGGGGATAGAGGATCACCTTGTCTCAGGCCTTTTTTCCCTTTAAAATTTCTGTGGGGGTCTCCATTAATAATAATGGAGTAGGAGGGGGAGGATATACATTTGATTATCCAAGAAATATTTTTTTTCCGGAAAATGCATCGCAACAAGAACGTCTAGAATGAGGTGCCAACGAACATTATCAAAGGCTTTCATTAAATCAATTTTCAGGAGTCGAGAATATTGTCAGATATATTCATACCCGGGACGAATATTGTCAGATATATTCATACCCGGGACGAAGGCAGATTGAGAGGAGTCGATAAGGTAAGAAAAAGAGACTTTGATTCTATTCGCCAGAATTTTGGAGATGATTTTATAGACCACGTTGCATAATGTGATTGGTCTAAAGTCAGCAGGCAAAGAATGAGAGTCTTTTTTAGGGATGAAAGATATAGAAGTAGAGTTCCAAGAGTCAATCAGAGTGTTAGAGAGAAAGAAGTCTTGAACCCCTTTACAGATGTCGGGGCCAACGATATCCCAGGATGATTTAAAGAAGCTAGAGTTAAAGCCATTAGGGCCCGGAGATTTTTCGCTATCAATACTGTGCAGAGCGGATTTAATTTCCGCACAAGTAATTTCAAGAATCATAAAGTCTCCGTCAGCTGGTTTGACTTTGGAATGGATAAGAGATGAGACTTTTTCAAGCCCGGGATAGGTAGTCGTGTGCTTGGTACCAAGAATCTTTTCAAAAAAAATAACAAAAACTTTTGCCACTTTTACCGGGGAGGAAATAGTGCCCCCTTGGTCGTTCGAGATCGAGATGATTTTATTGCGAAAAAGGCGGGCTTTAATACTTTTATGGAAAAAATTGGTGTTCCTATCGCCCAGCTTAATCCAATTTTCTCTTGATTTCTGCTTCAAGAAAGATTCTTCAGCTCGACTTAGAAAAATGAAAGAAGTCGAAGCCTCCAATTCATTTCTGACTAGACTAGAGTTTAGGGGATCGGAGGCTAATCTAGACTGAGCCTCGAACAAGTCTTTTTGAGCTTTTTCTGCTCTAGAGGAAATGTCGCTGAACTCTCTACGGTTTAGCGAAGCAAGGGTGGTTTGCAATCGCCTGAGTTTGTCAGAGACCAACATCATTCTAGAGGATGAAGTAGGGGAATTCCAGCAATTTGTAACTAAATCCTTCTAAAGATGGTGAGATTGCCACATGTTAAAGAAACGAAAAGGCTTTTTCCGTCTAGGGCGGGGGAGACCAAGATTGAGAGTAACAGTGGCGTGGTCGGAGGTGCGAAAGTAACCTATGAGGGCATAGGACATAGGGAAAAGGTCATCACAGTCAGGGCTGACCATAACACGTTCAATTTTGGAAAGTATAGGATGAGCTGGTTGTTTGTTGATCCAGGTGAAAGGAAAACCAGAAGATCTGAGGTCACTGAGTTCACAACGGTAGCAACAGTTGTTGAAGTCATCAATTGCTGAGGACCAAGACTTAGAGGAACCTAGTCGCTCATCCGGATGGCGGATAGCATTAAAATCCCCGAGAGAGACCCAGGGGACTAGGATGTCTTGGTTGGAGATGTCTATAAGGTCATTCCAGAGCGAAATGCGCTCTTGAGCTTCGTTAAAAGCATAGATGGCAGTAAGCTTGAAGGTAGCTTTGTAGTTATGACAAGAGGCCATACAGTGGATGAACTGAGGGGATTGTGAGATCCTGGTAATTGTAATTATACTAGGGTTCCAAGTGATCCAAATTCTACCTAACGGGTGAGCCTCATGGTTAGTGACCACATGCCAGAACGGGACCATTCTTCTGATTATCGAATCGACATTCAGAAGTTGAACTTTAGTTTCTACTAGAACAATCATCGATATATGATTACTAATAATAAAATCAGTGACATCATTTTGCCTAATCGGGTCATTAAGACCATGCACATTCCAAGAATCAATATTAATAATTAGGAGACTTACAGATAGTTAGCTAATGCTCCTGTCGGAGGACAATACTGTTTTGCCCTTGTCCTTGGCTACGTCCATACACATCCTTTTGGGGGGCGAGTCCACCTCCTCTCCATTCTCCACTTCCTTGTCCGCGGTGATATATGGAAGTTTGGAGTCCACCACATGGTCTATCTCAGATGGATCTTCCTCGGATGATAAAGTCACGGATGGAAAAGGTAAGGGCTTGAGAGGCCCCTTTGAACACTGCCGAGTGGGGTGCCCGAAGACTATGCAATTTGTGCATTGAGGAGGGAGGCCCTGGTATTCAAAAGAGACCGAGATGGGTTTGCCTCTGATTTTGAAGGTAAGCTCATGCCGAATTGGGAACCTGCTTTGATCAAGATGCAAATTCGAGCAAATCGAAGTTTTTCCTTCCTCTCAGTCTGATGATCCACATAAAGTGGAGTTCCAATTACCGAACCAATATTTGTTGAAGCCTACAGCAGTCCATAGCTCAAGGGCAAGGTTGAAAACCTTTACCCAGATAGGTATTTCCGAATGAGGATCTTTGATAAGGGAGGTAAGAGGCTCCCAGATTTTCAATATCATTAGATGACCCCCAAAATGCCAAAGGGCTTCTTCCAACACCTTTATTGCTATCGCTTCTGAGCCAAATTTGAAGAGGAAATAGCCTTCGGAGAGAGGTTTAAATTCCAGCAAACCAAATATTTTCCAAAGCGATTCCACATTAGTCTTAAGGAAAGTAAGGTTGGAAGGCTGATTGAGAAAGTAGCCCGAAAGGCAACCCTTCCAAGAATCTGGAGATCCTAACGCCGAGTCGTTCATAATGAAATCATTACCTTCCATTTCCATGTGATTGATTCCGATTGCTAAAGGAGAACGGTCACTGTGTCCCGCAACTATACTAGCATAAGAGGAAATATGTTTAGTATTAGAAAGCGAATTGGAACTTGATATACCTCTAGATAACTCCTTTGAAGGGGGTAAAAGGACTTTCGGATGGACCAATTTATATTTCCTTCCTTTTGGACCTTTTCCGGCATTCCCAAAATTGCGAATAATAGAGAAATTGGTTTTTGGACCGCCACCTCCAAAAAGGTATTTACCATTGTTTTTAACAAGCCTGGAAATAGAGAGAATTTGGATAGGCTCTACTAGTTTGGCCATTCGACCCGAACCAGAGAGGCCCTGTGGACCCGAAAAGCTAGAATGGATCCCTTGGCCCACAGGAGCAGAAGATAGGCCCAGATCAGTTTCTTCATTCCTGGGCTTTACTGACCGAAATCCAGACCTGTTTTCAAGACCTAATAAAGGTCCATTCACCGTTTTCGACTGGTTTCGAGAAACAAAGATGGGAGATGGGTTTCCCTTATTCCCAGAGTCAGAATCGGACGGGAGATGGGTTTCCCTTATTCCCAGAGTCAGAATCGGACCATCTTCCGATTTCCCTTCCGGTGTCAGAAGTACCCAGGTAGCCGACGGTGGATTCACGGTGGACAGACGAAAACCCATTCGAGATCTTCGATTGGCTTCGAGGAGCATCAGGGGAAGAAGGGTCTCCCCCTATCGCGGTGACGTAGTCCGGTACCTGAGAGAGAGCTCGAGCCAATTTCCCTTCCGATACCAGTAGAGCCCAGGACGCCGTCGGTGGTTTCCAGGTTGACAGATATAAACCCATTCGAAATCTTCGAATGGCTTCGATGAGCAGCAGGGGAAGAGGGACCCCGGTGACAGAATCCAGCGCCAGGATCAGAGCACAGGCCGTCGACGATTTCTCTTTCGGTGCCAGAAAATCCCAGGTTGCCGTCGCCGTCGACGACTTCTCTTTCTCTGCCAGGAAAGCCCAAGTTACCGTCGCCGAGGTTTTCGAGTGCAATTTCAGGTTGGCTTGATCGAAGCCAGGGAAACTTTACCCCTCATATTTTATAAACCTTTTCTAATAGGATTGAAAGTAAAGTACTGATTCACTGTGTGATTATGAATAATGAATCAGTACATTACCGAACTATCCTCATATTTTATAAATGTTATAAATGTGAAAGGCCCTGTGGAGCTAAGAGTTACTCCATATTATGATTTATAATATTTTTTATTTTAATTTATTAATTATAGTCTAGGCGAGGTGCTTTCATTTTAGTTAGACTTCAAATGTGAACAAAGGTTCTATTCTATTACTATTAAATATTTAAATATATTTTAGCTTTAGTGTTGTTTTCTTATTAGATTGTTTCTTTTGACTTTTAGTGTTATATGTTAGTTTGGCACGTTTTGAAGGTATTTTTATTTTTTTCGTGTTCAGGTTATAAAGAGTCTGGAGTAGTATTTTTTTATGCTCTAAAAACCATGTACACATTCATGAGATATTTTTTAGGGAAACAGAGTAAAACTCTTTAAAACTAACCCAGATTGTTTTTATTGCTAAATTAGAAATGAGAAAAAAAAGTTCAAAGCTTTCGGAAGTAGCTTCCTTATGTATGTATGTCTTTTTAAGTTTTGGTAACCATAAATTTTGGGTTTTTTTTTCCACCCACTCTCTCAATTAGATTTTGATTGTATTATATTTTCCTCTCTAAATTATGAACCGAGAGATTTTGTTATCGTTATTTTTATTTTTTTCAGAGATTGAAAAAGTGAGAGAAAAAAGATCGAGAAATAGCAAAAGAATCAACGACTACAACTCAAGGATGGGGAAGAAGGGTGACTTACTTTAATTCTTAGAAACAAAATTGGATCAAGGTTTGGTGTATGTGTTTTTTTAACCTATGTTTGTGAATTTATTAGTTTTTTTTTGTTTCTTTTTCAATTTCGAAAACAAGTGTAGAAAAATTTTGGACACTAATACTTGTTTTTCTATTCAAAATCTTTGTTGTTATTAATGGTAATTAAGATTTTTAATTTTTTAATAATAAATTTATTTGTTGTTATTGATCATGTCTTATGTTTTTGTACAAATTATAAATTTTATTATATTTAAATATAAATTTTATTAGAAAATACAGTCCAAATTTTACAAAGATTAGAAAAGAAAATCTTACGAGATGGGTTGTGAGTATTTCATCTCATAAACTCCCACTTCAAATTTCTTGTTAGTTTAAAAAGTTGAGTGATATTATAGTGAAATGACAAATTGCAGGTTTTGTTTGCTGGATTTTTATTGAAAAACGACCAGAAGCTGGATTTCACTTGGAAACTTGCATCAATGAGAAAAGGTATTACACTGAGTTTTCCTTTGTTAGTTTTTTTATTTAATTTTATTAGTTTTAGCTAATATTTGTTTACTTTGATCATATCTGATTTGATATGAATGAGATAATCAATATCTGGCTTTGAAATATGTTTAGATTATGATTTTTTTTATAGTTTATAACTTTTTAAAACTTTCTTATTTCTATCTAAAAGTTAGGACTTTGTAAAACTTAAAATTTTGTTGTTGTTAAAAGGGGATAGAGAAAAAGAAGAAGAAAAGAGTTCAATTTTCAACTGTCTGTGGAGCGCATGTGCATCACAAATGGTCCAGATTCTAAAAGTGAACTCCACCATTTTTGCTTCCCAGAATGTGTTATTACTTCCGAGAAGGTCACCTAGAACATGAGTAAGTTACCCCCAATGATGATTTCTTGGCCGAAGGTTATCCGGCGAAAATCTTTTGTTGGATTGAATCAGTGAAACGATTATGATACTAAAGAAGCCTATCTTAAATGAGGTTAATCCTTTAAATAAAAAAGGACCCTGTCGAACTCAAAAACAGGGGCTGAACCTAATAAGATTTCAGAGAATTGAGATTATTTTTATGCTAAAAGTTTGATAAAAATAAAGAAATGAAAAGAGACTTAATAAAATATAATATTATTCTCTTGTTTGAATGAATTACAAAGTGCTACAGTAAGAAACTATATATACATGAACTACATCTATATCTGATTATGACTAATTATGACCATAATCAATACAGTCGACCATTATCTTAATGGACCATAATTAATACGGTAAGACCAGTAACGCCTAAATATATGATTGTAATTAGTCTAACAATCAATCTATCTTAATGTCTACAGTTACTTTATAATAAATACAAATTTAATTTAATACTCCCCCTCAAGTTGGAGAGTGTAAATCAAGGACTCCCAGCTTGCTACACAAAAAATAAAATTGATCTTTCCCGAGTGCTTTTGTAAATATGTCTGCCAATTGCATCTTTGTAGAGATATAATATGACCGAATTATCTTAGCCTGAATTTTTTCTCGAATGATATGACAATCAATCTCAATATGCTTAGTAGGCTCATAAAAAACTGGATTAGCAGCAATATGTAAAGCTGCTTGATTATCACAAAACAATGATGCTGGTTTACCCAAGTCGACCTTCAAATCTGTAAGTATGTATTTCAACCAGGTTAATTCCAAACAAGTATTTGCCATTGCTCTATACTCTGCTTCCGCAGATGATCGTGAAACATTAGTTTGTTTCTTTGATTTCCATGATATTAGTGATGATCCAAGAAAAACACAATATCCAGAAATGGAACGTCTTGACATACGACATCCACCCCAATCTGAATCACAAAAGGCCTTGAGTGTAAGATTGTTTTCTGATGGAAATAAAAGACCCTGACCCGGTGATTTCTTGATGTAATGGAGGACTCTTAACGCTTCTTCCCAGTGTGGCTTCCTAGGTGCTCCCATAAATTGGCTCAATGTACGCACCGAATATACAATATCAGGCCTGGTTACTGTCAAATATATTAACCTGCCAACTAGTCTGCGATATCTAGTCGAATCATGAAGTAGCTCACCGTCTTCATCGGTTAATTTTAAGTTCTGCTCCATTGGAAATTTTTCGAGTTTTACTCCTGATAATCCTGTGTCTTGTAAAATATCTAATGCATATTTTCTTTGAGACATAAAGATTCCTTTTTTAGATCGAGAAAATTCAATACCTAGAAAATACTTTAAATCGCCCAGATCTTTAATGTGAAAATGTTGGAGTAGATGATTCTTCAACAATTTTATTTCATGTAAATCATTCCTAGTCAATAGGATATCATCAACATAGATGAGAATAGCAGTGAACTTGTTACCTTGAGATTTAGTAAAAAGTGAGTAATCTGCTTTTGATTGTATGTAACCTGCAGTTTTGACAGTAGCTGAGAAAGTGGAGAACCAATTTCGGGATGCTTGTTTTAAACCGTAAATAGACTTCCGAAGCCGACATACCAAATTCTCCCCTTGTCGGCGGAGACCAGGAGGTGGAGACATATATACCTCTTCATCTAGATTTCCATGAAGAAAGGCATTGTGAACATCAAGTTGATGAGTATACCAATTTTTGGAGGCTGCAATAGTCAACAAACATCGAAGGGTCGTAAGTTTAGCAGTTGGAGAAAAAGTATCCTGATAGTCAATACCTTCAACTTGGGTGTAACCTTTAGCCACCAAACGGGCTTTATATCGCTCAATAGTTCCATCAGATTTGTATTTGATCTTATAAACCCAACGACATCCGATAGGTTTGTGCCCTGGAGGAAGAGGAACCATCTGCCAAGTGTTGTTATGCTCTAGAGCCTGAAGTTCAGTGGACATGGCTTGGCGCCAGAGTGGATCACAATTAGCATGTTCAAAGGATGAAGGCTCTTTTTGTGATGTTAACAAAGCTAGGAAAGCACGATGGTTAGGGGAAAATCGTAAATTTAAAATGTGAGAGGAGAGAGGATACCTTGTAGATTGACGAGAACTCGATTGCGTTGAAGATTGATTGATCTAGGTAGACATGTCGTAGTCTTGGTGCCATGTAGGAGGTTGAATATGACGGGTGGAACGACGAACCGAGATATCATTAGGAATGGTAGTAGAATGAAGTATGGTTGAGGGAGGTGAGGTAGTTGAAGATGTTGGTGGAGTAGAAGGTGTTGGTGGAGTAGAAGGTATTGGTGGAGCGGAAGGTGATGATGGAGTGATGAGTGAGGGTGCTGAATTCATAGCTGATTCTGTAGATGTAGGAGATTTAGAGGTTGAAGGTGTGAGATTTTTGGGATTGGATGGAGATGAAATATATAATGGCTGAGGCTCTGAGTCATAAGATGTAGGATTAGGAACTGTAACTGATGAGTTAGGTGTTTGATTGAAAGATGGAGAGGATGATTGGTTTGGAAAATAAAAGTTGGCGGGATGGAAGGGAAATATATTTTCCTCAAAGTGGACATCACGACTTATGGAAACTTTATAAGTATGTAAATCAAGAACTTTGTAACCTTTTTTTCCATGTGAATATCCCGAAAAAACACAAATGGATGCACGAGAGTCAAATTTATGTTTGGGATGAATATTAGTTACATAACATGCACAACCAAAAACGCGTAAGTGCGTGAGTGAGGGAGACCGATTATATAAGATCTCGAATGGGGACTTATTTGATAGTAAAGGAGTAGGAATGCGATTGATTAAATAAACAACTGTTAAAATACAACCCCCCCAAAATTTAAGTGGTACATTTGATTGAAACATGAGAGAACGAGCAACATTTAAAATATGTCTATGTTTTCGTTCGACAACTCCAATTTGTTGTGGGGTATAAACACAAGAATTCTGAAGTTCAATGCCTTTGTTTTGAAAAAAAATACGAAGAGGAAGAAATTCAGTACCATTATCAAAACGAGACAAAGGCATTATCACTCGTATTTTGGAATTAAATGTGAAAGTAACTTAAAACGAGACAAAGAAGGATGGCCTAGGCGTAAGTGCCATAGGTCAGATGACTGAGAAACCGTACATATAGTCGAATTATTTGTGGATGGATGCATATAGTATAGACCACCACGTTGTCTACCTGATCCAATCATCTTCCCCGAAACCAAGTCCTGCAAAATACAATAGTCACGAAAGAAAATGATGCAACAATTATGTTCTTTGGTCAGTTTGCTCGCTGAAATTATATTTAAATTAAAGGAGGGTACACACAAGACATTTGTAAGAGTTAATTTTGAATTAAAAATAATTGTGCCAGTGTGAGTGATTTGCGGTGCTGCACCATTTGGTAATTTAACATTAGTAATAGTGGAAGGCTTAGGATCGTTTAAGAGTGATATGTGAGAGACAATATGATCTGTGGCGCCAGTATCCAAAATCCAAGGACTTGTACTACTAGAATTAACAGACACAATAGTAGATGAAATCAAACCTGTTGCAAACACATATGCATCAACATTACCAGAATTATCGGGATCCAGTGTATTGATTGCTTGTGCTAATTGCTGTATTTGTTCGGCGGTAAAACCTTGAACGATGCTATTAGTCTTGAAACTCTTTGAGGTATTGGTATGGATTTTCGATGGGAAATAATCATCAGCCATGATGATTTTTTTTTTAGAAAAAAATGTGTTTTTTTTAAGGAATGATAAAATAAAGAAAATTAGGAATTTTGCTCTGATACCATGATAAAAATAAAGAAATGAAAAGAGACTTAATAAAATATAATATTATTCTCTTGTTTGAATGAATTACAAAGTGCTACGGTAAGAAGCTATGTATACATGAACTACATCTATAACAGATTATGACTAATTATGACCATAATCAATACAGTCGACCATTATCTTAATGGACCATAATTAATACGGTAAGACCAGTAACGCCTAAATATATGATTGTAATTAGTCTAACAATCAATCTATCTTAATGTCTACAGTTACTTTATAATAAATACAAATTTAATTTAATAAAGTTTGAGTGCATCTGATACTAAAGTCGGAGCAGGACTCAATGTACCACTTGGAAATAAGTTTTTCCTTAGTTGGATTACCAGGCAGATTGCGCTGGCCAGAATTTTGTAGTAGAAGACATGCATGACAAAGCTCCATGCAGGAGATTCAATTCTTTATGAAATCGGAAAACAAAAGTAAGGATCTGTCGGACAAGATGTCTTGAAAATGAATATGAGATAATGCAAGTGTTCTAGTTAGCTTCCTTTAGATAAGCTTTTGATGCAGTTTACTATCAAAAGTTTGGAAGGGCGAAAAGAATTTGTGGAATCCTTATCCGATACATATCAACTATAGATCGTTGAAATAGACTTGACACAGGTACAAAATAATCCCCTCTCCCCTCAATAAAAAAAAGTTGGAGATCCAATCCACCCACCGATTATATAAACAGATAATGAATGGATTTAGATTTCTTATTTACAATACTTTTATTTAGCATCAACAAAAGTTAGCCGTGGATAACGAAAGGTCCTGAAATAAAATTATAATATAATAACACTTATAATAAGTTTAATAAAAGATTTAGAAAACTTAGAATAAGTTTAATTAGAATTTAAAAAAATCTAATAAATAGGGAATTTTAGATAATAGATCTCTATTTATTTTATATTATTCAGTTTTAAAAAAATGTAAAAAGTTTTGGGGAAGATTTTATTAAATTTAGTATTTTATATTTATTTTTATTGAATTAAAAAATATAATAGTATATTTAATATTTGTGTCGTTTTAACATTTTATATCAGGCCATACAAAAGTTCACTATAATTATATTAATGGAATTAATATTTTATTCATGATTGATCTTAATTGTTGTAATGTATTTTATTTTTTGGGAGGGAACACGCAGCCGCTACTCAGAGTGCAATGAGTGCGCACAAGGTAAACCCTCAGTCTAACGCGATAGCCTGATCACAAGCATACCATACTCAACCAATTCGGCTACCCCTTTGGGGGATTGTTGTAATGTATTACTCGTAGTAGGTTGTTATCTTTACACGTGAATTCTATTTAAACCAAATTTAAATATTTTATTCATCTTTCTTTTCGTTTTCTTTTTTAGAAAAATATACTAAAAGCTCTCATTCATATTTTTTTGTTGGCTAGGGATTAAGATAGGTTAGATTCAATTTTTTTCATCGTTATTGGTATTAAGCTAGGTTTTATTTATTCTATTTACTAAGTAATCAAAGGTTGGAGAGGTTATTCGGAATAAAAAAAAACAGGTATGATTCTATATATTTTCGCTGGATACTTTATTTAATAGTTTCTAATTTAATCTGCATCTTCTCTCTTTATTTAGATATATAAAAAGATTCTCTTTGGGTTCAATTTAGTTCATTGATAATTAGTTTTAAAAAACTTAATTATTTTTCAAAAGTTGGAATTTAATTTATTCTCAAAATTAGCTTCTTTTTACTACAATGACAAAACGAACAAACAAAATATAATGAACTCGATACATTTTCTAAAAATAATGCAAAAAACAATCCAACAAGTAATCTAAATTAGATTTTCCAAACTAAAAAAGCTATAATAACATGAATTTATAAATTTTGCAACAAATTATGAATTTTCAGATCCTCTTAGTATTGATAAATCTACATTATATTATTTGATTTTATAAAATTTGGATGAGTTTGTTAACCTGCAAATTTATTAACATTTTAACGATGTGTTTCTAGGGTGTTGTCAAAGATGTAATTATTATAAGCATTAATTTTATTTTGAATTAGAAAGGTGTTCATATGGGGTTGTCAAAGAGCCTTTTGAGCTAAACGCAGGGCAGTATTGGCGGTTTCAGCTCTATTACTAAATGATATTTTTATTAGGGTAGGAGATGAGGGTTTGCATTATTTGAATCCATTCAAGAGATGCATTGGAGAATCTAATTACACATAATAACGATCAATTTTTAAATATAATTGTTATCTTTAAATAAAAATGAGTCAACTCGGTGAACCCACAAGTTTATCTATATTTTGTTAATAAGCTAACCTAGTACTCAAAATTATCGTGTCCCATTACAGTCTGGATACAAGGTGGAAACAATATTAATGATAACTAATTGAAGATCCAAAATAAATGTGATTTTACGTTCCAACAAATGAGGTTTCAAACTCTCCCGAAACCATAGCCAATTGTGAGCATCTTTATTTTACCTGTAACAAACCCTTCGAGGTGAAGAGTAAAAACAACTAAACTTGTGAGGAGTCCACCTAAACCTCTTATATTATTATGATAGATTGAGATACATGTATTTTAAATTCAACCTAATACATATATACAAATTAACCTACAATTGCGTAATACATTAAAAGAAGAGAAACGGAAGTGAGAAAAAACATAAAAAAAGTATTATAGTGTTTTATTAGCGATTTCTCTTGATTTATCACACCAATTCACAATCCAACTGGTCATATTGAAGTCTCAGATGTGCCAAACATACCGTCAGATATTTAGTAACAATCAACACCATTTTCTCATCAATCAGACTTATTTATCGCGGTTGCACTACAAAAATCCAAAAATCGAAAATACATTATCTTCTGTATTTTGTGTGATTTAGTCTCTTTATCTCTTTTCCCGATATAACCCTATAAAAATAGTTTATTAAGTTAGATATAACTTTGGATAACTCTAGCATTTAATCGAAATATAAATCAGAAGTGTAATCAAATCAAATTCAATTGAATAACTAAATTTTATTAGTTATATTATGTAATGTTTAAAAACATATGTTATGTGGTTTTGAAAATGTTTAACTTATTTTTTCAATAGTAATTCGTAAATTTATATTGTATTAATATTGTTTTAAAATATACTCTAAATGTAGTATTTTTGGTTATATAAAAATAATTTAAATGTGATCAAAAATAATTTTAGGTTATACGATTAAAAAAAATAGGATACTCCGAATTTTTTAACCATTTGATTCATTATTAACGATTTTACTGGCCTTCTTTTATATATATATATATATATATATATATATATATATATATATATATATATATATATATATATATATATGTAAAATAATTTTTTATATACGTTGGTCATGAAAAATATACATGTAAAAAGAATGATCAGCTAACATCGAAAGACAATCACATTGAAAAAGTACCATTAGAAAACTCAAATCAGAACCATGTTTCTGACAAAACTCCCAAAGAAACTACTACAAATGATCAAGTGACTAAGTTACCGGCTCAAGAAACTTCAGAGACAAAATCTGATATCCTTGATGAAAGAACAAATCTTAGTGATCAATAAGGGGATACATTTCCTGAATCTGAAAATGGAAACATTGTTTCTAAGGAAACCCATGGCAACAATGATAATGATAAAATGGCCACAACTGATCTCACAAATGACATAGCAGAAGCAATCAAGTCTCTTGATGCAGAAGACTTCAATGAAGAAATAAATGATAGTCTATCATCTGGATACAGCACACCAAAAATAATCAACACTGGGAGCCTTCCATCTACACCAACATTATGCGACAAAGAAACGGATTTAAGCTTTTAAAACATTCTTAACAGAAAGCTTAAAATGGCAAACGCTAAGAAGTCCCTCAAAATCCAATCTCTTACTTGCAAAGAGACAAGAAGATTGCAAGAATAAATCCAAAGAATGATTAAGGCATTCAGAAGAAATCAAGACAATTCCAGTCTTTAACCTTTGGTTGGTTTCTTGGAGAAGACGCCATCGCCATTCAAAATTGATTGTAAACTTTAGATATGTTTAGGATGAGTCCCCTTTTATATATATATATATATATATATATATATATATATATATATATATATATATATTATCTCTCTCTAAAAATCGTAATAAACATTTAAGTTCCCTTTGCCGATACTTAATAACTCCTTTTCATTTCTCTTTTTTTCTATAGGTTTTATACTCCTCTATGCTGCTGGCCTATTGTTCAACAGTCAACTCTTCTCGCATTTTCTGGGTATGGCGAACCGCCCTAAACTATTCTCACATAGTTTGGTCTAATATACTTGTTTTCAGTCCCGTTCACATTTGTATGCTGATATAGTTTACAACGGGTCCAACGACTTCACTTCCACTTTTGCAGAGTATGGTTTATGATTAGTGGATGGATTTAACTCCAAATTAGTAATTTATTTGATTGGACCCCTTTTTCAAGAAGCTTCTCGATCCAAATCTTGTCGTTTCAGACTATCAACGATGTGTTTGTAAGTTTTATTGCAAGTTAGTTTATTTTTTGTCATTTAATTCTAGATTTACGATATTCAATTTAGATTTTGGGTCTTCAAATTTAAATTTCGGATTTTAGATATAGATCTTCAATCTTTTATGTATGATCTTAGTTTTCTGTTTTGAAGTCTTTAGATGTATTGGATGTTTGATAATTTTTGGTCCATTTGATTTCTGATAAATGTCTTATTGTATATGTAAACTTTATCTACTATTTATTTAAGGGAAATGACACTCTAAGTACCTATTCACCAAACATATTAGTATTTGGTATCTAAAAATGGGTTAATGCTTATTTAATATCCATGCCAATAAAATAACTCCCTTTCAATACCCAATTTTTTTTTCAATACGCTAATTACCCTCAACCAAGTATATAAAGCTTATGTTAAGAAATAATGGGTATTTTCACCAATCATCTTTTGAATTTTGAATTTATGACGAGCCCTTCTCTCTCTTAACCTACCAAAAGACCCGTTTTCTAAGGAGGGTCTGTTTTTTTCAAAATTAATCGTCGTGATCAATCCGACGATTTAACTCGATCCGGTCATCGTTCCGGTTAATTTTCGTTTTCCGATCTCCATAGATACAAGATTTAATTTGTTTTAGACCACCGGAGATAGCTTTTATTAGGATTCATCGGTACGTGCCATTTAACTTCACGGGTCTCGACTGGAATTTTAACTGCCACCATCTACTTTCACTTATATTTATTGTTGAGAGACAGATTTCGACCTGATATTGAAGGTCCGTTAGAGTTTTACGGCAACAAATTTGTATCTTCATTCTTTATTTTTCCTAAACTGAAATTGTAACATGTACGATTTCCTTTTTTTCGTGTCGGTTTGTAAGTTTCAATTACGGTTGAAGCGATGCTATACTTGAGTTTTCTTTTTTGTATTTGTTGGTTTCATTGGCTCTATGATGGTCCAATTATAGCTTTGTTAGTTGCAATAACGGGAACTGAGTTTTGTTTGTCGAGGATGTGATTGTTGTATGTTGAGGATGCGATTGCGTTGTCAAGGTCACTTTTTTTGTCGAGTTTTTTATGTTTTTGTTGTTATGTAACTTTTCGGTCACATTTTACATACATCTGAAGATTTAGCGAACCGGATGCGATTGCTGTGTAGAGGATGCGATTTCCGGCTTGTATTTAGACATTGCTAGATACATTATAATGAGATTGCTAGATACATTTTATTGGATTTCCAGATGCACTCAGAAGACATTTCTAGACACACCAATACAACATTGCTAGATACATTAATACCGTATTGCTAGACACACTAGTATAACATTGCTAGACACACAAATACGACATTGCTAGATATGGGAATTGTTATTGCGAGTGTAATTCAAATATCACATTGCTAGATACATTGATATGAGTTTGCTAGATACACTAATCTCACTTCTTACATTGCGATTGTGTTTAATAAGTGCCTTTACAACTACTTCCTGGAACTACTGAATCTCTAATCCTTAGTGATTCTGTAAATAAAGGCATTGGTACTATAAACATCCATTGAATAACCAAAAAAAAACTAACAACATAATTATAAAATAGATTAAAATATTAGATTATATCTTTACAACTTCCAAGTACAACAAATCTCCCAAAAAGTAGAATATCTCAGAGGGTTGGTCAATTTTTGCCAATAAAACAAAAAAACATACTAAATACAAAAATATTTTGCATGAACTCCAATAACATTAATTTGAATCTTCATCTTCCTCATCATCGTCTTTCTTATATGGTTGGATTTGTAATGATTCAATATCTACCTTTGTCTTATCAACTAATAAGTTAAACAATAGGATAAATAACCTTTGTTTAATGACTGGCGGATATAGGTAACAGTTATTTCATGCTCATGCAATGTACTCGTCTGCCAATAAATCTATCTAGCATTGCATTAATATAGTTGGCGTGATTTACCAAAAATCTGGTCTAGGAAAAATGACATTGCTAGATACGAGTTATATGACATTGCTAGATACAAATTATATGACATTACTAGATACTAGTAATGATATTGCTAGATAAAAGTTAAATGGCATTGCTAGATACAAGTTAAATGACATTGCTATCTACTTTATTACCATATTGCTAGATATTCAATTATGACATTGCTAGATACGTAGTAATCGTTAAATGGTTGGATACACCAGGAATGAAATGATCTTGCTTGATACATTAATAATACATATTAGTATCTGGAAATGACACCCTATGTACCTAATTACCAAACATATTAGCACTTGGTACCCTGATGACATTGCTAGATACGAGTTATATGACATTGATAGATACGATGTTATGGCATTGCTATATACGACGTTATGACATTGCTAGATACGAGTTATCTGACATTGCTAGATACTTTATTAATATATTTCTATATACGAGTTATATGTCATTGTTATATACGAGTTATATGATATTTCTATATACGACGTTATGCCATTGCTAGATACGAGTTATATGACATTGCTAGACACGTTCTTACGACACTTCTAGATATTTAATTATGACATTGCTATATACAAGCTATATGACATTGCTATATACGAGTTATATGACATTGCTAGATACGACGTTATGACATTTCTAGATATTAGTTATATGGCATTGCTAGACACGTTCTTACGACACTGCTAGATATTCAATTGTGACATTGCTATATACATAAAAAATACATTGCTAGATACATGTAATCTGACATTGCTAGATGCTTTAAAATGACAATAATGAATTATTGTCCCAACACTAACGTCTAAAAAAGATCTGTAGAAACAACATTCAATTTAAAATAAGTTACACAATTATATGGTTGTCCCAAATAAAACTATTTCAAAATCAAATATAACTACCATCGTCTGTTCGTGTTTGAATCATTGAGGAAATGCTTAAATATTCCTTTTAGCGGGCATATCCTCGTTTCTTATGTCGAACGATGTTTTGAGACACGTATAGAAAGGGGTGTCCCGAGCAGCTTTTATGTGTTCTGCTGTTATTATATATCGTCTTAGAAGGTTGATTATACTGACTAAGCCCAACTTGTAGAATACCCCTGTCGCAGTCATGTTTGCTTGCACATATCGCAATTTCTAGTCACTTTAATAATATTTCTTAGATCACAGTCATAACCTACATCCCAATCACCCAAACAAAACAGAAAAAAATTGCCACATTTTTAGACATTTTAAGCAAACACTCATTGGGTTCACTAAAAAAACTAAAGAATCAACTAACTAACATACATTGCTAGATATATGAAAAGATATTGTTACACATTGCTAGACATATTTCCAAACATTGCTAGACATAGACATATTTCAGACAGTTGTAGACGTATTGCAGACATTGCTAGACACATTGCAGACATTGCTAGACATATATGGAGACATTGTTATACATATTGCATGTTACTCTAGACATATTTTGAACATTGCTAGACATTGCCACAAATATTGCAGAGATTGCTAGACATGAACAAGAATGCATGCATTACCAATACTTCGAGAATTACACAAATTTCTAGATATGGGCAACAAATCATGCAAGGATGCGATTCATGTTTAACGATTAATGAACCACATTTTACTTCGTCGGCATGTTCTGATATCAATACCTAAACTAACGTAACACCAACATTCTCACACAAACATCATCAATCATTACCTGATTCAACTACAAACACACGAAATTCCTAAAAAAACAGCGATATAAAAAATATAAGCTTAATTGAAGAATATAAAAATGTTAAAAATCGACAATGCAAAACCTTCGGAGACGACTACTGTCTATTATATGTTTTCGAAACAAAATTCAACCCCCGCCTGCACTTAACAACTTTGTCGTCTTCTGTTCGGCCAAAACAATGCCAGCCGACGGGGGTTTACTAACCTTTTTAACTAAGACGACGTCAGAAAATTTATGTCAACGTAGTTGATGCCGAAAACGTCCTTCCCTGGCCAATGATCAAAGTTTGAAACAGTTACCTTTGCCGGAAATGTTAGATCACAATGGTGTTGAGGGTTGGTTTTGGTAGCGTATTGAGTTTTGTGTTTCTCTCTTGAAAATTAGAAATGTGATGTTTGAGGGAATGGTAACCTAAAAACCAGTCTTATGAGACCAAAAAAGTGCCTTATAAAAAAATTAGCCATTTTTATACCATAAAGGGTATTTTTGTCCAAATTAAAATTTTAGGTACTTTATGAAACTACCCTAAAAAATGATACCACTTCGGTATTACATAGTTGAGTAGGTAATTATGGATAGTTTTCTCTTTAGTTAATATCTTCATAAAACATATATATTTAATAAAAAAAATTATTTTTATTAAAATAATCGAAATGAACCCTAAATTGAAACCAATTGTCCCAAATATTGGGTTGATGAATTGTTGTGGTGTTTGATTTAATTTTTTTTGCTACGATGTTTAAAATGAATTTTGAATGAAAGGAGAGACGTTGCAGATGAACAAAGGGTGTTCCATAATTTGCCGCCACGTGGTCCACTTTTGATCCAGACACTGCCTCTTCTCTTTAAAAGAAGAATCACGTGGAAATAGTTTCGTGCTTTTTTGTATTTTATTTTCCAGCAAACTTTTGTACTTTATTAATAAAATTTGAGAGTACATGGCCAAATAAAAAACTAAAGAGACTATAAGGTCTTAATACAAGAGAGGGAAACATTCATATCCAAAAACTACTATATTCAACCTTGAGACAGAGCCATAACTTCGCAAGGTTAAACCAAAACCGAAAATACTTTAGATACTTAGCTTCCTCACTCATCTTCTCTATTTCTCAAGTAACCGTGTCAATACTTTCGAGAAAACCGATTGCTTTTAGATTATTTGGGGCTGAAAAAATCATTGAAATCCATGTATTCTCTCAGTCTCAACATATGCTTTGCTATACCATCTACCAAATTGTTTTACTCATGGACAACATGTCTTATCGTCATATCAGAAGAGATTAAGCTCCTACAGAAGCCACTAAGTGGATCCAGGTACCAAAATCGAACTTCTCATGCTAATCAGATCAATTAGTATGCTTGAGTCTACTTCAACATCTGCACTTGTTATGTTTAAATCTTTACATAGAATCAAACCGTCCATAAGAACCTTGGCCTCTGCAATCACAACAATGTTTTTCCCATACTGTTTTCCATAGCCATTGATTATGGTTCCTTCATGATTCCTGACTACACCACCACCACTCGACTCCTCTGAAAGAAGTGAAGCCCCGTCTGTATTGAGCTTTTAACGGTTCAACTTTGGAGGTGACCCTTTTAAATAAATTGGTGTCATCTGCTTGGTTACACTAACATTGCAGCCCAGCAAATTTACAAATTTCAAATCTCTTCCCCAATATTGTATTCTGATTAGATTTGCATTGTTTAGTGCAGTAAGAATATGAGTAACATGGTTGATAAGGTTTGTTGGTGTTGATTGAATTCTCTTATGCCTTTTTATTTTATTGGCCCTCCACTTTACCCAAAGAGCGATTGCTGGGATGATGGATCAAATATTACAGACTTTCTCTGAGGACCAATACCAGGGACGAATCATTTGGTGTATGGTCATATTTCTGAAGATTTTTATACCCATGATTATACTGAAATAGCTCCATACATCCTAATCCTCCTTGCATTGCACCATTACATGGTTTGTATTTTCTTCATTTTCGCAGAACTGACACTTTGAGGCTATTTGGATCTTTCTTCTCTGCAAGTTTGAGTCAATGGGTATCCAATTCTGAAAGGTTCTCCAAAGAAGAAAGGAGCACTTCCTAGGTATGACAATGTTCCAACTTTTCTTGTAGAAGTTTGATTCATTGCCATGAGTTCGGATTGCATTCCATGTTTGGCTAATACTGAATTTCCCATCACGAGTCAAAGCCGACATAATCCTATCCGGGTTAGTATTGAGCTTGAGCTTAATGATATCATCCACCACAAGGTTATGAACAAATGATCTTAGTTTCTCTGTGTCCCAATTCTCATTGACTCAGAATCTGCAAACATTAACATTAGCATAACACTGTCTGTCTTCACCCTCATTGAAGTGAATTAAAGCTCTCTCAGTGCACCATCTTTTTTAGATATAAATCTATATCTCCATTCCCAGGAACCCAAAATATGTACCTATCTGCTTTGTCCCTGATTCCCATAAGCCTGGTCCATGTTTTAGATCTCTTGTTAGGTACAAAAGCAACAATAGGATGCCTTTTCTTGCAGTATATTAGAACGTAAGTCTAGACCAAAATCTTTTGTGATTTCTGAAGTTAAACCATAGTTTATATGAAAAGACTTCTTGTAAAACTTCATAGAAACTTATTGAATAAGTTTTCAATCCTTTAGAAACTTCCTGTAAAAGACTACTCCACGAGGACCAGTTTATTGCATTGTTCTCCATTTTTTTACCCCATAGAAACTTATTGAATAAGTTTTGAATCCTTTTAACTACTGCCTTAGGAAGAATCATGCTTTGGATATAATATAAAGGGATAGTGGATAATACAAACTGGATTAAAACAAGTCTTTGACCAAATGACAATGTGCAGCTATCCGAATCAGTGATCTTTTCTCTGATTCTTGAAACAAGATTGTCAAAATGGTTTATTCTACTTTTGTTGTTGATCATTACCCAAGATATTTGAATGGCATCATAGTGTGCTTCATTCCCAAAATCTTTTTAACTGTAGTGATCGTTTGATGCACCATATTTAGTGCCACTATAAGCTTAGACTTCTCTCTATTAATGATCTGAATAGAAGTCTCTTGATAGTGTGATAGGTATTTAGAAATTTTTGAAACTGAGGTAGAAGAGCTATTGCAGAAGATAGTGAATTCGTATGCGAAAGCCAAGCAAAATATTGTTTTATTTCCTCTTGATTTATATTTTAATACAGTGTGGTTGTCATTAATCATTTTAAGCCCCCAAATCAGATACTCCTCAGCCACTATGAACAAACTAGGGGATAGAGGGTGCCCTAGTCTCAGCCCCAGGTTTGCCCTAAAAAAAGCTTTGATTGCACCGTTGATTAACAAAGAGAACTGGTTGTTTATTGTGTTGATTTTTATAAGATCGATAAAAGAGGAGTTAAAACCAAAAACCTTGAGAATTTCGAAGAGAAACCTGTAAGAAATCCTGTGAAAGGCTTTCTCCGTATCTAACTTTAGAAAGATATTGTTGTTGCCTTTTGTTTTAAGATTCAAGTCACAACATAGCTCTTGTGTGATGAAAATACTTTCGTGAATGCTCCCATCCAGATCAAAAGATCCTTTCTCTTCCAATATCAACTTAGGAAGGATCAATGCCAGCCTTGCGTTGATAATTTTTTAGTAGATTCTGTTGAATAATGTAGTAAGGCTAATGGGACGAAACTCTTTCCAAGTCCTTGGTGAATTAACCTTGGGAATTAGAAAAATGAGAGAAGCCAATACACCAGTTGGGATCTTATTTCCTTTGAAAATATCCTTGACTGCTGCACACAAATCATCAGCTATTATAATCCAACATTTCTAATAAAACAACCTGTTGAATCCATCAGGACCAGCTGCCTTGTTGGGATGAAGCTCACAAATACTTCTATATATTTAATCATCATTGGGAATAACAATAAGTGTATCATTGTAACTTCTTCAGTTACCAGCTTGGGTATGACCTTGATGACATCAGCAGTAGTTCATTGTTTTCAGTAGTAACATTTAAAAGGTTTCTAAAATAAGAGATGGATGAGTTGGGGATAGTTTCTTAATCCTCCACCTAGGTGCTCCCATCCCAGATTTTGTATATTTTATTTCTTTTTGCTCCTTTTTTAACCAAGTTGTGAAATAACTTAGTGTTCTTATCACTGTCTTTTAACGAGGTGGTCTGAGTCTTTTGTTCCCAAAAGCACTCCTCCCTAGCCAACGGCTCCAAGTGATCCTCTTTAGTCTTGTCCAGCATGACCTTATCAACACTATCATTTGTAATATGGTATTTGGACTCAATGAAGGTAATTTATTCTTCAATTTCATTTATAGCATAAAAAACATTCGCAAAATCCGTTATATTCCACAGCTTCTGGTCCTCTTTCATCATTGGATAACTTTCCTCATAAGCTATCTTGGACTAACTTTCCTCCACATTTTTGAGAAATCTAGGATATCTGGTCCACATATTTAAAAATTTGAAAGAAGGCTTGATAATGTCTTCATTGGATGATATAGAGACACTGATTGGAGAGTGGTAAGAACATGCCTTAGCCATGTGAACCACCTTAGTGTTGTCAAAATAGTTGATCCCAGGGTTGTTGTAGAGCACCCTGTCCAGTCTCTTCCACTTCCTGCCATTAGTCCACGTGTATTTGGAGCCAGAGAAGCCACCAGCAGTTAAGTTAAAGTAAATGATTAGATTACCAAATTCATCCATGCTATTCAAACAATCTCTGGCATATGAAAGTTGTTCTTCAGCATTAAGAGTTGTGTTTAAGTCTCCAACAAGAATCCACTCAGTAATGTCCCCTTCATTAACCCTTCTCAAAGAATCTCAAAGGTCAAATCTCTGTGTTCTGCTACATTTAGCATACACACCAGTTAGTTTAAATTATTTATTCAGATTAGAGTAACTTACATTGATGGTCACTTGCTGCTCTTCATTACATAGAACTTCAACTTTGTAGTCATCAGCCCACAACAACCAGATTTTATGTATTGCTTAAATAATGACCATAACCAATCTTCTTAGCACAAAAACTAACTTAGACTCATGAACCATTAGTTCTTGAATAACCATGAAAGCAGGATTCTCATCATTTTTTAGTGACCAGAGCCTCATTATTGTTTGTCTATTCCCCAACCCTCTAACATTCCAGTTTAACAACTTTATAGTCAGTTGCAAGAGTTTGGTTGATGATGGGCGTATTCAGTTTCTGTTTTTCTTAACTTTCTTATATTGTATGTTATTGTTCTGATCTTGTGCAGGAGAGTATGGTAGACTGCTGGTTGTTTCCTTCGTTGGAGAATTAGGCTCATGTTCATCATCATCTTTCTCAATGTCAAACAAAGATCTCATTTCAAGAGTATGAAGTGCTTCTATCATTTCTGGCAACTTGACATTTTCATTGCTGTATGCTAAACCATTTGAGGATTATTTGTCTTCTACTGTAACTTTTTGTAATTCATTCATTTCCAGCATATGTGAATTAGTATCAAAATGATGATGATTATGATAACCTTTTCTGTAGACTTTTTATTATCCATTATGATTGATTTCAATTGAGGTGTTTTGTTGATTTATTTGAGACCCAAGTCTTTAGTTTGTTTAAATAACTTTATGTCTTTCTGGCTACCTTATTTCCTCTTACAAACACTCTCCTTATGCCCAATGTGTTTTCATAGTTTGCAGTAACTTGGATGATAACCATAAATAAAATCCAGCTTGAACTCTTCAATCTCTCCAAACTTGATCTTTATGTTATCGACTAGAGGTTTTGATATATCTAACTCCACCCAGAATTTGACAAAGTTGAATCTTGCTCTATTGATCAAGATATATGTATTTTAGGATGGAGATATTGGTCCGTATAAAATTTGTATATAGCGGTTAAGTTATTCTATTTGCGATTTACAGAGGAATTGCTTGTTTTCGTTACCCCAATGAGATTTGACACTGTAATACGTGTAAGCTTTAGTTCTCCTAACTCAATAATTTGATATTTCAAGATATTTTAACACTCTTACATCAACCATAACAACAAAATCTTTATAAAAGTTTGTAACTTATCTTTTAGAATTCTTTTTAAAATCCCTAGCATTTATAATATGTACACTTCTATGATTTTTTTAGATCAACAAGATTTTCCCACATATTTACTTTGATTGCCTAAACATCAATCAATAACTATATCTATATTCGAGAAACCAAATGCATATGGTTTCCTGTTAATGAGATTATATATGTATCTACATGGATGAACGATGTTTGACTTATAAAAATAAGAGAAAAGTACCAGTCAATACCTTTTCAAGTATGATATTCCGTTTCAGTACCCAAATACTATATACTACCAAAACCCAATTTTGGACAAAAATAACCATGATCGTATATCGCGTTATGTTTAAAATTGTAAGTCGTAAATCGAGTGACGAATTTTACACATATATTTCATCACCTATTTTACACATAAATCTCATGTTCATCGTTTTGGATTTGCACTAAAATCGCATGATCGTGTTTTTAGAACTGTAGGTAGAGGATGTGATTTTTACATGTAAATCTCATGATCTCGTACACATATATCTCATGATCTATTAGACACAAATCGCATGATCTGTTTTTACACATAAATCTCATGATCTATTTTACACATAAATCTCATGTTCATCGTTTTGGATTTTCACTAAAATTGCATGATTGTGTTTTTAGAACTGTAAGTAGAGGATGCGATTTTTACACATAAATCTCATGATCTGTTACACAAAAATCTCATGATCTATTACACAGAAATCATATGATATGTTTTTACACATAAATCTCATGACCTATTTTACACATAAATCTCATGTTCATCGTTTTGGATTTGCACTAAAATCGCATGATAGTGTTTTTAATTGTAGGTAGAGGATGCGATTTTTACACATAAATCTCATGATCTGTTACACATAAATATCATGAATTACTACATATAATTTCATGATCTATTACACACAGATCACATGATCTGTTTTTACACATAAATCTCATGACCTATTTTACATATAAATCTCATGTTCATCGTTTTGGATTTGCACTAAAATCGCATGATCGTGTTTTTAGAATTGTAGGTAGAGGATGCGATTTTTACACATAAATCTCATGATCTGTTACACATAAATATCATGATTTACTACACATAATTTCATGATCTATTACACACAGATCACATGATCTGTTTTTACACATAAATCTCATGACCTATTTTACACAGAAATCTCATGTTCATCATTTTGGATTTGCACTAAAATTGTATGATCGTGTTTTTAGAACTGTAGGTAGATGATGCGATTTTTACACATAAATCTCATGATCAATTACACATAAATCGCATGATCTGTTTTTACACATAAAACGACCTTCAATTCGTCGTCTACGGTCACCGGACACTGGACGAGTTGTTACTGCGGTGGTTGTTTCTGATTGCGATTTGGCAATGAAGAAGGCGGTTGTTGATGCTGAACGGAGGATTTTTTTAGTGAGTGGAAGCGACGATAGAGGAAGAAAATGTGAGAGTTGTAGTGGAAAAGTGAGAATCGAACGACGACGCTATGTTCCTGAAAGAGTTGGAGTTGGCAATGGTGATGAGAGAGTTGGGGGCGGCGATGGTGATGGTGACTGAGGTTCACTGACCATAAATTTTTTGTTAGAGACGAGGAAATGTCCTTTCTCCTTTAATACTCATTTCTCCAAATTTTGAGGGTACTTCAGGAATGAAAATATAAGTTGGGTATTAAAAGGAATTAGTTCGGTGAGATGGGTGTTTAGTAGGAATAGAAAATAGTTGGGATACTAGATGATAATAAGTTTGGTGAGAAGGTATTTAGTCTAACATTTCCCTAATAATAATAATATGATAAGTTGAAATCATTCTACACGGATTAGAGTAAGCATATATATATATATATATTAAGATTTAATTTCGCTCTTTGATTCACTAGTTTTGTCGTTGATTTATATCAAAATACTCGCGAGGTGTTAGATTTGTGTTTTTGGACATAGAATAGGTTTGTTATGCGTTTTAAATAATCTCACATGTACTTGGTTTAATTTGTAGAGCATAAATGAAATTTTGTAAATTTTATATGAAATTTCATAAAATATTCAATGAGTTTTAAACAAAGTTGTAATACTTAAAATTTAGTAAATTTTATATGAAAATTCGTTAAATATTCAACGAGTTTTAAACAAAGTTGTAATACTTTTTAAATCGTGTATTTTTAATTTAAAATATTCATGGGTCCAAGCTAAGCACTTGAAATGCTACCGGACTACAAATTTAATATGGTTTGTTATTGGTCCCCTCAACATCTCACTCCCCTTTTAATATAAGTCATTGATAAACTACTCGGTCAAAACACAAAATTTAAATTTTAGTAGATGTGTTCACGCTAATTCGAGTAGAAGGATCTTATTAGTGGAGAAGGATTTCAACCCATCACATTACTTTGATGAGTGAAACATTGTTCATCCATATAGTTTTAGATAGCTTACCATTCAAACTCTCTTTCCTACACATTTCAACATTGGGGGAACCAAATGCATATAGTTAGCATTGACAATTAACTGCTTTTCTTACATAATCCACTATTCCTCTTCCTGAAAGTCATGTGTGGATGAATTTTGTTTTTCATCTTTTTTCATAACTAATGTTTGATGACAAATGGAATTAACCCTCTTTAAACTAAGGGACTTAACCATATTTAGCTTCTTCTTTTAAGTTATGTTATTTCAAATGGATTGGATAAGTAAGTTGGTCACATCATCAGAATTGATCTGAAAAAAATAACACAATTGGAAGGAAAACTAAATTTGGTTAAACCTTTTGGCCGTTAAAAATAGTAATGAAAAATATCAAAAATAAAATTTACAGACAAGTGATACTCTTTAAGACCGGGTAGTTTGAGAATAAGAATGACCTGTCAATTCTCTATAATGTAAGCATCATATAATGTTCAAGTGATGCTAAGGTGTTTTACTCTCAGCAAGATGAGGAGAACTTTGTGTTATTGGTTGCTAGAATGTTCAAATGATTATTAATCGGTATTTAGATAATGTAAATCAATATTTGAAAGTTGATGATTTATAAGGTATTCACAAGAGTTAGATGCATGTTTAATGCATTATAAAATTGGTTGTCTAAGAGATGAAGCTAAGAATCCCGCAAAAGGTGATTTCACTTCACAAAATACTGTTATTTGGTGATAGTCAATTTTTTTTTCTCCTTCTATTGTCCAATTATATTCTTAAGAGCACAATAATATAGATTTTGTTTTTTTTAAAAGATTTTGTTGCTATTGTTTACTTGTGCAGCATTATATCACTTGTTTCATTTTGATCGTAACATAAACCTACAATAGTAGAATCTATCAACATTTTCATTAGTCATTTGAGTGCATATCAATGTAGCTTTCTGGAATTTGAAATAAATCTTGTCGAAACACTTACGTTGTAGGCAAGATCAAATATCGTACAAATCAAAGCATCCATAATGCTCCCAATTGTAATGGTGTAAAGTATTTCTATCATGTACTTCTTATATGTGGCTTTTGTTAGTGCTTAGATACACTTACGGTATTTCCTCTTGATATCAACCCCAAGTATTCACTTAGTCTATCCCATATCTTTCATCTTATACTCTCTTTTCGAAAAACTTTTTACAGTTTCAACTTCCTCATATCTCCTCCAAATACTAGTCCATCATCCACATACAACAACCGACACAACTTTGGTAGAAGCTACAAATATGTTTAATGTAATTCTTAAAAAAATAAAAGAATCGAATCTTCTACTTTATTGCTTTGACAACTATTTTAGCCGATAAAAGAGTCTTTCAACAAACACACATCACCATTATTATTTTTTTAAACCCCTTATGTTGACACATGTAAATTGTTACTTGAAATCCAACATACATAAAGGAAGTAGCAACATCCAATTGATATAATTCAAGATTAAATCCAGCAGGAATTGATAGTACAACCTTAATGAATGTTTGTTTCACAACCTACAGAAATATATCATTAAAATCGACATTTTCTTTTTGCGTAAATCTCTTAGCCACAAGGATAGCTTTGTATTTGGATAACTTAACACCACGAATTATAGTTTTAAATAACGTTGTCGTGGCACCTGCTGTAGCGTGCAACAATTTGTAATACTTGAAAATCGTCACATAAAATAACCGTAGAGTCCGAATAGGAAAACATGCGGCGCATCGGCGTTACGAAGTGGTAGCGTCGCGTTGCATTGCGAACGTTATTCCATTGTCTGACTATTTATGTTTTTATTATATATAAACTAATCCTAATAAAGTAAACTGTAAAAGTCTTTATAATTAATCTATTAAATGTGAAGTAACTGTTATAACTAAACCAACTAATTCATTATGTATTGTATAACTCTATAATTTCATATTTAAATTTCAAACAAACAATCCGATAAAACCACTAACTTATATTAAATATAAACTAAATACTATTTTATTCAAATACATAATCAATTCATTTATACGGATAAAAAACTATTCAAATTTCAAATCGTCATTTTCATACTGAATATACTAATAAAGACCCACACGTTTAAATATGGTCATGTTTTTCTAATACACACTCCTTTTCATATTTGAAATATTTGAAGTTAAGATTTGATAATATTTTTATTCACTTTTGGACTAAATTTTTTATTTTATAATAACTCTCGCTGCAACTCGTGTCGCATCACCGCAAATTTTTTACCCCGCTTCGCCGCGAGGCGTTGCCAGATCGCTTAAAACTATACCAGGAATATATGGATTCATTTTGAATATAAACTTACTCCCAAGTAGCTATGACCCTTCAGTTGCTTCAAAATTTAGTAAATAGTAACAATAGTAAGTACAACACCATCTCTGCAAAAATCATAGTCAATTGTAAAATTTAGTGAAAAGTAACAATAGTAAGTACAATTAGAAATAGTAAATACAACAGGAAAAATAAGTGAAAAATATATTAAATTAGTATTATATGTACCCGTCTCAAAATATCATTTCTTGTGTATTGTATGAATCAATTTTGAGATACTAAGTCTCGCATGTTTCATGTATATAATATTTTGGTCTCGCATATATGGTATACAAAAATAGTCTCACATAAATAAATAATAAGAAACATAAAAAATGAAACTTACCATCTTTACCATATTTACTATGCTAGAAGTTAATACTCCTCTATGCTTGCCTAGAAAACAAGACTTGAATGCTATGAAACACCGCTTATAGTTGTTTTCTGGAGTATATTCCAAATGACAGTCAATCGTAATTTCATGACTCTTCAATATTTTGAAGTATCATTTAACTAAATTAAACAAAGTCAAACAATGTCCGAAAACTCCCCTCAGGCATAACGACATATAACTAAGCTTAGAACTACAAAACATTGATAAAAAAACTTGTTTAACACCCGTAATAGAATTAACCCAACCATAACTACTTTCTCCACCAATTAATTAACCAAAACTAATCCCAAATCTCTTAGTGAAAATAAGCAACAATAAAAAATCAAAACGAGATTTATTTTACATGTAAAAAATCATTCGAGGTGAAGAGTAAAAACAATTAGACTTACCTTTTATATAATTATGATAAGTTGAGGGTACATATATATCAAATTCAATCTAATTAATATTTACAAATTATCCAACAATTTCAAGCATAATATAATAATAACAAGATAAACAAAAGTTTAAAATATCAACAAAAATACTGCACTGTTTCATCAACGATTTCTCTCAATCCATCACACTATATCACAATCCAACCGCTCACATGGAATTCTCAAATATCTTGAATATACCATCTAATATTTAGTAAAAAGGAACATTGTTTCCACCTCCATCATACCTCTTTAGAGTGGTTGCACTCAAAAGATCCAAAAATAAAAAATACTATTTATTACTGTATTTTGTGCGTACGGCTGTCTTAGATCTTACCCAATATAATCTTACACTGATAAAAACTATAATTTATAAAATTGGACATAAATTTAGGTTAGATTCTAACAATTTTGAAAAAAATATAAATTAAAAGTGATATAAACTATTAATCAGATCAAATTGAGATGAATAACTAATTTTATTATTGATAATGTTTGAAAGAATATATTATATGGTTTTGAGAATATTTAAAGTATTTTTATTCAAACAATAGTTCGTAAATTTTTATTATATAAATACTTCTATTAAAATATGTTTTAAATTTACTTGTTTGGGCTATATAAAGATAATTTAAACGCGGAGATTAATTAAATCAAAAGTAGTTTTTAGGTACTACTAACTGGATATGTAAAAAGATCATATCGGAACTTATACTAGGAATCATCGATTTCTTGCAGCAATAAGTATGAACTTGTTTATTTATCTCAATCCATTGGAAAAAGTTAGAAAAACCATTAATATTTGAACAAAATTCGACCCAGGCCTAATAAGAATCGTTAAGTCGAATCTTGGCTACCTTAACCAAAGCACTGACCAACAGTTGGCGAACACCTACCCGAGAGGTCGTAGGAGCTAATACGTGCTTCAGCGCTTACCTTATTTGACAAACAAAGTTAACAATAAAGAATATAAAGTAAATAATCGCACAACAAAATATTTAACGAGTTTGGATCGTGAAGAAATCCTACATCAACGGGAAATAAACACTCTTTTTATAAACAAGGAGGTTAAAAAAAAGACTCTCAAACACAAAAGACTCAATCACTCTTTATAACAAAAAATGACGTGATTCACATAACCCTATCTTCAGTGTTTATCTCTCACCTCACTTAGCTCTCAAAAGACCTGGAGCTAGTTTTTCTCTCTAGAAACATTTGCAGCTCACATCATGTCACGCCACAAATTGCAAAGCTATAACTTATTCTATTTATAGACCAACTATGATAAATCTTCATTTATTAATCATAGAATCTAATTAATATAAAATATCAAATTAATAGGAAGTCTAATTAATCCAAAAGACCAAATTAGGAAATCTAATTAATATAGAAGATAAAATTTATAGGAAATCTAATCAATATAGAAGACCAAATTGATATAATATTTAATTAGTGTAGAAATTTAATTAATACAGAATATCCAATTAATATATGAAATTCAATTAATATTGAAAATCTAATTAATATAGAAATCCAATTAATATAGGAAATCTAATTAATAAAGAATATCTAATTAATATATAAATCTAATTAATGTTGAAATCTAATTAGAAGAGATGCTGGGGAATGGATCTGCTGGAATTTGGCTGGAGGTAGTTGAAGACTTTTCGAATCAGGTGGACATTTAATCCATGAAGTACATTAATATGTTTAAACTAATAATGGTGTGGTATTAGTGAGTTTACAATTCACTAGCTACTGTTCTACATTTGGTAAGCATAAGAATATAATCTTGAAGAGTACTCGAAGCATGGAATAGTTGAGAAGATGAGCCGTAACTTACTTAGAGTAAAGGTTATGCTTCTGATAGATGGACAAGACAAGAGATTGAATGAATGAGTTGGTTTGGATAACTAATATCGTCATCTGGGAGCCGTGGGACTTTTGGTCGTCATGGACATGTAATAAGTGTTAGAGGTGGAGCTCGAGTTGAGATGGAGTTTGAACTTAAGGGTGGAGATGTGGGTACCTCTACGGAAGCTGTTTTCAAACTAGGTTCGGGTTCGATCTTTGCAAAAGAAGTTCAACCATTGTTGGGTTTGTGTCTTGATCTGAAGTTTAATGGGTCAAATGTTTTAAATGTTCAAACTGTGGATCAATTATCAAGTGTTGCTCGTTCGGATCTTAGGATAGGTCAGATGGATGTTACTACCGCTTTCTTGGATGTGAAAGGTCGGGAGACTGGTCTATTAGGAAATATTTTCTTTATAGAGTTCGCAGAGTGATAGGAATTGATCACTCCAGACGTTCGGGTGGACAATTTGTCTCCAGTGAGTAGTTGAAGCATTGGGGTAACAGATATTGAAGTTACTATAAGCCTAGATAGGGAACTGTTAAATATAAGCTTAACGTAACGCAAAATATAATATTCTTTTCTATATCAGTCTACTATATTAATTAGATTTCAATATTAATTATACTTCTAGATTAATTAGCTATTCTATATTAATTAGATTTTTTATATTAATTGAATATTCAATATCATTGGATTTTCTATATTAACTGGATTTTCTATATTAATATTAAGTATATATTTTTTATATTAATTAGATTTTCTATATTAATTGGATTTTTTTAATATTAATTGGATCTTTTATATTAATTATATTTCTAAATTACTTAAATCTTATATTAACTTAGTCCTCTATATTAATTAGATTTTCTATTAATTTGGTCATATATATTAATTAGATTCCATAATTAATGGATTAAGATTTATCATAGCTCGCCTACAAATAAAAGAAGATATATATTTGCAATTTGTGGCGTGATGCGATGTGAGTTGCATATTTCTTCAGAGAGAAAAACTAGCTATGGGTCTTTTGGGAGATAAGTGAGGTGAGAGATAAACATTGAATATATGGTTCTCTAAATCACGTTTTCTTTTTATATAAAGAATGATTTAGTCATTTGTGTTTGAGAGTCTTTCTCTAACTTACTTATTTATAAAAAGAGTGCATGTTCCCGTGGATGTAGGATTTCTTCACGTTCTGAACCACGTTAATTCTCTTGTTGTGTGATTGTTTACTTTATATTCTTTCATGTTAACTTTGTTTTTGAAATAAGGTAAGAGTCGAAGCTCTTATTACCTCATACGACCTCTCGACTAGGTTTTCGTCAATTGTTGGTCACTGCTTCGGTTGAGGTGGCTAAGATTCGGCCTTGCGAGTCTTGTTAGGTCTCGGTCAAATCTTGTTTGAATATTGATGGTTTCCCTAACAAGTGGTGCGGTGATCATGGAGATCGAATATCAATATTAGATGTTGGTGAAGAAGACAAAATGAAAACATGAAGATCCCGGATCTTGGAGTAAAGTCAAGTGCAGTCATAGTAATGGATTCCTCGAGGGAAGTATTAGATTCAAGATATAGACTAGATGGATGTGTCCGTAGTAGAAGGGGCATCTAGTGTGGGGAATGGGTCTACTGGGATTCAGCTGGATGCAGTTAACGTCTTGTCGAAACAAGTGACAATTCGATCCAAAAAGTACCTGAAGAGATTTATGACTGATAAGGACGTAGTTTTAGTGAACTGAGCATTAACTAGCTATCATTCTTAATTTGGTATGTATAAGAACATAATATAAAAAGTACCTCGAAGAATAGAATAGATGATAAGATGAACTATAACTTACTTGGAGTAAGGTTATGCTTCTGATAGTTGGACAGAACAAGAGATTGAGTGAATGAGCTATTTTGGACAGCTAACATCTTCAACAGGAGCTCCTGGACTTCCATTCTTCATGAAGATGTAATAGGTCCCAGAGGTAGAGCTGGAGTTGAGATAAAGTCAAACATAAGTGTGGAGATATGGATACCTCTACAAAAGCAGTTTTCAAACTAAGTTTGGGTTCGGCGTTTGCAAAGGAAGTTCAATCATTGATGGGTTTGGGTCTTAATCTGAAGTTTGATGGGTTAAAGGCTTCATATGTTCAAATTATGAAGCAACTGTCAATTGTTGCTCGATCTAATCTTGGCATATGTCATACGGATGCTATTACCTCTTTCTTGGATGTAGAATGTCGGAAGATTGCTATATTAGGAAGTATTGCCTCGATAGAGTTTGCAGACTGCATAGAAATTGATCACTCCAGACGTGCAGATGGACGTTTTATCTCAAGTGAGTAATTGAAGCATCAGGGTAACAAATATTGGAGTTACTATAAGCCTAGGTGGAAAATTGTTAATGTAAGCTTCATGTCACGCGGAGCATAATATTCTTTTATAAACCAGTATTCTATATTAATTCGATTTTCTATTAATTTTGTTTTTTTATTATATTAATTAGATTTCCTATTAATTTGGTTTTTTATATTAATTAGATGTCTTCATTAATTGATTAAGATTTATCATAGTTGGCTATAAATAGAAGAAGATGTAGCTTTCCAATTTGTGACGAGACGATATGCGAGCTGCATATTTCTTCGGAGACAGAAAGTATTTCTAGGTCTTTTGATGGATACGTTAGGTGATAGATAAACACTAACGAGATGATTCGCTAAATCACGAGTGGTTGAGTCTTTTGTGTTTGAGAGTATTTCTGTAACATACTTATATATAAAAGAAGTATTCGTTGCCCGTGCATGTAGGATTTCTTCATGATCTGAACCAAGTTATATTTCTTGTTGTGTGATTGTTTATTTTATGTCTTTCTTGTTAACTTTGTTCTTTAAACAAGTTAAGAGATGAAGCTCTTATTACCTCCTACTACCTCTCTAGTAGGTGTTCGCCAAGTGTCAGTTATTATTTTGGTAAGGTGGCTAAAATTTGGCCTAGCGAGTCTTGTTAGGACTGGGTCAGATCTTGTTCGGATATTGATGATTTCCCTAAGAGAAAGCAATAGCACAATCTAAAGAAAAAACTAAATATGGTTAAGCTCTTTAACCGTAAAAAAATAGTTATAGAAAAGATTAAACATAAGATTCATACACAGGTGACATTTTTCAAATGCAAAGCCAGAATTTTAAGAAAACGAGTGAACTATCAACACTCTCTAATGTAAGGATATATAAGGTTGTAGTCGTACAGACATGAATGCTGAAATTGTAATTAAATTGTACTTAAGCGATCAAAATCAATATGTGGGAGTGGATGATTCCCAAGGTGATCAAGAACTCAACCTCTTTGGCATCCATGTTCCTTAAATGGTTTTTGAGTTAAAAAGAAAAATAATATTTTATTTATTTAAAAAAAATCGTAAAAATGTGGACATGACATAGGCTAGTGATTGTTTAGAAGAGTTAAAAATATGTTTAGGTCATCTTAAGATTGTTTTTCTAACAAATAAAACGAAAAACAATTGCGTCAATGTCACAAAATACTATTAGGTGGTGATAATTATCAATACTGGATAAACTTTTTTTACAACCCCCATTTTGCAATTGATAATCGGTTAGAAGTAGAAACGCGTAATATATTTACAACAAAGCGTGTTTTGACCTATTTAATGAAAAGTTGGTCAGTTTTTATAACGAGTTACAACAAATGTACTATTTGGTTGTACAACCTATTTTGTTGAAACGGATTAGCAACGCACTTGTTTTATTTTGTTTTTTATAATTTTTTAATTATATAATCGGCGTCCCAGCCAGATGTATGTGAACCCCCATCTGCTCGAACTATCCGTTCTTCCATATGAGTTTCGATACCGGATTCAATACACATTCTTTCCAAATAAGACTCAACGAAAACACCTGCTACAACTTGGGCATTGAGTGTAGTCCGATGAGAAAAATAAATATCATAATCTCTCAATTCAACAAACCACTTGCTCATCCGACCTGATACATCTAGCTTTTGCGGAATAGTTTTAAGTCGGAAAGAGGTTTGAACGACAATAGAGTGTGCTTGAAAATAGGGTGTCATTTTTTTTGTTGCTATCACAAGGGTTAAAGCCAACTTTGCTAATTTTAAATACTTTTATTGAGCATCTAATAGAGTTTTGCCGACATAGTAAACAATACGACGGTAACCATTCACTTCCCGAACCAAAACTGCACGTACCGCGTAGTCATATACTACCAAGTAAATGTAAACCCTTTCAATTTTAAGTGGTTTGGTTAATGTGTCTGGCCAAGACAAGTATTCTTTGATCTTATTAAAACCCTCAACATGAATCAGTGACCAATTAGACTTTTTATCATTTCTCAAAACTTGGAAAAAAAGTTCATACTTATTTGAATTCCTAGATATAAATCTGCTCAAAGCATCCAATCTTACGTTAGTATTTGAACCTCTTTAGTAGATCTGGAGCGTCCATAGCGAGCAATGCAGTTATTTGCGACATACCTCGAAACCTTTGGATTTAACTTCAAATTGATAACTTTCAAATTGGAGAAAGTGTTTTTGAGATCAGACAAGTGGCCCTCATCCCTTAAAAACTTTACATCATATCATTAGTGCAAATCTTAACATTTCTTCCAATCTTACTAAGAAAAAGCTTTATTCACTAGACGTTGGTTAGTAAGTCCAACATTCTTCAAACCAAAGGGCATAAGCTTATAACAATGGGGACCTTTATCATTATTGTTATCGCTCATTGGTTGCGATATTATCTAATGCTTTGGGGACAAAACAGTGAAATAACATTCTTTAACCACTTGTTGCATGCTTCAAACAACTCTAACCTGGCCCCAAACTGCATCTATTCAATATATTGGTGAACTGTTGAAGCAACAACATGCATTCTTGATAACAAGGATCTACCAAAGATATCATTTTAAATAGTTAGACCATCAACCACAAAATAAGTACTCTAACTATATTTTTAAATGATCATTTTCCAAGAAAAGTTTCATCTTCGAACGCCCAACCACATCTGTAGAGCTCGCCGTAAATCCTACTATGGTTCTATTTGACCAAAGAATAACAAATGTGTTTTTAATTTTCTTATAAGTAGGTACCTTTATCAATCAAAATACTTTGCATTTCCATTCCTACAAATTTAGATTCCTTCAAATTCAAACACAATGACCACAACATCCTCATGTGGCCTATCAACATCGATCAGATCATCCTCATCGAGTACAATAAATGGAATTGGATTCTGATACAAATGTGTACATATATTCCCTTATAACTAAGTAGTCAACATCGATCAGATCTATTTCGCACTTGTGTTTTAACAAAATTTCTTATATTTCCATTTTTATCCAAGTTTGGAATTCTTGCTTTAAAGGAATACAATATTTGGCACCATGCCTAGATCGGTATGATACAGGTAGAACCCAGTATTTTGATTTTCCCTCGGAGTTTGAAAGAGTGATGGCCCTTGAAACTGTATAAACTTCTTTGCTTTATCATAAATGGTTAAAACTCTTTTAGTTAACTTTGTAAAGTGATAAGGCTGGACCCACTGATTTCCCTGAGGTCTAAATTTTTGTCTCTTGAAGTAATGGCTAGCCTTTACTCGAGGATAATTATGTATGGAATCCTTTGGACGATTACTTGTTGTAGTTTGATGTTGAGAGACATAAGAACCACTTATATATTAAGTAGGCAACTTCAATCTCTTCATTTCTTCTTCCGTCATTTATTTTCAACTTGTGACAATAACCCTCCCCTAGCAAAGATCCATTGCCTAAAAGCAGTTATAGCTAGTTATTCAAAGCAGTTTTACAAACCATTTTTAGTTTATATAAAATGGTTGGTATATTCCTTCAAGCTTTTGCCTACAAATTGTTAACAGTAGATTATTATATCTTTATTTCCTCTAAGCTCTTTGCTTCCCATTAACTATCTTCAGAAAACCATCTTGAACATGTCAAAATTCTTGGTCGCCGATGCAAAAGTTAATTATACCACTTTAATGAATTGTCCTTAAAGGTTTGGAAAACATCCTTGCACAAAAATTTATCACCATCGTCAAAATTCAACATAGAACTCTCCAGATAAGAGTGACTGCCTTTAAATGTATCTTTGGATAAACTAATGGTCTTGATTAGACGTGGCAAATATGCCATGTTCAAATTTAATAGAAAATCGATCACTTATCATATGGTCAGTGCTATGATTTTCTGACCCCTTCACTTTTTATTAGCGTTCTACCTTTTATTTATTCTTTTGATGCTTCCTTTTATCCCAAGAATCTTGTTTGCTTTGTATTCCTACGATAATGATCACTACTTGAAAAAGACGAGAACACTTCATATTTAGACGTTGAATCTTTATTAGATTTCGTAAAACTAGGACAATTCTTTGTTTTACATTCCTTTTTATGAAGTTTGATAAAATATTTAAGACTGGTCCCTCTGGTGTATCTTCGGACTATGTTGATCATCATCCTTTTACCCATCAGATTTTTAATTTTCGAATCTTGATGGGTTTTTATATATTATATATATGATATTTTTGGGTCGGATGAGGTTGTATAAACTAAAACTCTATACCAAGATTGGGAAAAACTCGATCAGATCAGGTCAAATCAAACCAATTTGGACCGGTTCAGACCAATATTTCCATTCCTAGTGTTTAATGTTCAATTATCTTTAGGTAGATGTAATTATATGTCTAAAACAGAGGGATGCCATGAGATATTAGGTCACCCTTCTTATCAAATATGTTTTAAGATTCTATGGAAATGTAACTGTCCAATTGAAAATATAATTTTGTTGTTGTGATCATTATCAAATTGGTAAATCTCATAACCTATCTTATTCAATATTTTATTCTCATTTTAAAATTATTATTGATTTAATACACATTCATATTCTCTTCTAGAGCAACCATATACAAACTAAATTGGAGTTGGAATTTTATATTCTATTTCTAGACGATTTTCTAGGGTTTCTTTGATATACCCCTAAATAGAAAATTGATATTTATTGAGTCTTTATTCATTTTTAAAGGCTAGTGACGTTCAATTCGAAAGGAAATTTAAAGTGATTCAGACATATGAGGGGGTGAGCTTACAACTTTATTACATATCACTAAATATGATTGGACGTATTGTCATAACACCTCTATCCAAAATAGTAAAACAAAGGGGAATCATATGCACGTAGTTGAGATTGGCCTAATTTTTTTTGCTCAGTCTCAACTATCCTAATTATCTTGGTACGAAGGTTTTAAAACTGTTATCTTTCTAATTAATATAGTGTCTTTCCCATATCTAAGACTAGAAGTCACCTTAGGAAACGCTCTATAGTTGGAAGCCTGATTATTATATTTCTAAGATGTTTAGTTGTGCTTGCTATCCATGTATTAGACTGTATCAACAACATAAGTTTCAATTCTAGTCTCCAATATGTGCTTTATTGTTTAGGAAAACTACTAACTTTCTAATCAATGATTGGGTAAACCGAACAAGGGTATTATACTCCCAATCTAACAATTATAGATTGATGGTTTTATACTCTAAAAAAATTCTCATTGTTCCGGTTTGACCAAATAAAAACTCAAGGAATAACTAATTTTATCGTCTACCATTCACGAGTGTACTCTAAGTTTTACTCCACATTAGTAATTTATTGATTGCGTTATTTTTATTGAAAGATTCTCGATCCAACTCAAGATCCAATGTCTATTAAATCTTAATATATTTTTTCTAATTTAATTCAAGATATAGATTATCCTGATTAGATCTTGGGTTTCAGATCTATGTTTTGGATATTGTGGTTTAGATCTTTAGTATTTTATGTATAGTCCTAGTATGTATTCGATAGTTTTTAGTCTTCTAGATAGTCTTTTAGATCTTTTGAATCTATAAGGTTACTAGGTAGGTTTTTTTTTCTATTTAACCCACTGAAAATGTCATATAATATTTGTAACTTTTATTTATGATATATTTAATGATTTTAAGAAACAAAAAAGTACATTTATTTATGCAATTCAAAATTAAAATCTTGCATTCAATGAAAAAAACTACTTTGAGAGTTCAAGAGTATGGTAACAAGAAAATCGCCAATATAAGAATAAATTTTAAATAAAAATGATAGGAAATGTGGGTAAAATGGGTAGATGAATTTCTTGTAAGGTTTGATTCAAAAAATCTGTTGTGTTATTTTTGTTGAACGATTCTCGATCCAAGTCACGATCCAAATTCCATTGAAATTTAATGTATTGGATATGTTTTGGATATTATGGTTTAGATCTTGGGTTTCCGATCTAGATTACCTTATTTAGATCTTGAGTTTCACATTTATATTTTGGATAATATGGTTTAGATCTTATTTTATGTATTTTATTCGTATTGCATTTGAGTAATCTTTAGATCTTTTGATTTATAAGGTATTTGGGTAGGTTTTTTTTGTTTGACCTACTGAAAATTTCTTATAATATCTGTAAAATTTATCTAATAATTTATTTAATGATTTTAAGAAAAATAAAATACATTTATTTATGCAATTCAAAATTAAAATCTTGAATGAGAAATACTACTTTCAAAGAAGTTTATATCAAATATGAGTATTTTGGTAGGTTTTTTTTTGTTTGACCTACTGAAAATTTCTTATAATATCTGTAAACTTTATCTAATAATTTATTTAACGATTTTAAGAAAAACAAAATATATTTATTTATGCAATTCAAAATTAAAATCTTGAATGAGAAATACTGCTTTCAAAGAAGTTTTAATCAAATATGAGTATTTTGGTAGGTTTTTAGTGTGTCCCATCTTTGATTTTAGTCAAATTCTGAAGGTTTCACACTAGTTAAGATATTTAATTCACTTATATATTGTATATTAGTTTCAGTCTAAGCGACGTGGGATAAATCACCAAGTTTACTCTTAACATTCTCCTTTAAACTTGATTTACGAAATGCATTCCGCCTCACTCAATACACCCATGAACGAAAACAGAGGCCATAATTTGCAGCATGCAGTCCAATTTCTATTCAGGACTGTGTTATCAATCTTATTTTTTTTTGAAATTATACGAGCTTTTGAACTGTTTTCTAGTAGCAGCATAAATCATTTTAATGCACATATCAGTTACGCCTTTCTTATATGCTTTGTGTGTGGGATAATATGTCATTTTTGGGTCAACATCAACAAAGGGCTTTTAATGGTGTCATCAATAATGTAAACAGAACTTAACTAAACATTTGTACCACTCTACTTATAGTTATTATTATTATTTATAAAACACATTATAAATGGCATGCTCGATGTTTGCTTGGAACTAGTTCAGTCAAATTATTTTTATAGAAATTAGCTTGAAGATTTTTATCTATTTAAACAAGCTAACAAGAATAATATACGGTTCATCAAATACGGCTAATAATCATCATTGGTCCACCATGTTTTACACGTGTATCATATTAGTATATAATCTTCACTTTTGTCTCCCATCCATTATCTATGTTTCAGAATTTTGCAAAATTAGTTGTCCCGCACATGTAAATCATGAGAAGCTGACACCTGGTAATATTAGTCCCTCGCACATGTAAATATCAAAATCTTTACAACTAACATGTAAGTCCTGAGAAGCTGACACCATGCAATATTAGTCCCCGCACATGTAAGTCTCTAAATATTTACTGCTAATATTGGAAGGTGTCAGCTTCTCAGGACTTACATGTGCGGGGAACTAATCTTGCGAATCTCTAAAGCATGGAAGATGGGTGGGAGAAAAACCTAAAAATCAGGTACTACTGTGATACACAAGTGAAACATGGAGACCAATGATAACTTTTAGCCTCAAAATACATAAATTAAATTTCACGCAACATATCATCTCTTATATTTTTTGCCTATACTACGAAATACATAACCTCTTTGTACTAATAAATAACATATGTTTTTTAGTTCTTATATGTGTAAAGCTTGCATTTTAACACTTAATTAGCCATGCTACATTTGAATTAGGTCATGCTTTCATTCTTAATCTTTCTCTTTATAAATTTAAATTGCTTATACTCTTTAAATCAAGGATCACCTTGAAATAGTTTCTGGCGTTCCCTCCATTTAATAGTCCGTATAGGAGTCAAATTGGTATTTTAACGTTTCTGTTATTCTGGTGTAGATATGCCGAGCAATTTCTTATCATCATAAATGCATCGGGATCTGCCATTGTGATATTCTCAGAATCTACGTGTAAATTTGATTTCTCCTATTTTGGTAAATAATCATATGGTATTTGAAGAGACATAAATATCAGAGAGACGGAGCATACTTAATCATCATGATATTCTTATCTTCATCTATTAGAAAAAATCTTAAAATACTAAAAACATGCAGTCAACTCGACTATATACCGATCAATAACTATTTCAACATTCGAGGAACATAATGTTTATGGTTTCTCTGCTGGGGAGAGTACAACACTTACTATGTGTACATTAGTTAGTATGGATTGTTCACTGGTTTTTATAAACTACCCGTTTTTTCTTTCCGAAAAAGTCATATGTCCATGAATTTTATTTTTCATTTTTCCATAACTATTCTTTCTCTTATGGCTAGAGGCCTTAACCATTATTAGATTTTTTAAATGTTTGCTATTTTTTCAGATTGACTGGATAATAAAAACAGGCATCATCGATTTCTCACAACAATAAGTATGAAACTGTTTACTTATCCCAATCTATTTCAAATTAATAGTACAATTTAAAGAAAAACTAAATATGGTTAAGCCCTTTGGTTGACAAAAAGTAGTTATATAAGAGATTCAAAATAGGATTCATAGATAGGTGACATTCTAGACATGCAAAATTGGGCTATCTAAAAATACAATGCCCTATAATGTAAGCATCGATAGTGTTCTGCTCTCACCAACGGAAAAACTATATGCCTTTGGTTTTCCAAAGGCTCAAAATCAATACGTGCAAGTGGATCGTGTTCAAGAGCTCAACCTCTCGGTCATCCATGTTCTAAAAATGTTTTGAGTTATAAAAAGAAAATCATAATTTTTCTGATCTCAATAAACCTCATAAAAGTGCTGACATTACAAATGTTATTGATCGTATAGAAGAGTTAAATGCATGTCTAGAGTATTTTGAGATTTTTTTTAGAAGAAGAAGGAAAGAACAAAAACAATGGTGATTTCAGCTCATTAAAATACTATTAGGTGGTGATAGTCAAGTCTTTTTGGCAACCTTAAATACCACGATAAAAATCCCGAGCTTAACGATGACAACATGAATCATGCAACGCGAGCATATTTGTTTTACTTGTTTGTATGTATTAGATTTTCTAACAAAATAAATTGGTACCATCACCTAAGTAGGCGTCCGTACTCAAATAAATTATTGGTATGAAATCATATATATATATATATATATATATTAGGTTTTTACATACTAACTAATATTTACCATCATCTAGGTGAAGCATCTAAACATAAAATAAAGACAAAGTATTATTTTTTAACTATGTTAAATACATGGATCATTGACGATTTCTCTATTTTATGTTACATGTGTGAGATGTTATCCATATGGAGGTGGGATATGTACCACATAAATATCTAAGTCCAAATTTAACTAAATGATTCAAGTGAGCCAGACGGACGAATCAGACATAAGTTGCACTACATACTTTGGAAAATTTTAGAATTATATGTGTGAAATATAAATTTAAGTTTCAAAACATAGTGTTACATACTTGTAAAGTGCCAGGAAATCTTGTTGATAAATATTGAATTATTTATCAAAATATTGTACCATGTTGTGATCCAACAATATATAGCCATCCATGACGTATTTCATGTTCCTGAAGTACAACGGTACCTTTGAAGTATATTTGGGTTAAAGCATTTGCATGCATATTATCTGCAACGAGTAGTTCATCAATTAAGAGGTGTATAATCCATTTTGAAACTTTATATGAGTGATAAACTCTAAGAAATCAAATACAAGTCAAGGAACTCTATATAAGAGTGGAATGCTGTAATTTGGCAATCATGGAACTCGTTTGTTTTGCAAGAGGAGTACATGAGGTGTTTAGTCTCCAAGGGGGATGTTCAATGCACTCCCGATTATGCTGGTTGGATCGCAAAATGAGTTGGGTAGAAGTTGTAAACCCTAAAATTTTAGACACTGAGTTGTACGTCTATAGTGATCATGAAAACAAAATGACGCGACATTTAAGAGTTGTACACAAAAACATTTCTAGGAGAGGTAAAGACTTCTACGAAAATTAGGTTGAACTCTATGTTGTTTTCCTTCAATATTGTAACATTTTAAACAAATATTGGTAGTAATTTGTGTAGTATTTTTTTGTTGTTGTATTTGGTGTTTGCTATGTTTTAGTATAGCTACAATATGTTATGTACGTATCATTATATTTTTTATTTCACCATTATCAATTTCAAAACATGTAGTTTATGTAATAGTCATGTCGCTGCAAAACATGTAGTGAACCACTACTTGTGAAATATACATTATAAATCATTAGTTTGCGAACTTTAGCAAATACATGATTAATTTTGTATTACTAGTGAAATAAGGATGTAAAACATTATTCAATTCATGCATATTCCTAGAATATCTTCTTTGCATTACTTGAAATCAGTTCCAACTTAACGAGTTTTTAAATACTTGAACAATATTAGGAACTAATGTGCAAGGTGTTTAATAAGTGAAATACTAATTCTGGTAAAAACCATATATTTGAAAAAGTTGAGGTCCTCCTCGCTAGCCAAGTGGGTACATAAGTTGATTTCATAGAAGTAGAACATTTTGATGGATATAACTCTTCTTAAAATGTTTCTTACTCATATATTATACTCATATTTTAATTATATGTTCTTAAACATATTTACGAAGTTTGCAGTATTTGTTTGTGAAGTGTAAACGTATTCATGAATTAATAGTGATTTCAAAATATTACAATTGTTTTTGTAAAATATTTAGATATTTTTAAAAAAAGTATAATGATAGTTCGTTGAAAAATATTACAAAGGTTAAGTTTGAAATATTACAAAGGATCAGTGTGAAAGAGTACAAAGGTTCAGTTTAAAATTGTTTGTTTCTTAAATTACAATAAAAAAACTGATAACGTTTGGATAGTTTATGAAAACCTCACAACCAACATATCATTTTTATGCTGTGGGATGTTTCTTCTGCTTTTTATCTTTATCTTTTTTTATATACTTCAAATGTTGTCATGTCATATTCTAGTCATTCTTCTTGTTGTTATTGTGGACATGCCTTGTCATACTATAACAATTCATTTCCCCTTTATCATTCAAATGATGTCATGTCATATTATGGTTGTGCTTCTTCTTATTTTATTTGTGTACCTACCATGTAATATTCTGGTTGTGCTTTTTCTTATTTTATATGTATACCTGCATGTCATATTCGTGTGATTCATCTCCCTATATTATTCGAATATTTTTAGGTTATATACTTCTCATTCTCGTGTGTCAGCGACACATTAAACTAGCTTTTCTTGTCTTTTAAATGTCATTGTTTCAACATTAGTGAACTCTAGATATCTAGCAAAAACCTACATTAAGTATAAAACCTACATTCAATGCATAACTCGTGAAGTTTCAAAACATATGATTAAAAGTGTTGCGTAGTCTAAAAAATATATTGTAACGTATTTATCGTATAATTTCTAAATCAAAATTTAAACGCACATATTCTCTTTGAACATTTCTAAACGCATCCAACTATATATTTTTGTTCATACAATATAGCTTGAAAAATTATGGTATAATATATGATGTGTATGTTAATAGTATTTGAAAAATTACGTCTTCCATAAAAAATGACTGTACATTAAGTAAGTATTGTTGTTACGCATTACTTGGGTTTAACTAAAATTTATTTTTCTTAATGTCTGTAGTATACTAATAACAAAAATTGGTACCCAACCAACCGTATTTTCGGGGGGATTGTGCAACAACCCCTCACTAAATTTATTATATCATCTCTCATTGCATCTGGACAACCATAGTCCTTCACACTTTTAGAGTTTCTTATCATGATAAATTACGGATGCAACTATCAAATGATTAGATGTTATAAAAAATACGTTTTTGTTGCTACATAGAATTATTTGTACAACTACATCTTCGACAAATTGTTCTCCATCTATTGATATTGCTAACTCAATTTCATCGAATAATAAATAATATAATAATTTAAATGACAGTATATATATATATATATATATATATATATATATATATATATATATATATTCACGTTTAAGATATTTTACTTGTGAAATAAAGTTTAAAATCACGTCCATAACACAAATAAAATACATGACATGTACTTATGAAACAAAGCTGAAATTGTATCCTTAACATAAGTAAATTACAACACAAGTTAAACACAAATACAAATAAGTCTCGGGTATTATATGACATCTTATGTATTTAAACTAGAGGGCTGTGTAAAGAGAGATTAATGATTTTTGAGGAGCAAAATATATAACATGTAAGGATAGAGAAAATAAAAAATCATATCGACGTGAACTACTATTTATTAAAACTAGAGGGTTATTTATGGGGTCCAAACCTTGCATAATCGATAATTATTCATATCATTCGTTGAGAAATACTATTCTAAATGTCTTGTGTAAGACGCATACAAAATTAATTTTTTTTTATTTGGGGGTGTTTTGCGAAAATATTGAAATAAAGTGCAAAACTACACACTCTAAAAACATATATTACACCTCATTTAGCTAGAATTTATAAAGTTTGGATAAACATCTACTCAAACATTAAGAATTTACAAATTTTATATACAAGTCTAATCAAGCAATAAAAATTTAGCTAAGTGTATTGATTGTTCGAGTTGACGAAGTAGTTAGTAATACACTCTATCATCAGTGTTAACCAACCATGATATAACCAAATCTTACCTTAAATCCCAATTTTTGTACCACAAATCAAGAAAACATTAAAATAACATGGAAAACAGGAACTTGACTATTTGCTTTTTTGGAAGAATTCAATGACGAGAAGCATTTGTATATGGGTTCGTGCGGTATGTTAATAAGTACTAATTTTGAGTTTTAGAAATGGTGGATCTTATCATATCATTATAATTACCATATTTTTTAGTAAATTATAATATGTTATTTAATTTTGAATTTTGAATTAATTTTATTATAATATTAAAAATATATTAAAATATCTAATACCATATATAAGTAAACCACCAATTTGATATGAAATTTAATTTTGAAATTATAATCAACTTAAAAAATTGTAAATTAAAAAGGTTATACGAAAATATAAAAAAAAATTATCAGAATAATTGGTAACATAAGGTATTAATAATAAAACTCTTAATTTTTTTGAAATATAAAAATTATATTACAAAAAAATTAGTTTTAAATGATTAATATTATAATATTAATTATAACGTATTGTTTAACTTTGATTTTTTAATTAATTTTAACATAATATTACAAAATAAATATTGGGTATTTATTATCCAATATATAATTATTTATATATTTTTCTTTTCTTTTCTTTGTATTTATTTATCAATCAATTTAAAAAAAAATCATAAGCAAGAAGAACATGTTACGGAGCAACCCAGAAGTCTTAAACTTACAACTCACTTATAATACTAGACTATCAATCGAACAAAACAACAATTCAAACCATATCAAAATCAAAAATTTTAAAATCAAAAATTCTGACCTAAATATCTACCAAGATATAAAACAAAATCGAAAAAATAGACTACTAAGGTTGTATCACATACATGTATACTATTGTGACGGATTCGAAAACAAAGTGTTTTAATTGTCGGTTGTTCGAGAGTTTTCAAAGGTTTAGAAACGTTTGGAAACAAAATGTAAAAAAAAAGTGAGGATCTATCAATCTTGTTTTATATAGGGTAAAAATGTCTATAATTTAGTGAGAGATTTAGCAAAACGATATGAGATACAGCGGTGTAAAATCCAACAAAATCTGTACAATTTTTAGCATGGTCTTTAAATAAAATCGTAAAATAAACGAAGATGTCAATTTAATAATGAAGTTACCATTATTATACTCCATATTCAATGGTTAAAAAAACCACAAGTTGTGATACAGATTTGTGTAAATCTCTCGTCTCTTGTCATATATATATATATATATATTAGACTTAAATTTGGGTTGGACCTTATAAATTGAAATATATAAAAAAATATGGGGTTTTTACTGATTGGAGGACAAAACCTATACGATTTACCAATAAGGTCAGCTTCAAATACATTTCACCTATATATACTAAAATATTATTTTATTTACCCACTAGTTCAATTTTGAATTTTTAATATAACTTTACCCTTAATTAACTTTGCCGATATTTTATTAAATAGACGGAATCTACAGTAAATTAGATCTCTATTTATATGAATATATTCTTTTTAAGCTCATAAGTAGCCCTAAAAATATTAATGAAATCATAAAGAAAAATTAGCTGTTAGTACTAATACTGTATAATAGTTGAATGAATATATTATGCGGTAAAATATTGGAATTATTTCTATTTATATAGTAGTTCACAACAACGGCTTCGACAATGTCTCTTCTATCTTTGGAAATTACGTTTTGAATTGGGTATGATCATAGTTGTCAAATGGCGGTGTGGCCGTCGCCGCGGCGGTGTGGCGAAGCATGGTGAGCCTCCGATGCCACAGGATGGGACGTGGCGACGGTCTTAGCGTGGCAGTCGTCATGGCGCGCCACGGTCGCCACAAATGGTGTGGCGAGGCGCTCGCCATGGCGCGCCACACTAAGACCCATATATATATATATATTAATTAAATAATAAAAAGCTAATAATTTAATAGATTCACGTTCTCTCTTCTACTTCTAGCATCTTTCATTCTTCCATCAATCAAGCAGCCACAAACCCGATGACGACGTAGAGACCTCCGCTTCGGTCCTGTTTTTATGGTAATTTGTCCAAAACTATTCACTGTACACGTATCTGGAATGCTTTTGTTCTAAGGGTAAGCTTCCATATCCTATCTTTCATATCATCACACTCGTTATATTAACTGTATCCCAGCTCCAAATATTTATTGAAATTAATACTGGGTTTTGTTAGTCTTTTAGGCAGATAAATATACAAACTGTCAAACAGTATATGGAACTGTTTTAGGCTATAAAGTGAAAATTATTTTCAAACGGAATTTCCAAGAGGAATTTTTATTGATAAAAGACTTAGAAAGGGGTATTACTATTTGGTTCCTACTAATGCATCACTATCTTCTGCATTTTAGTATTTTCAACGAGAAGATAATGCGCTGACTATAATATTATCTGCCGTGTACACAACCGGATGGGTTGGATGTGAAAATGTTGTCTCAGACGATGATGTGTTTTAGTTTATGTTTGTCATTTAACTCATTTTAAGAATTATGTAATTTGCTGTTTTAGAATTTGATCTTTTAATCTATGTGTTTGTCATTTGACTCAGATGTTCTAAGAATATGCAATTGGATGTTTAAGTTATTATTGTTAGTTTAAATGTCTAAATAGCACTATTTAAATTACAGTTATGTGCTATAAAAAAATTATTCAGGTAAGGGATCGCATGACATGTGGCCATCGCCGCGCGACTCGCCTCACCACTGTGGCTTTTTTAGATCTCTTCGCCACGGACCGCCGCACGCCACTGACAACTATGGGTATGATTAAATAAGGGTCTAAAAAATGTTAACCATTTCCAAAATTTAAGCGTTTTTGGATTTTTACGATTTTATCTTTGGACCCGTTTGTTCACCCGCCGGTTGAGACCTTCTCAATCGGCGGGACCTTCTCATCCGGCGGGTGAGATCCTATCACCCGCCGGGCCACGTATATTCATCCGGCGGAGAACTTCCCCGCTGGTTCAACCGGCGTATGATTAAAGAATATTTTTGGTAACTTTTAAAATTGATCAAAATTTTAGAGATGATTATCCTTTTAGACCCTAATTTAACCAAAGCCTTTGAAGTTTCGTTGTTTGATTCAACATGCTAACCGCTCCACATTAGTAATTTATTAATTAAGTATGAACGGTTCTCCATCTAGATCTTTCCGTTTCAAGCTCTTGTGCTTGTAAGCTCCATCGCAAGTTAATGTATTTTCTTTATTTAAGTCTAGATTTTGGTTATCCTATTTGATCTCGGGGTATTTTAGAATTTCCGATTTAAATTTTAGTCTTTTTTTCGGTAGTTTTTATTCTTGAATTTCGTAGTCTTTAGATCTATTCAATTTTTGTCTACTTTTACCTCTTTTGGTATTTTCTTCCATAATTTTATCTATTATTTATTTAATGTTTTTAAATAAATATATATATATATCTAATGTTAATATCTTGCATTTAATAAAATGAATTTCCAAAACCCTGTTTGAAATGTATTTTCCCAAATTTAGAGCTCAAAAATCTTTATAACAAGATAAGAACGGTTGGAAAATTAGGTTGATGATTTTTATAGTGTTTGATTTAAAAAATGTGTTGTGATATTTAAAATCTAGTTTCCTTTTGTGTTTGTGAATCTTAATGTTTTTGAAATTGACAAACCTATTGATCAATTTTCTTAAAATTTAAAAATAAAGACCTGACTTTGTCTCTTTAATAAAGCACATGCAGCCAAGGGGAACATTTAACGTAAATTTCCATGATCATTGAAATTTGTTTTGTTAAGTTGATACCAACACTTTGTTTTCAGGTATGTTAGTAGTGTTGTTTACCTAGTTTCTAGGTATTCATAGATGAACTCCATTCCATTATTTTAGTAGTGTTTTTAAAATTATTTTTGGCTAAACTAGAAGATGATCAATAAGAAGTGTTGGAATGGTTATATAGTTTCAATTAGATTTGTACTGATTATTGGATTTGTTACTGTAACCTTGTACAACCAGAACAATGAGTTTAAAATTCATCTTTGTGATACGGTTTTACAAGGTTAAGAAAGTTAATTTGCTTAGGAGTTATCTTGACGACGATCCTAACCGATCATCTATCAACTGAACGTTTCGCTTACGATTCAGATTATAACCGCACATAGTTATCAAATCGTGTATCATATTGTGTATCGATTTTGTTTGTTTTCATATCGTGGATCGCGAATCGTATTGTATGATACATTAATCTATTAAAAATATTTTATATATGTATGATATAACATGGTGTTAACTATATCTTACTATTTGTAATGTTAAAATGAGTTTTTCTAAGTTTAAGTTCGAATTTAAACTAAGCATAAAAAAGAATGTATTAGATATGTTATATACACAAGTTCTTATGATTATAGTTGGTTAAAGTGGTAGTAGTAGTTGGTTAGGTATAAAATTTAAAACAATAATAGTTGGTTGAGTATGAAAGTTCAAATTTAAAATTTAAAATTATATTTTGTATATATCACAAGATTTATAGTCATAAAATACAGTTTCTTCCATCTGAGAGGAAGAGAGCACTACAATATTTTTTTTATTCTTTGTAATTTACTAGTCGTACAATAATTATTTATCGTACGGTATTTATATAATATCTAATCAGACGATAAGAGTAATTATCGTACGATAATTACTCTTATCGTCTGATTAGATATTCGATAAATACCGTACGATAAATAATTATCGTAAGACTAGTGAATTACAAAGAATAAAAGAAATATTTTAGTGTTATCATGTTTTAATGATATGCTTTAGGTGCTTCGGGGGGTTTCATGGCTATACTAAAATTGACATGGAGCTAGTATAAGCACATGATTGGATGATTTTTTTTAAATTCGACTAGCATACTAGAGCAATTACCGAACGAGTGTTGAATTTTCTAATTACTTTCGCGGTATTTCTGATTCTCTTCAGCGGCCCATAGTTCTTATTAGGTAAGATGTTGCTACTTTCAATGGTTATTGTGTTTTTTGTTGTTGCAGGTGCTAACTACAGCAGGACATGTTGGATCATAAATTTGACCAAGTTAAAAGGTCTAACTCACTCAATAAGGCTCATCAAGAAAGCATCTTCTAGAAAGAATGTTTTATTTTATTTGTAGTGGAGGTTGTATGTAAGACCATCTTTAGGTTGAGTGAAAGAAAGATATTTATGTTAAGCTGAAGAAAATATTTTATATTGAGTGTAGTCTTGTGGTTGAGTTTTTATGTATCTATAAGCTTTTGGATGGTGGATCCTTGTCTTCACTATGCTTCTAAAAATAATATAGCTCTCCCACAATCTAGATAATCACAAAACACACCAAGAAGTAAACTTAGAGAGAAAATTATAGTGAGAGAAAATAGAGACAATAATGCTCTCTTAAGTGAACTAAAGAATATTTATCTTCTAGTGTGAGTTGTAAGAGTGACTTGTAATAATTTTTTCCATCTTTATAAAAAATATTGTTTGTTTTTAGTGAGTGTTTATTTTCCACCAACAAAGTGGTAATATAGCCACCAGCTCTATCCAAATTTCTATTTTAAATCTTCAACATATTAAACGATTTGGAAAATGGTGTATCATCCTTACAAGTTCAACACTGAACAACAACAACTATGATAATTTTAGTATCAAAATGAAGGCTCTCCTTGGAGCACATGATGTGTAGGATGTCGTAGAAAAAGGCTTCAACGAACCCGAAGACGAAATTAGTCTTACTCTAGAGGAGAAAACAAATTTGAATGATTCATTAAAGAGAGACAAAAAACTCTATTCCTTATCTATTAAGCGCCAAATGATGATGGCTTCGAAAAACTTTCAAGCGCATCTTCCATCAAGCAAGCATAGGGTAAATTACGAATCTACTATAAATGAGTCGAAAATGTGAAAAAGGTAGATATCCAAACATTAAGAGGTAAATTCAAATCCTTACATATGAAAGAATCAGAGTCTATTTTAGAATATTTCTCAAGATTAACAACCGTTTCTAATCAATTAAAAAGAAATGATGAGAAGTTAGAAGATGTGAGAGTTATAGAAAAATAATTTTTTCGTTATATCTTAAATTTGAGCATATCGTAATGACGAGTGAAGAAACTAAATACTTGGAGAAACTGATGATTGAAGAACTCCAAGACTTATTACAAGCTTATGAAGAAAAGCACAAAAAGAAGAAAGAGATCACTAAGCAACTCCTTAAAGTATAACTCAAGGACATGCATGCAAATCAAAGAAATGATATAAGTCAACGTGTCCGAGGCAGAGGTAGAGGTCACAGACGAGGTGGTTATCATGGTCGTGGACATGGATGGAATTACCCCAACAATAATTCCAACTACAAGTATGAGAAACGAGGAAGCTCAACACAAGATCGTGGAAGAAGAAATCTGAACACTTGGTATATTGACACCGGTGCAGGTAACCATATGTGTGGGAAAAGAAGCATGTTCGTAGAGATCAATGAAGCAATGAGTGGAAATGTCTCTTTTGAAGATGATAGTAAAATATCGGTGAAAGTAAAGGTAACATTCTTATTCGTGCAAAAGATTATAGTCACCAAATAATTTCAAATGTCTATTATGTACCTAGCATGAAAAACAACATCTTGAGTTTGGGACAACTCCTAGAAAATGACTATGATATTCATATTCTAAAATTATAGTCTTTGTATGCGAGATGACAAAGGAGATTTAATTGCTAAAGTTCAAATTTCAAAGAATCGAACGTTCCCTTTGAATATTCAAAATGATGTTGCAAAATGTCTTGAGGCTTGTTATGGAGATTCATCATGGCTTGGCTATGGCATGTTCGATTTGGTCATCTAAACTTTACAAGTTTAGAGTTATTGTTCAAGAAGAAAATGGTGAGAGCGTTACCGTGTATTAATCATCCTAACCAACTATACGAAAGATGTTTAATTTGAAAGTAATTCATAAAAAAGCTTCCCAAAGGAGTCAGAATCAAGAGTTAAAAAACCTCTCGAGCTTATTCATACCGATGTGTGTGGTCCAATCAAGCCGATCTCTCTTGGTAAAAGTAACTACGTTATTCTCTTCATGGATGATTTTTTAAGAAAAATTTGGTAATATTTCTTGAAACAGAAATCCGAAGTCTTTGGAATATTTAAGAAGTTCAAAGCAGATATGGAAAAGGAAAGCTGAAATAAGATTAAAGCCATGAGATCTAACCGAGAAGGGGAGTTCACATCCAATGAATTCCAAGAGTTTTTTGAAGCACATGGAATTTTTCGCCGCTTGACAGTTCCCAAACCTCCTCAACAAAATGGTATGATAGAAAGGAAGAATATAATAATCTTTAATATGGCCCGAAGCATGCTCAAAAGTAAGAAACTTTCTAAGGATTTTTGGGAGGAAGCAGTGGCATGTGCGGTCTACGTGTCCAACCGATGTCCAACAAGAAGTGTTTGAGGAAAGAAACCACAAGAATCGCGGAGTGGAAAAAAGACCAAATTTTGCCACCTTAGAGTATTTAGAAGCGTAGCTCATGTTCATGTACCAGAGAAACAATGAACCAAACTCGATGATAAAAAAGAGAGTTAAATCTTCATCGGTTACGAATCAAGTTCTAAATGATACAAATTGTACAACTTAAAGAATTAGAATATTATGATAAACCAAGACGTAATAATTGATAAAGAAGGAGAATAAGTTCACATTTTCCCCAAAATTGAAGAAGATGAGCAGACACTAAATGAGAAATCAGAAGAGGTTGCAACCCAACATGCTTCACCAACATCAACTACTCATGGATACCTTACCGCCTTCATTATCGTCAAATGGTAGTCAAAATGAGAGAACCGTGGAACGTATAAGAAACCTTAGTGATCTTTACGAGGTAACCGAACCGATGGATAACCTTACACCATTTTGTCTCTTTGCTGAATGTGAACCAGTTAGTAATATCAAGAAGTTACACAAGATAAACAGCGGAGAGACGCGATGGACGAATAAACTAGAGCCATCGATAAGTATGACACATGGGAAGTCACCTCACTTCCCAAAGGGTGCAAGACAATAAGCGCCAGATGGTATACAAAACAAAGAGAAATGCTAAGGAGAGACTGAAAATCACAAATTGAGGCTTGTTGCAAAAGGCTATAGTCAGAAGGCAGAAATTGACTATGATGAGGTATTCCTCCTTGTTGCCCGATTATATACTATTAGATTAATAGTTTATTTAGCAACTCAAAACAAGTGGATGATATAACAAATAGATGTAAAGTCAGCATATCTAAATGGTGTCCTTGAAAAAAAAGTCTACATTCAACAACCATTAAGCTATGAGGTCAAACGTCACGAAGATAAGATGTTGAAGATAAATAAGGCTCTTTACGGGCTAAAACAAGCACAAAATGAATGAAACAGTATAATCGACAAGTATTTCTGAGAGAATGGCTTCAACAATACGAGCACCCTCTATATACCAAGATCAAAGATAAATATATTTCGATTGTGTGTCTCTACATGGACAATTTGATCTTCACTGGAAGTAGCCCAAGCATGTTCAATAAATTCAATGAAGTGATGACAAATGAATTCGAGATGATAGACTTTGGGCTCATGGCGTACTTCCTTGGCATTGAAGGTAGTCAGCAAAGAGATGTAACTTTCATCTCACAAGAAATTTATGAAAAATATATATTTAAGATGTTTAAGATGGAGAAATGTAACCTGATAAGCACATCCATGAAGTTTGGAATCAAAATATCCAAACATGAAAAAGGTGAAAGCGTAGATCCAACATTATTGAAATGTTTGGTGGGAAGTCTACGCTATCTAACTTGCATAAGACCAGATATTCTTTATGCAATTAAATTGGTTAGTCACTACATGCAATCTCCAACAACCACTCATTTCAAGGCTACAAAAAGAATCCTTCGTTATTTGAAAGGTCCAATTGACTTTGGATTACTCTATTCAATTTATAATAATTACAATCTTGTTGGGTATAGTGATAGTTGATGAGTTCAGATATTTGAGTCACTGTGCCACGATTAAATCAGAAGGGAAATTTGGACTAAACTACCACAATGAAATTTCGAACAGGACACATATATTAATTCTGGACTAAGCTAGTTGTTAATCACATTAAACTATATTACTGATGGGTCCTTAAACTTGACCCGACTTCATGACCCGACCCAATAAGCCCATGGGTGAGTAATTAAGTATAAATACCCCAACTACTTTCATTAATGATGATGATCAGAATTTATTACTAGTAAACATCTAAATTATCTCTTTACTCTTCACACTAAACACAAAATACCACCAAATTACCAAAATACTTATTAAACACTTTACTAGATTACCCTGAAGCAGAAATAAACCACACTAAATTGGCAACCACAATGGGAGAACAACGTTGCCTGAATTTTACATTCAAAACCAGCAAGCAAAGCAGTTCGGATGGATTTAAATGAGCAGAATGTTCCACCCCCAGAGGTGGAAAGTGCAAGGGAAAACAAGGAATATACCATCGAGGAGCGAGACCAGCTAAGGGATGAAATAGAGGCGTTGAGAGCGATGAAACAAGAAGAAAAAAAATTAAGGAGAAATCCAGAGCGTCAGTACTTCACCATACTGACAATCCTGGAGACAATGAGCAATCTTTGAAGACTCACCTCAACTCAAAAAAGACACACCGATGTAAGCTTGTTGAGAGTTTTTCATGTGAGTCCTCCAGAAGTTCCTCTAATGAGGCAGAACTTGAAGAATCACTATCTTCAAGTAATGATGAAGGGATATCTAAAAAGAAGATAATGTTAACTAAAAAGCATTCAAAAAGAGGGACATGCATGGCAGGCTCAAGAGGCAATACGGTAAGGGGTCAGCTCACAAGCATGTTGATCAGTTGCTGATTCATCCCTTTGCCTTTCAGTCTGAACCATGTAGTTTTGCAACCCCTAATGAAGATACCGTTTTCAGTCGCAGCAAGAATTGGATAAATTACGATGGGAGTCAAGATCCGGAAAAACTATCTGGAACAGTTAAAAAACTTCATGATGAACTTTGACGCGATGACAAGCTTTTGTGTAGAGATTTCTCCTAAAATATCACAGGGAGTGCCCTAAAATGGTATAACAGTCTCCCTCAGGGGTGTATAAGAAATTTTGATACATTATGGGTTGCCTTCCGGATGCAATTTGTTGGAAGTAAAGAATTAAAGGGTAACGAGGACACCATTATCCATTGTGCTTAGGAACCAAATGAGTCCCTGAAGTATTACATAAGTCGTTTTGTGAATACGAAGAATGGGCTGGAAGATTGCTTTGAGCAGGTTGTAATTGCTTCCCTTAGGGAAGGTTTAAATCCTAGGAATTTAGCTGATTTTGTGACTCAGAAGAAGGCTATGACCTGGGTGGTTTATTTAACTAAATGGGAAAATAGATCAATGTAGAAGAAATAAAGAAAATAAGGGTACACCGTCAAGTGAGGTATACCACTACAACAACGGCTCCTCCAGCCACTAACCAATCCGGTTACAGGGCAAAGGAGACGGTACAAGGGTCCAACCTGTCCAGGCAGAATCAGTCAAACCAAACCCAGAGCCAACAAACCAGAAGTAAGAAGGAGCCTTGGGTCCATCCTGAGTGGTTTGCTGAATTAGGAGAAAATGTGGCCACAATATATGATAAGACTAAGAATGAAGTGCACTTTCGGAAACCAACAGCATTGCGGTCCCCCAAAGAGAACAGGAACACTCGTTTTTGCCAATATCACAATGATATAGGCCATGATACTCAGGATTGCATAGCGTTGAAACCGGAGGTCCGAAACCTTATTGAGAGGGGCAAGCTGGGAGCTTATATAAAAAAACAAAGTAGAAACAGACCAGATAACGCACAAAATAATGCTCCCGGGACGGGTCCTTCAAACAATCCTGGGATATCTGCACAAGAGGGTGCACTCGTGATTCTTGAAAGATTTGATATTGACTCTGAGTATCTGGATCCATCTCCATATAGAAATCAAGTGGGGGTAATAACAGAGAAAACTAAGACAGTTTCTGGACTGATCAGCTTCTTCGAATCATTAACCATTTTTGGAGGAGATACTGTGACTGCACCTTCCACTTTGTCAAGGAAGAGGCATGTCCATAATTTGGCCACCCAGTTAGATGGTGGAATGTCTTCCCATCAGTTCCAATCCCTATTCCCATTTATATTTTTTAACTAGGATGACCTGAGGGACATTATAGGACCTCATGAGGATGCGGTGGCCATAGGGGCTTCAATAGGGGGAAACGATATACGTCGAATTCTGATTGATACTGGCAGTTCGGCAAATATCCTGTTTTTAAGCTCTTACAAGCAAATGAGAAATCAAGCAGTTATTCGACGATCGAATAGAACCATTGTAGGCTTCACATGAAGTTTTGTAGATGTAATTGAGGAGTTCGAAGAGGAAGTATTGTTGGGCAATGGGCCCTTTAAAAAGATGGTAAGAGTACTATTTGTTGTGGTAGATTGCCCAACATCGTATAATACGATTTTTGAGAGTTCTTGGCTCTCCAAAATGCATGTTGTGGCCTCTACAGTCCATCAATTCTTAAAAATATGTTGTTGAGGGACAAGTAGGTGTTGTCCGGAACAGTCAAAAGATAGTCAGGGAGTGCTATGCAACGACGCTTGCCCCTAAAAATCTGGGAGCAGTAAGAATTAACAAGGATTAGCAGCTACTGGAGTCTTCTGCTGAGGAGAGTGAGATTAATCATCCTAGGGAGGCTCCTAGTGTTATAATACCTATTGAATAGGTTGAAACTCACTCTCTCGCAGAGGGCAATAATGTTAAGATTGGTTCTAAGCTGGCACCAGAGTTGAAGCATAAATTGTTATCGTTTTTAATAAATAATCAACATGTATTTTCATGGTGCAACAGTGATGTTACCGAAGTACCAGTAGATATTATTTCACACAAGTTATCAATCTAGAGTGATATTGCACGAGTTGTACAAAAGATGAGAGCGTTTTCCAAGGATAAAGCAAATGTGATTCTTCAAGAAGTTGACCGATTAACTGAGATGGGTCACATTAAAGAATCACAGTACACTTTGTAGAATGCCAATCCTGTGTTAGTCAAGAAAAATAATGACAAATTGTGTATGTGTATTGATTTCACTGACCTCAATAAAGCATGCCCTAAATATCTTTATCACGTCCCTCAGATGGATAAGTTAGTGGATTCCACATCTGGAAACAAGTTGTTAGCCTTTATGGATGCCTTCTTAGGGTACAACTAGATACAAGTAGATTCGAAGGATCAAAATCACACTACTTTCATCACAGACAGGGGTCTTTATTGATACAAGGTGATGCCCTTCGGGTTAAAAAATATTGGGACCACTTATCAGAGGCTGGTGAATAAAGATTTTGCTAATCAGATTGGCATGAACATGGAAGTTTACATAGATGATTTGATGGTTAAAATCTTGGAGGAAGATTCACACATATCTGAGCTTCAAGAGATATTTTCCAATTTAGAAGGTGTGAATTTATAATTAAACCCTGAGAAATGTGTATTTGGGGTCCGGTCTAGAAAATTATTGTGCTGTATAATAAGTGAAAAGGGAATCTAGTCTGATCCGGATCATCTTAATTCCTTACTAGCAATAGACCCTCCTCGGAATGTTAAAGAAGTTCAAAGGCTCACAGGAAGGTTGACTGCATTAAATAGGTTTATTTCAAGGTCATGAGACAAGTGCGCTATATTTTTCCAAGTGTCGAGGAATGTTAAAGACTTCAATTGGTCCCCATAATGTGACCATGCTTTTATTGAAATAAAGAAACATTTGTCCTCACCCAAGAAAAATGAGACCCTACTTCTAAGCTCATTTTATTATTGTCCGTACGTCTTTCCCTTTGAAAAATGTTCTTCAAAAAGCTTATGTATCAAACAGAATGACCAAGTAGTCAGTGGAATTGGGTGATTACGATATTGGCTTTCCCCCTTGAACAACAATTAAATCCCAATCAGTGGCTGACTTCTTGGTAGAGTTTCATACTGATAGATCCTCCAGACAGGAGTCGGGGCTTCTAACAATGAGTCTGAGTATGAAGCATCCATAGCTAGTCTTAAGCTAGCTCTCCTATATGGGGCTAAGAGAGTCCGATTAATGAGTGATTCTCAATTACTTATCCACCATGCTCAAGGTCATTCTGAAGCCAAGAAGGAACAATTGGTAAACTATTTGTTTATGTTGAAAGAGGTGGCAGCAAACTTTAAAAACATTTGCTGTGAGCACATTCCCATAACGGAAAGCACTTTGGTAGACTTCTTGGCAACTATATCCTATTTTGAATACTACCCATGGATTCTTGTACAAGAATTTCCATCTATAAATATAGATCAGAAGATAGAGGATGACAAAAATATGAACATACTTGTTATTCAACCTAAGGATTTGAGATATGCTCTTCTCTAGTACATCTCCAATGAGATATTACCTTCGGATAAAGCTGTGTCAAAAAGTATTAAGTACAAGGCTCGTGGTTTCTTGATAATAAGAGAAGTTCTTTACAAAAAAGGCTTTTAGTAGGCCTCTCCTACGCTGTTTAGGGTTTGAAGAATCTCAGGTTGTATTATCTGAACTACATGATGGGGAAGGCTCAACACACTGTGGCTATAGGGCCTTGAATCGAAGAGCTTTGTTAGTCGGATACTACTGGCCAACCATAATGCCAGATGCTAAATAAATGGTGAAGAAATGTAATCCTTGTAAAAAATATGGGAATGAAATTCATGTGCAAGCAATACCTATAGATTCTATATCTGAAACAATACTGTTTGCCAGATGGGGTATGGACCTAGTTGGACCTCTTCCTATGGCATCCGGTGCATGTAAAACTATTATAGTTGCCATTGATTATTTCTCTAAGTGGATAGAAGCAGCTTATTTGGATGGAACCACTGCGAAGGTTGTTATAAAATTTATCCTATCCAACATATGTTGTAGGTTTGGGGTTCCTCGGAAGATTACTACAGACAATGAGCCACAGTTTGATAACAAAGACATGGAAGCCTTGTGTACCTTTAGAAGAATTCAACATTGTTTAGATCTTCAATATTTTATGTATTGTCTTAGTATTGCATTTGGGTAATCTTTAGATCTTTTGATCTATAAGGTATTTGGGTAGGGTTTTTTTTACCTACTCAAAATATCATATAATATCTGTAAACTTAATCTATAATTTATTTAATGATTTTAAGCAAAAAATATTTATTTAGTTCTGCAATTCAAAATGAAAATCTTGAATGAAAAAAAACTGATTTCAAAGAAGTTTTAAACAAATATGATAGGAACTATGGGAAAATTGGGTTGATTTGAATTTTTATGTGTGTATATAAGTAAGAATAATATGATCTCCACACTAGTGTGATATTGTCTACTTTGGGCATACCAACCCACACAGTTTTCATTTTGGTCCATTTTCAAAAGGTTTCACACTAGTTGAGATATTTCATTCATTTATATATTGTATATTTTTTTTAGTTTAAGCGATGCGGGATAAATGACCAAGTTTACTCTTAACACTCTCCTTTAAACTTGATCCGCGAAATGCATTCTGCCTCACTCAATACTCCCATGAACGAAAACAGAGGTCGTAATTTGCAGCATGCAGTCCAATTTCTATTCAGGGAACTATGTTTATCAATCTTTTTTTTAAAAAATTAATAGAGTTTTTAAACTATTTGGTGGTAGCAATGTATAAATCATTTCAATGCACGGATCAGTTACACCTCTCTTTTATGCTTTGGGTGGAAGATAATATGACATTTTTGGGTCAACGAGAACAAAGGGCTTTTAATGGTGTTATCAATAATGTAAACAAAACTTAACAAAACATTTGTACCAATCTACTTCCAGTTATTATTATTTATAAAGCACATTATAAATGTCATGTTAGATGCTTGCTTGCAGCTAGTTCAGTCACATAATTGTTATAGAAACTCGTTTGAAGAGTTTTATATATTTAAATAAGCTAACAAGAATAGTAAACAGTTCATCATGAAAATACGACTAATAGTTATCATTGGTCTCCCATATTTTACATGTGTATTATATTAGTACATGATTTTGACTTTTGTCTCCCACCCATCTTATATGTTTTAGAAAGTTGTAAGATTAGTTGCCCCGCACATGTAAGTCCTGATAACTTGACACCCGGTAATATTAGTCGCCCCCACATGTAAATCCCAAAATCTTTACGGCTAACATGTAAGTCCTAAGAAGCTTACACCTGGAAATATTAGTCCCCCGCACATGTAAGTCCCGAAATCTTTACTGTTAATATTGCAAGGTGTTAACTTCTCAGGACTTACATGTGTGGGGGAACTAATTTTGCAAATTTCTAAAACATGGAAGATGGATGGAAGACAAAACTAAAAGTCAGATGCTACTGTGATACACGGGTGAAACATGGAGACCAATGATAATTTTTAGCCTAAAAATACATAAATTGAATTTCAGGAAACATATCATCTCTTATATTTTTTCCTATACTATAAAATACATAACCTCTCTGTACTAATAAATAAAAGATGCGTTTTAATCTCTTATATGTGTAGAGCTTGCATTTTAACATTTAGTTAGCCATGCTACATTTGAATTAGCTCATGCTTTCATTCTTAATCTTTCTCTTTATAAGTGGAAACTGCTTGTACTCTTTAAACTATGAATCTGAAATAGTTTCTGGCATTCCCTCTATTTAATAGTCCGTATAGAAGTAATATTGATATTTAACGTTTCTGTTATTCTAGTGTAGATATGCAGAGTAATTTCTTATCGTCATAAATGCATCGGGATTTGCTATTGTGATATATCCAAAATCTACGTGTAAGTTTTATTTCTCCTAATAAGATAAATAATCATATGGTATTTTAAAGAGAATTTATGTCTATCAGACAAACGGAGCATACTTAATCATCGTGATATTATCTATTAGAAAAGAAATCTTAAAATACTTAAAACACGCAGTCAACTCGGCTATATACCGATCAATAACTATTTCAACATTCGAGGAACATAATGTTTATGGTTTCCCTGCTGGTGAGAGTACAATACTTACTATGCTTATATTAGTGAGTATGAATAGTTCACTAGTTTTCTTAAACAACCCTTTTTTTCCCACAACAATAAGTATGAACTGTTTACTTATCCCAATCTATTTTAAACTAGTAGTAGAATTTAAAGAAAACCCCTTTGATTGAGAAAAAATAGTTACGAAACATATTAAAAATAAGATTCATAGATAGCAGGGGCAGATCTAGAATAAAAATTAAGAGTATGCCAATAATAATAATAAAATTAACAAAAAAGTAAATATTTGAGTATTACATAATAAAAATATAACAATGTTTCAATGACAAGATAAACTCTTTTTATCTCAAATTGATAATTTTGATGACACTTAGGAAATATGATACTCGAGAAATATGAACTTATATAAATATGATTAATAAACTTATATAAATGGTGTACAAAATTTATAATAATAAATAATAATAAATTATATGTTTAACTATTCGACCATTAATAAATTATCTAAATATGATTAATAAACTTATATAAATAATTTATGTACAAAATTATAAAAATAATAATAAACAATTGCATGTTTAACTATTCGATCTTTTTTTAAAGACACATTGGTCATGGTCAATTTTTAAACTAATCCAAATATTATATACTACATAGAAGCCTTCACTTACCACTTAAGACAATTAATTTAATAAGATTCTGACATTTTAATTGGAGGCAAAAATAAAATTGAAGGCGAAAAACAGAGTGTAGAATTGGGGCGAGAAAAATGGATTTTTGATTGAATCACATTGAAAAGAAAAGAGAACTATAGAGAAAGAAAATATAAATATTTTTGGGTTTATAAGGTTTGAACTCATGACCTAAAGTATAACGAGACCTATATAAAGAGGAATATATAAATATTTTTGGGGTTTATGAGGTTTGAACTCATGACCTAGAATATAAAGAGAACTATAAAAAAAAGAAAAATCGGGTACATATGGGTTGGTGAAAATTAGGTTCACGTTTCAAAGAAGATATAAATATAGGTTCACGTGTCAAAGAAGATATAAATATTTTTGGAGTTTATGACGTTTGAACTCGTGATCTAGACTATAAACAAAACTATAAAAAAACTAAAAAAAAATATTTTTGAAGTTTATGAGATTTGAACTCATGACCTAGAGTAAAAACATAAAGCACTTTACCATTATACTAAAGTTTCTTTTTCAGATTTAGGGTATGTCATGTTATATTTGGCTACCCCCTAAATCCGTCCCTGATAGGTGACATTCTAGAAATGCAAAACCTGGTTGTCTATAAATATAATACTCTATTATGTAATCATCAATAGTGTTTTTCTCTCACCAACAGAAAAACTATATGCCTTTGGTTTTCCAAAGACTCAAAATCAATATGTGCAAGTGGATTGTGTTCAAGAGCTCAACATCCCGGTCATCCATGTTTCTAAAAATATTTTTGAGTTAGAAAAAGAAAATGATAACTTTTATGATCTCAATAAACCTCATAAAAGTGCTGACATTACAAATGTTAGTGGTCGTTTAGAAGAGTTAAATGCATGTTTAGAGTATTTTGAGATTGTTTTTTCTAGGATAAGAAGGCAAGAACAAAACTAATAGTGATTCCACCTCTTAAAATACTCCTAGGTGGTGATAGTCATGTCTTTTTTGCAACCTTAAATACCACGACAAAAATCTCGAGCTTAACGATGATAACATGAATCATGCAACGCGAGCATATTTTTTGTACTTGTTTGTATGTATTATATTTTCTAACAAAATCAATTGGTACCATCACCTAAGTATGTGTCCGTCATCAAATAAATTATTGCTATGAAATCATATGTATTAGGTGTTTACATACTAACTAATATATACCATCATCTAGGTGAAGCATCTGAACATAAAATAAAGACAACGTATGATTTTCTAACTATGTTAAATACATGGATCATCAACCATTTCTATATTTTATGTTCCATTATACGCTATGTTGTCATGTGTGAATGTAATCCATATAGAAGTGGGATATGTACCACATAAATGTTGATTCTAAGTCCAAATTTAACTAAATAATTCAAGTGAGCCAGACAGACGAGTCTAACATAAGTTGCATTACATACTTGGGAAAATTTTAGAATTATATGAGTGAAATATAAATTGAAGTATCAAAATATAGTGTTACATACTTGCAAAGTGTAGAAAATCATGTTTAAAAATAGTGACTTATTTATCAAAATATTTTACCATGTTGTGATCCAACAATATATAGCCATCTATGACGTATTTCATGTTGAGGAAGTATAATGGTACCTTTGAAGTTTATTCGTATTCAAGCATGTGCATGCATATTATCTGCAATGAGTAGGTCGTCAGTTTAGAGGTGTATAAGCCACTTTGAAACTTTATGCGAGTGATAAACTCTAATAGATCAAATACAAGTCAAAGAACGCTATATAAGAGTGGAATGCTATAATTTGACAATCATGGCACTCGTTTTGTTTTGCAAGAGGAGCACATGAGGTGTTTAGCCTCCAAGGGGGATGTTTAATGCACTCCAGATTATGCTGGTTAAATATGCAAAATGAGTTCGATAGAAGTTATAAACCATAAAATTTTAGACACTGAGTTGTACGTCTACAGTGATAATGAAAATCAAATGACGCGACATTTGAGAGATAAAGACTTCTATGGAAATTAGGTTGAACTATATTTTGTTTTCCTTCAATATTAAACAAATATTGGTAGTAATATGTGTAGTACGTTTTTGGTAGAAAAAATGGCAAGGTCCAAGGGGCAGAGGCCCTGGCTGGGGTCGAGCTATTGTTGCAAGTCGATAGAATTTCGAAATTAGAAATTTGAATGTTTTATTCAAATTTCAAATTTCAGCCGTTTTATTACAAATCCCGTTTAAAGACTTTAACTACGCTAACTGCCAAACTGATTTTGTTGGTCTAATTGATTAAAGATGGGTTCGTTGAAAAACAAAAATACATCAATTACATATTCTATGTTCAATTGAAATGTCTCTGATTTTATCCAATTGAAATTTTTAGAGAATCCCAAAAATATTTCAATAAGAAATTATTTACAAGACTTCAGAGATTTATCCAGAATCGATACATTGTTTTCTACCAATGACGCGACACTTTAAACAAATATTGGTGGTAATTTGTGTAGTACTTTTTTGCTGTTGTATTTGGTGTTTGCTATTTTTTTAGTATAGTTACAATATGTTATGTTTGCATCATTATATTTTGTATTTCACCATTATCAATTTCAAAACATGTAGTAAAGCACTACTTGCAAAATATACATTATAAATCATTAGTCTGTAAACTTTGGAAAATACATGATAATTAATTTTGTAATACATGTGAAATAAGGATGTAGAACATTATTAAATACATTCATATTCCTAGAATATCTTCTTTGTATTAGTTGAAATCAGTTCTAACTTTTCGAGTTTCAAATACTTGTACAATGTTAGGAACTCGTGTGCAAGGTGTTTGATATGTGTATTACTAATTCTGGTAAAAACTATATATTTGAAAAGGTTGATGTCATCCGCGCTGGCCAAGTAGGTACATAAGTTGATTTCATAGAAGTAGAACATTTTGATGGATATAACTCTGCTTAAAGTGTTGTCTTACTCGTATATCATACTCATCTTTTGATTATATGTTCTTAAACTATTATATTGTATTTGCTTATGATTTCTTTTCAACACATTTGCGAAGTTTGAAGTATTTTTTTTGTGAAATGTAAACTTTTTCATGAATTAATAATGATTTCAAAATATTACAATTGTTTTTTTGTAAAATATTTAGATATTTTTTTAAAATATAATGATATTTTGTTGCAAAATATTACAAAGGTTAAGTTTGAAATATTATAAAGGATCAGTGTGAAAGAGTACAAAGGCTCAGTTCAAAATTGTTTGTTTCTTAAATTACAATATAAAAGATGATAACGTTCAGATAGTTTACGAAAACCTCGCAACCAACATATCATTTTTATATTGTGGGATGTGTCTTCTGCTTTGTATCTTTATCTTCTTTTTTATACTTCAAATATTGACATGTCATATTCTAGGCATTCTTCTTGTTGTTGTTCTTGTGGACATGCCTTGTCATACTATAACAATTTTTTCCCTTTTATCATTCATATGATGCGATGTCATATCATGGTTGTGCTTCTTCTTATTTTATTTGTCTACCTACCATGTCATATTCTAGTTGTGCTTTTTCTTATTTTATATGTGTACCTGCATCTCATATTCGTGCGGTTCATCTCCCCTTATTATTCGAATATTGTTGGGTTATATACTTATCATTATCGCATGCCAGCGTCACCTTGAACTAGTTTTGCTTCTCTTTTAGTGTCAATGTTTCAACATTAGTGAACTCTAGATATCTAGCAAAAACCTACATTAAGTATAAAACCTACATTATATACATAACTCGTGAAGTTTCAAAACATATGATTAAAAGTGTTGCATAACATAGTCTAAGAAATATATTGTAACGGATTTATCGTATAACTGCTAAATCAAAATTTTAACGCACATATTCTCTTCGAATATTTCTAAAAGCATCCAACTATATATTTTTGTTCATACAATACAGTTTGAAAAATTGTGGTATAACATATGATGTGTATGTTAATTGTAATTGAAAAATTATGTCTTCCACGAAAAATGATTGCACATTAAGTAAGTATTGTTGTTACGCATTTTTGGGATTAACTATAATTTGTTTTTCTTAATGTTTGTAGTATACTACTAATAACAAGAATTGATACCCAACCAACCGTATTTTCGGGGGGATTGTGCAACAATCCCTCACTAAGTTTATTATCTCATCTCTCATTGCATCTGGACAACCATAATCGTTAACTTTTTAGAGTTTCTTTCCATAATAAATTGCGGATGCAACTATCAAATGATTAGATATTGTAAAAAATACAGCTTTGTTGTTATATATAATTATTTGTACAACTATATATTCGAAAAATTGTTCTCCATCTATTGATATTGGTAACTCAATTTCATCGTATAATAAATAATATAATAGTTTAAATTCCAGTTTATATATATTTACATTCAAGATATTTTATTTGTGAAATAAAGTTTAAAATCACGTACAGAACAAAAATAAGATACATGACATTCTGAAACAAAGCTGAAAATTGTATCATTAACATACGTAAAATACGACACAAGTTAAACATAAATAAGTCTCGAGTATTGTATGACATCCTATGTATTCAAACTAGAGGGCTATGTAAGTACAGATTAATGACTTTTGGGGAGAAAAATATATAGCATGTAAGGATAGAAAAAAAAAACCATATCGACGTGAACTGCTATTTATTAAAACTAGAGGTTTATTTAGGGGGTCCAAACCTTGCATAGTCGATAATTGTTCATATCATTTATTGAGAAATACTATTCTAAATATCTTGTGTAAGATGCATACAAAAGCAATTTTTTTTATCGGGGGGGGGGGGGGTTGCGAAAATGTTTAAATAAAGTACAAAACTGATGAGTCCGAATTCAGAATACTCTCCGGAAGGGCAGATCGGTGTAAATCTCTCCAGAAACCGGACAGACATTAAGGACTTAAATCGGACAGAACTTTTGGACCGGACAAATCACTTTGAACACTGTGAGCCTAAGGCTGTTCGAACTATGACTAAAGTACTAAAAAACCTAAACATTTCCTGACTAAGCTACCTGTCCTCCTGCTTAGAACTCATGGGTCTTTAAACATGACCCGGGTCCATTAAACTTGACCCGAAAGCCTATAAGGGCCCAAGCATCACACTATAAATACTCAACCACCAGTATTAACTTCTGGTAACAAAAATTAACTGCTGCCAAGCTGCTTAATTCTCTCTCCACCTTGAAACACCCTTACACCACCTTGAAACACCCTTACACCACCTTGAAACACCCTTACACCACCTTGAAACACCCTTACACCACCTTGAAACACCCTTACACCACCTTGAAACACCCTTACACCACCTTGAAACACCCTTACACCACCCTGAAACTCTACTTGAAATTACCAGCCTACCCTCAGGCTATTTTTATCCACACCAAAAACTACCCACTCTCAAAACATATAGTAACCTTATTTAGCGAGAATTTATAAAGTTTGGATAAACATCTACTCAAACATTAAGAATTTATAAAATTTATATACAAGTCTAATCAAACAATAAGAATTTATCTAAGTGTATTGATTGTTCGAGTGGACGAAGTAGTTGGCAATACACTCTATTAGTGTTAACCAACCATGATATAACCAAATTTTACCTTAAATCCCAATTTTTGTACCACAAATCTAGCAAACATTAAAATGACATGGAAAACAGGAACTTGACTATTTTGTTTTTTGGAAGAATTCAGCGACGATGAGCATTTGTTTATGGTGGAAATAACTGTACTTGTATGTTTGTTTTTGTTTTACTAATAATCCTAGAGGGTGCGACATGTTAATAAGTGCTAATTTTGAGTTTTGAAAATGAGTGGATCTTATAATATGATTGTAATTACCATATTTTATAGTAAATTATAATCTGTTATTTGATTTTGAATTTCGAATTAAATTTATTATAATATTAAAAAGATTAAAATATTAATACGAAAAACAATTATCACAATAATTGGTAACATAAAGTATTAATAATAAAACTCTTAATTTTTTGAAATATAAAAAGATATTACAAAAAATTGATTTTAAATGATTAATATTATAATAAATAATTTCTTATCATATTTTAATGTTAATTATAAACCATTATTTAATTTCTAATTAATTTTAACATAATATTACAAAAGAAATATTGGGTATTTATTATCCAATATTTACTGCTAGCGTTCTAAGATAATTAAATAAAATTATCTTTTTAATTTTTTTTCTTTATATCTATTTATTTATCAATCAAATTTTAAAAAATCATAATTGAAGTTGCACGACGAACATGTTACGGAGCAACCCATAAGTCTTAAACTTACAACTCACTTACAATACTATGCTATTAACTGAACAAAACAACAACTCAAACCATATCAAAATTAATTTTTTTTAAAATAGAAATTCTAACCTAAATATTTACCAAGAACAAAATCGAAAAAAATAGACTACTAAGGTTGTATGACATACATTTATACTATTGTGAGGTTGGATTCGAAAAACTAAGTGTTTTAATTGTCGGTTGCTTGAGAGGTTTTCAAAGGTTTAGAAACGTTAAGAAAAAAAAGTAGAAAAAAAAGTGAGAGATCTATCAATCTCGTTTTAAAAAGGGTAAAAATGTCTAAAATTTTGTGAGAGATCTCTTAAAACGGTATGAGATCCAACAGTGTAAAATCCAACAAAATATGTACGATTTTTAGCATTGTCTATAAATAAAATCATAAAATAAACAAAGATATTAATTGTCAATTTAGTCATGAAGTTACCATTATTATACTCAATATTCAATGGATAAAAAAACCTCTCTTATAATCTTACACTTTTTTACTTTTTTTTTCGGAGGGAACCCACAGCCGCTACTCATAGTGCAATGAGTGCGCACAGGATAAACCCTCAGTCTGACGCAATAGCCTGCAAACCAACGCCAGAAGGTAAACCACACAAGGTGACAGGCTCAGCCGAGAAAGCGTATGTAGAGGGACTCGAACTCATGAACTTTTGTCACAAACACACCTTACTAAACCAACTCGGCTACCCCTTGGGGGCTACACTCTCTTATCTCTTACCCTCTATATATGGGGCTTCAATTTTGGTCCGACCTTATAAATTAAAAGATATAAGGTTTTTACTGATTGGAGTACAAAATTTATACGAATCACCAATAAGTCCAGTCTCAAATATATTTGTATTTCACCTATAAGTATTGAAATAATAATTTTATTTACTCACTAGTTCAAATTTAAATTTTTAATACAATTTTACCCTTAATTAATTTTGACAGGATGATTTCAAAATTGAATTGTGGGTTTAATTTCGAAAATAGGTTGGTATTTTACTAAGTAAATTGGATATCTACTTGTGTATGCATATATAAATATAAACTCTTTTTAGGCCCAATAGATAAATTAGTCCTAAAAATATTAATGAAATCAGATTCAAACGAACAATTAACTTTTATTACTAATACTGAATGAATCTATTACCTGGTTCTAAAATATTAAAATTAGTTATATTTATATTGTAGTTTATGAATTTTATAGTATAAAATTTATAAACAATGTCTCTTGTATCCTTAGGAATTACGTTTTAAGTTTGGTTGTTTGATTCACCGTACTAACAGCTCCACGTTAGTGATTAATTAATTAAGTTGAACGGTTATCCACCCAAAATTTTCCGTTTTAAACTCTTGTGCTTCTAAGTTTCATCGCAAGTTTTTTTATTTAAGTCTAGATTTTGGTTATCCTGCTTGAACTTTGGGTCTCAGATCTAAGTTTTGGATCTCTCGAATTAAAATTTTAAGTTTTTTTATGTATTCTTCGTATATTTTCCGATAGTTTTTATTTTTGGATTTCGGTAGTCTTTAGATCTATCAAATTTATATAGTATTTGGGTATTTGTTTGTCTATTCTACTTCCTCGGAATTTGCTTACAATACCTTTGAACTTTATCCATGATAAAAAGCATATATATATATATATATATATATATATTATGGTTTTAATTTTGTAGTTCGAAAATCTTGCATTTAATAAATTGAATTTCTTGTAGTGTTTGATTTGAAAATTTGCTGTGATTTTAAAAACCTATTACCCTTTTGTGTTTGTTAAAAAAAAATTAAAATTGACAAACATATTTACCTATTTTTTTTAAATAAAAAAACAAAAACTTAACTTTCTCCGTCTAACAAAGCCATGCAGCCAAGGGGAACAATAACATTCGTAAATTTCCATGATCTTTTAAATTTGTTTTGGTTTGTCTAGTTGATAATAACGCTTTGTTTTCGGTATATAGGTATATTAGTAGTGTAGTTTATGTAGTTTTTAGGTAATCATAGATGAACTTTATCCGTTACTTTAGTAGTGTTTTTAGAAATATTTTTGGTTAAATTCGATTATGATCCATGAGAAGTGTTGAAATGGTTCTATGTTCAAACTATATTCAGAAACTGAAAAGCAATCACATATACATTCACATTTATATCTAAGCCAAATTTGGAAGTGATATATAGTTCACGTGAGATTTGTATTGTATAAAAGAATGTGTTTGAATATTCGAAATTGAATTTCCTACTAAAACGTAAAATGTAGTTATTCTGCTAAAAAATCCAAACTCGGATATTCAATTAGATTGTTTACCGTACAAACCTCGCAGAAACTGTATATCACTCCCAAATTTAGTTCCATCTCAGATTGTTGTTGTCCGAAAGAAAATATCTAAAACATAAACCAGCTTAAAATATAGAATTTTTGTTTTTCATATTTTCTATAACCATTCTTTAGCTTTTTTTGGAAGTTGTGCTATTTTATTTGTGATGATTGATAAGTAAACAACTATTTGTAAATGTAAAGTTGTTCAAATCAAATATTGTATTTATCTTCTTGTTAGTCTATTCATGAGTTTCTCATATTTATCAGTTATAAAATAGTCACTTAACTTAACCATTTCCAAAGTCAAATAATATATACTACTTGATAATAAAGTTAATTATAGGCTAAATGTTTCAGTCAAGACATATTGAAAATTTTAAGATGTTAGATGTTATTAGATTTATGTTAAAAACAAAATAAAAATTACAATAGTTTTTATTGTATTTACTTTGTTATAGTAGAATATGTAAAAAAAATACCAGAAAATATCTTTTATAGTTTGATATCCTAAGTTCATATCCAAATATTAGACACTCCCTATTAGTACCTAAAAAACAAATTTTGACCAAAATTACCCTAAACCTATATGAAAAAGAAAGTAGTTTCCCATTTACCTTTTATTATTTTAATTTTAACTTTCCACCAAAATCACAATAAGCTTTAGATACCCAAAAGACTAAAGAAAGAGATCGTCACAAATCGGAGAGAAACCTTAAAACAAGTCAGGTGAAGGTGTGGTTGTTTTTGAACAAACTCTGGCGAGTGTAGAAGTCTTGTCGTTCTAATCCATCATTGAGGCGAACTTCGTCTTCATCTCTTGTTTTTAACCCAGAACCACCGTTGCCGGTGAACTTCGTCAGTTTAAACTACTATGAAGGTATGTCGATAGTTGTTACATATGTTGTTTATGATGAGTTATGGACTGTAATTGGATTCAGAAACCGGTTTCTCTCCGTCTAGGCTTAACGGGATAGTATTGTACAACCATTCGCTTGCTGGTTAACAAGTACAATTGTGCTGAGAAGGATCATAGTTGTGTGTGGTTGGTTTTATGGTTTTTGTAAGCGAGAATAAATGTCGAATTAGTTGCTGGCTTATTTACAATAGGCGTCAGTTGTAGTATCACGCATTGTTTGGTTTTGTGTTTTCCTTTACATGCATGCCTCTTTGGAATTGAAACGTAGGAACTGCAACATGTTTATATGGTATATCGCGTCTTCTTCAGTGTGACAATGCGTTTGTAGAGTTATGTTGTAGTAGTTTTAGTATGTATCTCGCATGTGTTCTGGTCTGTATCTCGCGTGTGTGTTGTTGTTTGATGTGTATGTTAATTGGTTTTTAGTAGGGTGTATATCGCATAGTAAGGTGTAAGGAGTATACTAGTGTGTGTAGTTCATAGTACATATCGCGTTGTGTAGTGAGGTGCAGGGATTGTAGCAGTGTATGTGGTATATATCGCGTTAGGTGGAATGTGTATCTCGCGTTTTCAGTGAGGTGCAAATTATATAGTAGATTATGTAGTTTAAGCTCTAACTCGCGTATGGTGAAAGTCGTAAATGGCTACCTTTAAAGACAACTAAACGGAAATCACGTCTGTTGTATAAAATTATGACTAAACACGCGCTTTGCATTATCAAAATCGAACCTAATTGTTATTTTATAAATACAGGGTTCAAGTATCGGCAAAGGTACTTTTTACAGGTCTGGTTTGGTCAGCATATTAAATTTATTGCAGAAAAATATAGTGGCTGAGGAGCATATTGGCAATATTTCCTAAAAGTTTATTACAAGAGGCACCTCCAATGGTAAGTTCTTAACTATACTAATAAACATATACTTAGCTGTCACAGTTTGATTGTTATTTAACACAATTTCTGTCCTTTTACAGTTACTAGATAACATTTATCCAAATTGGGATTTACTTACACAGTCACAACAGGGAGAAGCTATTTACCAACCTTGGGAAAGAAAAACAGCAACAACAAAGTTAATAGCCGTTAGTCAATACCGCAAGGCGCTTCAAATACAAAGAGACGAAGATCAAATCGACTCAGAAGTATGGTTTTTACCAGAAAACGAATTTACATACAGGATAAGTTTTAGTGTGACTGAGGTAATGGCCCTACTATACGAAGGGGAGTTAGATTTCAAGGTAAAATTTAGATTCTTGATATAACTCACAAAGAATTGACAACTAGTTTGATATAGCTCTGAATTCGTTGTGTTGTAGATCATCAATGCCTCGATATATAAGTTACTTAAAGAATCAAACTGAAAAGTACCTTTCAAAGGGTTTGATGACAAGTATAGTTGTAAATACAGCGCTATTCATATTTCCGGGGTCGCAACAGTTAGTATTTAATTATTAAATAGCCATTGAAAGTGACCTAGAAGTTTGATATTGTTTAGTTGTATGCGGGTTTAATTACAGAAATTACTAGCAATGAAAGAAGATATTTCAAACGTTGTTGACGGAGTTTTTGAAAACATGAGGGATGACACATTTATCGCATTCATTCCGTTATGCCACATAAATGAGAATGGTCCTAACCACTGGACGTTGTTGGTAATAGACATGGAGAATGGGTTGGCCAAAAACTACAATCCCCTGTTCCCTCTAAACACATTCACTCCAGATGACACTAGGAAATCATGAGACGCATTGGTAAGTAGTATGAAACCGTATTGCATGATGATGTATGCTCATTTTTTGCAGGTGAATGAAAGAATCACGTGTTGCTCTCGCAAGATTCTTAAAGGTCATTGCTCGTGAATCACGTTTATTGTTTATGCGAATCGCGTGGGTATAATAGTGATGTACTTAGTCGGTGGAAATCGCATGCGTATGTCATCGTAAATCGTGTCATTATTTACCTTTACCGAAAAGTGTTAAAACAAAAAGAAGGTTTAAAACTCACCGTTATTGTCATCCTTTGCCACTGCAGACAGCAATACACCACCATGCTTGCCGTTAAAATGAGTACCGTCCACATACAATAATGGTCGAAATGTCACAAACCACCACCAGAAGACGTCCCAAAACCAACCTCCAAATGGCAATCATTAGTAATATTGTCGACTTTTTAATCTTCTAAAGTAAGCATTCAGCAAGCCAAACTAAGTATTACTATCTCCGAAAACTTCCCTCCTCGTCTTTTCTAAAGCATTCCACGAGAGACGGTAGAAAATGTATAAACCATAGTCTTGTTTGATAGAAGACTGAATAGTTTTTGCTGTTAAAGAATGACATGTCCTAATTGATTCGTTTATTTCATTCGCAATCAAATCAGACGTCAAATGCCTACTTTTTTTCTTAGAAAATATCGGGCTATATGTATGGGTTTGGACAAATCACTTGATCATTATTAAACCAGTGCTAGAATCTATTGATGCATACAGTGGCCATTTACAACCACCTGAATCTTTATTGACACAGTAAGCAGTGATCTTAGTAGACGTATTATGCATATACTTGAAAGAAAACAAAGCTCTAAAGCATATCGGCATAACGATAACCTTAGACCTGAGGCACCATCAGCAAATGTCTGACCAACCCCTGTGATAGCATTAACCCAACCGCTAGTAGCAAGATGTATTTTTTATGCTGCGAATTGAGTAAACCATTACTACTCCCTTTACTTAATAGTTGATCATCACAGGGTTCTACGAAGCTTATGGTAGGCTGTTTACGAATGCCATCCGCATCTTTTTCAACTACTCGTTGTTCTATAAAGAAGCTAACTCTTTTTAGATGCTCTACATCAAGATAAACAACTAAACCCATGAAATCAGTCTCGTTATTAAACAAACAATACTTTTGATCACCACAAGAGTAGGTAATAGTGTAACAACCCCTAACCAGATCATCCCATCTACCTTCAATATAGTGTTGAAGAGTCTCAAAGTTCTCAAACTCACTCAAAGGAACGACTGAGGTCTGCTTGGAATATTTGAAAATACACACTTTTGACTTAGACATCTAGTCCACTACAATGATAAACAAAATTAGACTAGGTGAGTGAGATGTTTGAAATTACAGCCTGAATCGCGCGAGACATATAACTTTACGTAGGAGCGAATCGCGTGATTCATAATAGTGGTTAAATTGCTTGTATTGCATAAGGGTAACACGTAAACGTAACTCGCGGCATATAAAATATTAAAATAAGAAAAGATTCGCGTGCACTTGAAATGATTTGGGTAGTGACATAATACTCGAATACCTCACTTCATGGTTAATTGGTAATGTAAAACATGATTTTAACGCGAGTCATGTACACAATGGGTATCTAAAGCAATGTATCACACTCGCATGTCTGAAACTTAAAAATATGCTTCTATGACTGTATAAGCAAGGTATAGACTTGAAATAAAACACATTCACGATTGCTGGAACTTTTGTGACACAGAATAAGCTGAATACAAAACTTGTTAAGGTAATCAGAAGTTCTGATAAATAAATAAATTTCGAAACTATACACCTTCGAAACTTTAATATACACTTTATTAATTTCGAAACTTTAAAAAAACTTACAAAACCCAGCTTACAAAGACTCGGGCTACAAAAAAGCTTCCACTCGTCGAGAAAAAAAACTTACAAAACCCAACTTATGAAGAACAAGCTCACAAAACATCTTCAAGTCGTCGTGAAAAAAAAAACAGGCAAAACCCAATTTAAAAAATAGCTTCAGCTCGTCGATAAAACCAATGTTTACAAAGACATTCAACAAGCAAAACAACAATATAGAAAATATTACCTGTAAATGGTTTCGATAAGAACGAGTTCTAAAGAAGGAGATATTCTAACTGGTTTGGTGAGAAGGTATAGGTTTATGACCACTTTTAATATAATTGAAAATAATAGGGTAGGTTGTACTATTAAAAATTCAAAATTTGAATTTTGGGTTGGAAAATAGACTAAACCAAATTTTGAGGGTAGTTCAATAATAAAATAAAAACGGGGTATTAAAAAGGAATTAGTTTGGTGAGATTGATGTTTAGTATGCATAGAAAATAGTTGGGCCACTAGATGATGATAAATTTGGTGAAAAGGTAATTAGTATTTTATTTCCCTCAATTACCTCTTTTTAACGAGGAAACACTTTTTGAATAATAGATACAATTTCATCTTATAATCCAACCAAAATTATATACATAATTTGAATGTTAAATTAATAGTTAATTTATGTCTAGGTTTTCAATTCAATATAGTTGGACATTTTGGATTTTTTCTTTTGTTTTTTTTCAGAGGTAGTTATTGTTCACGCTTGATAAACTTCTCGATACCTACGGTTCATAGATATAGATTGAGAATCTAAAAACGACTCGGTTAATAAAATTATACTTTACTAATATATGTATATGAAAAAAAAATCAATTTTACTTTCTAATCCATGTTAGATTTGTTATACATGTGGATTATAAGGTAAAATAAATAAAAAAAATTGTATCCAATTATTCAAAAAGCTTTTTACTGGTCTGGATCACATTTGTTTCAAAATATTTTTGTAAAAAACATATAACTCTAATAAAGGTATCATAATATTTTAATTTTAGTTTTAATATAAATTTAATAGCATTTGTCATTTTAAAGTTTCAATTTGTTGTAATCAATTTTTTTAGTAAATTTCATATTTAATTTTGAAGAATTTATAGTAAAACTTGTCAATGGTTATATATTAAAAGATATTAGTATACATATGAGCCAGTACATTTGATGTTTATTTTAACATTATAAATAAAGAGATAACTAAAAAATATAATTCTTTTATTAGGACTGATTTTGCTATTAATTCGTATAGTTATTAGATTATCAATCCATAAAATTTAATATTAATGGTTAAGTCCATTAACATGTTCATAATCGGTAAATATGAGAAAACGGTCCAATAAACTAATGAAAAAAAGATAAATATACTATTAAAAAAAGAATAAGTTTAGAACTGATTACTCATTCCAATCTCTCTCAAAATGATAAGATAATGTAAAACAATTATACAAGGTAAAGCTTTTCGGCCGTAAAAGTAAAAAAAATAAAATAGTTATTTAGGCGATCCTACGTGAAAGAGCATGTTCAAGAACTCTACCTCTTAATTATCCATGTCTTTTGAGAAAGTTTTTGAAAAAACAATGAATTTTTTTCTGATATAAAAGAACTTCGTAGATATGTGGACATCACAATAGTTTCTAGTATCGCGATACGGATCGCTGATATCAGCGTATATATCGAATTTTGAACCTTCATTGACACACATCGCTGGTATCACCATATATATTGAATTTTGAACTCTAAGCGACATGTAGCGTGATGCACATCGCTAGGTTTAGATTATCCGATGATAAATATCCTTATCGCATGATAAAATAGGCATCATAGGATAAACAAATATCCTCAGATTAGTGAATTACGAAAAAAACACTTTTTGTTTCTCTTTTGCTCTCAAACGGGAGATAATGTGTTTTCTAACTCTAGACATTATGTTTTGTGTTATATAAAGATTAAATGTATTTTACAGTAACCAACTATAATTGTAAAAACTTATGTATATAATATATCTATTTTATGTATGCTTAGTTTAAATTCAAACTTAAAATTAAGGCGACAAATGAGAAGACTCATTTTAGCGTTACAAATAATAAGACATAATGAGCAGTATGTTATATCACAAGTATATATTATATCTTTTTAGAGATCACTATATCCTACGATACAATACAATTTGCAATACACAATATGAAAAAAAAACAAACGATACACTATTTTATAACTATGGATATCACAAACACTAGAAGTGATCGATAAAATAGTTAAATGTATGTTTAGAGCGTTTTAAGATTATTTTCAATGATACGAAACTAAGAATAAAGTTAATGCTGCTTTTCGTTCATAAAATACTCTTAGATTGTATTACTCATTATTTATTTATTTATTTATTGTTGTGGACTATATTCTTATAAATATAACAATAAGATTTTGTTGTTTTTTGTTCATGAAACATTTTTTGTTATTTTTTATTTGTGCGTGTTGTATATACTATCATAGAATTATACCACCCATATATTATTATGGTATCATAACCTACAATAGTCGAGCCCTTAAAATATATCGTTCGCCATTTGAGTGCAAGGCAATGTGGCGTTTACAGATTCGACATGAATCTGCTCAAAATACTTATGATGTAGGCAAGATTAAGTCTCTTTCAAATCATAAAATTCATAACGGTACCGATAATATTAGAAAAAAATATTTTGAGCATTATCCGTTGCTTCATTTGGTGCTTGAGTTACACTCAGTTTAAAAGAGGCACCAACGGGATCTTCAACCGCTTTTTCTTTTAGACATTATTTACTTAGAATATCTCATATCTTTCATCTTAGATTCTCTTTTCGTTGGAGTCTTTACCTTCTTAATTTTCCATCTAGCTCTTTCAACTACTGGTTGGACCCACGTACAAGAATAATAAGACTTGTCTCTCCGTTTTTGTTTCCTCATTCTAATATACAAAGTTATGGTAGTAGTTACAAATATAATTAATGAATCTCATGAGTTTTTTTAAAAAAGAATATTTTATTTCAATGTCTCGACATGACATGCTTTAGATTGATTTATATTAAATTTTCCTAGTTCTTTCTTTGATTAACAATTTGTTTAATCGAACAAATCAGAATTATATATTATGTTGTAAAAATTAACATCCTTTTGACAATGTTATATTTAGTTTAGTAGTTATTTATTTGATTAGCACCTTATTGGATGGAATAAATGATAATTAATTGCTTAAGTGGAAGATTTTAGTGTTATCATGTTTTGATGATACGCTTTAGATGCTTCAGGGGCGCCATGGTTATACTAGAAGTGATATGGAGTTGGTACAAACACATGATTTAAGGAAATTTTATAGATTTGACTAGCATACCAGAGGAATTTCCGAGCAAGTGTTGAGTTTTCTAATTACTTTTGGGGTACTTCTGATTCTCCTTAGAGGCTCACAATGTTTGCTAGGAAAGACGTTGCTACTTTTAGTGGTTATTGTGTTTTTTGTTGTTGAAAATGCTAACTACACCATGTCATGCTAGATCATAAACTTGACCCAGTTAAAAGGTCTAACTCACTCAATAAGGTCCATCAAGAAAGCATCATTTAGAAATAATGTTTTGTTTTATTTTGTAGTGGATGTTGTGTGTAAGATCATCTTTAGGTTGAGTGCAATAAACACTTTTATGTTGAGCGTAAGAAACTCTTTTATCTTGAGTGTAGTGGATAGTGGATCATGTCTCCACTATGCTTCTATAAATAGTAAAGCTCCCTACCATCTAGATAATCTCAAAACACACAAAAAAGTAAACTTAGAGAGAAAATTTAAGTGAGAGAAAGAGAGACAAAAATGTTCTCTTGAGTGAATGAAAAAATATTTCTCTTCTAGTGTAAGTTGTAACAGTGACTTGTTATATTTCTTTAATTTCCATTTTTATAAAAGTTTTTTGTTTATTTTTAGGGAGTGTTGCTTAATATTTTCCGCCAACAAAGTGGTATCATAGCCACAAGCTTATCTGAATTTTTATGTTTACATCTTCAACATATTGAAAAATATGGAAAATGGTGTATCATCCTTCCAATTTCCAACACTCAACAACAGCAACTAAGAAAATAAGAGTATCAAAATGAAGGCTCTCCTTGGAGCACATTACGTGTGAGATGTCGTAGAAAAAAGGTTAGCCTTACGCTAGAGGAAGTTAGCCTTAGTCTAGAGGAGAAAACAATTTTGAAGGATTCAATAAAGAGAGACAAAAAAGCTCTCTTCCTCATTTATCAAGTGTTAGATGATGATAGCTTCAAAAAACTTTCAAGCGTATCTTCCGCCAAACAAGCGTGGGATCAATTACAAATCTCATACAAATGAGTCAAAAAGGTGAACAAGGTACGACTCCAAACGTTAAGAGGTGAATTTGAATCCTTACATATGAAAACATCTGATTTTTTTTCGGAATATTTCTCAAGAGTAACAATTGTTTCCAATCAATTAAAAGAAATGATGAGAAGTTAGAAGATGTGAGAGTAATAGAAAAAATATTATGTTCGTTGGATCCTAAATTTGAACATATTGTCGTGACGATTGAAGAAACTAAATACTTGGAGAAAATGATGATTGAAGAACTCCAAGGCTCATTACAAGCTTATAAAAAAAGCACACAAAGAAGCAAGAGATTAATGAGAAACTCCTCAAAGTATAAGTTAATAACATGCATGGAAATCAAAGAGATGATAGAAACCAACATGGCCGAGGCAGAGGTAGAGGTCGTGGACGAGGTAGTTTTCATGGCCGTGGATATGGCTGGAGTTACAACAACAATAATTCCAACTACAAATATGAGCAACGAGAAAGCTCAATATGAGGTCGTGGAAGAATAAATTTGAACTTGAGGTATGATAAATCTCAAATCCAATGCTATAAATTTTAAAAATTTGGATATTATGCTTCAGAATACAGAGGCCTCAATAATAAAGTTGAGGAGAGGGCCAACTATGTGGAAGAGAAGATGGAGGAAAAAGATATGTTACTACTAACATACAAAAACACTAATAAATGTAAAGAGAACACTTGGTATTTTGACACCGGCGCAAAAAACCATATGTATGGGAAAAGAAGCATGTTCGTAGAGATCAATCAAGTAATGAGTGAAAATGTCTCTTTTGGAGATGATAGCAAAATACAGTGAAAAGAAAATGTTACATTCTTATTCGTGCAAAAGATGGTGGTCACCAAATAATTTCAAATGTCTATTTCGTACCTAACATGAAAAACAACATCTTGAGCTTGGGACAACTCCTACAAAAGGGCAATGATATTCATATGGGAAATTTTAATCTTTTTATGAGAGATGAAAAAGTGTATTTAATTACTAAAGTTTAGATTTTAAAGAATATAATGTTTCCTTTGAATATTCAAAATGGTGTTGCAAAGTGTCTTAAGGCTTGTTATGAAGATTCAACATGGCTATGGCATGTTCGATTTGGGTATCTAAACTTTACAAGTTTAGAGTTATTGTCCAAAACGAAAATGGTGAGAGGATTACCGTGTATAAATCATCTTGACAACTATGCGAAGGATGTTTAATTGGAAAGTAATTCAAAAAAAGATTACCAAAAGAGTCATAATCAAGAGTTAAGAAACCTCTCGAGCTTATTCCTACCGATGTGTGTGGTCCAATCAAGCCGAGCTCTCTAGGTAAAAGTAACTACTTCTTTCTCTTCATTGATAATTTTTCAAGAAAAACTTTGGTATATTTATTGAAACAGAAATCCGAAGTCTTTGGAATATTTAAGAAGTTCAAAGCAGTTCTGGAAAAGGAAAGTGGAAATAATATTAAAGCCATGAGATCTAACCGAGAAGGGGAGTTCACATCCAATAAATTCCAAGATTTTTGTGAAGCACAGGGATTCTTCACCGCTTAACAGTTCCCAAATCTCCTCAACAAGACGATGTGGCAGAAAGGAAGAATAGAATAATCTTTAATATGGTGCGAAGCATTCTCAAAAGTAAGAAATGATGTAAGGATTTTCTGGGCGAAAGCAATGAGCGGTCTACTTGTCCAATCGATCTCTGATAATAAGTTTTTGGGAAAGACACCACAAGAAGCATGATTTGGAAGAAAGCCCGAAATTCCCACCTGAGAGTATTTGGAAGCGTAACTCATGTTCATGTACCATAGAAATAACAAACCAAACTCGATGACAAAAGCAAGAGTTAAATCTTCATCGGTTACGACTCAAGTTCTAAATGTTACAAGTTTTCCAACCCAAATAATTAGAATATTATGATAAGACGAGATGTGATAGTTGATGAAGAAGAAAAATATGAGTTTGGGTCTCAAACAAATGAGTTCACATGATTCCCTCAAATTAAAGAAGATGAGCAGACACTGAATGAGCAATAAGAAGAGGTTGCAACCCCACATGCTTCACCAACATCAACTAATCATGGATACTCACCACTTTCATCATCGTCAAATAGTAGTAAAAATGAAAGAGCTATGGAACCTACAAAAAGCCTTAGTGATATTTATGAGGTAACCAAACCAATAAGTAACCTTACACTTTTTTGTCTATTTGCTGATTGTGAACTGGTGACATTTCAAGAAGTTGCACAAGAGAAACAATGAAGAGACGCGTGGATATATAAATTAGATTCATCAAGAATAATGGCACATGGGAACTCACCTCACTTCCCATAGGGTAAAAGACAATAGGTGTCAGATGGTTATACAAAACAAATAGAATTGCTAAGGGAGAGATTGAAAAAACACAAAGCGAGGTGTGTTGCAAAAGGCTATAGTCAAAAGGCAGGAATTTATTATGATAAGGTATTCGCTCTTGTTGCCCAATTAGAAACTATTAGACTAATAATTTCTTTGGCACCTCAAAACAAGTGGAAGATATAACAAATGAATGTAAAGTTAACATAACAAAATAGCATCCTTGACGAAGAAGTCTACATCCAACAAACATTAGACTATGAGGTCAAAGGTCACGAAGATAAGATGTTGAAGCTAAAAAAGACTCTTTACGGGATAAAACAAGCACTGAGCGAATCGAACAGTAGAATCAACAAATATTTATGAGAGAATGGCTTTAAAAAATGTCCCTACAATCATGCTCTATATACCAATATCAAACATGGAGATATTTTGATTATGTACCTCTAAGTGGACGATCTTATCTTCACCGGGAGTAGCCCAAGCATGTTCATCAAATTCAAGGAAGTGATGACGAAGGAATTCGAGATTATAGACTTGGGGCTCATGGCGTACTACCTTGGCATTAAAGTTAAAGAGAAAAAAAGATAGAATTTTCATCTCTCGAGAAAGTTATGAAAAATATATCTTTAAAAAGTTTAAGATGGAGAACTGTAACCCGATAAGCACATCCATGGAGTTCAGAGTCAAAATATCCAAACATGGAGAAGGCGAAAGTGTAGATCCAATATTATTTAAAATTTTGGTGGGAAGTTTACGCTATCCAACTTGCACAAGATCAGATATTCTTCAAGAAATTGGATTGGTTGGTCGCTACATGGAATCTCCAACAATAATTCATTTCAATGGTGCAAAGAGAATCATTCGCTATTTGAAAGGTACAATTGAATTTGGCTTGCTCTATTCAATTTCTAATGATTATAAGCTTGTTAGGTATAACGATGTTGATTGGGGTGGAGAGAAAGATAATCGAAGGAGTACTACTGAATTTGTATTTTTTTTTATGGGAAATACTGTCTTCACATGGATGTCAAAGAAACAACTGATTGTCACGTGTTCCACTCGTGATCCAGAATATGTTGCTACTACTACATGTGTTAGTCATGCAATTTTGCTTAGAAATCTATTTAAGGAGATATACCTAACACAAAATGAGCCAACTAAGGTGTATGTCGATAATAAGTCAGCCATCACCTTAGCCAAGAATCCAGTATTTCATGATTGAAACAAGATATCGATGTACAATACCACTATATAAGAGAGTGTATATCAAGAAATGATGTGCAAGTTGAATATGTGAAGATACAAGATCGAGTTGTCGATATTTTCACAAAGCCACTAAAAAGCGAAGACTTCAAACGATTAACAAAACTATTATGGGTCACATAATCAAGTTTAAGGGGGAGTGTTATATCATAAAAATTAACCCAATTAAAAGGTCCATTCCACTCAATAAGGCCCATCAAAAAATTATCTTCTAGAAATAATTGTTTATTTTATTTTTTAGTGGAGGTTGTGTGTAAAACCATCTTTAGGCTGAGTGCAAGAAACACTTTTACGTTGAGTGTAAGAAATTCTTTTATCTTCAGTTGTGGTTGAGTGCTTATGTATATATAAGCTCTTTGATGGTGGATCCTTGTCTCCACTATGGTTTAATAAATAGTGGAGCTCTCCCAGTATCAAGATAATCACCAAACACACCGCACCAAAAAGTAAACTTAAAGATAAAATTAGAAGGTAAGAAAAGATAGACAAAAATGCTCTATTGAGTTAAATAAATAATATATCTCTTCTAGTGTGTGTTGCTTAATACTTTTTGCCAAAGTACTCCATTTTCTTCTGTATCAGTATTCCAGTATTAGTCTGTATGTCGTGAAATCCGTTTTACTAAGGTTTTACATCTATTTGTAAATGTACACATCGATACTCACCTTAACTTTTCTATCAGGCATAAGAATAAGAAGGCTGTTGAGTATCATACAAAAGTAATTCCAACTCGATCTTGACTAAAATCAGCTACCTAGCTTGAGCCAGATATCATACATACGATACACTTCATGAATTTTATTTTTATTTTTAAGGAAGTGGAGATATGAATCCTATATATGTGTGTATACGTGTGTTTCTTATGTTTGTTACTTGCATAGAACTATAGGAGTAGGATTTTGAATAAGGTACCAAGTTGTTTGTTTTGTCGAATCTGATATGGGCATAAAATACCAAGTGAAATTATAATGTAAAGTAAGAAATAAGTAACAAAAGTACAAATAAAGAGGGTAACATGCAATTAGAATAAGTTTGGCATGTGATCATGGGTTCCACAACCGTCACTATATAAAGAAAGATTATGTCCCCCAAAAGGAGGACTTTCTAATAATTAGTACTTGATTTTGATTACTTTCTCTCTCTAAACTTTTGTACTTACTAGCCTGACACCTTTTACGCGTTTCCCGATAAACCACCATAAATATTCTGACGCTTATCATTGGCGCCGTCTGTGGGAAACGGAGATACCCGAAGATTAAGTTCCCCAAAATTTCGACCTTACGAAAAGAAAAGTTAACGAATGAATACTGAGGCTAGGAAAGGAAAGGCAAAGTAGAAAGGTTCTGACCAGGAGATGTCATTCTCAGAGGGTCGGAATTCTGAGGAGCTGCTAGGTAATGATGGAAATCAGGGCCGAAGCAGCCGGTGGACATTAATCATGACTAGGAAACAGCTTTTAGATAACACTGCTAAGCTAAATGCTGAGAGGGATTTGGCTTTGGCTGAAAAGAAAGGTCGGTTGGATGGTCAAAGTGAACGATCAGATGAAGAAATGAAAGAGGTTCGACGCGGTGTTGGTCGAGAAGAAGTGGAGTTTTTCAAGGGCAGGAGCCGGTCGAGGAGGATCGACGAGGCTGCACGAAAGAAGTCTGGATTCCGATTCAGGTTGGAGTACGAATTTTATTCAAGGGAGGATTTGAGTGAGTCCTCTTCCCCGGTCCGAGATTTCCGACGTCTCAAGAAAGATAAAAGGATGATCAAAGAAAGAGAGATCAGAAGGCGAAAGTCGTCGCGAGCTAAAATGGTCGAACCTCAGGGAGTTAGCATCGATAAAATAACGACCACATCAGCTGAAAAAATCGGAACAGTTACTTTCAACAGAGAGCAGGTGATCGGTCCTCAATTCTAGTTTCCATCAGTAAGCCAGTCACAGGGTTACAGAGTGGCGAGTCAATTTGCCAACCCACTTGATGAAGGGTTGTTCACAAGTCAAGCAGAAGGCTTAGGAGGAGGGACCTTTAACATCAGGCATAATTGGAGGTCGTCTCCATTATCAGATGAGATTTTTTCAGGAAACCTCTCGAAGCGTTTCGAACTCTCTAAGCTTGAAAAGTATGACTGAAAGAAAGACCCAGATAATCATGTGGTAAATTGCTTGAGTATGTGAAAAAGCAAGCTCAGCAAGGGGGACTGACTAAGCAAATTATAGCAGCACCTAAACAGGAAGTTTCTTTGGTAATTTCCGAGGCCAATGTTTGTTCGACGTATCCACCGAATATCTAGATCCAGACACGAATAGGAACCTGATTGGAGTAATTGAGGAAGGGGTACACCCAGCACGAGAAAAGGTAAGAGATTTATGCAAAATTTTCGAATCTTTGACTATTTTCGGGGGCGATTCGATGGCAGGTACCACCATTTCTTCACGGAAGAGGCATATAGTGAATTTAGCAACTCAATTAGAAGCGAGAACTTCGCCTCATTTGTATCAGAATCGTTCCCCTATCTTATGCTCTGATGATGATGACATGAGAGACGTGGCAGGCCCTAATGAGGATGCAATCGTAATCGGCGCGGCTATTGCACGAGAGGAGGTGCAGAGAATTTTGGTCGACATCGGTAGTTCAACTAAAATAATTTTCTTATCAACTCTTTCAGGGTTTAGGAATAAACCAGTAATTTGAAGTTAGATCGAGCAATCATCGGTTTTACAGAGGCGTCGACAGAAGTTGTAGGAGAATTCGAAGGAGTAGTTCAGCTTGGGAGAGGGCCGTTTAAGAAAGAAGTGACGGTTTTATTCATTGTTGTCGATGCACCTACGTCACACAACGCAATTTTTGGTCGTTCTTCGTTATCAAGTATGCATGTTGTAACCTCTACAGTTCACCAGTTCCAGAAGTATGTAATTGGAAACAACGTAGGAGTTGTCAGAAGCACTTAGAAGACAGCAAATGTTATCGGGCAGCCTTGGCAGTAAAAACGGATAAGAAATGGTCGATGTAAGGCATTAGCAATTAGTGGGGTCGGCCCGTGGATCAGAACCTGCAGATGATCCTAGGGAGACCCCGGGTTTTTTCCTCACAGATAAAAGTTGTGAGACTTACAAATTTTCCAAAGGGAAGGTATTGAAGATTGGGGTAAATTTGTCCCCTCGGTTCCGAAAGAAATTAATTGATTTTCTCAAACATAAGTTACATATTTTGGCTTGGTGTTTAGAAGATGTAACAGGGCTCCCTGAAAACGTCATCTACCACCAGTTGTCTATAAACCCAAGTGTTTAACCCATAACACAGAAGCGCCGAGCATTTTCTCAAGAAAAGGCAAAGGTGATCATTTCAGAAGTCGAAAGATTGACAAGGGTGGGGCATATTTGAGAGTCCCGCTACCCACAATGGACAACTAATCTGGTTCTGGTAAAAAAGAAAAACGGAAAATGGAGAATGTGCGTAGATTTCACAGAGCTTAACAGAGCTTGTCCCAAGGATCCTTTTCCCAGAACGAGGATTGATCAGTTGGTAGACTCCACATCTGAAAATAAGATATTATCTTTCATCGATGCTTATGCAGGGTATAACCAGATAAAGTTGGATCCTAAAGACCAAGAAAGCATTACGTTTAGTCTGAAAAATGCGGAGGCCACCTATCAAAGGCTTGTGAATAAAGTTTTCCAAGAGCAAATCGGGGGAAATGTAGAGGTCTACATTGATGATATGTTGGTTAAGCGCATAACAGACGAGATTCATTTTGCAGACCTTGAAGAAACATTCAGGAATCTTGGGAAGGTGAATATTAAATTGAACCCAGAAAAATGTTCTTTCGGAGTTCTGTCCGAAAAAAATTTAGGGTTCATGATTAGCGAGAAGGGGATAGAAGCAGATCCAGCTCAGTTAAACACTTTGAACAACATGGTGCCTTTAAGAAATATTAAATAGGTACAAACTTTAACCGGGCGTTTAGCGGTTTTGAACAGATTTATCTCACGATCATTGGACAAATGTGTACCATTTTTTCAAATCCTGAGGAATGCAAAGAATTTTTGCTGGACTCCTGAGTGTACCGAAGCGATCATCTGCATTAAGAATTATTTGTCTTCCTCAACATTGTTAACAAAGTCGTCACCCCAGGAAAGGTTGTTTCTTTATATAGCGGTCTCGGAACACGCGGTCAGTTCAACACTGGTTCGAGAAGAGGATAAAATCCCTAAGCCAGTTTATTACGTAAGTAAAAGTTTACCGGACGCAGAAAAGCGGTACTTAAAGCTCGAGAAATTGGCACTGGATTTGGTAATAGCCACCAGAAAAATGTGACTGTACTTCTAAGGACATTCTATCACAGTTCGAACCGCATTTCCTCTCAAAAGTGTTTTGCAACGGCCTAATAATTCTGGTCGTATGACGAAATGGTTGGTAGAACTGGGGACTTTAACATCGATTTTGAACCAAGAACGGCTATCAAGGGACAGGCGTTAGCAGATTTCCTTGTGGAATTTTATTCTAGTAGACCCGAGGAAGTACCGGAGGAAGCAAAGGTTAACACGGACAAATTGATAGTTAGAACGGACGGAGGCTCTAGTATCATCGGATGTGGGGGTGGCGTTCAAATTTCTACACCTTCAGGAGTCGCAATGCATCAAGCAATCCGTTTTAATTTTAAAGCCTCGTACAACGAAGCAGAGTATGAAGTTGCATTGGCAGGACTGAGGTTGACACAAATTTGTGGGGCAAGAAATGTTCGGTTAATCAATGATTCGCAGCTATTAATAAATCATGAAACTGGACAATCAGAGGCAAGAAAAGAGCAGCTGGTGCAATATTTAGCGGCTTTAAGAATCCTGGCGTCATCATTCAAAAAGGTAACTTATGAACATGTCTGAAGGGAAGACAACACAATTGCAGACTTGTTGGCCACAGCGACATATTTGGGAGAATAACCTTGGATTTTAACACAGGAGCATCCGTCTATTCTTAAGAGGAAAGATCTAGAGAATCGAACGGATGTAGCCTGTCAAATCTTGACGGTTTCAAATTCTGATTGGAGGAGTAATATTACAAAATTCTTGACCAATGAGGTGTTGCCCGATGATAAGAGTTTAGCAAAGAGTGTTCGGAACAAGGCACGAGGCTATGTGTTTCTGGGAAATGTTCTTTACAAAAGATCTGCAAGCAGACCTCTCTGAATATGTTTGAGACACGAAGAATCACAGATGTTCTTATCCGAGTTGCACGATGACGAAGGATCAGCACACTGTGGTTTCAAGACATTAATCAGGAGAGTCTTTTTGTCGGGTTTTTATTGGCCTACGCTATCGGCAGACGCTAAAGAATTAGTCAAAAGGTGCGACACTTGCCAGAGGTTTTCAAATTCGATCCACACTCCAGCAGTTCCTCTAGAATCCATTTCTGAGGGGTTACCGTTTGATAGACGGGGAATAGACTTGGTGGGACCACTTCCACTAGCATCTGAAGGAAGGCAGACTATTGTAGTGGCGGTGGATTATTTTTTGAAATGGGTCGAAGCAGAACCATTATCGGGTACCCGAGCAAAAGATGTGGTGAAATTCATATGGTCCAACCTTTGATGTAGGTACGATGTTCCTCGCAAGATAACCATGGACAATGGACCTCAGTTTGACAGCAATGAGATGAGGGAATTATGTGCTAATCATAACATACAACAGTGTTTTTCAGCTTCATTCCATCCTCGGGCAAATGGGCAGGTTGAAGTCACCAACAGAACAATCATTAACGGATCGAAAAGAATATTAGAAGGAAAGGCGGGCAAATGGCCGGATTTTTTACAAGATGCATTATGGTCATACCGAACGACACCTAGAACAGTGATGCAAGAATCACCTTACGCATTGGTGTATGGGATGGATGCGGTAATACTAGCAGAAACCATGTTACCTTCTTTCAGGGTCGATCATTACAAAGAAACCAGCAACGATGAAAATAGAGCTTTGGCTTTAGATTTGATAGAAGAGAAACGAGCAAGGGCTCATCTCATTTTTCTAAATTATCAGACCCTGATGAGAAGCAGGTATGCCTCAAAAATTTGAAGAAGAGATTTCAAAGTCGGGGACAAAGTCTGACGAAAGGTTTTTCTCCACACTAAAGATAAATAGCTCGGAAAGTTAGCACCAAATTGGGAAGGACCGTACCAAGTAATGGAGAAGATGAAATCAGGAACTTATCGTTTAAAAGACAAATACGATCGTCCCCTACGCCTCTCATGGAATATCGAGCACCTCAAATTGTATCTAGAATGAGTTGTAACTTTTATCTTTTTAATTTTTGAAGTGTAATTGAAACTTTAGTCGGGGGCACACTATTTCCTACCCTGGTGGCGCGAGGAGGTTTTAATGAGGTGTCTACTTAAACCGACCCCTTTATAGTGAATATTCAGAGCCTGAAAATAAGTCTACAAAATGTCGAACCCATCAAAGGGGTTTTTAAACTTTCAAGTTGATCTATAAAATGCCGAACCCATCAAAGGGGTTTTTTTAACTATAAGTTGATCCACAAAATGTCGAACCCACCAAGGGGGGTTTTCAACTTTTAAGTTGATCGACAAAATGTTGAACCCACCAAAGGGGTTTTTCAACTTTCAAGTTAATCCAACAAATGTCGAACCTATTAAAGGCGTTTTTCAACTTTTATGTTGATCTAAAAAATGTCGAACCCGTCAAAGGGGTTTTTCAACTTTCAAGTTGATCCACAAAATATCGAACCCATCAAAGGGGTTTTTCAACTTTTAAGTTGGTCTACAAAATGTCGAACCCATCAAAGGGATTTTTCAACTTTCAAGGTTGATCCACAAAATTTCGAACCCATCAAAGGAGTTTTTTCAACTTTTAAGTTGATCTACAATTTCAAGATGTAATTAAATAAATTAAACAATTAGCATCGAAAATTGATCACTTCCAATAGCAAAAAGATAGCGCCGGACATAAACGGTTCGATTTACATTAAACAATTAGCATCGGAGATAAACGGTTCGGTTTACAAAATAAAAATCCAGTCACAAAATAAGCTAGAAGTGAAGAAATGACATCATGAAATCTGAGTTAATAAAATCAGGCATCAGAGAAATTGTTAGAAGGTTCAGATTCTTCAATGGCATGGTCAGAGCAGTCGACGCCTTCAGGGCGATCTTCTTCTGGAACATCAAGCCACATCAACCCAAGTGGCATCTGAGGCAACAAGGCATGGAAATTCAAGATGTAACCGGCCCTCGCATCGGAAACTTGCTGATCAATGACCATTTTACACTTAACTCCGAAAGCATGGTTCTCCTCCTTGCTTTGGTCAAGAGCCGTTTGGAGCTTCTGAACTTCTTTGGCCATATTCTTCGACCGCCATCGAAGAAATTCGTTCTGAATTTTCTGAGCAATAAGTTCTTTGACGGCCCTGGCATGATTCTCCTCGATTTCGGAGAGGGTTTTTTCCCACTCCTTCTCTTTCACCCCAAAAGCTCTAACTTCAGCCTCGGCAGCATCGACTCGTTTTTTAACAAGATCGACCGATTCTTTCGATTCTTTAGTTTGGGTCGAGATGCTCCTCTTGAGTTCGACAGGCTCCCTCTGAAGTTTCAATACGTCTCTCTATTTTTGAGCTATAGGAACAAGAAGGACCTACAAAGAGTTAGCCAGAACATCCGAGTCCTGAAGGAAGAAGGAGCTCGAACTTTGGGCGTGGACGGGCAAAATTGAAGTTCCCTGTCCATGAGGGATATGGTCCTCTAAGTTCGCCTTTGTCTCGAGACAACCAACGGGAGCGCGAAGTTTTGTAACCTTGAAATTTTCGAACATCAAAGGTATGGTAGTTTGTTCGTTGGTAGGGTCGACGGTTACCTCTTGAGCAATGGTTTTCCCTTTGGATTTTTTGCTTAAGGAGGATATGTCTCCTTCTTCAGCCAAAGGGCCCTTCTTCCGTTTCTCAAAACAGTCTTTTTTCTTTCCCAGGATAGCAGCAGGAGACTTTTCGTTACTTGTAGCCGGGTCATGAAGAACGACAGTAGCTTCTGGCTCTGAAAGGAGAACTTCAGTAGGTTGGTCCACAGCGGTACCCTGTTCACCCTCAGTATCGGATAACTACTCGGATTTGACACGCTTGCTTGGAGCTCGGTCCTGTTTGGGTAAGAACACTTCGCAATCCGGAGCCGCAAGCCCCTTGACAAAATCAACCACGTCAGGAGGGTCCGCAATTCTTCAGAACTCAGGATACGGTCCGAACATCGCCAGAGGTTGCTGTTGATAAGGTTGGTGTTCTTGAAGCATTGGTGAAATTTCTGACCCCAGTTCTTCCTTGCAAAATGTCGAAGCTGGGCGAAGATTGTCGAAGCTTTTTCAAGGTGTGCCTTCTGCTGCTGCTGGATAGTAACCTTGCAAACTAAAAGACAGATTTTAAATCAACAATATATATATATATATATATATATATATATATAATATTTTGTTCATATCAATACCTTCGGGGACCCATTTAAAGGTGAGTCGCCTCCGATTTTCCTGGTTGTAGGGTCGGCCATTCTCCCAAGCTCCACTGACAAAGACAAATCTATACTTCCATGATCTGTCAGCCTCTAATAAGTTGTTCACGATCTTTTTGGGGTTGACAAGGGATGAGTAGAAAAAGGGTAGCTTCCTGGATTTTAAGAGACCTGATATCCCTATGTATTGTTCCATTGTGATAGGGATCCCTGACAACTGGGAGGCCATGATGGTCGACATCAATGTGTACCAGGAATTTGGGGTTAGTTGGGTCGGACATAGTCTGAGGATTTCGAAGTACCTAACAATGTCAGGGTCGAGAGGAAGTCTCAAACCCCAGTTAAAGAGTTCGCGAAAAATACTACCTCCCGACCTTGAACATGTAGAGGGGTTCCTCCAGGTTGGGGAAACCGAACTTTGACGCATGAAGGAATCCCCCATATCTTTTTTAACTCGTCCTCTTTGTCAGGTGAGTAGTACAGATATTTTCCGTTGAATAGAGAGAGGATGTGATCGTTGGTCAACCGAACGTGGTACCCAGTCACGACGTCAACCGTTCCAGGTGGCAGCGGCTCTCTTTCGATGCCATCGATCAGGATTACGGAAGGGTTTTCCATTGACTGATTAGGATCGACATCCTCGCCATCGACTGGTAGAGTCTTAGGGTCGGTGGTAGGCGCGAAAACAGGTCAGGTTGAAGCAATTGTCTTGGAGGTATTTGAAGATCGGTTATCCTTGATCCCAGATTTCGCCAACCTAGAGTCTTTCTCCCCAGAGTTTGTCAGTGGAACGGTATTGGGAGGAGGCCTAAGGGCAACCATTTTAGGTACGTCATCGTCAACTTTTATCACAAGGTTAGGTCTTGAAGACTTGTGCGAAAGCTTCTTGACAGGCCGGTCACTAGCTTTCCCTTTGACATCAGCCGACGTTGGTTTTGAGGAAGATTTGGAGGTTGGGGGCATAACATCTGCATTCACCGATCCTGCAAGCGGATGTTTGTCAGCAGACATCAGATCCCGAGGAGAAGGGGTAGCAAGAACAACACTCGAGCTGCTTTGGGCTCAGATATGGCCAGGACTTTTAGGATCGACGTTCGACGGAACCCTCTTTTGTTTCTTTCTCTCTTCATCTGTCAAAACACCTCTCTTGGCAGTTGTCGCGGTGTTGTGACTTTTTTTTTATCCCGATGGTGTCGTGAGTAAGTTGAACGTACTCACATGGAGGAACGTACTCACGAGGAGGCGTAGAGGAGGAACTGGAATCACCCATAGTCAGAAATGGAGTTTTTGGCCGGCTGTTGAGAATCTGAGGTTGTAAAGACGAGGGAGGATTTTTAGCATTGGATATTCTGGAGAAGCTCGAGCAGCAGGGGGCTTCGAAGAAGATGCTTTTTGTGAGGACTGAAGATCTTTGTAGATGGAAAGGTTCGAAGGATCAGGATTATTAGGTCTTGGAAAAATTAAGGGCTCCAAATACGCTGGTGAAACAACACCTCTGCGGATCAGCCCAGCTGCTCGGTATTCTTCCGACCTTTGAGTGATTTGCAAGTAGTCGACGAAGCGAAAGATAGGCTTTTCAGGAGCGTCGGATTTCTTCGTCGGTTTCTTGTGAGACAAGGGTTTTCTCATAAACTTGGGATTTTCTCTCTCTAGAAAGGTAATTTGGCCAGAGCTTATCTCTCTAGAAATTACTCAGTGAAAGTGAGAATGGAAACAATAACTATTTATATGGGAAGCAAGTGTAGTAAGGATTCACTCCATGGAGAAGCGCAATCGAAAAGAGCCTCGGGAATTTCAAGAGTCGCTTAACCAAAATACGGGTTCAAGTACAACCCAATCACTATGTGACACGTGTCAAACCAAGGGGCTACAACAGACCTAGAGGGATACGATCTCAGCATGAGCATAGATAGCTAATGATGAAAAACGCACCGATCAATTACAAGAAGACACGTGGACCGGAAGAAAAAAACAGATCAAGATATGGGGGCTTGGTGGGCCTCGAGAAATTTAAACCAGATTTCAAGCCCATTAAAGTGTCCCAGACCAGTTCACAAATCTTCGGTACTTAAGTGGAAAAGATTAAAGATGGTATGCAGATCATAGCATCGACAAATCGGTAAATACACGAATTCGAACCAGGTAATAGTCGACCCTCGTATCGACAATCAACGACAATTTTTCGACCCCAGCATCGATATTTAACAGAGTATCGACCTTGACCACACTAATAATCAGATTGGTATAATTGTCGATCTTAGCATCGAAATTTATCATTGTTTGATAGAATGTCGACCCTGGCAACGATATTTCATCATTAGTAAATTCTAACTTGGCAACAACTGCATCAATAGTGGGATGTTGACCCTACGTTCGACACGACCGAATCGAGGGGGAAATCGTCGACCCTGCGCTCTGCACATAATTAGTTTTTGCTTGATTCTCCGCAAAACTAGGGGGCTACTGATAAGGGCATAAAATACCAAGTGGAATATAGGGCTTAAATTATAATGTAATTATGTGCAGGGACTTAATTGTAAAGTAAGAAATAAGTAACAAAAGTACAAATAAAGGCGGTAACATCTAATTAGAATAAGTTTGGCATGTGACCATGGGTCCCACAACCATCACTATATAAAGAAAGATTATGTCCCCCAAAATGGGGGCCTTCTAATGATTAGTACTTGATTTTGACTACTTTCTCTCTTTGAACTTTTGTACTTACTAGCGTGACACCTTTTACGCGTTTCCCGATAAACCACCCTAAATATTCTGACACTTATCAGAATCTATTGTTAATATTGAAACGTAATTTTTTTATTCCAATGGAACTTAAAGTTTTGATTTGGTGATATTCTTGCAATTTGTGTTTGGATAAGATGTTATGTTGCACTGAGGATCAAGTTAATTTTAGTTCTATTTTTTGTGTTTGATTTTATTTTAAGAAGATGTTTTACATGTTTAGTCTGGATTCATATTCATATCTTATATGGATTTAGCTAGAAATGTTGAAGCCAATGTTTTTTTTTTATTTTAGATGGAAACTCATTGGATCTAGAGTTTGGGAGTTATTAAGCGTCTAGCAGCGCGTTAATGACTTACAAGTTGAAGTTGTACTTTTGTTCTTGGTTATATGTAATGAGATTTTCATTACACTTTGTTTCAGGCGCAAAGAACTTCAAAGGAAAGTGCAAGAGGCTGAGATATCAAATGAGAAAGTAGCAGAGATGCTGAGGAATTTAAAACCGGATGAGGAAACATTCTCATCCGGTTGCGGTTTCACACTTGCTTGAATTTAGTTTTTACCATGGTGTGGTGAAATTTTGGTTTGCCCATTTTTACTATATCAAAAAAATATTTATATGATTACTTATGCATATTTTGACAAAAAAATTGATGTTGTTTGTTGACGTTCTGTTGTACAAGTTTTAATAGTTGCGTACTTTATGAAAATTGCAAAGATATGATATGACCCCTTGTCACCAAGTCAATGAACAGAAACTATGAGCAAGAAGACAGTTAAATATTGTGTTTAATTTATTCTGCAACCAAATTTAGCGTATTAGCCTTCGCTGGGTTTTTACTCTTAAGCAAATTTGGCTGCAAGGATATTAAACCAGAAAATATTATACTACACAAATATGGTCATCTAAGGCTTTCAGAATCTAGCTTATGCAAGACCCTCGATGAGAATATTCATCTATTTTGTTAGCAAATGCAGATATTACCACCCAAGATTCTACGGGTAAAGCTTAGGGTTACACAAAGTCGATTTTATTAATTCTTAAAGAACAATTATAGCTATTTATAGTATGTCAAAGATAAATACATGTTCTAGCTCTGTCAAGTGTCAGCGATGAACTTATTTAGTTTATTGTTTTGAGTTGATAAATGCTTTAAATAAGAGGTATTGTTTCGGTCAGAACACATACGTCCAATAGTAGACCTTTTATATTAGTATGTAAATGAATTTTTTATCTTCAAAGTACGAAGGTTGCTAAAAAATAGTCCTAAAATAGGAGAGCACTTAAAATTTTACACGTGGATAAAAAATGGTTTAAACATTTTGTGCACATATTATTCCGATTAATAAAGCTTTAATATATTTCTTTACATGGTATCAAAATTTTGTTCGATTTTTACATTTATTTTATAAGAGATCCGGTGTTTCAATTTTTTTCAAATATTGTGTTTGATTTTATTATTCGGTTTCAGTTAAATAAATTGTTTTGATTCGATTTTTTATTTTCGATTCTGATTTTAAACTTTTGATTTTGTGATTGTTTGGTTTAGATAATGATTTAATTGTTTTTTCGGAACTACTTTATTTAGAGGAGATTTGTGGTAAAAAAAAAGTTCATCTATTAAGATTCAAAACTAGAAAGATGGTCCATCTTTTGGCGTTGATGGTGGATATTAAAGGGTTATCCCATATCAGTTGGGTACTATCAATTTGTAGCAAATAAAAAAATATGCAACTCTCTTCTCATACTGTGTATATTGATAAGTTTTAGGCTTATGACCTCTAACAATATTAACATGTAATCTATTAGTATCTTGTCATTTAAACCTATCCACATTAAGAATATGCTTCGAGAGGTGACGTATAACTACTCATATAACAAGAGAATTCCACATTAGATTGTAGAATTTCCCAATGACATTAATTTTTTTTATTAAGATTATCCTCAAGAACTATTTTTATAGTGGAAAACATCCATTTGAAGCACTAAATTTGTTAACGAATACGAGAAGATCGGTAAAATAACTATTACAATCGTCTAAAACTTAAAAATAAAAATTAATATTCTTCCTTAGAACTAACATTGTTATATGAATCATTTCCCATAAAATCAATATATTCAAAACAATTAGCAATGCTGGTTTTTTATAGTTCATGTATAATGCGATAATGTGGTTTGGATATCATATAAATCAATCCCGTTAGGGATCCAATACATTTCTCTACTAATACATGAACTCGGGAATAGTTGCTTCCAAAGAGGGAGAATACACATCCGTCCCTTACGGTAAGTTAGAAGGCAGCTCCAGGCATCGATATTAGGCATTAGGTTTAAGTTTCCGCTCGCAAAGGTAGTTTCCTTCGAAAAATAAGTAAGAAGAGTAAGGAAGCTTCATTTTACCTCTTCAAAAAACAAACTCATATATAGAATGAATGTTAAATGAGTTCCCTCGTTCCTTTTGAATCTTCTGTGATAAATCTCTAGTCTCATATTCCCATTGCGTCTTTGATTCCCTCTAAGATTGGTGAAAGGGAGAAGTGAAAGAATTGTGTGAGATAAAGTGAAGCTCATGATATGCAATTGATGAGGCATTTAAGGCCAATACTAAAAAGTCTGTTGGTTGATTCGCGTGAGATGACATTTCAGATCCCCTGCTCACTATTATAGATATTATATTATGATCACTACACCTATAAAAGTTCTTCAAGTACACATTGTCAATTGTCTAGATATTTTAAACTCTGTTTTTATCTTATAAAATACTTATACAATATTTTAGTTGATGTTTTAGTAGGTACCTTGTTACGAAAATACGTTATAAATTTAATAGTTCACTTTAGCTCACTAATTCGATTTCAGACATTTTTTGTTAGCTAAGTTTTTTAGCTCACTAATAAAATATAACATAGTGTTCTACAAAGCAAATAAACGATAGTGATATTTCCTTGATAAATCGTATCGACAAAAGTAATTGATGATTAAAGAATGAAAGACGAATGTAAAATCAGAGAAGTCAATTTTAAAACTTTGTTCTCGTATTTATTTTAAGAAAGAATAATCTATAATGGTAAACCAAACTATAATTTTCTTATAATAATAAAATTAAATATGCTTTCTATATACCAAATTTGAAACATGACTGAAATACAACTGACTAGACAATTTTAAAATATTATCATCAAAATATATTATTAATTTATTAAAAAAAATTCATTCAATAGATATATGTTTTTATATTTTTATAATTATATATAGTAATTTTTTATATCGTTTTAAGTAAAATAAATAAGTTTTTATTTATTTAATATTATTACAATAAATTGAAACCCATTGTTTGAAAAAACAATATTTGATACATTTAGTTGTAGAGATGAAAATTCTAACAAATAATAATTCCAAATTTAGACGAGTAAATAAAAAATTACGTTTAAAAAATAGTGTTCGGAGAAGGGACATGCTAGAAAAAAACTACATTTTGATAGATCTCTCATCATACTCCTTTTTTTAAACTCAACCTTCAATTTTCTAATTTATCATTTTCACCCTAACTAATTACAATCATGTCATTTACTTCCTAAAATTGTCTAGAATCTCAAAACCCCCCAAAAATTACCCTAAACCCTAACTATTTCTTACACAAACCCACAAAATCGATTCTGTTTTTAAAAGTATGATTTAGGCTTTGTTTTCATAGATTAATGTTGTAAAGTTGTTTGTTACACGCGGATTCGTCGATTTGTCTTCAATTTTGTTGGAAATGGCGGTGTTTAGATAGATCTAGGGTTTGGTTGTGTGCAGGTGTTCGTTGCACGAGATCGTGCTACCAGATTTGTTTTGGTCGCACGAACTTGCGACCACGATGGGTACTTGTCTCATGCGACAAAACTTGTTTTAATCAAAAAAATATAACTGAATAATAAATACAAAGAAATAATGGAAACAAATAATTATATTTAATTATTTTAAAAGAGAAGAAAATAAGTTTAAAGACTAAAAAAATGGTAAAAGTGAATATTGGATAATAAGGAATTAGATAATTAATTTTTAATTAATTTTTAAACGTCAATAAGTTAGTAAATATATTATTCAATATTCACTCTTACCCTTTTTCAGTTTTTAAACTCATTTTCTTCTCTTTGAAGATAATTAACTAGAATTATTTTTTTCTATTTTTTTCTTTGTATGTATTATCTAATTAGATTTTTATTTTTTTTAGTTAAAATGGGCTTTATTGCATGCGACTAAGTACCCATCTAGGTCGCATGCGACAAGTACCCTCCTCGTCGTAAATCCGTGCGACCAAAACAAATCTGGTAGCACGATCGCATGCGGCGAACACCTGCACACATCCAAACCCTAGATCTATCTAAACACCACAATTTACAACAAAAATGAAGCCAAATCGACAAATCTTCATTTAACAAACAACTCTACAACGATAATCTAATGAAAATGAAGCCTAAAATCATGCAAAAATCATGCTTTTAAAAACATAATCGAAAAACCTACTTTTGTACCACTTAAATACAACGAAATCTTGAAAAACTTTATAGTGGAAGGCTTGTATGGTTTATCTTAATGTTGTTATGGATTAAGATTTTTCAAAAATTATACTTTGATTTTCAATGAAATATTAGTGCTTGAGAGGTTTTGAGAGAGATTGAAAGAAAAATTGGAATAGAAATGGTAAGAGATTTATAAAATGCTTTTATACCTAGATTTTTAAAAGAGGGGAAAAATTATCTAAAATTTGGTGAGAGATCTATCAAATAGGTACAGCGATGTAAGATCCATAAAATGTGTAATTTTTTTAACCTGGTCCGTTAGAGAACCCTCAATTTTTTCTTAAGTTGTTTGACTAAGTAATTTATTGGCTCGCTATCTAAAATGTTTTGGTTGACAAAAAAAAAATGATTTTTTTGAGCTCCATATCTAAGGGAGTATGTACATGTTTTGATAACAAACAGTAATAAGCTTTGTATACTGAACATGTATACGAAATATTTATATCTCACTTACGATATTAATATTAATAAATAATGCATACTCAACCATATCAAATTTAAATATTTATTCGATTAATGACGTACTAAATCGGTTCATGCATGTTAAATGATTTCTCACGACCATTGATAATAGACAAAAATGTTTAATCAAATGTCGTGGTATTTTTAAAATATCCATAAAACATAATTAATTTTGAAATATAATTTGGATGTTGATAAAACAACGAAAATTTTATTTGTATTTCAAAATCAACAACATATTTTATTTTTGAATTATATAAGGATTGTTGTTACGTAAAAGTTATGGAAACATGAATCATCTTACTAACAGAAAGATGTATAATGATGGACTTTATTGCATTAGATTTTATTGCATTTATGGGTATTTTGTTTTTTAAGAAAAAATAATATACTGTATAATACAGATGACAATTATTGATAGGGTTCAGATCCACCTGTTTGTATTCACCTTGTTTAACTAGAACCTAGTCTGGTTTGGCCGATAGGGAGCTTAAGATTTTCGAATCCCGAGTCCGACCTATACGTGTCCACGGATCCATCTGATCCGGTCTGAAAATACTATTTTTATTATTTGGATTGTCCAGTCCGTCTCTAGTCCAGCTCAAACTTAACTTTGTTTTTTTAATTTAAAAAAAATATTAAGATGTATAAATTTTAAATCAAAACAAACATAACTAAATATTTTATCATTACTCAAATGAAAAAATATAATTTTGTAATAAAATGAGAAATATAAATCATGATTTAAATAGTGTAAAATAAAACATTAAAACAAACACAAACATTTTTTAAAACAATTATAGCTTTAAATTGTATAATGAATCACCACCACCAATTATTTTAATGTTTTCATCTTCATCTTTATTTTCAACATCGCTTTACTATGGTTGCACTTAATAGATCCAAAAATCATAAATTATTTATCTTCTTGTATTTTGCGTGTGTGGCCATTTTATCTCTTGTCTCCATATATATAATTATACGGAGATAAAAACCATAAATTATGAAGTTGGGCCCTAACCATCTCTCCAATAAATTCTTAGTAAAATCATCATATTGTAAATCACAACTGGGTGGAACATGCTCACTATCATAAGTAACAACCTCAACATTCTCATTTGCTGACTGGTTTACATAAGGAATAGTAAACGAAAAAACATCAGAAGTAGTATTAAAAGGTATATCAAAAGTAAAAGTGAATTTTCTATCCAAAAGATCTACACCATTTTTGTGTTCAAAGAATACCAAATCTCTACTTTTCTCTACTTCCTTCCTCTCAATATCATATGGCCTGAAGCCATATGGTTTATCATCATACTCTTCATCATTTTATTGAACAAAGAACCAATGATTAGTCTACAAATCAAGTTTCGATCTTTGTTCCTGTTATAAAATACTATGCAATTATCACAAAATGGCTCAAGCACAGAATATATGCGAATGAAAGATTTAAATGAAACACAGGATTTAACGTGGTTCGACAATTGTCTACGTCCACGGGCGCCGCCAGAGAAAAGAGTTTCACTATGATAAAAAAGGTTACAGATTTCAGATTGTGTTTTGTGTCGCCCTAGTAATCTATTTATAGGGAATTAATAGACTTACTAGACTATGGGCCTAATGGGCTCATACCACTAGACTAGCTCTTTTGAAGTGATTGGACAATATCATTATCACACTGTCCTGCCGGACACAGTACACTGTCAAGGCACTATTCGAACTGCCGGACACAGTACACTGTCAAGGTACTATTCGAACTGCCGGACACAGTACACTGTCAAGGCACTATTCGACTCATTCACAACAAATCTTCCCCTTGAGGCGAATATCCTTTCTTCACTATCAACAAAGAATCTTCTCTTCTTCTGACTCACCAAATGCCCTTAAGGCATTCACTCTATACTGCGAACACCGATCCAATTTAGGCATTCCCTAAACTTTCGAACTGATACTGCCTTGGTCATTATATCTGCTGGATTATCGTGTGTAGACACTTTCTTCACATCAACAATTCCCTTTGATATTATATCACGAATAAAATGATACCTGACATCTATGTGCTTTGTACGCTCATGGTACATCTGGTTCCCTGTAAGGTGTATGGCGCTTTGACTGTCACAAAACACTTTTGTAGTAGTCCTATCCAAGCCCAAATCTGCCACCAAACCTTGCAACCATATTGCCTCTTTAACTGCTTCTGTTACCGCCATGTACTCTGCCTCTGTTGTAGACAAAGCTACAGTAGCTTGCAACTGTGCTTTCCAACTGATCGCACTCCCAGCTAGAGTAAATACATATCCTGTCAGAGATCTTCTTTTATCCATATCACCTGCAAAATCAGAATCAACAAAACCAACCAATGATCCTGCAACATCATTCAGCGATTCACCAATATCAGTTTTGTTAAAAGTTAAGCCAACGTTCACAGTATTCTTTTGAAGAGATTCAATCTCTTCCCCTATAGCACCAATCCATCGATCTGCCTCTGAACTCGCTATAGCTTATCTGTAGCTACTAGGTTCCTGCATCTCAACTTCTTCTGCAACTGACAGAGCATATGCAACTAGATTCACAAACCTTTTTGGAAGTCTAATATCTCTTCTTTCTCTGCCCAATGCTATGCTATAAGGTTGTTGTTCTGGTTCAGGCGCATCATCGTCACTATCATCTGATGGTGACGCTTCACCTCCTGATTCTGGATCCACCTCAGAACCACTTGAATTATTGGACCTGCTAGGAACTGATTCTACTTCAAGCTCCACCTGTTTACTCACAACCGATCCTGATTCGACCATTTCTCCTACTTCCTTCTGACTGTCTATCGAAGCAAACTTATTAAAAGTAACGTCCCTACTGATGAGAAAACCTGGAGACTTTGGAGAGGTACACCATAACCTATATCCCTTCACTCCAGTAGCATATCCTAGAAATATGCATCTCTTTGCCCTCGGATCAAGCTTACCATCTCTCACATGAGCATACGCAGGACAACCGAACACCCTCAAATGTTCATAATCAGCCGACGATCCAGACCAAATCTCAAAAGGAGTTTTACAATCAATAGCCGTTGATGGAGACCGATTCAACAAGTAACACGCTGTATTGATAGCTTTAGCCCAAAAATCCTTTCCCACACCGGAATATGAGAGCATACTTCGTGCCTTGTCACAAAGCGTTCTGTTCATTCTTTCTGCGACTCCATTCTGTTGTGGTGTTCTAGAACAAGTGCGATGGCGCACTATTCCCTCAGCTTCGCAGAAGTCGTTGAACTCACGACTGCAATATTCTAACCCATTATCTGTCCTAAGACGTTTGATTTTTCTTCCCGTTTGCTTCTCAATCATCGTCTTCCATTTGACAAAGGTTGAATATGCCTCATCTTTCGTTTTCAGAAAGTAAACCCACACCATCCTTGAATAATCATCAATCAAACTCATGTAGTATCTGGCTCCGCTCTTGGATGGAATTCTGTTTGGACCCCAAAGATCTGAGTGAATGTAGTCCACTGTGCCTTTAGTCTTTCTTACAGCCTATTTGCTAAATTTGACTCTAGTTTGTTTACCAAACACACAGTGCTCACAAAATCCCAATGATTCTGCTTTATACCCTTTCAACAAATCTCTCTTTCCCAAAACAGTTAATCCTCTGTCACTCATGTGACCAGGACGCCAATGCCACAACTTATTTTGATCCTGCCTACTTTGGCTATTACTCCCTGATGATGCTACTGCAGCATCGCCCATAACAACACTCCCCTGGAGAATGTAAAGACCCTTCTGCAAACTACCTTTCATGCATACCATTGAGCCTTTTGTCACTTTGATTACACCATTTTCTGCATGGTACTTGTAACCCCGAGAGTCTAGAGTCCCAAGAGAAATCAGGTTTCTTTTTAACCCAGGAACATGCCAGCACGTCAAGATTCTAACAACCCCGTCAAACATTCTGATTCTGACATTACCAATACCACCAACAGTCAACGAATGATTGTTCCCTAAATAGACAGTTCCCTGCATTGGCTTGTACGTATCAAACCACTGCTTGAACTGACACATGTGATATGTAGCGCCAGTATCAAGTACCCAAGAGTTTTGCCCAAAGTCTGAACTCACGGACAATACATCTCCTTTACCACTGTTTTCACTATCGTCGAAATCGTTCACACCTTCAACAATGTTTGCTGCATTTTCCTTTTGATTTCCCTTCTTACCATTCAGTTTCGGAATATCTCTCCTATAATGACCCTGCTCACCGCATTCATAACAGTTTGAGTGCTTCACCCTTGACTTGGACCTCAAGTTCTTCCTTCTTAAAGAACTCGCTTTGCTTTTAGATCTTCCCCTAGTCATAAGACCTTCCCCTTCAGCTTGATTGTCTGGCTGCAACTGTCTCATCTCTTTTGATTTCAGTGCCCCTTTGACATCTGCTAGCGATAACTTATCCTTACCATACATAATGGTATCTACAAAGTTTTCATAGGGAGCTGGTAACGATCTCAATACAAACAAAGCTTGATCCTCATCCTCAATATTGATATCTATGTTCTCCAAGTCCATTATAATTGATTTAAAATTATCTAGGTGCTCTGTTATGGACATACCTTCTTTCAATCTGAAATCATACAAACGTTTCTTCAAATATAATCGGTTTACTACTGATTTCTCTGAGTAAAGATCTCCTAGCTTTCTCCATGCTCAGGCAGCGGTCTTCTCACCACTAATCTCGCGAAGCACATTGTCTTTCACACTCATTAAAATCCAGCACAAAGCCCTTTCTTGAAGATCTTGTTTCTCCTCTTCTTTCATCTCTTCTGGTAACTTATTCTCCACAGCCCTCCACAGCCCTTGCAGTACCAATGAAGATTTCAGTTTAATCTTCCACAACGCAAAGCTGGATCCCCCATCAAATTTTTCAATCATGTATTTTGTTGCTGTAGACGCCATTGTGAAACCCTAATTGCAAAAGCCCTAATTTCACCACGTGGCTCTGATACCAATTTTGTTATAAAATACTATGCAATTATCACAAAATGGCTCAAGCACAGAATATATGCGAATGAAAGATTTAAATGAAACACAGGATTTAACGTGGTTCGACAATTGTCTACGTCCACGTGCGCCGCCAGAGAAAAGAGTTTCACTATGATTAGAAAAAGGTTACAGATTTCAGATTGTGTTTTGTGTCTCCCTAGTAATCTATTTATAGGGAATTAATAGACTTACTAGACTATGGGCCTAATGGGCTCATACCACTAGACTAGCTCTTTTGAAGTGATTGGACAATATCATTATCACACTGTCCTGCCGGACACAGTACACTGTCAAGGCACTATTCGAACTGCCGGACACAGTACACTGTCAAGGTACTTTTCGAACTGCCGGACACAGTACACTGTCAAGGCACTATTCGACTCATTCACAACAGTTCCTTTAGATATTGCATGTTTATTTTGCCTCCAATAACACTTATATGTGAAGATATAATATCATTTTCTTTCTGTTCTCTCTCAATATTTTTCTTCCATGTTCAGTAAAATTAGCATAAACATCTTTAATTGGTTTAATTGGATCAGACACATCTTTGCACTACAACAGATACTTCATCATTGGTCTTCAAATAGTGTTGTCAATTTATTTATAGAGTTACCATTATTATACTTTATATTCAATGGCTAAAAAAACTACAAGCTCTGATACCAACTTTAGGATCCAAAATGGTAGTATATCAAACCACCAACAAACACAACTTGAAGACAATCAACCAAACAAACAAAAAATTCAATTCACCACCAAGGATTTACATATTTAAATAACTAAAACAAACTACAAATATAACCACGGAAACTAAGAATTGGTAAAATAAATAAACATACAAGATTTATTTTACGTGGAAAGAACCCTTTGATGTGAAGAATAAAAACCCCATGACTTATCAGGAGTCCACTCAAACCCCTTATTTGTTATAATAAATTTAAATTAAACTATATCCAATTCAATCTAATAAATATCTACAAATTCACCAACACAATAGACTAACAAATAGAGAAGTGAAAATGAATAATACCACCAAAATATTGTATTTATTACATCAGTGATTTCTCTCAATCACTAGCATTGAATCCCAAACGAGTCGGTCATATTGATGCATTAGATGTCTCGAGCCTTAATGTGGAAAATTCCTTATAAATATATGTGAAAATGATAGATTATTAAAATATGGACATAAAATAATAATCAAGCGAGGTGTCCTTTTCTTATTCCTTTACTATCACATTTATACTTGTTTACAATATAGATTTTCTCTTTCCAATATTGATTACATAACCGTCTCTTTAGATTTCCCTTAATGACTTTTAATAAACGGACTACTTGAATAGTTATTACCCATGTTCGTTAGTGGCGCCGAATGAGGGGGCGTGCTTGTAGTAAATGTTCTTGTGAGTAAACCTCTTGCCTTGGCTTGCTTACCACTCTAGGTTTACTAACCACTCACTCATTCACTCTCGCGTTTCCTCCCTGTTTCTAAGTGAGATAGTTGTATCACATTCAGATTACTATATCCCTCGGTCAGTAGAATTCTCTTCCTTTTGCTTTTAGTTGGTGATTAATGATTTTTTTGGTTCAGGCTTACCTTTCAAGGTATAAGGATCATACCTCGCCAATATATACTTGAATAACTATTATATTCGATTGTATAGAGAAAAATAACCGCAGGGTTCTTGATAAAAACTGCAAATCACAGTTGAGGCTCCTTACATGTTAATTTTTGTTGAGGAAATGCTTAATAACTTCGTTCTAATGTTCATACCGTTATCACTATCATTGTTCTGATAATTCCAATGTCCGATAGTAGGTATGCTTTCTAGTTATTTATTGTTAGTCCTTCTATCCAGTTTGGGGATCGTGTTAAAGTCCAAAATTATTAAAAAAATCAATTGAAAATAGGACTGAAACTTTAAAAAATCATAAATATTAATATTCAAAAGATATTAGAATCAATATAGAGGATAAGAGCTCTTAAATAAAGGATAAAGAAAACTATAAAAAATTAACTCCACCTAATAACTACTTTTACTCTGTTTAAAGTATGAAACCTGAGATAATATAAGCCTCATATGAAATAAAACTAGAGTTTAGATTTGATGGTATGATTGATTCTCTTGATGAGAATCAATCACATTATTCTCCAAACCCCATCATCATTGGAAGTTTACCAGGATCTTCATATTTTCACATAAAGAGAAAAGACAAAGATTCCAAAGAAAACAAGAAAACTAAACAGCCTAAAAACAATGATAAAACCAATAACATTATAATGGAAAATAAACACAAGACCTCTAAAAGGTCCATTAACATTACCTCTAATTCACTATGGCAATAATACAATGAATAAATTAAAAGTTTTAATGAAAAATAAATTTTTTTATTTTCTGGCCATTCAAGAGCCTTGGGACTTGAGCCAAATCTTGATAATATGATAAAGATTACTATTTTTAAAAAAGTAATGTTCAATCTCAATAATAAAATTTGGATTTCGGGGAAAGACAACCTTTAAGATGGATCTGATCAACAATCTTGAGCAGCTCCTCCACCTTAAAGTTCAGGTAATAAATGACACCAAAACATTCATGGTGTCTGTTATATATGCCAAATGTAAGAGAACTAACAGAAATTTCCATTTGGGGCAAGCTTCTCTCTAACAATCGTCCTGAGTGTATTATTATGGGAGATATGAATGGCATCACCACTATGAGCAGCTCTTTGGTCTAACATTGTGTTTGAGAAGTCTAGATGACTTTAATAACATAATTTTAGATTGTCAATTAGAGGATTCTAGTTTTGTTGGTTCTCTTTACACCTGGACCAATAAAAGATGTTGGAAAAGACTTTATAGAGTTTTAATTAACAGAAAAAATAGAATATATTTTTAAATGATAAAGTAAAACACTTAACATAATATGTTCAGATCACTATCTCATCAACATCTCTCTTGAAAGTAACAATAAAAATTCATAAACTTTGTTTCAAATTCTTAAACACATGGATGTTCCATCCTAGCCTTAATAACATAATTAAGGATTCTTGTGAATCCCTTTCATATGGTCAACCCTTAATGGTCTTTTGGAGAAAACTTAAAAGGTTAAAAGTTAGCCTTAACTATTGAAATCATGATATATTTGGTAATATATTCAATGATATTACCAAAACTAAGGAAATTATTAATAAAGCTAACACCAATTATCTTTTTCTCTTTGTAAAAAAAGAAGCATATTGGGAGCATAGGAGTAACATACATTGAATTAAGAATGGTGATGAAAGTACTTCTCTTTGTTCACAATTTTGTGAGAAAAATACAAAGAGATAACAAGATTAATGGTATATACCATAATGGTATATGGATTTATGAACGAAATAAAATAAGCGAAATTGCTGTTAATTATTTCAAATATTTACTAGCTAATAATCATACTCATTCCCCCTTCTTTGAACCTTTTAATTGTATGACCAAGTTAATAACTAATGATGATAACTTTAATATTCTCAAGAATCCAACAAAAGAGAAAATTTACTAACTCATTAAAAGCATGGCCTCTAACAGACCCTGATAGGTTTAATGTAGTCTTCTACCAATTCAAGATGATCTTGCTAATGTTATCATTGATTATTTCAATGATAAGATTACCCCCAAATAATCCTAAATATTTCAAAGATTTCACATCTATCAGCTTATTTCAATGACTTTTATCAAAGTTTAAACAATAAACTTAAACCCTAAAACAAGAACATGACTATTTTTGCCAAAAACAAAATCCTTTTTAGGCCATTACCATACTAAATATGTTGTTTCTTCTTGCCAAGATCAAATTTGGATCTTACTGTGAGATTTATTATATATTTAAAAAAGGTGCAAACGACGATCGAAGACCCGCCTATATTAACGACCATTTACGAAAGAAAAGGCAATCAACCACAGTCTCAACCAGACTCCCCTTCGAGCCACCCTAGAACTACTAGTGTCGGTCTGAACGTTCTTGCACTCTGACTAACACTATGCAGAACGTTCTTCTTTTGTTTGAATCTTAACTCGGTTAACAAACCTTGAAGCCATACCATCTCTTTACTGGTTTCGGTCACTGCTACATACTCAGCCTTTGTAGTCGATAAAGTGACAATTTTCTATAACTTTGACATCCAACTAACAGATGTAGTTCCAACAATAAATATATAACCGGTGGTGCTTTTCCGGTGATCAACTTCACCTTTAAAATCTGCATCTACATAGCCTTGTACCTTTAAATCACCCTTACCAAAGTACAAACACTTTTTTGTTGTACCTAGTAGGTACCTCAAAATCCATTTGACAGCTTCCCAATGAATTTTCCCTGGGTTCGACATAAACCTACTAAAAAATCCCAGTGCATGACTAATGTATGGTCTCGTACAGACCATTGCATACATCAAACTTCCAATAGCTGAGGCGTAAGGAACCTTAGCCATAAAGTGTTTTCCTTTTTCCATCTTAGGGGATTGATCATTGGATAAACGAAAGTGACCTGCCAATGGTGTACTAACTGGCTTGGCACCACCCATATTAAATCTCTTCAAAATACGATCGATGTACACTAACTGAGATAACTGCAAAACGTTTCTATGTTTATCTCTTGTGATTTGCATTCTAAGAACCTTCTTCGTCGGACCCAAGTCCTTCATGTCAATTTTTTTAGCAATTGTTGCTTCAATCTTCTAATATCATCCATATTTGAACTTGCTACTAACATATCATCAACATAGAGTAGCAAAATGATATAACTGGACTTATATCTTTTAAGATAGAAACAATGGTCCGCATTACACTTCTAAAAAATCTCTTTGTGTATAAACCTTTAAATTTCTTGTACCACTGTCTTGGAGCTTGTTTTAGACCATTCAAACGTTTCTTGAGTCTCCATACCATGTTTTCTTTCCCTTATTTTAAGAAACCTTCTGTTTGATACATGTATATCTCCTCATCCAAATACCCGTGAACAAATGTAGTCTTCACGTCTAACTATTCAAGATAAAGGTCTTCAATGGAAACAATGCTCGACACTCATCTAATAGTATTGAGCTTCACAACTGAAACAAAAACATCAGTGTAATCAATTCCTTTCTTTTGTTGGAACCCTTTGACAACTAGTCGGGCTTTGTATCTCTTACAGCCATCATACTCATCTTTCACCTGATACACCCATTTGTTATGAAGTGCCTTCTTACCCATTGGTAACTCAGCTAGGTCCCATGTATCATTTAAGATTAAAGAATTCATCTTATTTTTCATGAAAAGCTCCCAATTACTAGTATCATTGTCCTGACAAGCTTCATCATAGCTTTCAGGTTCCCCTACATCGGTAAGTAACAGATAGTTCAAGTATCTCCTATTCGGAACATGGGGTCGGGATGATCTTCTCAAAACAGGAACTGCCTCGGTCGGCTATAGGGTGTCAGACTGTTGTCGATCGGTCTGTCTAACTGACTCTCCTTGTTGAGGGGTTAATCTAATCAACTCCATTTTTTGACTATCTGGGACTCCCTCGATCTCTGCAAATACTGATTTGTATGGATTTGACTCATTTACTTCGGTTTTATGTATGTCATCGTACATCACTATTTTATTGAAGATCACATCTTTGCTTTGTATCATCTTCCTATTTCCTCATCCCAAACACGATAACCGAACTCATCTTCGCTCAGGAAACATTTCTTTAATTTCGTAAAGCTTGTTCATTCCTTGATAACTTATATGAATATATACGGTACAACCAAAAACTCTTAGATGTGATAATTTTATATCATTACCACTCCATACCTCATCCGGTATTCTATGTTCTAAGGGAACCGATGAGCCTCGGTCAACCTGGTAAGCCGATGTGTTGATTGCTTTTGCCTAGAACTTTTTCGGTAAACCATATTGTATTCGAATGCTTCTGGATATTTCTGTCAATGTTCTGTTCATAGGTTTGGCAATACAATTGTGCTGAGGCGTACATGGCACGGTTTTCTCCATCCTGATCCCATGCTCATAGCAAAACTTCTTGAATTTGGTGTTCTCATATTCACCACCATTATAAATTCTCAGCTTTTTAAGACCTGTCTCATTCTCAATCCTAGTTTTCCATCTCCTAAAAACATCAAACACTTCAGATTTATGCTTTAGAAAATAAACCCATACCTTTCGAGAATGATCATTGATAGAGGTCACGAAATAGTGTTTCCCTCCTATAGATAAAACAGTTGTTGGCCCCCAAACGTCATAGTGAACAAGCTCGAGCCTTTCTTTCTTTGGGGTTCTGCCACTCGTTTGAAAACAGACCCTTTTCTGTTTTCCAAGTATGCAATCTTCGCACATGTCTATATCGAATGACTTAAGAACTGGAAGCTTCCCCTTCAAGTACATAATTTTCATACCTTGCATACTCATGTGGCCAAGCCTGTGGTGCCAAACATTTAGATTTTCGTTTCCTGATGCTATTGCAATTAAACAACTTGTCTCTGCTATCTTGTAAAAGATACCACTCTTCTTTTCGCGAGCAATCGTTACTGCTCCCTTTGAAATCTTCCAATTTTCACCATAGAATATCGTATTGTAGCCTTCGCTAGCTAACTACCCTACTGAGCTTAATTTCTTTCTTAGATCCGAGATATGTCTGACATCTTTCAGTTTCCATACAGACCCATTCAACTTAATCTACACGGTACCTTTACCAATAATATCACAAGGTTGATCGTTACCAAGATATAATTTTCCAAGGTTACTAGAGACATACCTCTTGAAGAATTTTTTGTTTAAATTAGTATGAAACGATGCTCCATAGTCTAACACCCAAGATTCTTCCATGCTTTCTAAGGAGCATATTAACGCATCGTCTCCTTCTGAAGTGATATTTGCCTCTGTCTTCTTCTCCTGGTCCTTTGGTTCTCTCTTGCACTGAAATTTATAGTACCCGGTCTTCCCATAATTCCAACACTCTATGTTTCTCAACCCTTGTGAATTTTTAGGATTCCTAGACTTGGACCTCCAGTCTCTTGATTTGTCTCGGTAGTTTGATTTACCGCGTCTATATCCTCTGGTTGAATTTCTATTTCTCAAATTTGTATGTAAGACTGGGGAGATTGATGACTCACCTGATTCTCTCCTTAGAATCTCTTCACTAAGAACTAGGTCACAAACATCATCAAATTTCAACTTATTACTTCCTGACGAGCTACTCACCGCCGTGACAGTAGCATTCCAACTATCTGGTAGTGAAGACTACAGTATCAGTGCTCGTATTTATTCATCAAAATCAATTTCAAGTGAACTCAAATGGGTTGTGATTGTATTGAGTTCATTGAGGTGTTGAGCTACCGACGCGCCTTCCGTCATTTGCAAATTGAATAAATGCCTCATCAAGTGAACTTTGTTAGACGCTGATGGCTTCGCATACATACTATAGGGAGCCTTCATAAGACCCACTGTGGTTGTTTCCTTTACACGATGTTAAAAACAACATTACGGGATAACGTCAATCGGATGACTCCAAGAGCTTGTCTGTGAAGAATGGTCCATTCTTCATCTTTCATACTCTTTGATTTCTTCAGTGAGAGGGGTTGATATAGTTTTTTCTGGTATAGATAATCTTCAATCTGCATCTTCCAGAACCCAAAATCTACACCTTTCCTTCGTTTGTAGCCATTGTTCCCACTCAAATCTGACCTCCGTTGGATCGCTACTGGTCTGGTGCTGATACCAGTTGTAACGCAAATACACTAATTTCTTGTCAAATCACTTCTAAATTGGCTTGAGGTAAAAATGAATTTTGGAAAAATACACAATTTCATGCAATCAGATGAAAAAAGAAAGAAAAGAAACATAAAACAAAAGTGAAATCATACGCACAATTGTTAACGGAGTTCAGCATATTATGCCTACGTCTCCGGACCTGCTGCAGATCGATTTTATCCGAAAAACACAGTGACTCTGCCGGTTTTCGATGCATACACAAAAAACCTAGCTTTTTGATTTTTTGTAGAGACTAAAGCACAAAGAAGAAAAAACGTTGACAACACTTAATGTGTAATTTATGACCATAAATTACATTGTGTTTTCAAATTCACTCCAGCTCTCTTTAATGAGTCTAACACTTCATTATCCTATCACCATCGCCACCTTCAGTGTCTTTTCATCTAGCATGAAGAAGGTAACATGTTTAGATAAAATAAACTACATACGAGTTTAATTATATTATTTGACCTGACAAACACAAATTGAATAACATTGATAAACATACTGGACGCAGATTATCGAACAACCCTTGTTCATCTACATCGTCCCATTCAAATATTATAATATAGATATTAAAAATTACAACGAAATTTTCAAACAAAACATTACAAAAAAATTTTATCATTTGGAAGAATTGATTTCAGTTTAATGATTAGTTCGATTTTTAAAAGAAAGCAATTTTCTTATTGAATATAAAATTTTAACTTTCAACCATCAAATATTTACATTACTCTTTTTGGTACAAAACATTAAATTAAATAGATAATAGATAAAGTTTTCATGTACTACAAACATTTTTTTGGAAATCAAACATAAAAAAAAACAATCCAAATATAGGTCTAATAGATATAAAGACTACGGAAATTCAAGTCTGAACACTACCTTAAACCTATTCGGAAGACACAAGAATACGAACATCATACATAAAAGATTGAAGATGTATATTGAAAAATCCAAAACTTACATTCGAAAACCCAAAATCTAAATAGAATAACCCAAATCTAAGAATTATATCACAAAAGATCTTGAACGTTCAAATGATAAGATTTGGATCCAATTCTTTTCTTATAAAAACGGCGCAATCAATAAATTATTGATGTGGAGTTGTAACCACGTTGAATCCAACGACGAAACTTACGTGTACTCTTCAAAAGTGGAAGAAACGTAGTTTGCATTTGCAGCACCATTGCAAACACCGAGATCAGCGGACAAAAAAAAAGTATTAGACCAAATGATGCGGGAATAGTTTAACCGCGTAACCACGGGATCTGACAAGAGTAGAAGAGAAGAGAAAACAAACATGTTAAAAAAAAGAGAAAAAAAAGTGTCACTGACGCCAAAGACCTATTCTTTATCACGCGCGGGCTATCTCCGGAAGAATGTGGGGTATGTGCGGATTGCATGAAGATAAGATCATACCTCGCACCATTTTTATTTCAGGTTTTTCTTTGTGGTTCACGGAGCCTTTTTTTTTAATCAGCTTCGTATTTTTCTAACGGCCACGCCATCTTCATCAAAAGCTGGAAACCAATGACCTCTACTACGAAGGACTCTCTATAATCCATCACAATTTGGGTTAAATTCTATGATTTTTTCAGGTCGATCATCTCCTGCCAATTTCATATCTCCAGTGTGGTAAAATATTCAAATACTTACGATCCCTTATGCACTAAATAAATCTTTAACTTTAATTATCAAAGTTTAAGATAATTTGATCTATTTCAATAGACAAAGTTTTATGGAACTCATCTGGTATGGTTTTTGGTTTCCGGAAAAAATACAATTTCTCTAATGTGATCAATATGTTTCTACCACTATTATCCACATTCACCATATCACTTGTTGAGAAAAACCATTGTTCACTCAAAACCGAACAAAAATATCCATTAATGAAATTTTCAAAAAAAAAATAACATGGGTTCGTAAATTAATATGTATAGTAAAATATGGATATACCTTTTGAAAAAATGATAACTACGAGTGATCTTGGGCTGGATTACCATATATTATTAATGGATATAATATTAATATTACCGATGAGGGATTTTAATATATTAGGAGGATTACCATATATTATTAATATTATTTATGGATATCGATTTTAATACATAAGAAACTTGTCCCAAGATAGTACATAACAGACTAGAAAGCTCTAAAATATCTACCAAGATAAATATTTTAGATTTACATAAAATAATAATAAGTCTCATTCATGTTTACATAATATTGTATAAATCTCCTATCAGCAAAACTATAAAATTTAATAAACATCTCGTGTACTCTTGCTTTTTAAAATCCATATCCATAAATAATATTAATAATATATGGTAATCCAGTGGGCATAACCAAAACTTAAATTTAAGGTGGTAAAATATATTTGGTAACATATAATAGTTTATCTGCCAAATCCATCTTCTCTATTTGTACGAATATAATAATAAGATATTATATCATTCATTCATTTTATCAAATATCTATTTTGCAAACTTAATTTTTCTAATGATGATTTTTTTTTAAATATTCATAAAATTAGTTCAATTTATTGAAAACAATTTTTTTATTTGAAAATTTCACTTAGATCAATTCAATGAACTTAATCGTACAATTATTTTTAGATATAAAAAAAATAAAAAATTGTATTATAATTTATACAATTATACTAATTATAAACCATAAAATAGATTATACATAGTAAAATAGTCTACCTTAATTAAGATCCAAATTCTATAACAAATCTCAAAATATAATTATAATAATTAAATTTATTTTTAAAAAGTATTTATAAGTATAAAATCTAACTAGAATCTTTTGTTTTTAATATCAAAGAGGTCTACTCTATACACGTATATTTTTATATAGTTCTTAAATTAAGATAATTAATAAAATATAACTTAGTCTATTAACTTTCTTTTAAATATCAAATAAATCAAGTATACACAAATATTTATTATATATCTCTTAAATTAAATAATTGATAAAATAACTAATATTTTATTTAATAATAATTTTAGAAAACAAATAAAAAGAATTAAAAAAATATTTAAAAAAAATTGAGCACTATTTTTTTTCACTTTTCACTTATTTATGCTATATTACTACTATTTATTAAAGTTAGTATAAATAGGGAAACAGGAAGGAATATTAATTATAAATTTGCCACAAGATATAATATTCCATAATATACACTGGCCAGGTTGGCCTGTAAGTATCTCTTGCGATCTAGGTTAGTGGCTGACTTATGAGCCTCTTCTATTTCTTTATCTGATTTGAGGAAACTGTTAGAAAGAAACAGCCTAAAAACTCATTGTACTGCCAATTTCACTAACAACTATTCGGCTAACACTCCAAGTAAAATTAAATTTCTCGACCTCTTATAGTTTATTCGCTTTTCCGTGCCTAAACTTCTTGGTTTCTATAATGATCTTGCGTTGCTACATTATTCTTGTATGGGAGTTTTATATCCAATCCTTTTACAGGAAAGTACAAAAAAAATATGGGTCTTTAGACAAACTAATGATACAAATAATGTTATGTACGAATTTGGGTACGATCCATCTTCCTATGCTTACAAGCGTGCAGTCTCTACCAATACTGATTTCTTTAGGTTTGATTGTGCTATGCTTGTTCCTAAACTGAAACACAAAATACACATTTTCTCATTCCCAACTACACCACCAACCTGTAGTTGCGACTCACCAAATGTCATATACTCTTATGTTCGAACCAAGGATATATTAATTAACTAAGTTGAACTAATATATTATTCAAAAAATTTAAAAAGACATTGGATAAAAGAGATGGTATTATATTAATTAATTAATATATCGAGCTTAATTTAATTTGATTCCAACATAATAGTTTATAGTGGAAGTCTTCCCAAAGAAAATGTATTTAGTGTTTCAGTTTACCACCAGCACGAGCTCAACCAAACCCCCAAAGAGATCAGTATTGATACTGACTACAAGCTTGTAATCCTTAGAAGATGTATCGTACCCAAATCCGTACAGAACAAATATTCGTGTCATTAGTTTGTCTAAGGACCGGTACAGGGATTACATATAAAAATCCGATACAAGAATCGTGTAGCAATATCAGAATCTAGGATTTTAGGCACCGAAAAGCGAGGAAACTATGAGAGTTCGAGAAATCCAGTTTCACGTAAAGTATTAGATAAATAGTAAAATTGGTCGAGCAGTACCACCATGAGTGTTTGAGACCCCAGTTTGAAAGCTTCTTTCTAACTTCAGTTTTGAGACCCAATTAAAAGTTTCTTTCTAACTTCAGTTTCTTCAAATCAGATGAAGGAATAAAAGAGACCCATGAGTCAACGACTTACCTAAATCGCAATAGAGACCTACTATAGGTTGGGGAAAATTTATAATTTGTTCTTGTTCTTGCTGCTTGGATCTAGACGACTGCATACTTGATGTAGAAGAGAAGATTCCTTGCTTGCTGCTTAGACATAGACGGTTGCATGCTTGATCTAGAAGAGAGGCTTATTTGGCTCTTTAAAAATCAAGAGTGAAGGAGGTAATGTTCATCAAACTTTATAGTTTTTGGACTGGAGATTTATGGAATATAAAAACAAGAAAGACATCCAAATTTATTTTAAGTAAATCTAAAGTATTTATCTGGTGCAGCTTTTAGATATTTTATCTTTTTGGTAGATATTAATTCATGAGAAGTTTGTTAATATATATCAAAATCCTTTATCTATCAAAAATATTAATAATATATATATATAGTAACCCTCCTAATATATATATATATATATATATTAAAATCCTTTATCCATCAATAACGTTTATAATATATGGTAATCCAACCCACCATCACTCGAATCATATCCAATCCAAGATCACTCAAATCAGAATCTAAAGTATTTATCTCGCTTTTAGATATTTTATGGCTTTCCTTTTTTTAGTAGATTTTAATTTATGAGAAGCTTGTTAATATATATCAAAATCCTTTATCTATAAAAAAAATTAATGATATATACAGTAACCTTCCTAATATATATCAAAACCCCTTATTCATCTATAATATTAATAAGATACAGTAACCCAACCCAAGATTACTCAAATCATAGCTGTAGGACATATATGAAAAATCAAATTGACAAATGAGATTATTTTAAGTAAATCTAAAGTATTTCGCTTTCCTTTTTTGGTAGATATTAATTTATGAGAAGTTTTTTAATATATATCAAAATCCTTTATCTATCAAAAATATTAATAAATCCCTTATTCATCTATAATATTAATAATATACCGGCTCCCAACCCAAGATTACTCAAATCATAGCTGTAGGATATATATCAGAAATCAAATTGACAAAAATACTATCCAAGAACTAATAGATCTAAAGACTATCCAAATTCAAATCCTATAAAATATGGGTAATGAAAAAGGAGTTACTGACGCAAAAGGAACTCAAATGTCCATTGCGGTTGTTAGAAAGAGATAAAAATACATAATTACGAGGAGGATGCGTAAAAGAATTTTGGTTAACAATTAATCAAATGGTCAAAATATTTGGGAATATCCTAATCGATCATATAAAAAATTTATTTTTATTCAAATGATTGCCACATTATATCATTTTTATATAGCGGAAAGGAATCAAACTATATTATATCTTAGGTAAAGTACCTCCGATTCACTGTGTTTATGAACCGTGATCGGTATTTTAGTTATTATATTTTAGTTTAGTATTATATTTTAGTTTATTCTATGATATCTAATTTAAATTACCGATTCACCGTGATCGGCACTTTATCCATTTCTCTTCATTTATTGCTTTTTAGTTTATTTTATTTATAAAGTCTGATTAAGTTATTTTATATGTTTACATGTTTAGTAAGTGAGTTTTTACGCATGGTAGCTTTTTTTTTAACATCGATTGAGTTTTGACATCTGTTATTAACGTTAAGCTAGTTTTATTTTATATAAATTCAACGATCTTTCTAACTCTTTCTTTTCACTCTTTTCTTTTTCGTTTCCTCTTCTCTATTCTTTTTACACTAATATTTTTTTTCCATTGATATTTGCCTAAACCTCTTATGAATAGAACAATTGGGATGAAAAAGATTACCTTCTATCTCAAATAGGTGAAGAACCAAAACCATTTTATTTTGGTCACATGAATAATTCGTTTAGTTTGTGGAGAAACGAGTATGTGCAACGATGGTTGTGTTTTCATGAATAAAAATATGCATGTAGTTATCTAATAGGATTTAATATTCTATACGGTTGTGTTTCATTGTCAATATCATACATAATTTATTTAAAAGCGGATGTGCCATAACAATGTTGAAGAAAGTAGAACGTAAACAAAGTAAACCCAAGACCAAATCGCCAACAAGATATTGGCTACATAAACATTTATCAAGTTGAGATCTTTGTATACAAAGTTTGTGGTTTGTAATAGTAGGTTTACAAGATGGTCATGATTTATTGCAATTAGAGCTATGTATTTTCAACTCCTCATAAATTAATCATGTTAACGTTAACATCATAAAACTTTTATCACGACAAAAATCAATATTTTTTCAATGTATTATATCGGTATACATTTATATAAATTTTATTTAATCATGTTAACTTTGAATGGAATAAAATTATAAACGTGATAAAGATGTTATTTTGTAATATATTACTATGATATATATATATATATTTTATAAATATTTTCAAATTTTTATATACTCCTGTAGCAACGTGCAGACAATTTTTCTAGTATATACTAAAGTAAAACACATGTTTACTGTGCTTATAACTCAGACAAGAGGTATATTGTGAGAGTAAAGTAACTCCCAAATGCTTGCTTTTTGTGAATTTCTCAAATGCATTAGCTTATTCAGACACTGATCCTTAAATTTTGTGTGCATCCTTCTATGAAAAAATCTGAAAACCCAACGCTGTTTTATGCAATAAAGAATGATCGAATGACTCTTTATTAGATATGTGCATGATTATGTTATCTTATGGAATTTCAAATGCCCAGCCTACCACCAAGATACAAACTGTCAATTCAACGAGGCATGATTTTGTTCATTACATACAGCATAGACATCATATGTCTCAACACAGCATTTCTTTAAGAAAGTTGCTAGCAATTCTGAACCCTTTGGCTTCCTAACAAAACCAGATTTGAATTTAGGTTTATCATACAAAATCAAATTTTAAAATATCTAGCAATAGGTTTACTTTAAATCATTGTTAGGGAAAATGCTATATTTTAAGAGATTTGTGCTTGTCTTTCCTAATTTATTTCGCCTGCAAGTTGCTGCTAAGCAAAGACTGATAATAGAACTCTAACTTCCATAGTTCACCAGAAAAGCTAACTCTATCACAAAGGAGTTTTTAACGATACCACATTATCTTTTTGTACACAATCACAGTTGAAACAAACTTAGATGACAAATCCCTCAAAAATTAATAGTTTATGTCTAAAAGCTACTGGAATTAAAAACACTCCAAACTCGATATCCAGCTAACATGTACCGAAGATGAACCAATCTAAAGGATTGAAAGGAATCAATTATTACAATGACCTTCTTAATCAATTGATCTAACAAAGCAGAGCTATTAATAAAATATAAGAGAAACCAGATGAATTAAGAGACAAAGTTCCTGACTTCCAAAAAAAACAAGTAAATCCACGCTAAAATCGATGATTACTTGCATCCACACAGATTTTATAGCTATTCAAACAAGAATGGACCATTAAAAATTTAACACAGAGACTTTACACTTTTTTATTCGTAAAAAGTGAACCATAACTAAAAAAATCCCAAAAACACTTACGATTCTGAGCCCGTGCCAGAAAGATTAGAGTACAAGTAGAACAAAATCCTCCAATTGTGAATTTTAATTATTTAGGAAGAACGAAAGCTTAAAGATATTATCAGTTTTAGCCTTATTTTGGAGTCTAACTTTATTTGTTTAACTTTTAATTTTACTGGTAGTTTTTATATTAATTATTCATATTTATTTATTTAATTTATTTAAATAATACATTTATTTGTTTTTTTTGTTTTTTTATGATACGAACCAAAGTACACAATTTTCTAATTAACTAAATTGATACTATTAAATTTTTATTTTACTTTATTTTTGTATAATTAATTTATAACATGTGATATATTTTTTTATTCAAATTTATTTATATTTTAATATTAAATATCAACTCAAAATTAGTTAAATATTAAAAATTAAATAAATACTAATTTATTACTAGAGTTAACTAAAATATTTATAATTAGTTTTAAATTAAGCTAATTTTTAATATGTAAAATAATTATTTATAGTGATCATTCATTGTTATTTTTATTTATAACTAATTTTGGATTTGAGTTGTTTTGTATTTTTACAATTCATATTGAACCAAAACTTTGATTGCAGTAGTTTACTTCTTATTTAAGTTTTAATAGTTATTGTTTTTATGGTGGTAGAATTCGAATTAAATTAGTTTTATAAATTTATCATGTGATATTAAGTTTTTTACTCGTTAATATTAAATAATTATTTTTTATGTTTTTTATATATGATGACTACATTATTTGATTGTGTGTTGACAGTATTATTTGGGTTATTGAACTGGGGTTTTGCAATCTGATTGTACATCTCTTTTTCACAATAAAAGACCAACAAAACATTTTAACGTGTGATGAGTCTAATGAGGGTCACAGACTCTGGGTCTTGGGTTTTTCCCATTGTTTGACCCGAAAGGCCTTTAAGAGAGGTCCAAACGACAACCCATTTTGTTGTTCTAAGTTAAAGAAGAGAAGGGAGTCGATAGAACTTTGTAACCCTAGCTGACTTCTCTTCTCTCTCTGATCTTCTTCTACTGCCGGTAAGATCGTCTTCACTTTGCCGGTGAAGCCCTTAACAGATGGTTGAGGCATTCTTTGACATCCCCCCGCACACGAAGGGGTGAATTAGAGAAACCGAGTTTGTCACGAAGGAAGAGGAATCGTGCGTGGGCGAGCGGTTTGGTCAGGCAATCGTCGAGTTGATCTTGCGAAGGAACATACCAGATTTAAAGATCGCCCTAAAGAACTTGATCACGAATGAAATGTACATCAAGTTCGATGTGTTTCATTCGTGCATGAAAGACAGGGTTAGAGACGAGTGAACTAGCACCGAGATTATCACACCAGATAATCGACGGTGGGGAAGACGTAAGTTTGATCTCTGAAAGAACGGAGCGCAACTAAATACATTCAGAGGACACATTGGCAAGAGCACGATATTCAGACTCCGTCGACGAATGAGGCAACCATGAAATTAAGGAGTCACCTAAATAGACACAGTAGGAGCCAACACTGCGCATGTCATCTGGAGATGAGGCCTAATCAGCATCAGAAAACCCATAGAGCTGGAGATGACCACAAGGTCTGATGTAAAGGCCAAGCCACCTGGAGCCAGATAAGTACCTCAAACCCATCTTTAGGAATTGCCAGTGAGTTGTGTGGGGATTCTGTTGATACTGACTTAACTTGTTCACCGCAAAGGTAATGTGAGTCCTTGTGTATGTGAGGTACTGAAGTGATCCTAACAAGCTTCTTTATTATGTAGGAACAATGAGAGGAGTACGAGAAGTGCTGGTGAGATGGGCACCAGCAGCCATGGGTGTAGGACAAGACTTGGACAAGGATAACCCCTGGGCAGCAAGTAAGTTATCTATGTATTGATGCTGAGTTAGGTAAATACCAGTGGGGTCACGATGAGCCTCGATACCCAGAAATAGGTGAAGTGGCCCTATACCTTTTAGAGAAAACAATGCATTTAGCTTGTGAATGAACTTATTCAGACATTCTGTTTGCGTCTCTGTGACAAGAATGTCATCAACATAGTCTAGAATGAGAACAATGATGGTCTTGGACACATAGTAAAATAAGGAACAGTCAGCCCTAAAATTTTCGAAACCCCAACTCAGTAGTGTGTCTCTAAGCCTAGAATACCAGGCCCTTGGTGCCTGCTTTAATCCATACAAGGCTTCGTGAAGTTTACACTCGTGTGTAGGATGCACAGGGTCTTGAAAACCCTCAGGTTGGGTCATGTAGACATCTTCACTGAGGTACCCATTAAGAAACACATTATTAATGTCAAGTTGATGTACCTCCCAATCTTTAGACACAGCAAGAGCCAAAACAAGTCTAACAGTAGAAGGTTTTATAATCATATTAAACGTCTCTGAAAAATCAATGCCATGGGTTTGATGAAACCCCTTGGCCACCAACCTGGCTTTGTATCTTTGAACTAACCCATCCATATTGTGTTTTAGCTTGAAGACCCATTTGCACCCAACAATATTTAGTTCAGGGGACCATGGAACCAGTGACCAAGTTTTGTTAAACATGAGAGCGTTGTACTCACTATGTATTACAGCAGCCCAGTTAGGATTAGACACAACATCTGAGTATCTTGTAGGTTCAAGAGTGGTCATAGTGGTGGTCATAGTTGTAGTAGTTTAAGTCCCAATATAAGGAGTCTATGGTTTAAGGGTGACATCGTGTGATCTAGTTTTCATAGTGTGAGTTCTATGTTTGGTAGGTAAAGACTGTGTAATTTCAGTGGATGGGAATGGTAGATATAGTAATAAAAAATCGGGTTTTTTCGGTTTCGGTTTATTCGGTTTTGGTCAGTTTCGGTTGGTTTTTCGGTTTTAATAGAGGTGCGGTTCGGTCGGTTCGGTTCGGTGCGGTTCGGTGTGGTTCGAAATGTTATTTTACCCCGAGTACCCATTTTATTTATTTTAGATGTTATCTATTATAAATTTCATGTTTATTTACATTATCAGTTTTTTGTTTTTATCACAAATGTTATATTCTTTGAATTATTATTGTTCATGTCTATTGACATTATCATTTTTTCATGTTATCTTGTTTTAGCATTACGAGTTTTATAACTTAAATTTGGAAAAGTGATGGGAAGATATTGTGGTCTGCAAGAACTTCTTGGAGAGGAGTAAGAAACAGAGCAAGAATGAGGAAATGAGATGGCAACTGGTAGTGAGAAAGATATTGAGCACTAAGAAATTTGGTGGCTCGTCACTCTTTTTGTCTGCAACTAATATTGAAGCTTAGGTAAAACTATAGACCAGCTCCAATATATAATTAATGTGTAACTTCCTGCAATTTTAATACAAAAAAATTGCTACTTTTTACTACAGAGTTCAACTATTAAATATCATCCTCTTCCTCTGCATTTGATAAGTATCACACTTATCATCTTTTTTTCCAAATGCAAATGAAAATCCAAAAGAACTATAAAGTCTTGCTACTGCTTCGAAGCTATGTAACCGATAATTTAGAAAAGTGACGGCTTTAAAAAGACTTCAACTAGATAACACGCAAAAACACCATAAGAAACAACAAAGAACAATTATCAGAAACTCGATCCAATATATTTCTCGGTGTATCAAAAACCCTAACTCAAGATCAGCAGACACGAAAGAAAAGAAAAAAAAACGTTACAGCCCCTAGGATTCGTACCCCAGACGTCTATAATAAAATATACTAAGTTGTAAGTGTACAACCACTAGGCCGAAGGGGGAGACATTGTTTATATCAAATAGGGTCTATATATTAACATATACAATATATTCTCTAAATTCGGTCGGTTCGGTTCAAATCGGTCGGTTAAACAGTACAAACTGAAAACCGACCGAATTAAATTCGGTTTAAGAAATTAAAACCGAAACCGAAATCTAGTTTTAAAAAACCGATCAAACCGACCCATTTTGGTTTGGTTTGGTCGATTGGTTCAGGTTTTTTCGGTTTTTGCTCACCCCTAACTGGTTACAAGCATACTGGACAGACTAGGAAGCCAAGAACTGTAAGAATAAATAAGAATAGAATCAGTTTGTTGACCAGTAGAAAAGCCTTGAGAAAAAGGGAACTCAGTTTCATTAAAGACCACATTCCTAGAGATATATATCCTCCTATTTGAACCTAGACAAATACACCCCTTGTGATACTAACTGTATCTAAGAAACACACAGTTAGCAGAGTGAAATTGGAACTTGTGGGACTGATATGGCCTTAGACAAGGATAGCAAGCACAACCAAATGTTTTTAGGGTAAGTTAATTAGGTGTTTTGTGAAACATGATTTCATACGGAGACTTGTTGGATATAATAGGGGTAGGTAGTGTGTTAATTAGATAGGAAGCAATGTCAAAAGAGTGAGTCCCAATATTTGTAGGGTAAGGAAGATTGAGCTAATAGTGTTAACCCACTTTCAACTAGGTGCTTATGCTTTCTCTCAGCCCTTTCATTTTGGGTTGAGGTGTATGGGCAAGATTTTCTGACTATGAACCCTTGTTCTTGGGAAAAAAAAGTAATGGTCTGAATTCCGCACCCCGATCACTTTGTACCACCTTGATTAACCTTTCAAATTGTTTTTCAACAAGTTTTTTGAAGTTTTGAAAGATGTTAAGGACCTGACTTTTGGACTTGATAGGATAAAACCAAGTGTACCTTGAGTAATCATCAAGGAAAATAACATAAAAACTATATCCTTTTGTAGATGGGATAGGAGAAGGACCCCACACATCAGTATGTATGAGGTCCAGAATCTTGCTAGCATGAGAGTTAGACACGGGAAATGGTAAACTGTGAGAGTTGCCTAACTGGAAAGCCTCATAAAAGTTCAATGTATTTTTCTTAATAATTTTCAGATTACAAGCCTTTAGCACAAAATTGAGAGTGTTTAGGGATAGATGGCCAAGCTTCATATGCCGTCCATCCTTTATGGAACTAGAGACAACAGACTGAATTTCAGAAACATTAACTTGTGGTGAACTAGAGAATGCCTTGCTTGCTTGTAACCTAGGGTAGTTCTCCAACCTATACAACCCATTCTTAGATGTCCCTCTGAGAAGAGTAGTCCCTGTTCCCTTGTCCTTCACAAAGAAAAACCCATCATGAAATTGAACAAACACATTATTATTGTTAGTAAGCTAAAAAACAGAGATTAAGTTCTTATTTATTGAGGGAACATGTAAAATATTTGAGAGGGAAATAGATGTTTTGGTTTAAGAGTATAGGTTAGTACTAACAATGTGTTTAATAGATAGTCTTTGACCACTACCAACCAGCACACCCTTATTACCTGAGTACCCAGATTTATGAGTCAGTAAACCTGAGTTGCCTGTGACATGGTGGCTGGCCCCACTGTCAGCAAACCCATTATTTGGAATTCACAACTTACCATTAATTACTAGTTCAGATTTAACATATGATTATCAGATTGTATTTAACCTTTGATTCTTAGTTTGGATTTAACACTTAATTTGTTATTCATGTTTAACCGAAAATACTCCGTTCGAATTTAACACATGATTCTCAGTTCGCATTTAACCCATGGTTAAATGTAAACTAAAAGTCATGAGTAGAATATGAACCATTAATAATGGGTTAAATATGAGTCATGAATCAAATGATAAATTTGCACTGAGAATTAAGGGTTAAATGAAAACTTAGAATCGTGTGTGAAATTTGCACTGAGAATCATACTTTGATAATCATGTGTTATACCTTTTTTTTCCTAAGAAAACCCACAACCACTACTCCACGAGTGCACAAACCAATTCCATAAGGTAAACCATATAATGTGACAGGCTCAACCAATAAATCGTTTGTAAAGGGACTCAAACTCATGACATTTGGTCACAAGCATGACTTACTCCACCAACTCGGCTACCCCTTTCAGGGTAGATATTTTATATCTGAACTAAGTATCTTGGGTTAAAATTTAATCGTAAATCATTTATTAAATCTAAACTAAGAATTAATGATTATATACGAACTAAAAAACATGTGGTAAATACAAACTGAAAAACAAAGGTTAATTGTGAAATGATAGTCACGTGTTAAATATGAACTAAAAATCAATGATTAAATGAAAATTGAGAAGCGCGTGTCAATTCCAATTTGAGAATCAATAGTAAAATGCAAATTAAAAATAACGGGTTAAATACGAATTAAGAATCAAAGGTTAAATATGAGGTAAGAATCATGCTTTAAATCCGAACTGAGCATTATGAGTTAACACAAATACCAAATTATGTGTTTATCTAAATTCATAATCAAATGCTAAATAATAAAATAAGAATCAATGGTTAAATATAAGTTGAGAATCGTGTGTGAACTCCAAACTGAGAAGTATGAGTAAAATGCGAACTGAGAATCATGTGTTATATACATATTGAGAATCATAGGTTTATCCTGACCTACTAGGAGGTTACATTAGTTTTATCTAGTAAGTGTCCGAAATATATTGGTTAAGGGGATTAAATTATTCATATGCTACACGTGACGAATATTGATGGGTCTATTTGAATTACGTTATCCTCGGCTAAAGCTTAATAAATAGGCATTTCAATATTGTAAAAACTTAACTTTTAAAAAACATACCCTTTAAAAACAAATATGTGTAAGGACTAGCGTCGAAGATGAATATATTAAGAAAGTAAACCAATAAGTGAATAAAACCTATCGCGATGAATGAGGTAAACAATATCGGGAGGTCATACTCTGCTAGTTATATTATCTTTATACGAGGGATCTTTTTGAGCCGTTAAAAAATTCACGATATTTAGATGAGGTTAAAACTAGGTGGAAGTATCTAAGAGCTTAACAGGTACAATTGGTTTCCAACTTCAACAATAAGAAATGTTATATTGTGTTTCATTTGTTTAATTTCTTGGTCACTGGCAATATAACCGGGAAACGGATGGATCAGGTGCATGAGAAAACATCAATCAAGAGAGAAAAAGTTATGTTCTAGGCTCAAATGGACTATAAAATTGAGAAGAAATAAAATTGTTGTTGTTTTAGTTTCCTAAATGGTAAGTTATCATTGTTTCAGTTTCAGAATTCTTAAGTTTTGGTTATATATATTTATAGTAAAATTTTAGTAATTTTTATAGTTATTTTTTAACTATGTTTTTGCAAAAAAAAAAATTATTTAACGATAACTTATTTAAAATTTCAGTTTTATATACAAAAACTAAGTGCAAATTGATTATTCTTTCAACAACCAGGGTACGGATCATATTTAGAGTGTACAAAAATTTACACCCGATTGTAAAAATAAAACTGTACAATAGTGGGTATATTACCAACAATGGTCCATCCAAAATAACTTGTAGAAAAAAAATATAAATTAGTGTACGAATCAATCCTAACTTATTTTATATGACATGATCAAGGCGGGAAACCGCATAAAGGTAGATACGTATAAAAAACATGGAAAGATATATGGTATACCACGCATTGGTAACGAGTTGCTATCACCAATCCGATGTCAGGTGATGTCATACAATACCTATCACCATTGTTGTATACTTTAAACCAATCTAACTTATCAAGTAGGTCATCTATAATATTTGCATCACTGAACACTCCCACCCAAAAATTGCGTTGAACATTCAATTTGTCAATCAAATCTCGTCTCACCAATTTCCATTAATCGTCGCTACCTTATATTGATATACCACCAGTCCGATAACCGCAATGTCCATTTGAAAAAAAGTCTACCATGCTAATAATATAGTCAAGTAAATATTTTGGAAAACATCATTCGTAACTAATAAGATAATTGGTTTTATTAGATTTATTTGCTCAGATAACTTTCTCTTCTTCTTTGAGAGAGCTTTAGCTTTGGGTACTAGGAATGGATTTGCTTTTGAGATAATCATGCTAGTTATTGTACCCGTACTAGACGTGTTAGTGTTATTGTCTTGACTAGTGACATATTCGAATAAAGATGAGTTTAGTTTAGTAGTTAAATATCGCATCTCTCGTATTTATAATATGTCTTACAATTGTTTTTTTCTGGATCTACTATCTTCGTCGTCCATGGTACTAATGGTAATGAATCCTATATCGACGAATTTGGATTTAACCAATGCATCCAAGTTAAATTTAATGTAATACATTTGGGTGGTAAAAAATATGAGTGTAATTGGTCGTCATACACAATGGTTGTTCCGGGTCCTACAACATATATAAAGGGAACATATATAAAATTTCGAACTTAATACATACAAGTTGTACATAAATTGCACACAAAACTGCGATAAATTTTAAAATTAAACGCAAATTTGTGTATATTGGGGAACTTTAGCACACTAATGTGCGCAATTTGTGCATAATTGACGCACAGTCGATTTGAACATAAACTATGCATCCTTTGAAATTTTACACAAATTTCCGCACAAATTGCGCGAAAATATAGCTGATGAAAATTAAAGTACGAAATGTACTTCCATGATCATCTCTAGATTATCCATTATTTGTAAAATTAATTATGTATTATTAGTCAATTGTAAAATATATTTTGAAATTAAAAAAATGATGATAATTTTATGCGCTATGAATTTATAATTTTTTAAAAATTATTTTTATTTTGTGTATAGTTGTCAAATATTGCATTATTAATCAATTGTAGAGTATTTTATGAAAATTAATATATGATTTAAAAAATAATAAATTAAAAATCAATTAAATTTATAACTTTCTTTAATTTGTATATATTAGTCAATAAATGCATTACCAATTAACAGTAAAAATATTTTACGAAAATATTTTATAGATTAATTGAATGATGATAATTTTGTGAGTTAAAAAAAGACGGAAAATTTAAAAGCCAATTAATTTTTTTAATATGTATATATAATAAAAATATATTATTAGAATGCACTATGAAATAATTTTGTAGTATATTTTAAAAATTAATTGGATGGTGGTAGTTTCATGAATTAAAAAAATAATGTGAAATTTAAAACCGATTGCATTATAATTTTTTTTAATTACTTTATATATATTATTGTTTTTTTAAATGCACTATTTTAAGATAATTTGTTTTTAAAATTAATTTCATAACGGTAGTTTCATTAGTTTATAAAATACAAAATCTAAATTAAATTGAATTTATAATTTTTTTTATTGCCAAAATTAGTAAAGTGTTGACTAATTTTTAAAAGTTAAATGAATAATTACAATTCTAAGAGTAAAAAGAAAAATAAAATATAATATAATACCAAATTTATTTTATAATTTTTATATTAAAATTTACATATATTAGTAGAAATTTATTAAAATGTATTAATTGTATAGTATTTTTTAGAAATTAACTAAAAAGAATAGTTTTTAAAAAAAGAGTTCGAAAATTGTACAAATATTTGGGGGAATATAAATTTCATAAGCACGCCTTAACTTTTAGGGCACGACTAAACCAAGACTCCATTTTTTTATAATGAGACCCCAAAATCTGATTTTTTTATTTTATTTTGTGTAATTACGAAAATACCACTAGATATAAAAACCATAATTTTTTGGACATCTCATTTTTAACTCCTCTCCTCTCTCTCTTCTCTACTTTTCTCTCTAATTTTCATAAAAACCCAAAAATCCACAAACCCATTAACTCAAAAAAACAATAAATTCAACTATAAATCCTAGGCTTTAAAGCTCAAACACATACATTTTTACTATATTTATCTTCTCTCAACTACCTATCTCTCTAATATTCAACATAAACCCATGAACCTAAAAAACAAAAAATCATCTCTAAATATATAGCTTGAGAAGAAATTTATATTTTCACATAAATTCACACCTTTTCGTGCGTCGTTTCATACATTCGTGCTTGGATTTGGCCGAAATCACGCATGTTCGTGCGTGAATTTGGTCAAATCTTTGCGCTTTCAGGCCGAATTTTGTCAAATTCTTGCGCTTTCATGCCGAATTTTGTCAATTCAAAATACAATTCCATGCCGAATTTTTCCAATTGAAGACACTTTCATGCCGAATTTAGCGTGTGTATTCTTATAATTTTTAACTATATTATTTTATTTATTATTATTTATCCGCATCATAAATTTTAGAGTTATAAATCAAACTGAATTAAAATTACATTTAATTTTTCTTTCCTTCACTTAGACCATAAAAATAGTTAAAAATAAATTCTCAATATTTTAACATATTAAAAGACATTTGTATACAAAAGTTAAAACAGGCTTCAGAAACTTAACAGACATTTCCACGCACGGCCGTGCGCGGAAATGTCTGTCCCAGAATACTCCCATGCAAATTTCAAACCTAGTTTTACGGTGCCAAATCCAGCAAAACTTATACTATTGAAGCCAACGACCTAATTAAGAATATACATATCGTTAGAGATATAAGGCCTAAGCCCGTTTGCCCATATAGTTTATCTATAAATAATAGTTGTGGACTCTATGTAATACACACTTTCTAATAATCAGAAACCCTAGCCGTTTATTGGCGACTACTTCTTCTTTTATCTATATTTGTTTCTTAACATGGTATCAGAGCTTTGGCTTAGATCTTGAAGTTTTCGTGTCTTCCGCTGTGCCGGCGGGCAGTTGTTTTAGCTGTCCGCCGGAATTTTTGTAGATCTACCAGGTTTTCGTAGAAGTAGTATTGGATTTCGGTTTGGAATTGGATTTATTTGGAAATCTTGGATCTGTTCGACAATTTTGGATTATGTATTGATATTGTTTTGGATCTGCTTTTGTGTGACTTCCATTTTTTTATCTTGTTTTTCGATTGGATTTGTGTTGGAAATTTCGATCTTCTTTTCGTCAGAATAGATATCGTTTTCGGTTTTCGGATCTGCTGTGTGCAGCTCCAATAAAACGGTCCGATCGAAAGGCAAAGGATGTCCGTTTTTACTGAATTTTCGAGAGCATGTTCGGGGCATCCAACCCTTTAATATGACTGGTCGGATTATGATTCGGTTCTACGGTTTGGGAGAAATCACAACTGGAACAGTGCAGCAGTCTTGTTGGTAAAACCGTGAATTCAAATTGATTTTGATTTTGATTTTGGAAGTTTAAAATTGGCAATTAGAAATTGGAAATTGAATTTAGTTTGGTTTTTGGATATTAGTTTGGTATTTGGATTTGGGATTGGATTTGTTTGGGTATTTGGCATTGAGATTTTGTCTGGATTTCGTTTTGGTGTTTAGATGTCGTTCTTCGTTTATAGATTTCGTTTAACTTCGTTTGAAGTTGTTTGGATTCGTTTTGGCTTCGTGTGGATTCGTTTGGCTTGGTTTGGCTTGCTTTGCATTCGTTTGGATTTGTTTAGCTTTGTTTTGGATTTGCTTAGCTTTTTTTTTGGATTTGTTTGGATTCGTTTGGATTAGTTTGGCTTCGTTTGGATTCGTTTTGACTTCGTTTGGACTTTGTTGGCTTTGTTTTGGATTCGTTTGGATTTGTTTGGCTTTGTTCTGGCTTCGTTTGGCTTGGTTCGGCTTCTTTTAGATTCGTTTGGTATTTGGATTTCGTTTGGATTAGTTTTGAGTTTTGGAGTTTGGGGATTGGAGCTTGACGATTGGAGTTAGAAGATTGGAGCTTGAATATTAGAGTTTGATTTTTGGGTTTTGACGTTTTGATTTTGGTTTTGATGTTTTGTTTTGATTCGTTGATATTTCAATTTTTTTTTTTTTATTTTGTGTAACAAACTCACAATGCAAGAATAAGCATTGGGAGTTTGAGAGAGGGTGTTAGAGATATAAGGCCTAAGCCCGTTAGCCCATATAGTTTATCTATAAATAATAGTTGTGGACTCTATGTAATACACACTTTCTAATAATCAGAAACCCTAGCCGCTTATTGCCGACTACTTCTTTTATCTATATTTGTTTCTTAATACATATAATCAAACAACCAAACAACAACTACAAATAGAGAAAAATTCGATTTTTATATCCGAAAAATAAACTCTAAATATCACTACAAATATAGATCCAAATTAAAAAAATAGCACAATGGTGTAGAGAATTCATACTTTAACAAGTCTATGCTGTTGGATTTTAAATATCTAGCATTTTCAAATATTGGTTCAGAGAGAGTTAGGGTTTTCGAAGAAAGAAAATTTTAGAATTTGGGAATTTTTGTATTTATATCGATGACATTTTTGTTAATAAGAGGGGTCTCGTTATAGCCAAGTCGGATCTCACTATAACCGCGTCTCGTTATAGAAAAAACGGGTCTTGAATTAGCCTAGCCCTAACTTTTATTTCACCCATCGGTTTTCGCCTTTCCCTCCTCTTTCTTTTTTCTTCCGCCTTTTATGTTTTACTTTTCCATGTTTGGTCAAAATCAATCTTTTGAAGAAATGAAGGAAATTATTCAGCAATATCCTAAATTATCGTCAGATCGATGCCCCAAAAAAATATATTAAAAAAATCAAATTTTAAGAACAAGAAATTGGACATAGCCCACTCACCAGTAAGGGAAGCACAGAACCTCCAACACCATAAAAGAAGCAATACTCTTTTATCTTCCCAGATATATGATATATATATTTCAAATCACTAGATGAAAGCTTCAAGTTTGTGGAAGCAAAGAACATCAGTTTGAAGTCGTACAACGAAGCAGTCAACCCACAAAGGGCAAAACAAGATTGCAAGCAAGGACCAGTAAGACTCTCTAACAGATATGGCTTTAAAGATATTTCATTCTCCAAGAAAGATAAGTATTTCCTTACTTGTAACTTTACATTCACACTGATAGGAAAATTTATATTATGAATGGTGTGGATTATTTTCCACTGAGGGTAATTTGGTCAGGTGTTTGGTGGTGTTTCAAAGGTATTTAATGTTTGGGTGCTTTGTAGTGAGAGATTTAAGCTGCCTGGTTTGGTATTTATACCCTTAATTATGGGTCACATGGGCTTTCGAGTCAAAATTATGAAAACGGGTCGAATTCAAAAACCCATTAGTTTATTAAGTAGATTAGCAATTAGCTTAGTCAAAATGTGATTATCTTTTAGTACTTTTGTTCAGTTTGGATGGTTCAGTGGGTGGCTTTTGTCCGAATTTCCCCTGTCCAGTTTCTACAGTGAGTGGTGAAGATTTCCGGACTCATCAGTAGCCCCGTTTTTAGGTTTTGTTCGAAGGCCTTTGGCAAGACCTAAAAAACCTTTCTTTAAGCACTAATAACGTTCTTCGGACTGTTTAAGTGCTCTACTCAGGATTTATCCGGACTGAAAACTTCTCAGAAGTTGAAAAGTTCTACTAAGGATCGTGGGACATGTGTCATCTTATGATTTTCCTCACCGACCATTTTTCTCCTAGAACGGCGCTCCCACTAATCCCAAAAAGTAACCTCCTCATTTAATGTCCATGATGTCAGCGCCGCCTTCAATCATTACTTCTGTCTTTTCGTATTCTCCTAGGTTTTTGGCATCTCCTTTTGTATCATTAGTATAAATTACCTCATTTTCCCTATTTTACCATCTTCATTACTCTCTCATTCCTTTATTTCAAAACTTTCACCTCTTTTCTCAAAATCTTTTTGGTGTGTGTTTATGTTCACAACAAGAAACACACTGGTAAAAAACTGATGTCTTAATCTTTTGGATTTAGAAAAAACACAAAGAGTTGAGCGAGAAAAGCGCATTGTTGCAGGTCTTCCAGTTTCTCCAATCGACAAGTCTGAAACACCATCTTCAGAGCCCGATCGAGGTTCGTCTTCTGCTCGAAGCTCTAAACCCAGGAGGTTATTTCAACCAAGTCTTTCACCCATCGTATCAGGCTCCTCGGTTCAGGAGTCACAGCCTACTGTCAAACGGGAAAAGTTGTTACAAGAACAAGGAGACCCTCTCCATTCATAGCTATGGTATGAGATGATGAAATATCCCAAGAGAAACTGACACTTCGCCGAAAAGGCCTAGCTGTTGTTTCACAGTCTAAGTCTCCGAAATCAGGGCCTCCTAAGTCTAGGGCCAAAGACAAAGCTACAGGGTCAGAGGCATTTATCAAAGTCCCTAAGGATAAATCATCTAGGCCGGATGCCACTAGAGCAAGCCTTCGAAATGAACCCTCCGGATGCGAGCCCCAATCGGACACTAGATCATTAAGAGAAAGTGATGCTCAACCATCAAGACATATTACTGAGTCAGCCACCAGCATTCCCCCACCAACAAAAACTGACAAACCTTCCATGGTGATGGAAGAGGCGATGGAAGACAGTATAGAAGAGGCCCCATATGAGACCGACGTCTCCGGTCAAATAGGGGAAGTTGCCACTGACAAAAAAGGCAAGAGTAAAGAGAAGGTGTTTTTGAAGCATCTGGACCTGTCGGAGTCCCTCGAAGGCAAAGTGGGACCCTGCTTCCACAAGGTGAGCGCAAAGTATCTGCTGGCCATGCATACATTAACTATGTCTACACTCACACAACTGAGTTAGGCTGGATCTGGACAAAGTGGGGGATCCCTGAAAATGTCAAGGTGAGGATACCGGTCACTCCGGAGAGACCAATGAACTGCAAGCTGAGCGAGCTAGTTATCTACATAGAGCTGTTCAATTGGAGGCCCAGATTTCCCTTGGACCCAGAGATCGTCAGATATTTTCATTTGATAAAGCTCTGTCCAAGACAACTGAGTCCCAATGCTTGGTTCACTCTCATGGCCTGCATCTTGGCCTCTAGGCTCTCTGGAATACCGCTTCTGATGGAGAAATTTGCTGTTGTGGCCAGCCTTTGCAAGAATCACATCATCCCCTTCTATCATTACAACATGGGTGACAATTTTAAGGTGGTGGATGATCTCCTCGAATCAGAGAAGAATTGGAAGACCCAATTCTTGTTCATTAGTGGAGCTTGGGAAAATGGGAAAAAGATTAAAGCTGGTGTCAACCCAAGCATGCTCACCAGCAGATGGAAAAGCACAGGTAAATATTTCATCATGTTTGTTTTTCTTTCCTTATAAAAAGTCTATTTATTTAATTTCTCTTCTTTTTCTTTGGGTAGTGCTGCCGAAGAAGTTCTTCGACTACTTGGAGGCGGGGCAGACAACTTGTGCCAAGCTGAATGCCTGGACTGTTGACAAATGGGGAAATCGCTTCCACAATTGTTTTACTGCCGACAATTTGGTGAGGTCCCACCTCTAGAACACAACCGGCCGGAGAGACAAGACTTGGAAAGAATTGATCACACTACCTCATTTGGGTGTCATCCTCCAGAAGACAGAGGGTAAAGATGGTAAGTTGGCCTTGCCTGGCAGAGCTAAAGTCCCAAGTAAGATGAAGGGCAAGAAAGGCAAGAAGAAGCAAGATGCAACTGAAGTTGCTCAAGGTGGTGCTGAGGAGATTGTTCCAGCAAATCAAGAAGGGCAGGATCAAGGGGGGATCGATGCTGCTCTACTTCAAGTGGTTGAAAATGAGAGTACCAAAGAAGCAAGTGGACTTTCAAGCCCCTCAAAGACTCCCAAGAAGGATAAAAAACGGGGAGCAGATGGTGGAGATAGGGAAGCCAAGAAGAAGAAAGTCTCCAAGGGGGATGAAGTAGCTCTCCGGCCTCTGGAGTCACTTCCTCCGGTAGACCCAACAGACCCCACACAGGCAGAGAAAATCCCAAGTGACCTCCATACCAGAGAGGGTGTCGGAGCGGATATCAACATAGATGGAGTAGATATCAGTGGCCTTCAAGGGATTGGCCTTTACTTTAGAGACCTAGAGAAATACGACTTTGCTGGCCCTTACCTCCCTTTAAGCTCCTCGAATATGGTCACTTTCAATGGTAAGTCTTTTTCTGTTTCAGGGGAGAATGACATGGTGACCCACTCCTTGTTGACCAATATTCAACCAGTGCTCAACCTGGAGAGACAAGTGCGAAGTCAATCCACCCTCATCAACACACTCAACACAGACAAATAGAGCTTATCCAACAATCTCCTTAATGCCAACCATAATGTTGATGCACTAAGAAGAAAGATCGAGGAGTTGAAGAAGGGGAAAGAGGATGTGGCTACCAAGCCGGCCACTTTAGAGAGGGTTAACAAAGAGGTTCAAACTAAATGTTCTAGCTTGGAGAAATATCTCTCCACTTCGAAGGAGGAGGTGAAAGCCAGGGACAATTTCATCCAAACCCTGACCAATGACAAAACTTCACTCGAAGATGCTGTGTCTAGAGCCACCAAGGAGAACGAAGATTTGAAAAAGAATCAGGAGAAGACAATCCGGACCGGGATTGATGAATACACCAACAAAGTAATCGAGTCCGAAGAAGAGAGGTATGCCGAAGTCAAATACGATATGGTCTTGCTTTTTCATCAAAAATTTATAAAGAGGACACTCAGAGATTTATAGCGTTATGTGGAATATGAAGACCTCCCTCACCATACTATGGCTGATGGTGATAATCACAACTATTCCAGTGGTTATGATGATACAAGTGACGAAGATGAAGGGACCGGAGAGAGCCCTAGTGAGGAACCCAAAGACCCCAAGAAAAAACCAGATGAGGCTGGAACATCTAACGGAGCCCAGCTTTAAAGTTTTAACTATCTTTTATTTTTATTTAATTCTTGTGTTAGACTAAAGTCCTTGGATGGCCAAGGCATTTGTGTAACCTTTTTCGGCCCTTGTCCGGATGAAACTTTCCTTTTAAAACTTCAAAGTCCTTGGATGGCGAAGGCATTTTACATGTTTTAATATCATTCCCTGGTGTTTAACCGGGCAGTTTTACCTTACACAATTCTTGCATTGTTTTATGTTTGCTCAATTTTGATGGCTAATGTTTAAGTAGCCCATAGTCATTTTACAAGTGTTTTAAGATGAGAGTGTTTAAATTCTCAAATGAAAAATGTTTAAATGGTCATCATTCCACCAGACCAATTCGGTCTGTAAGTGATACTTAGAACGGAAAGTTTTAAAGAAACTATCAATCAAACCACTCCGCATTTTTTAAGAAGGCATCAAATTTCATTAAAAAGCCTCGAAACCTCATTAAAACTTCCCTACGCCACAAGGGTAGGAAAGAGTATGCCCCCTAATATTTACATGGACTTTAAATAAGTAAATATTTACATAACTTTCATTCTAGATACAACTGGAGGTGTTCAATGTTCCAAGGGTGATTCAAGATCCTTCCATTTTTATCTTGAAGCCTGTATGTCCTAGGCTTAAGCTTTTCCATGACCACATAGGGTCCTTCCCAATTCGGAGCTAGCTTGCTGAACTGGTTCTCCTTAGTATGTAGGAAGACTATCTCAACACTTTAACTCTCTTTTCTTCTATCAAGTCAAGTTGACTTCTGATTGCCACTTCATTAGCCTATTCGGAAAAATTATGGATTCTAAACGAAGAAAGAGTTTCCTCTATAGGAGCTATTGCATTCATACCATATACTAAGGAAAATAGGGATTCCTGTGTAGCAGCCCCAGGAGTATTTTGGTAGGCCCATATTACTTCTTGTAGATAGCTTGGCCACTTTCCAGCAGTCCCTTCTAGATTTTTTTTAAGACCTGATAGGATGGTCCTGTTTGCTACTTCAACCTGACCATTCTCCTGTGGGTGGAAAGGATAAGAGGAGCAATGTTGAATTCCTCTAGAGGCACAAAACCTCTTCATATCTTTGTTATCGAATTATGGCCGATTGTCTTTGGTTATCTTTTGTGGAACCCTAAATCTGCAGCAAATATTAGATAAGCTAAATTTTATAACATCTTTTGAAGTAGTTCCTGCCAGTGGGGCCGCTTCTATCCACTTCGAGAAATAACCAATGGCAACAATGATAGTTTTGCACCCTCCGGACGCCATAGGTAGAGGTCCCACCAGATCTAGCCCCCAACAAGCAAAAGGTATTGGCTCAGAATTTGACTCCAAAGGGACAACTGGGATATGAATTTCATTACCATGTCTTTGGCATGGATTACACTTCTTCACTAACTCCTTGGCATCTTTCATTATGGAGGGCCAGTAATATCCGGCCAACAATTTTCTTCGAGTTAAAGCTCTGTAACCACAGTGTGCTGATCCCTCACCATCATGCAGTTTAGACAGCACTATTTGGGACTCTTAAATCCCCAAACATCGCAAGACAGGTCTACTAAAAGACTTCTTGTAAAGAACGTCTCTTAGGATTACAAATCCACGATCCTTATACTTCACTTTTCTTGCTACCCCTTTTTTCCGGAGGTAAGATACCATCTGAAATGTATTGAAAAAGAGGATATTATAGTCTTGGGGTTAACTCACTTGTATATTTAAAATCTCCTTCTTCTTCTTCTTGCTTTGATTGAGTTGAATGGATGGGCACTCTTGTACGTGAATCCATGGGTAGGACTCAGAATATGCTATAGTTACCAAGGAGTCTTCTAACGTATTTTCTGTTCGGGATATATGCTCATAGGTGATTTCTTTGAAGTTAAGTGCCACTTCTTTAAGAATGGATAAATATTTAACCAGCTGCTCCTTTTTTGCCTCAGATTGACCTTATGCATGATGGATAAGAAGCTGAGAATTACTCATTAATCTGATCTTTTTGGCTCCACAAATGAAGGCTAACTTTAAACCAGCTATAGTAGCTTCAGATTTGTACTCATTATTACAAGCCTTGAAATAAAAACATATAACTTGGTACATTTTGTCATCATACGGAGAGGTTAAACATATCCCAACACTACAACCCATACTTTCTTAGTCTTTTCACCTGATGCTTGCTTTGTGTCTCTATCCGAATAGAATTCAACTAGGAAATCAGCAACAGACTGAGCCTTGATTATAGTTCGAGGGGGAAAATCAATATCATAGTCTCCCAACTCCACTGACCATTTGGTTTCTACTTGATACGTCTGCCTTCTAAAGAACGTTTTTCAAGGGAAAAGACGTCCGGACAATGATAGAATGAGACTGAAAGTAAGGTCTCATTTTCCTAGCAGCAATTACTAAATCCAATGCTAATTTTTCAAGCTTTAAATACCTTTTCTCTCCATCTATCAAGCTTTTGCTAATGTAGTACACCGGACGAGGATAATTATCTACCCCCTTATTAACACTGCACTTATGGCACAATCAGAGACTACTAAATATATGTACAGTGTCTTTCCATCAATAGGTTTAAACAAGGTTTTGGGGGAGGATAAGTGTTTTTTAATTTCATCGAAAGCCTGGTCGCACTGTGGAGACCAGTTAAATTCTTTTGCACCTTTTAAAGTTTGAAAAAATGGGGCACACCTATCCGAAGACCTTGAGATAAAACGGTTTAGAGTAGCTAACCTCCCTGTCAATCTTTGTATTTCTTTATTATTCCTAGGAGGCTTCATTTATAATAAAGCACTAAGCTGGTCTGGATCAGGCTGTATCCCTTTCTCACTTATCACATACCCTAAAAACTTCTCAGACTGCACTCCGAAAACACACTTTTCTGGATTCAACTTTAAATTTACTTTTACCAAGTTGGCAAAAGTTTCTAGCAGATCTGCCAAGTGTAGTTCTTCTTCCACACTCTTTACCATCATGTCATCAATGTAGACTTCCATGTTTCTTCCAATTTGACTAGCGAAAGCTTTGTTCACCAACCTGTGATAAGTAGCCCCATCATTCTTTAACCGAAAAGGCATCACCTTATAACAATGAAGGCCCCTATAAGTAACAAAACTACTGTGTTCTTGATCCTTTGGATCTACTTGAATCTGATTATACCCGGAGAAGGTATTCATAAAAGACAATAAATTGTTCCCATATGTGGATTCCACTAACTGATCGATCCGAGGAACCGGATATAGGTCTTTTGGGCAAGCCCTATTAAGGTCTGTAAAGTCGATGCACATTCGCCACTTCCCATTTTTCTTTTTTACTAATACCGGATTGGTTGTCCATAAAGGGTACTGGGATTCCTTTATGTTCCCCATCTTAGTAACCCGGTCAACCTCTTGAACTATGATATCAGCTTTCTCCTTAGAAAAAACTCTTCTCTTTTGTACGATAGGTGCTGTATCACTTCGGATGGATAGTTGGTGTGATATAACATCTGCTGGCACTCCGGTTAGATCAGCATTGCACCAAACAAAAACATGCTGATGGTCTGTTAAAAAATATAGGATTTTACTTTTCAGTTCTGATGCCATCTTAGATCCGATCTTGACGTTTCTTCCTTCAGCTAGAGAGTGAGTTTCAACCTCTTTAATTGGTATTAAAACACTAGGGTTCTCTCTATGGTCATCAATTTCACCCTCTCCCACAGAGGGTCCCTCCAACCGCTAATCCTCACTGATCCGAACTGCCCTCAAAGTTCGAGGGGCCATTTTTGTTTCATAACACTCCCTTGATATCTTCTGACTACTCCGGACAACTCCCACCTGTCCTTGCACAACGTATTTCAAACATTGGTGAACTGTTGAAGCCACATCATGCATTATGGAGAGCCAAGACCTTCCCAAAATGGCATTGTAGCATATGGGATAATCCACCACAACAAAAAATACTCTGACCATCTTTTTAAAAGGGCCCTTTCCCAACAAAACCTCCTCCTCAAACTCCCCGATCACGTCCGCTGAGCTTCCAGTGAAACCCACAATTGACCTGTTCGAACGTTGAATCACTACTGGATTCTTCATTTGTTTATAGGAAGTCAAAAAGAGGATATTGGCTAAAGTACCGGTGTCCACCAAAATTCGTCTAATGCCATTTCCTCTAATGGATGCTCCTATTACCACAACATCTTTATGGGGACCAGCTATGTCCCTCAAACCATCTTCATCAAAACAATGAAGGGAAAAGGAATTTGCGATTCATAGGAAGTCGTGCCTTCTTCCAGTTGAGTAGCCAGGGTATGAACATGCCTCTTCCTCGAAGAAGTAGTTGGTGCAGTTATGGTGTCCCCTCCAAATATGGTACGCGACTCAAAAAAGCTGATGAGCTCGGACACCGTCTTGCTGGATTCTGTGATAACACCCACCTTATTTCGGGTTGGATCAGGATCCAAATACTCTGACTCCACATCGAATCTTTCAATTATCATCATAGCCCCATCCGGAGTTGATGTTCCTGCGTTGTTTGTTGGGCCACTCCGATGAGAATTATCAGGCTTATTCCCACTAGCATAAGTACCCAATTTTCCTCTTTTTATCAAATTTTGCACCTCTTGCTTCAAAGCGATGCAATCTTCTGTATTATAACCAATATCATGATGATATTGACAGAAACAATTATTTCGACTTTCCCTAGGAAATTGAAGCACAACTGGCTTCCTGATATGTACTTCGTCTTTTGTTTTGTCATAGATGGTTGCCACATTCTCTTTTAACTCGGCAAACCACTCTAGTTGAACCCAAGGCCCTCGTTTATTCCTGGATTGGTGGCTCTGAGCTGGTGCTGGGTGAGATTGAGCCTTGGCCTTGTTGGGACCCTGTCCGGCCTCCTTAGGCTTCTTCCCGGACTGATTCTGATTCTGGTTTGGTGCAGCTGGGGCCGATCTCACATGCCTATGCACCCTCGTTTTCTTTGTTTCATCCATATTTATTTGTTTTCCCACTTGATTCAGTAAACCGCCCCATGCCATGGATTTCTTTATGGTCACTGAATCGGCCAAATTACCAGGGTTCAGACATTGCCTTAGAGAAGCTATTGCTACTTGTTCAAAGCAATCAGTTAATCCATTTTTAGTGTTTACAAAGCGAATTATATATTCTTTCAAGGATTCATTTGGTTCTTGGGCACAATGGATAATATTGTCTCCATTGCCCTTCACCTTTTTACTTCCAACAAACTTCCTCCGGAAGGCCACTCAAAAAGTATCAAAATTTATTATGCAACCCTATGGCAGGCTATTATACCACTTCAGAGCACTCCCCGTAAAAGACTGGGGGAACGCTCTACAAAGAAACTTATCATCATCATCAAAATTCATCATAAATTGTTTTATCTGCTCTGAATGATTATCTGGATCTTTACTCCCATCGTATTTTTCCATCTTTGTACTGTCAAACATCTTAGGAAGGTTTCCAGACAGTATCTTGGAGGACAATGGAGATTGTCTCCAATTCCGGCCACGACTAAAAACAGTATCTTCATTGGGAGTTGCAAAGATACCTGGTTCATCATAAAAAGCGAAAGGCTCCATTAATAGTCGGTCTACATGCCTCCAACCATGGCTCTAACCATGAGATGACCCTTTTCCCAGATGCCTTTTCATCATTCCATGTATGTCCCTCTTTCTTGAATACTTTTTAACCAACTTTTGCTTCTTTTTAGAACGGACTTCATCACTGTTGGATGAGAGGGACTCCTCAACTCCATCTTCGTTCGAGGAGCTACTAGAAGATTCTGAATCTGAATCTGAGCTCTCTACCGGTTTAGACCGGTGAGACTTCTTTGAGCTAGCATGAGTCTTTTTAGTACTTATATGGGTCTTTGCTGATGGGTCATGCTCCCTTGGATTGTCAGTGTGCTGAACGGCTGACACTTTTGATTTTTCTTTTAAGCCCATCTTTACCCTTTTAGCAGGCCCCAAGGCTTCTATCTCATCTTTCAATCTATCTCCCTCTTCAATCGTATATTCATCATTTTCTCCCACCACTTCTTCCAAAGTTGGTGGCACTGCCTGCTCGTCCGGATTCATCAAAACTGGTTTTTCTTGATGGTTTCGAATGCTAGATTAGGGCACCTTCTTCTCCCACTGTAGTCGCCAATTTGGTGTGGATTATTTTCGACTGAGGGTAATTTGGTCAGGTGTTTTGTGGTGTTTCAAATGTATTTAATGTTTGGGTGTTTTGTAGTGAGAGATTTAAGCTGCCTTGTTGTATTAAATGTTCATTACCCTCATAAATGAAAGTGGTTGGGTATTTATACCCTTAATTATGGGCCACATGGGCTTTCGTCAAAATTATGAAAACGGGTCGAATTCAAAAACCCATTAGTTTATTAAGTAGATTAGCAATTAGCTTAGTCAAAAGGTGATTATCTTTTAGTATTTTTGTTTAGTTCGGATGGTTTAGTGGGTGGCTTTTGTCCGAATTTCCCCTGTCCGGTTTCTACAATGAGTGGTGAAGATTTCCAGACTCATCAGAAAAATGTTAAAACTCCTCGAGGCTCTAGAATTGGGAGCCTAATTTCAATTCTAAAATTCAGTCTCCAGTATCCCTAGTATGGGTTACTTTCCCTAAGATCCCCGAATTCCATTACAATAATCAAATAATTAGTACTATAGCAAATACTATAGGAAAAACCTTAGACATTTGGATCCCTAATTATAACAAACCTTGGTATAAGTACTGCCATGCTTGGATAAAGCTTGATGTATCCAAGCCTGTAAATAATAAAGTTTGGTTAGACTTTGAAGGCCAAGATGGTTTTTGGAGTGACATAGTATATGGCGCAACTCCATTATACTGTATTGAATGCAACCACCTTGGTCACGATATTTGAAAATGCAAAAAGTTAATAAATCCAATGAAAACATAAATAATAACAAAAAATTGATTCAGGAATCTCATAAAGTTAAGGAAACTTATATACCTAAGTTAAAGTCCAAAATTATTAAAACATCAATTGAAAATAGGACTAAAAGTTTTGGAAATCATAAATATTAATATTCAAAAGATATCGGAATCAATATGGAGGCGACGAACTCTCAAATAAAAGATAAAGAAAACTATAAAAAATTAAATCCACCTAATAACTACTTTCACTCTATTTAAAGTATGAAACCTAAGATAATATAAGCCTCTTATGAAATAGAACTAGGGTTTAAATTTGATGGTATGATTGATCTGATCTACAATCATGAGAAGCTCCTCCGCCTTAAAGTCTAGCTAATAAATGACACCTGATGAGTTCGAATTATGCATGCTCCCCGGACAAGGACAGATCGGTCCAAGGCCTCCGGACCGGACAAATCACTTCGAACCGGACAGATCACTTCAAACACTCAGACCATAGGACTGTTCGAACTATGACAAAAGTACTAAAAAACCTAAACACTACTTGACTAAGCTACTTGCTATCCTACTTAGAGCTCATGGGTCTTTGAACATGACCTGGGTCTGTTTAACATGACCCGAAAGCCCATAAGGGCCCAAACATGAGGGTATAAATACCCAACCACTTGCATTAAGTGTGGGTAAGGAGAATTAACTGCTACCAGCCAGCTTAATTATCTCTCTACTCTCTACACTAAATATATAACACCCACATACTACTATTAAACACCAACCAAATTACAAGCCTACCCTCAGGCGATAATTATCATCACCAATTTGGCGACCACAGTGGGAGGAGAAGGTGCCTGAATCAAGCATTCAAAACCAGCTAAGAAAGTCTGTCCGAATGAATCCGGACAATCCAGAAGTACCACCAGCTCTCCTTGAAGTGGTGGGAGAGAACGATGAGTACACTATCGAAGAGCGTGATAGGCTAAAGGGTGAAATAGAATCTCTGAGGGCAGAAAAGGCTAAGATGGGCATGAAAGAAAAGTCCAAAGCATCAGTTGCTCATCACACCTGGTGTGGATAAAAGTAGCCTGAGGGTAGGCTGGTAATTTCAAGTGGAGTTTTAAGGCGGTGTGAGGGAATTTCACGGTGGTGTGATGGTGTTTAAAGGTGTTTCAAAGCGTTTTTAATGTGGAGAGAGAATTGAGCAGCTTGGCAGCAGTTAATTTTTCTTACCCATAGTTAATGCTGGTGGTTGGGTATTTATAGTATGTAATTTGGGCCCTTATGGGCTTTCGGGTCAAGTTTAATGGACCTGGGTCATGTTTAAAGACCCATGAGTTTTAAGTAGATGGGCAGGTAGCTTAGTCAGATAGTGTTTAGGTTTTTTAGTACTTTGGTCATAGTTCGAACTGCTTTGGGCTGGCAGTGTTCGAAGTCACCTGCCCGGTTCAAACGTCCTGTCCGAATTAAGCTCTTGGATCCTGTCCGGTTTACGGAGAGATTTACTTTGGGCTGCCCTTCCGGGGAGTGCTTCGAATTCGGACTCATCAGGAGCTCCTTTTTTAGGTATTTGAACAAGTATCCTTGTCAAAGAACTGAAAAACAGTCCGATTCAGGAAGTGATTTATCAATTCGGAGAGAGTTGAGGACAGAACCGGACAGACCAAACGTTACGAATTCCAAACGGTTCTTGTCAGAGTTAGTGGGACACGTGTCATTCTCTGGTTGGTCACTTTAGCCGTTTTTCTCCTTGAAAGTTGCACCACTTTCTCGAACAAGTTACCTCTTTTAAATGCCATAAATGACATCAACGCCGTCTTTTAATCATTGCCCAACTTTTCGGATTCTCCTAGGAATCAACCCCTTTTTTCACATTTACTATAAATTCTATTCACTTTTCACAGCTTCATTATCTCTTTCACTCTGCCATTTTACCCAAAGCTTTATCTCTCTAAAACTTCGAAATTTTCTTAGATGTTTATGTTCACAGCAAGAACAGCACTGATCAAGGGCGGTTGGCTTAACCTCTCAGAATTGGAGAAAGCTCAAAGAGTTGAAAAAGAAAAAAGACTTGCAGCAGGGCTTCCAGCGTCGCCTGTCGAGAAACCAGCCCCTTCAATCGAAGAGTCTGACAGAGGTTCATCTTCTTCTAAAGGTACAAAACCTAGAAAACTCTTTCAATCAACACTCTCTCCCATAGTATCTGGCTCTTCAGTTCAAGAGTCGATTCCTATTGTCGAACCGGGGGTCACTGTCACCAGTGTTAGGAAGAAGTCCTCTTTCATTGCTATGGGATCTGATTCTGACCACTCCCCAGACAAATTAATCATGAAAAGGCCGAGTAGGTTGGTTAAAGGGCTTCCTTCTAAAAGCACACCCTCAAAATCGGGGGCAAAAAATAGTGAATCAGGGTCCGGGGCAACTATTAGGACTCTCCGGGAAAGGCCGGCCGGTCCGGGGGCTAGCAGTCCTCTACCTCCCAAAGAAACTTCAACCTCAGAAACTCAAACTGAGGTGGTAAGTCGAAAACATTCAGAGAGCCAACAGTCCGGTGGATTAGCTGTGCCAAGCTTCATCCCTCCCCGGGCTGTTTCTACAGAAGCTCCCCCAACAATAATGGAGGAGAGGATGGAGGACTCCACTGAGGAGGTTAGATTTGAGTCCGAGTCCTCCGGACAGGCTGGAACTGCTATCTTTGTTGCCAAGAAGGGCAAAGAAGACTTGTATCTGAGGCGTCCGGACTTGCCGGAGAGCCTCGAAGGGAGAGTAGGGCCCTGCTTTCACAAGGTGGAGTTCAAATATCTTTTATCTCTGTTAAAGACCAAGTATGCGTTTATCCATACTAAAGATCTGGGACGACTGCGTACTAAGTGGGGGATCCCTGAGAATGTAAAGATTCGAATTCCCATCGATCCAGAGACCCCGATGGACTGCAAAAGAAATGAGATAGTCTTCTTTACGGAGCTATTCAATTGGGGACTTAGGTTCCCATTGGACCCAGAGATAGTGCGCTATTTTCATTTGGTCAAGCTATGTCCAACACAGCTAAGCCCCAACGGTTGGTACACCTTGATGTCATGTATTATGGCGTCTAGGCTATCTGGAATTCCTCTTCCTACGGAAGAGTTTGCAGCTGTGGCCAACTTGTGCAAACACCATCAGTTCCCCTTCTACCATTTCAACATGGGGAACGATCTTAAAGCTGTCGATGATCTCCTGGAGTCGGAGAGCAAATGGAGGAGCCAGTTCTTGTTTGTCAGTGGCTCATGGGAAAATGGCAAGAAAATCAAAACCGGGGAGAATCCTAGCCTTCTTCAAAGTAGATGGAGAAGCGATCGTAAGTTTTTATTCTAAGTTTCTGTTCGAATCTTTCTTTCCTTTAAGTTTATACTAATCGGTTTTTCTTTTGTTTTATCAGAGCTGCCAAAGGAGTTCGGGGACTATCTGAAGGCCGGACAGGTCACCTGTGGCAAACTCAACGCTTGGGCCGCAGAGAACTGGGAGAACCGGTTTCATAAAGCCTTCACTCCTGGGAACCTAGCAAGGTCTCACCTGTGGAACACCACAGGTCGAAGAGACTTAACCTGGGAGGAGTTCTCCACCCCACCTGATGAAGATGTCGTGCTGAGAAGGTCTCATGAACTGGATGGGACCCTCTTCCTTCCTGCCCGGGCCAAAACCCCAAGTAAAATGAAGGGCAAGAAGAAGAAAGGCAGGAAAGCGGTAGAGGATTCTAAGAAAGAGGCCCCAGTGGATTCAGAGGTGCCAGCCCAGGCTCAAGTTGATGCAAACCTTCTACAAGTGGTAGAACAGGAGAGCGAGAAACAAGGAGTGAATCCCCCAAAACCTTCAAGGGCTTCCAAACGGGCTCGTAAGCAAGCAAGTGACAGTGCTGACACGGAAGTCAAAAAGAAAAAGACTTCCCAAGGAGAAGAGCTTGCTCTCCGGGATCCGGAGCCCACTTTCCCAACCGATCCGACGTTAGCCGAAGAGATTCCGGGGAATCTTAATGAAGGGATTCCAATGGAATTCCACACTGATGAGGTCGAAAGGGGAGAGATTAACATGGATGAAGTGGACGTCACCGGTCTTAGTGAACTAGGTGATTATTTCCTTGGCCTGTCCAGAGATGAATTCGCAGGGCCATATGTTCCCCCAAGTAGTTCCAACACAGTGAATTTCAATGGTAGGACTTTTATGGTTTCCAGTGAGAGGGACGTTATAGCCCATTCTCTCCTTAGCAACGTGCAACCAGTACTCACTTTAGAAAGGCAAGTCCGAAGTCAGGCAGTCACCATCAAAGACCTCAAGTCTGAGAAGGAGAAGCTGTCCGAGGACCTCCGAGTTGCTGCTAGTAAAGTTGACTTGCTCAAGGAGGCAAATGATCAGCTAAAGAGGAATCAAGATGAGAGTAATATAAAAGTTGCTTCCTTAGAAGAGACCGTGAAAGATCTCCAGGCTAAGCTGTCCGGACTGGAGAAGGACTTGACAGCCTCAAGAGGGGAGACTGCAGCAAAGGAGAAGCTTGTCACCAATCTGACCACTGACAAGCTTGCTTTAGAGAATGCAGTGAATCAGGATGTTGAAGAGAAAGCTGCTTTGGTGAAGGATCAGGAGGCCATGATCAAGGCCAAAATCAACGCTTATGCCAGGGAGATGATACGGAGCGAAGAATTGATGATTGAAAAGGTGAAGTCCGATATGGTCCTCCTGTTTCACGAGAAATTCCCGAAGAGGAGACTAGGGGAATTATGGCGCTATGTGGATGACGATGATCTCCCATACTGGACCATGGTTGATGAAGGGTACACTGATGTGTCCTCATCTGGTGATGAAGAGGAAACCGGAGAGAGCCCAGGTGAGGAAGAGATTGACCCCAAGGGTAAGAAGATTATCGAGGAGAAAAGCGACATCAAAGGCAAGAAAATAGATGAGGGTGAGCCATCTTCAAAGGCTCAACCTTAACTTATAATTTGTTTTGTTTATCTTTTGTTTGAACCAAAGTCCTTGGAAGGCCAAGGCACCTTTTTCGTGATGGTGTCCGTATTATTCGGACAGATTTTTGTGCTGTGCCCAAACTTGTTAAAAAAGTCCTTGGAGGGCCAAGGCACTTTAAGTTGTTGAATGAATGCTTTTATTTTACTCAACCATCTTCTTCTTTTATTATTTGTCTTACTTTAGACAACTAGAATTTAAGTAGCCTTGAGTTATTGTATTGTGAGAGTGTTTAATTTCTCTTGCTAGAATTTAAGTAGCCTTTAGACCTTTCAGTCCGGGTAGTATGACAAACAACAGAATTTTGCAAAAACTTAGAAAATTATTGAAGAAGGCTCCAAATTTTATTGAAAGCTCTCCGTGGCGCCGAAGAGAGGAAGTGGTATGCCCCCAAATATTTACATGGATGTTTAAACAAGTAAATATTTACATAAGTTTTATTCCAAGTACATTCGAAGGTGTTCAATATTCCAAGGGTGAGTTAAAACCTGCTATCTTTGTCTTCCAACCAGTATGTCCCAGGCTTGATCCTTTCAACCACAGTATACGGACCCTCCCAAGTTGGGGCCAACTTTCCGAAGAGCTTTTCCTTGGTATGCAAGAAAACTTTCCTCAATACATTATCTCCTGGTTGAAAGTCCCTTCTTTTAACTTTAGAAGCAAACCGGCTTCTCATCAAGCCCTGATAGTGTGCCATTCTAAGATGAGCTTTAACCCGTCTTTCTTCAATCAAATCAAGCTGATTTCTAACTACCATCTCATTAGTCTGCCCGGAGAAATTATGAACACGAAAGGAGGGAAGTGTCTTCTCTATGGGAGCTACTGCATCCATCCTATAGACCAAGGCAAAGGGGGATTCTTGTGTTGCAGCCCCAGGTGTTGTCCAGTAGGCCCACAGGACTTCTTGTAGATAACTAGGCCACTTCCCAGCAGCCCCTTCTAAGTTTTTCTTTAAACCGGATAGTATTGTTCTATTAGCCACCTCAACTTGCCCATTGGCTTGTGGGTGGAAAGGTGAAGAAAAGCAGTGCTGAATACCCCTTGAGGAACAAAAGTTTTCCATTTCTCTGTTGTCAAACTGTGGCCCATTGTCTGTTGTTATTCTCTGGGGGACACCAAATCTGCAACATATGTTGGACAGAATGAACTTTATAACAGCTTTTGATGTTGTCCCTGCCAAGGGGGCTGCTTCTATCCACTTCGAGAAGTAGTCAATGGCTACAATTATGGTTTTACACCCTCCGGACGCCATAGGGAGAGGCCCAACTAAGTCCAATCCCCATCGAGCAAAAGGGATGGGCTCAGAAATTGACTCCAAAGGAATGGCTGGTACATGAATTTCATTGCTGTACCTCTGGCATGGGTCACACCTTCTTACCAGCTCCTTGGCATCTTTCATAATTGATGGCCAATAATATCCGGAGAGTAGCACTCTTCTTGTTAAAGCTCTAAATCCACAATGGGCTGATCCCTCACCATCATGCAATTCGGAGAGAACCATTTGTGACTCATGATCCCCTAAACAGCGTAGGAGAGGTTTGCTATAGGACTTTTTGTACAAGACTTCTCTAATCATAATGAAACCACGAGCCTTGTGTTTCAATGTTCTGGCTTGTGATTTTTCCAAGGGTACGATGCCATCAGACAGATATTGCATAAGGGGAGACCTCCAGTCTTGAGGCCGGTTTACTTGTATTTCAAAGACTTCCTCTTTTTCACCTTCATCAAGTTGAATAGAAGGGCTTTCGAGCACATGGATCCATGGATAGGACTCCGTATATGCTATTGTTGCCAATGAGTCTGCTAGCTCATTCTCTGCCCGGGGAATATGCTCATAGACAACAGCTTTAAACTTTAATGCCTCATTTTTCAAGAGAAGTAAATACTTGACCAATTGTTCCTTTCTAGCTTCTGATAGGCCCAAGGCATGGTGGACAAGCAATTGGGAATCACTTAGCAGCTTGACCCTTTTAGCTCCACAGATGTAGGCCAATTTCAACCCAGCTATAGCTGCTTCGTATTCGGACTCATTATTGGATGCCCTGAAAGCAAAACAAATAGCTTGGAACATGTTGTCCCCATAGGGGGAAGTGAGACATATTCCTGCCCCAGATCCTATGGTACTGGATCCTCTGTCTGTTCGGACAATCCATACTTTTTTGTCTTTTGAATCAGCAGGTTGTTCTGAATCCCTATCAGAATGGAATTGGACGAGAAAGTCAGCCACAGCTTGAGCTTTTACTGCTGTCCGAGGAGCAAAGTCTATGTCGAAGTCCCCCAACTCCACTGACCATTTTGTCATTCTGCTTGAAATGTCTGCTTTTTGAAGGACATTCTTTAAAGGGAAAGATGTCCGGACAACGATAGGATGAGCCTGAAAGTAAGGCCTCATCTTCCTTGCAGCTATCACCAAGGCCAAGGCTAGTTTTTCAAGTTTCAAGTAACGCCTCTCCGCATCAATCAAGCTTTTGCTGATGTAGTACACTGGGTGAGGATGCCCATCAACTTCCCTTACTAACACAGCACTGATGGCACAACTTGAAACAGCCAGGTATACAAAAAGAGTCTCCCCATCGACTGGCTTGAACAAAGTCTTGGGAGAGGACAGATGCTTCTTAATTTCGTTGAATGCCTCATCACACCGTGGTGTCCACTCAAACCCTTTGGCACCCTTCAAGGTTTGAAAGAATGGAGCACATCTGTCCGAAGACCTGGAGATGAATCTGTTCAAGGCTGCTAACCTCCCCGTTAAACGCTGCACTTCTTTAATGTTTCGAGGAGGCTCCATTTGGAACAAAGCATTGAGTTGGTCCGGATCGGGCTGTATTCCATGCGCACTTATGATATACCCTAAAAACTTCCCGGACTGTACTCCGAACACACACTTTTCAGGGTTTAATTTTAAATTCACTTTGGCCAAGTTGGCAAAAGTCTACTGGAGGTCGGACAAGTGCAATTGCTCATCCACGCTTTTCACCATCATATCGTCAATGTAAACTTCCATATTTCTTCCAATTTGATCAGCAAATGCCTTATTGACCAACCTTTGATAAGTAGCCCCAGCATTTTTTAAACCAAAGGGCATCACCTTGTAGCAGTGTAAACCTCTATCAGTGACAAAATTGGTATGCTCTTGATCTTTCGGATCCACCTGGATCTGATTGTATCCGGAGAATGCATCCATGAAGGAGAGTAACTTGTTCCCAGAAGTAGAGTCTACTAACTGATCTATCCGGGGAACCGGATATAAGTCTTTTGGGCAAGCTCGATTGAGGTCTGTGAAGTCAATGCACATACGCCATTTACCATTCTTCTTTTTTACCAAGACAGGATTGGCAGTCCACAAAGGGTACTGAGATTCTTTAATGTGCCCCATCTTTATGAGTCTGTCAACCTCTTGTACAATGACATCAGCCTTTTCTTTTGAGAAAGCTCTCCTTTTTTGTACCACTGGTGCCACATCTCTCCGGACTGACAGGTGATGGGAAATCACCTCTGATGGAACTCCAGTAACATCAGCATTGCACCAAGCAAAAACATGCTGATGGTCTTTCAAGAATTTCAACATTCCTTCTTTCAACATCGGTGGCATTTTAGATCCTATCTTGACATTTTTTCCTTCTTCCAAGCAGTGTGTTTCAATCTCCTCAACTAAGATCAACACTCCGGGGGTCTCTCTGGGGTCATCAATTTCACCCTCACCCCCAGAAAGGCCCTCAAACTGCTATTGGTCATTTACACGGACTGCCCCAGTTTTCGAGGAGCCAAGGCAGTGGCATAACACTCTCTTGCAACTTTTTGGCTGCTCCGGACAACCCCAACCTGCCCCTGAACAACATATTTTAGACACTGATGGACTGTCTAAGCCACTGCATGCATCCTAGAGAGCCAAGATCTCCCTAGAATAGCATTGTAGCAAGTGGGACAATCCACCACAATGAAGAATATTCTGACCGTTTTCTTGAAAGGGCCCCTGCCCAACAACACTTCTTCTTCAAACTCACCGATCACATCGGCTGAGCTGCCCGTGAAGCCCACGATCGACCTGTCTGACTTTTGAATCACAGCTGGATTTTTCATTTTCTTGTAAGTGTCAAGGAAAAGGATATTGGCAGAGCTCCCGGTATCTATCAGAATTCGCCTTATCTCATTGCCCCCTATCGATGCTCCTATAACAACAGCATCCTCATGAGGGCCAGCAATGTCTCTCAAATCATCCCCATCAAAGACAATGAACGGGAATAAATTTGACGATTGATAAGAGGTCATGCCCCCTTCTAGCTGGGAAGCCAAATTATGAACATGCCTTTTCCTTGATGAAGTGGTAGGAGCCGTTACAGTGTCCCCTCCGAAAATTGTCAGTGACTCAAAGAATTTAATGAGCCCGGAGACCGATCTAGAACGCTCCTCTATAGCACCCACTCTGTTCCTTGTTGGATCAGGATCCAAGTATTCAGATTCTACATCAAACCTTTCGATGATTACCATAGCCCCCTCCGGGGCAGCATTAATCGGACCAGCCCGGTGAGTGTTGTCAGGACTGTTGCCTCCTCTCCTTTTAACGTATGCACCCAATTTTTCTCTTTCGATCAAGTTTTGAACCTCTTGTTTCAATGCTATGCAATCTTCAGTAGTATGGCCAATATCATTGTGGTATTGGCAAAAAGAATTGTTTCGATGTTCTCTGGGAGACTGCAAGGTTGCTGGTCTCCGATAGTGTACTTCATCTTTTGTTTTATCGAAAATGGTTGCCACACTTTCTTTGAGTTCTGCAAACCACCCCGGTTGGACCCATGGCCCCCTTTTGTTCCTAGACTGTTGGCTTTGTGCAGGAGCAGCTGGTTGAGACTGAGCTTTTCCCCTCCCATGCCCCTGTCCGGTTTCTCTTGCTTTGTTTCCGGACTGGTTTGGATTTGGAGTTGGTGCCACCGGGGTGAATCTCACCTGTCTGTGCACCCTGGTCTTTTTCGTTTCATCAACATTTATTTGCTTGCCAACTTGGTTCAGCAATCCTCCCCAGGTCATGGCTTTCTTCCTGGTCACCGAATCAGCCAGGTTGCCTGGGTTCAAACCTTGTCTTAGGGATGCTATTGCCACATGTTCGAAGCAATCAGCCAACCCATTCTTTGTGTTTACAAAGCGACTTATGTACTCCTTTAACGATTCGTTTGGTTCCTGGGCACAATGGATTATGGTATCTCCATTACCCTTTAACTCCTTACTCCCCACAAATTGCCTTCGAAAGGCCACCCAAAAAGTATCAAAGTCTCTGATACAACCCTGAGGCAGGCTGTTGTACCACTTTAGAGCACTCCCCGTGAAGGATTGGGAGAATGCCCTACAGAGTAGTTTATCATCATCATCAAAATTCATCATGAAGTTCTTGAATTGCTCCAAATGATTGTCTGGATCAGTACTGCCATCGTACTTCTCCATCTTGGTGCTATCAAACCTCTTGGGGAGGTTCCCGGACAGTATTTTAGAAGACAATGGCGATTGCCTCCAATTCCCCCCACGACTGAACGCAGTATCCTCATTAGGAGTTGCAAAGATACCTGGCTCATCATGGAAGGCAAAAGGATCCATCAGCATCCGGTCTACATGCCTCCGGTTGTGAGATGACCCTTTTCCAATGTGCCTTTTCATTCTTCCATGGTGATCTCTTTTTCTGGAATACTTCTTAACTTGTTTCTATTTTTTCCTGGTTCGCCCCTCATCACTGCTGGAGGACAAGGATTTTTCGTTTCCCTCACTGTCCGAAGAGCTGTCCGAAGATTCTGAACTTGAATCAGAACTCTCCACAGGCTTGGACCGGTGAGACTTTTTAGAACTAGCATGTGTCTTTTTAGTGCTCACATGAGTTTTTGAAGCCTCATGCTCTCGAGGGTTATCAGAGCGATGAGCAACGGACGCTTTGGATTTCTCTTTCACGCCCATCTTGGCCTTTTCAGCCCTCAGAGCTTCTATTTCAACCCTCAACCTGTCACGCTCTTGGACAGTATACTCATCGTTCTCTTCCACCACTTCAAGCAAAGCTGGTGGAAGCTCTGGGTTATCCGGATTCATTCGGACGGAATTTCTTTACTTGGTTTTGAATACTTGATTCAGGCACCTTCGTCCTCCCAATGTGGTCGCCAATTTGGTGTGGATAAAAGTAGCCTGAGGGTAGGCTGGTAATTTCAAGTGGAGTTTTAAGGCGGTGTGAGGGAATTTCACGGTGGTGTGATGGTGTTTAAAGGTGTTTCAAAGCGTTTTTAATGTGGAGAGATAATTGAGCAGCTTGGGAGCAGTTAATTTTTCTTACCCATAGTTAATGCTGGTGGTTGGGTATTTATAGTATGTAATTTGGGCTCTTATGGGCTTTCGGGTCAAGTTTAATGGACCCGGGTCATGTTTAAAGACCCATAAGTTTTAAGTAGATGGGCAGGTAGCTTAGTCAGATAGTGTTTAGGTTTTTTAGTACTTTAGTCATAGTTCGAACTGCTTTGGGCTGGTAGTGTTCGAAGTCACCTGCCCGGTTCAAACGTCCTGTCCGAATTAAGCTCTTGGATCCTGTCCGGTTTACGGAGAGATTTACTTTGGGCTGCCCTTCCGGGGAGTGCTTCGAATTCGGACTCATCAACACCGACAACCCCAGAGAGCATGAGTCTTCAAAGACTCATGTTAGCACCAAAAAGACTCATCCCAGCTCCAAAAAGTTTCACCGGTCCAAGCCAGTGGAGAGTTCTGACTCAAGCTCAGAATCTTCTGATAGCTCTTCGGACGATGAAGGAGTTGAAAAATCTTTATCCTCAAGCAGCGATGAGGGTTGAACTAGAAAGAAGCAAAAGAAGATCAAAAAATATTCAAGAAAAAGGGATAGACATGGAAGGATGAAGAAGAATATTGGTCATCTCACACCCGGAGGCATGTGGACCGGATGTTGATGGATCCCTTCACTTTTCACGATGAACCAGGTATCTTTGCAACTCCCAATGAGGATACTGTGTTCAGTCGTGGAAGAAATTGAAGGCAATCTCCATTATCTTCGAAAATTCTCTCTAGAAACCTCCCTAAGAGGTTTGACAGCACCAAAATAGAGAAGTACGATGGCATTACTGATTCGGACAACCATCTGGAGCAATTTAAAAACTTCATGATGAACTTTGACGACGATGATAAACTAATTTGTAGGGCATTCTCCCAATCATTTACGGGAAGTGCTCTAATTTGTAGGGCATTCTCCCAGAGAACATCGCAATAAATCTTTTTGCCAATATCACAATGATATTGGTCATACCACTGATGACTGCATAGCGTTGAAACAAGAAGTTCAGAACTTGATTGAGAGGGGAAAGCTGGGGGCTTACGTCAAAAGAAGAAGAGGTAACATGCCTGACAACACTCACCGGGTTGGTCCAAGTAATGCTGCTCCGGAGGGAGCCATGGTTATAATTGAGAGGTTTGATATGGAATCTGAGTACTTGGATCCTGATCCAACTCGAAACAGAGTGGGTACAATTGAGGAATGTTCTAGGTCAGTCTCCGAACTCATTAAGTTTTTTGAGTCGCTTACAATTTTCGGAGGGGACACTATGACAGCTCCTACTGCTTCTTCTAGGAAGAGGCACGTTCATACTTTAGCCTCCCAGCTAGAAGGAGGCATGACTTCCTATCAGTCACAAAATTCATTCCCCTTCATTGTTTTTTATGAAGATTATTTAAGAGATATTGTTGGCCCTCATGAGGATGCAGTTGTCAGAGGAGCATCTATTGGGGGAAACGACATAAGACGAATTCTGGTGGATACTGGAAGCTCAGCCAATATCCTTTTCTTAACCACATACAAGAGAATGAAAAATCCAGGTGTAATTCAGAGTTCGGACAGATCAATTGTGGGCTTTACAGGCAGCTCAGCAAATATGATCGGAGAGTTCGAAGATGAAGTTCTATTGGGCAAGGGCCCTTTCAAGAAAATGGTCAGAATACTCTTTATTGTGGTGGATTGTCCCACTTGCTATAATGCTATTCTAGGGAGGTCTTGGCTCTCTAGGATGCATGAAGTGGCTTCAACAGTCCACCAGTGCTTGAAATATGCTGTTCAGGGACATGTTGGAGTCGTCCGGAGCAGTCAAAAGATTGCAAGAGAATGTTATGCTACCGCCCTGGCTCCTCGAACGCTTGGGGCAGTCCGTATTAACGAGCAATAGCAATTTGGGGGCCTTTCTGGGGGTGAGGGTGAAATTGATGACCCCAGAGAGACCCCTGGAGTGTTGATACCAGTCGAAGAGGTATAGACACACTGTTTGGAAGAAGGAAAAAGTGTGAAGATAGGGTCTAAGATGCCACCCGTTTTGAAAAATGAAATGTTAAAGTTTTTGAAGAATCATCAGCACGTTTTTGCTTGGTGCAATGCTGATATTACTGGGGTTCCAGCAGAAGTGATATCACATCACCTATCCGTCCGGAGAGACGTGGCACCAGTGGTTCAAAAGAGAGGAGATTTTTCTAAGGAGAAGGCTGATGTCATTGTGCAAGAGGTTGACAGACTCACAGAGATGGGGCACATCAAGGAGTCTCAATATCCTTTGTGGACTGCCAATCCGGTTCTGGTAAAAAAGAAAAATGGCAAGTGGCGCATGTGTATTGACTTCACACATCTCAATAGGGCTTGCCCAAAATATTTGTATCCAGTCCCCCGGATTGATCAGTTAGTAGACTCCACCTCTGGGAACAAGTTGATTTCCTTTATCAGTGCCTTCTCCGGATACAATCAGATTCAAGTAGATCCGAAGGATCAAGAGCATACCATCTTTTTCACTGACAGAGGTCTTCGTTGCTATAAGGTAATGTCGTTTGGGTTGAAAAATGCTGGGGCTACTTATCAGAGGTTAGTAAACAAAGCTTTTGCTGATCAGATTGGAAGAAATATGGAAGTGTACATTGATGACATAATGGTGAAGAGTGTGGATGAGCAATTGCACTTGTCCGATCTCCAAGAAAATTTTGCCAACTTGGTAAAAGTGAATTTGAAATTAAACCCAGAAAAGTGTGTGTTCGGAGTGCAGTCCGGGAAGTTTCTGGGCTATATTATAAGTGAGCATGGAATACAACCCGATCCGGACCAGCTCAATGCCCTATTTCAAATGAAGCCTCCTCGAAATATTAAAGAAGGACAGTGGTTAACGGGGAGATTGGGTGCCTTAAACAGATTCATTTCAAGGTTTTCGGACAGGTGTGCCCCTTTCTTTCAAACTTTGAAAGGTGCAAAGGGATTCGATTGGACCCCACAATGTGATGCTGCTTTCAATGAAATCAAGAAGCACCTGTCCTCTCCTAAAACTTTATTTAAACCAGTTGATGAGGAGACACTCTTCGTATATTTGGCAGTTTCAAGTTTTGACATCAGTGCTGTATTGGTAAGGGAGGTCGATGGTCATCCCCATCCAGTGTAGTACGTCAGCAAAAGTTTGATAGATGCAGAAAGGCGGTACTTGAAACTCGAAAAATTAGCATTAGCCCTGGTGATAGTTTCCAGGAAGATGAGGCCTTATTTCCAAGCTCATCCCATCATCGTCCAGACTTCTTTTCCCCTGAAGAATGTCCTCCAAAAGGCAGACATTTCAACCAGGATGACTAAGTGGTCAGTAGAGTTGGGGGACTTCGACATAGACTCTGCTCCTCGAACAGCAGTCAAGGCCCAAGCTGTGGCTGACGTTTTGGTTGAATTTCACTCCGACAGGGATTCAGAGCAAACTACTGATATAAAAGATAAAAAGGTATGGGTCGTCCGAACAGATGGTGGATCTAGCACTATGGGATGTGGTGCAAGGGTATGCTTGACTTCTCCATATGGTGACAAAATGTACCAAGCTATTTGTTTTGCTTTCAGGGCATCTAATAACGAGTCTGAATACGAAGCAGCTATAGCTGGTTTAAAGTTAGCCTACATTTGTGGGGCTAAGAGAGTCAAACTACTAAGTGATTCCTAGCTTCTAGTCCACCATGCCCAAGGCCAATCTGAGGCTAAAAAAGAGCAGCTTGTGAAATATTTACTCCTCCTTAAGAATGAAGCACTCAAGTTTAAAGGTGTTGTTTATGAGCACATTCCCCGGGAAGAAAATGAGCTACAGACTCATTAGCAACCATAGCATATACGGAGTCATATCCATGGATCCTTGTGCTGGAAAGCCCCTCCATTCAACTTAGTAAGGGTAAAGAAGAGGAAATTTTTGAAGTGCAAGTGAAACAACCTCAAGACTGGAGGTTTCCTCTCCTGCAATATCTCTTTGATGGTGTCGTGCCTCCGGATAAGTCACTAGCCAGAACATTAAAACACAAGGCTCGTGGTTTCATCATATTGAGAGAAGTGTTGTATAAAAAAATCTTACAGTAAACCTCTCCTGCGATGTTTGGGGGATGAGGAGTCTCAAGTAGTCCTCTCCGAATTGCATGATGGTGAGGGATCGGCCCATTGTGGATTCAGAGCTTTAACGAGAAGAGTTTTACTGTCCGGTTACTATTGGCCATCTATCATGAAAGATGCGAAGGAATTGGTAAGAAGGTGTGACCCATGCCAGAGGTACAGCAATGAAATTCATGTCTCATCCATTCCTTTAGAGTCAATTTCTGAGCCTATTCCTTTTTCTCGATGGGGATTGGATTTAGTAGGGCCTCTCCCTATGGCGTCCGGAGGACCCAAAACTATAATTGTGGTCATAGACTACTTCTCGAAGTGGATCGAAGAAGCCCCTCTAGCAGGGACAACATCAAAAGCTGTTATAAAATTCATTCTATCCAACATCTGTTGCAGATTTGGTGTCCCACACAAGATAACAACAGACAATGGGCCACAGTTCGACAATAGGGAAATCGAGAGCTTTTGTGCCTCAAAGGGTATACAACGTTGCTTCTCTTCACCTTTCCACCCACAAGCAAATGGGAAAGTTGAAGTGGCTAATAGAACTATACTGTCCGGTTTAAAGAAAAATTTGGAAGGGGCTGCTGGGAAGTGGCCTAGTTATTTACAAGAAGTCTTGTGGGCCTACCGGACAACACCTGGGGCTGCAACACAAGAGTCACCCTTTGCTTTGGTCTATGGGATGGATGCAGTAGCTCCCATAGAAGCAACTCTCCCGTCATTTCGTGTTCACAACTTCTCCTAACATGTTAACGAGGTGGCAATCAGAGGTCAACTTGATTTGATAGAAGAAAGACGAGTTAAAGCTCGCCTTAGAGTTGCACACTATCAGGGTTTGATGAGAAGCAGGTTTGCTTCCAAAGTTAAAAGAAGAGATTTCCAACCGAGGGACAAGGTATTAAGGAAAGTCTTCTTACACACTAAAGAAAAGCTGTTCGGAAAACTGGCCCCAACTTGGGAAGGTCCGTATATGGTTGTTGAAAGAATTAAACCTGGAACATATTGGTTGGAAGACAAAGATGGAAGAGTTTTGACTCACCCTTGGAATATCGAGCATCTCCGGATGTACTTGGAGTAGCATTTGTGTAAATATTTACTTGTTTAAACATCCATGTAAATATTTGGGGGCATACTCTTTCCTCCCTGGTAGCACGGGGAGGTTTTAAAGAGGTTTCCGGGGTTTTGAATAAAATTTGATACCTTCTTAAAAAAAATTCTAAAGTGTTTTAAGTTTTGTCCTTTGTCACACTATCTGAATTGAAATAACTAAGGGCTATTTAAACTCTAGCCGGAGAACTTAAACACTCTCACTATGAAATAACTAAAGGCTATTTAAATTCTAGCCATCAAAATTAGAACAAACAATGAAAGAAGATGATAGTTGTACAGAACAGAAGTATTCATTGAAATAACTTAAAGTGCCTTGGCCTTCCAAAGACTTTTAAATGGTCAAAGTAGAACAAAAACCTATCTGGTCAAATGCCGGACACGATTACAAAAGAATGCCTTGGCCTTCCAACGACTTTAGTCTGAATAAGAAATAAAAAATGTGGTTTATAGACTAAGACTGAGCCTTTCAAGATGGCTCAGCTTCGTTTACCTGCTTCTTTCCCTTAGGATCATTTTCCTCTTTGTCTGGGCTCTCTCCGGTACGTTCTTCGTCTTCGGATGAGGAAGCGCTAGAATAACCATGCAAGTCTCCATCAACCATTGTACGATACGGGAGATCGCCAGACTCAACATGAAGCCATAAGTCCCCAAGGTTCCTATTCGGAAACTTTTCGTGGAAGAGTAGAACCATGTCAGACCTCACCTTGGCGTACATTTCCTCCTGGCTGTCGATCATTCTGGTGGCATAAGCATTAATCTTGGCTTGGATCTTGGCCTCCTGCTCCTTTAGCAAAGTAGCTTTCTCCTCGGCAACCTTGGACACTGTATTCTCAAGGGCTATTTTATCATTGGTCAGGTTGGTGATGATCTGATCCTTGGCTTTGGATTCTCCCTTTGAGGTGGTAAGGTCTTTCTCCAGACCGGACAGCTTCTTCTGGAGCTCTCTAATGGTGTCCTCCAAAGTGGAGACTTTTGTGGTGCTTGCCTCTTGCTTCCTCTTCAACTCCTTGGTTTCTTCCTTTAAAATGGCAGCATTGGAAGTGGCAGTGCGAAGGTCATCGGACAGCCTCTCTTTGTCAGACTTGAGATCTTTGATGATATCGGCTTGGTTTCGGACTTGTTTCTCCAACACAAGTACAGGCTGAACATTGCTTAAAAAAGAGTGGGCTATGACATCCCTTTCACTAGGAACAATAAAGGTCTTACCATTAAAAGTGACCGTGTTGGAGGTGCTCGGAGGAAGGTAAGGCCCGACAAAGTCATCTCTGGGAAGATTAATGAAGTATTCACCAAGCTCACCAAGACCGGTAATGTCTACTCCATCAATGTTGATATCTCCCCCCTCAACCTCATCGGTATGAAAGTCACCCCGAATCTCCTCGGCATGCGTTGGGTCAGTAGGATCAGCTTGGAAGGAAGGCTCCGGAGCCCGGAGAGAAAGCTCGTCTCCCTTAGAAGTCTTCTTCTTCTTGGCCTCTCGGTCTGTGCTTTCGCTTCCCTGTTTACGATTTCTCTTGGAAGCCCTTGGAGGTTTTGGGAGGTTCGCTTCTTGCTTTTCAGTCTCTTGCTCCACCACTTCCAGGAGAGCAGCATCGATTTGGCTCTGAGCTGGCCCCTCCGGGTCCATTGGAGCATCCTTCTTTGCATCAGCAGGGTTAACACCACCCACCACCTTCTTGCCCTTCTTCTTCTTGCCTTTCATCTTGCTCGGGGCTTTGGCCCGGCCTGGTAGGAAGAGTGTCCCATCTAGTTCATGGGTCCTCTTAAGCACAACTTCCGGAGGAGGCTGAGTGGTGAGCTCCTCCCAAGTCAAGTCTCTCCGACCTGTGGTGTTCCACAAGTGAGACCTTGCCAAGTTGCCACTGGTAAAAGCAGCATGGAATCGGTTCCCCCACTTCTCTGCAGCCCAAGCATTGATCTTGGAGCAAGTAGCCTGCCCGGCTTTCTGATAGTCACTGAACTCCTTGGGCAGTACTGCCAAGGCAAAAGTGAGACCCATTAGTTCGAACTACTTTAAAAAAAAGAGAAACAAAAGAATAAAGTGGAAGACTTACAATCACTCCTCCACCTGCTTCTGAGAAGGCTTGGGTTCTCTCCAGACTTGATTTTTCTTCCATTCTCCCAAGCACCACTAACGAATAGGAACTGGGTCCTCCAATTCCTCTCCGCCTCCAACAAATCATCAACAGCCTTGAAGTCATCCCCCATATTGAAATGGTAAAAGGGGATGTTGGGGTTTCTGCACAGACTGGCCACAGCAGCAAACTCCTCCATTGGCAGAGGAATCCCGGAGAGCCTTGAGGCCATGATGCAGGCCATGAGGGTATACCAGGCGTTGGGGCTCAGCTGGCTCGGACAGAGTTTTATCAGATGGAAGTATCTGAAAATCTCTGGGTCTAAAGGGAATCTGAGTCCCCAGTTGAATAGCTCCGTGAACATGACAACTTCGCTCAGTTTGCAGTCCATAGGAGTCTCCGGGTGTATGGGGATCCTGATCTTCACATTCTCCGGTATTCCCCATTTTGTACGCATCCGGCCCAGCTCAGCTGTGTGGATGAACGCGTAGTTGATTTTCTGCAGGGCGAGGAGATAATTAACGCTGACCTTGTGAAAACAAGGCCCCACTCTTCCCTCGAGGCTCTCCGGCAGATCCGAATGCCTCAAATACAATTTTTCTTTGCCTTTGTCCTTCTTGGAAACTATTGCACTACTAGTCTGACCGGAGGGCTTAGACTCAAATGGAGCCTCTTCAACAGAGTCCTCCATAACTTCCTCCATAATTGTTGAAGGGATTTCAGCAGCAGTAGTGGGGGGAGGGTTCAAACTTGACTCAGCCTTGTCTCCGGACTACTAGGCCTCTGTGTTCTTTTGGCTTCTGGCCTCCGGTAGAGTATCCGGAGCAGGTGCTTCTCTTTGAAGACTTTGACTGGTGCCCTCCGGACCGGACAGTCTGTCCTTGGGGGCTTTAATAGGCACCTCTGACCCGGTGCTGCTGTCTTTTTCCCCCGACTTTGAGGGAGGTTTTTTAGACCCTTGGCCTTTAACTAACCGGCCTTTCCTCCTATCGACTAACTTCTCAGGGGAGTGCTCCGTATCCGATCCCATTGCTATGAAGGGTGAGGGTTTTTTTAGGCTAGTAGCTGTTACTCCTGGCTCGACAGCAGGCTCCGATTCCTGAACTGAGGAACCAGAGATAATGGGGGAGAGGTTGGATTGAAATAGTTTTCTAGGCTTAGTGCCTTTAGAAGAAGAAGAGCCTTGATCTGATTCTGTAGCAGAGGTGATTGGTCTATCGACAGGCGAAGTGGGTAACCCTGCCGTAATTCGTCTTTCTCTTTCGACTTTTTGAGCCTTCTCTAACTCAGAAAGATTGAGCCACCCGCCTTTGACCAAAGCGTTCCTCGCTGTAAACATAAACTATCGAACAAAGTTTTTGCTTTAGAGAGAGAGAGCTTTGAGAAATTTTCCAAAGTAAATGTGAAAGAGATGGTAAAACAGTAGAAAGTGAGTTTGTATTTATAGTAAATCTGAAAAAGGAAGTTGATTCCTAGGAGAATTCGAAAAGATTGGTAATGATTAAAGACGGCGTTGATGTCACCACCTTTAATTAAGAGGTTGCTTTTCGAAGAAGGTGGGTCCAAAATTCAAGGTGAAAAAACGGCTGAAGCAACCAATCAGAGAGCGATACGTGTCCCACGAACTCTGGCAAAAACCGTTTTGAATTCGTGAAGATTTATCAGTCCGGATAAACCCATAGCCCAAATTGACAAACCTGTCCGGATTAAAACTACCCCTAATGTCGGACTGTTTTTCAGGTCTTTGACAAGAGTATTTGCACAAACACCTAAAAAAGGGGCTCCTAATGAGTCCGAATTCTGCATGCTCCCCGGACAAGGACAGATCGGTCCAAGGCCTCCGGACCGGACAGATCACTTCGAACCGGACAGATCACTTCGAACACTCAGACCATATGACTGTTCGAACTATGACAAAAGTACTAAAAAACCTAACACTACTTGACTAAGCTACTTGCTCTCCTACTTAGAGCTCATGGGTCTTTGAACATGACCCGAAAGCCCATAAGGGCCCAAACATCAGGGTATAAATACCCAACCACCTGCATTAAGTGTGGGTAAGGAGAATTAACTGCTACCAGCCAGCTTAATTATCTCTCTACTCTCTACACTAAATATATAACACCCACATACTACTATTAAACACCAACCAAATTACAAGCCTACCCTCATGCGATAATTATCATCACCAACACCAAAACAATCATGGATTCTGTTATATATGCCAAATGTAACACAACTAACAGACTTCCCATTTGGGACAAGCTTAAAGATCTCTCTAACAATCGTCCTGAGTGTATTGTTATGGGAGATATCAACGATATAACCACTATGAGCAGCTCTCTGGTCTAATATTGTGTTTGAGAAGTCTAGATGACTTCAATGACATAATTTTAGATTGTCAATTAGAGGATTCTAATTTTGTTGGTTCTCTTTACACCTGGACCAACAAAAGATGTTGGAAAAGACTTTATAGAATTTTAATTAACAGAAAAATTAGAATATATTTTTAAAATATCAAATTAAAACACTTAACATAATATGTTCACATCACTATCTCATCAGCATCTCTCTTGAAAGTAACAATAAAAATTCATAAACTTTATTTCAAATCCTTAAACACGTGGATATTCCATCCTAGCCTTAATAACATAATTAAGGATTCTTGTGAATCCATTTCATATGGTCAACCCTTAATGGTCTTTTGGAGAAAACATAAAAGATTAAAAGTTAGCCTTAACTATTGAAATCATGATATATTTGGAAATATGAATGATATTACCAAAGCTAAGGAAATTCTTAGTTTTCATAAGAAAAATCTTCAATTGAATCACACGGATGAAAATAGAGACAATATTAATAAAGCTAACACCAATTATCTTATTCTCTTTGTAAAAAAAAAAGCATATTTGGAGCAAAAGAGTAACATAAATTGAATTAAGAATGGTGATAAAAGTACTTCTCTTTTTCTCACAATTTTGTGAGAAAAATACAAAGAAATAACAAGATTATTGGTATATACCATAATGGTATATGGATTTATGATTGAAATAAAATAAGCAAAATTGGTGTTAATTATTTCAAATAGTTACTAGCTAATAATCATACTTATCCCCCTTCTTTGATTCTTTCAATTGTATTCCCAAGTTAATAATAACTAATGACAATAATCTTAATATGCTCAAGAATCCAACAAAAGAGAAAATTTACTAAGTCATTAAAAGTGTGGCCTCTAACAGTGTTGCAGACCCTGATAGGTTTAATGCAGTCTTCTACCAATTCAAGATGATCTTGCTAATGTTATCATTGATTATTTCAATGATAGGATTACCCCCAAATCATCCTAAACATTTCAAAGATTTCAGACCTATAAACTTATTTCAATGACTTTTATCAATGTTTAAACAAAAAAACATAAATCCTACAACAAAAATATGACTATTTTTGTCAAAAACAATTTTTTTTTTGAAGTGATACCATATTAAATGTGTTGTTTCTTTTCCTAACATCAATTTGGATCTTACTGTGAGTTTTATCATATATTAAAAAGAAGGTACAAACGACGATCGAGGACCCTTCTATATTAACGACCGTTTACGAAAGAGAAGGCAATCAACCAGTCTCAACCAGACTCCCCTTCGAGCCACCCTATAACTACTACTGCCAGTCCGAAAATGAGACAATCATTGGTCGAACAAATGGCTTCTTCGTCTACTAAACATTCCAATTTCTTAACACCCTAGAACTACTACTGTCAGTCCGAAAATGAGACAATCATTGGTCGAACAAATGGATTCTTCGTCTACTAAACATTCCAATTTCTTAACAGATTTAGCTGCAGTTATTTCAGAAAAATTGTACCACCAAAATATATCAATTTTGTTTTTTACAAAAGTAAAAATAATGTCATGATGTTTTGTCAAATATCAATGTATTTAATCACTTAATAAATTTAATTATACTAAAAACAACCCCTAACAAAATAAAATAAAGTAAAAATGTTGGGGTTCAATTTTTTTATTTTTGTTAATCTTATTTAATTTATAAATCTTTGTAATAAGAGTTTAAGTCACTTATTCCTTTTACAAAACACAATTATTCAATAATTTACCAAAATTACAAGAATTTAAGATATTTAAACCTAAAAGAAAAGTTAAACCTATTTTTTTTTATAGAAAATATTCAACCTAGTGTAACAACAAACGAATTTGAATAATCCAAATCAAGTTTTCTATTTTATTTTATTTTGTCAACTAATTCCAATAAATTGGATGGAATTATAAATGATAAAAAAATAATTTTTTTTACATCTAATCACAAAACCAAATGGAAAAGTTAATAAATATAATATAAATTATTCAATATTTTTATTAAAAAAATAGAATAGGAAACAACAACTCTCAATTTTAGAAAAAGAAAATAAATGGAAAATCGTTAGTAACAACGAAGAAACTTGAAATACATAAGGTTACATTTTTTGAGAAATGATATTCTTATCACTCTATTGCTTTGATTTTTTAAAGAATTTGTTTTTGGAAAACTCTCTTTTTCTCAAAGTCACGCTGTTTCAAGTCCAGTGCGACCAATTTTTGCTGACCGCGGTGAAGGTTTTGGTTAACCGTTAAAATTTAAATTTTAGTCGTTAACCTCAAAATTTCAAATTTCACGAGTTGCATAACGTGAAAAATCCTCTGCGGCAATTGCTTCAGTCTGACCACTTTGTTTTGATAAGAATGCATCTGATCGTGGAAAGCACATGGACAACACACTTGTTTCTTCGGTCTTTGCTATTTCGTTTCATTCAACCACATGTTGTTTGTCCAACCTTGGCATCGACTTCTCCAATTCTAGTGATCTAAACTCATCTTCAAATCAAGCACATTTATTCAATATTTTTAACAATCTCTCACTTGATTAAAGTACCTCTCTTATCTCATCAATGAGATAACTTTTGCACATAAAGTAGAATATTTTTCGATTTGAATTTTACATTAGTGTAAAGGTATAAAAGTTAAGACAAAAAACACTATTAGTCGTAACTTTGAACAAACCTCCCATTTTATTTAAATGATGACCTCACACACACAATTATTTTACCAAAATATTTGTATATATTGCACTTTAGCAATATTTTGGATGTGTACCCATTTCAAGAATCAAAATTTGGGAGGAATTCATTATCTAATGAAATGTGACATCACCCTTAGATTCTCATAGGTACCATTTTGTATAGTGTTTTCATTACTTGAAACATATATCACACGTAGAACGAATTGGATTAAAAATTCATTTAAACTTATCCCACCACAATAACCACCAACATATCTCACACATATCATAGATGAAACTCTAATTTATATATATATGTTGAACTTTTCAAAAATAACTTGTTGTTACCCATTATAAATTTGGTGCCTAGATCTCTATATTTGAATTTAGTTGTCATTGTCGTCAAAATATCATTTTAATTTCTAGTCCCATCCCTCTAGATGTAGAGTTTACCCATTCTCAAGCTAATAGTTTGGTAAATGATCTGCTAAGTTCTCACCATTATGTTTGTATGAGACCGATATAATTACACTTTTAATTAGTATTCTAACTATATGTCTAGACTTTTCACTATAAATTCTATTATATGCTCTACCTAATTTTGTTTGACTAGCACAACAAATTTTTATTGTCATATTCCCTTCAGAGGTGAATGATATCCAACAAGAGATCTTGTAACCATTCAACATCTTTATCCACTATGAAAGTCATGAACTCAAACTTCATAGTAGAGTTGGATATACACGTTTGTTTCTTTGATCCTCAAGAAATAAAATGGCTTGCAAAAGTTAACTCCCACCCCGTAAGTTCTCTTAAAATACCAAATGACTATCTACCATTATAAGAGAAGTAAGACTTACACGTATCACGATGGCAGATTGCATTTGCAGTAACTTAAACAAGAAATTACCATGCAAATCCATGTAAGAGAAATACGCTAATTTATTTGCAAATCACTTCTAAATTGGCTTCAAGTAAAAGGGATTTTGGGAAAATACACAATATCCTGCAATCAGATGAAAAGGAAAGAAAACAAACACAAAATAAAAGTGAAATCAAACATACAATTGTTAACGAAGTTCAACAAATTATGCCTACGTCTTCGGACCTGTTGCAGATCGATTTTATTAGAAAGACATAGTGACTCTACCATTTTCGATGCATACACAAAAAACCTAACCTTTTGGTTTTTTGTAGAGACTAAAGAACAAAGAAGCAAAAACATTTACAACCCTTGATGTGTAATTTATGACTCCCGCAATTACACTGTCTTTTCAAATTCACTCAAGCTCTCTTTAATGAGTCTAACACTTCATCATCTTCAGTGTTCTATCATCATCTCCATATTCGCTGTCTTTTCATCACTATCTTTTCATCTAACATGAGGAAGGCAACATATTTAGATAAAATAAACTATACACAAGCTTAGTTATTTTATTTGACCTAGCAATCTCTCACTTGAAGACTGGTCGCAACCTATCTTCACACCTTGATCTATACAGTAGGTCTTTTTGGTTTTGTTACTCTTGCAGACCAACTGAAGCTGAACACAACTTCAGTTTTTCAATGGCTACGGTATTTGCCAATATATCAGATAGATTATTGCTTCCTTCGATATTTTTCGGTATTAGCACCTCATCTTCCAATAAAGATATGATAAAATGATACGAAGACTGATATGTTTGGTTCTCGAATGAAATGTTAAATTCTTCACCAACTGAATTGCACTCTGACTATTACTATGCAGAATGTTCTTCTTTTGTTTGAATCTTAACTCGGTTAACAAACCTTGAAGCCATACCATCTCTTTACTGGCTTCGATCACTACTACATACTCAGCCTTTGTAGTCGATAGAGTGACAATATTCTGTAACTTTTACATCTAACTAACAGTTTCAGTTCCAACAGTAAATATATAACCGGTAGTGCTTTTCCAGTGATCAACTTCACCTCCAAAATCTGCATCTACGTAGCCGTGTACCTTTAAATCACCCTTACCAAAGTACAAACACTTTTCTGTTGTACCTAGTAGGTACCTCAAAATCCATTTGACAGCTTCCCAATGAATTTTTGCTAGGTTTGACATAAACCTACTCACAACTCCCACTCTATGACTAATGTCTGGTCTCGTACACACCATTGCATACATCAAACTTCCAATAGCTTAGGCATAAGGAACCTTAGCCATGAAGTGTTTTTATTTCTCTGTCTTAAAGGATTGATCCTTGGATAAACGAAAGTGACCTGTCAATGGTGTACTAACTGGCTTGGCACCACCCATATTAAATCTTTTTAAAATGCGATCGATGTACACTAACTGAGATAACTGCAAAACATTTCTATGTTTATCTCTTGTGAATAGCATTCAAAGAACCTTCTTCGTCGGACCCATATCCTTCATGTCAAATATTTTTTACAATTGTTGCTTCAATCTTCTGATATCATCCATATATGAACCTGCTACTAACATATCATCAACATAGAGTAGAAAAATGATATTACTAGACTTACATCTTTTAAAATAGAAATAGTGGTTCGCATTACACTTCTAAAAACTCTCTTTGTGCATAAAACCGTTAATTTCTTGTACCACTGTCTTGGAGATTGTTTTACACCATACAAACTTTTCTTGAGTCTGCATACTATGTTTTATTTCCCTTATTTTAAGAAACCTTCTGGTTGATACATGTATATGTCCTCATCCAAATCCTTGTGAAGAAGTGTAGTCTTCATGTCTTACTGTTCAAGATAAAGGTCTTCAATGGAAACAATACTCAACATTGATCTAATAGTATTGAGCTTCAAAACTGGAGCAAAAATATCGGTGTAATCAATTCCTTCATTTTACTGGAACCCTTTGACTACTAGTCGGGCTTTGTATCTCTTAGAGTCATCATGCTTATCTTTCACCTGATACACCTATTTGTTATGAAGTGCCTTCTTACCCATTAGTAACTCAGTTAGGTCCCATGTATCAGTTGAGATTAAAGACTTCATCTCATTTTTCATGGCAAGCTCCCACTTACTAGCATCACTGGCCTAACAAGCTTCATCATAACGTTCAGGTTCCCCTCCATCGGTAAGTAACACATAGTTCAAGTATCTCATGTTGGGAACATGAGGTTGGGATGATCTTCTCAAAACAGGAACTGTCTCGGTCGGCTGTAGGGTGTTAGACTGTTGTCGATCGGTCTGTCCAACCAACTATCCTTGCTGAGGGGTTAATCCGATTGATTCCATTTCTTGACTATCTGGGACTCCATCGATATCTACAAATACTAATTCGTACGGCTTTGAGTCAATTACTTCGGTTTTATGTCTGTCCTTGTACGTCACTATTTTATTGAAGATCACATCTCTGCTTCGTATCATCTTCCTGTTTTTCTTATCCCAAACACGATAAATGAACTCATCTTTGCCATAGCCGATCTCTTTGACAACTAGTCGGGCTTTGTATCTCTTAGATTCTACATGCTCATCTTTCCCCTGATACACTCATTTGTTATGAAGTTCCTTCTTACCCATTGCTAACTCAGCTAGGTCTCATGTATCATTTGATATTAAATACTTTTTATCTAATTTTTCATGGCAAGCTCCCACTTACTTGCATCACTGGCCTGACAAGCTTCATCATAGCTTTCAGGTTCCCATCCATCGGTAAGTAACACATAGTTCAAGTATCTACTGTTGGGAACATAGGTCGGGATGATCTTCTCAAAACAAGAAGTGCCTCAGTTGGCTGTAGGGTTTCAGACTTTTGTCGATCGGTTTGTCCAACTGACTCTCCTTGCTCAGGGGTTAATCCGATCAACTTTATTTCTTGACTATTTGGGACTCCATTGATATCTGTTTATACTGATTTGTACGGCGTTGAGTCATTTACTTCGATTTTATGTTTGTCCTTGTACATCACTATTTCATTGAAGATCACATCCCTGCTTCATATCATCTTCCTATTTTACTCATCCCAAACACGATAACCGGACTCATCTTCGCTATAGCCGATCAGGAAACATTTCTTCTATTTCAGATCAAGTTTGTTCCTGCCTTGATAACTTATATGAACATATACGGTACAACCAAAAACTCTTAGATGTGATAATTTTATATCCTTACCAGTTCATACCTCATCGGGTATTCTATGTTCTAAGGGAACCGATGGGCCTCGGTCAACCAAGTAAGCCGGTGTATTGATTGCTTCTGCCCAGAACTTCTTCAGTAAACCAGATTGTATTCGAATGCTTATGGCTCTTTCTGTCAACGTTCTGTTCATATGTTCGGAAATATAATTGTGCTGAGGCGTACCTGGCACAGATCTCTCCATCTTGATCCCATGCTAATAGCAAAACTTCTTGAATTTGGTGTCCTCATATTCACCACTATTACCAATTCTCCGCTTTTTAAGACCTATCTCATTCTCAACCATAGTTTTCCATCTCCTAAAAACATCAAACACTTCAGATTTATGATTTAGAAAATAAACCCATAGCTTTCGAGAATGATCATCGATAAAGGTCACGGAATAATGTTTCCCTCCTACAGATGAAACAGTTGTTGGCCCTCAAACATCAGAGTGAACAAGCTCGAGCCTTTCTTTCTTTGGGGTTCTGCCACTCATCTGAAAACTGACCGTTTTCTATTTTTAAATTATGCAATCTTCGCACATGTCTATATCGAATGACTGAAGACATGGAAGTTTCCCCTTCGAGTACATAATTTTCATACCTTTCACACTCATGTGGCCAAGCCTCTGGTGCCAAACATTTGGATGTTCGTTTCCTGCTGCTATTGCAATTGAACAGCTCGTCTTTGCTGTCTTCTAAAGAGTACCACTCTTCTTTCCGCGATCAATCGATATTGCTCCCTTTGAAATCTTCCAATTGTCACCATAGAATATCGTATTGTAGCCTTCGCTAGCCAACTGCCCTACTGAGATTAAGTTCTTTCTTAGATTCGGTATATGTCTGACATCTTTCAGTTTTCATACAGACTCATTCAACTTAATCCACACATTATCTTTACCAATAATATCACAAGGTTGATCGTCACCAAGATATATTTTTCCAAGGTTACTAGGGACATACCTCACGAAGAATTCTTTCTTAGAAGTAGCATGAAATGATGCTCCAGAGCCTAACACCCAAGACTTTTCCCTGCTTTCTAAGGATCATATTAACACATCGTCTCCTTCTAAAGGGATATTTTCCTCTGTCTTCTTCTCCTGATCATTTGGTTCTCTCTTGCACTGAAATTTATAGTCCCCAGTATTCCCAACATTCCAACACTCGATGTTTATAAACCCTTGGGAATTTTTAGGATTCCTAGACTTGGACCTCCAGTCTTTTGATTTTCTTTGGTAGTTTGATTTACCGCGTCCATATCCTCAGGTTGAATTTATTCCTCCCGACTTTGTACGTAAGACTGGGGAGATTGATGACTCACCTGATTCTCTCCTTCGAATCTCTTCACTGAGAACTAGGTCACGGACATCATCAAATTTTAATTTATTGCTTCCTGACGAGCTACTCACCACCGTGACAGTAGCATTCGAACTATCTCGTAGTGAAAAAAGTATCAGTGCTCGTATTTCTTCATCAAAATCAATTTCAACTAAACTCAACTGGGTTGTGATTGTATTGTGTTTATTGGGGTGTTGAGCTACTGACGCACCTTCCGTCATTCGCAAATTAAATAAATGTCTTATCAAGTGAACTTTGTTAGACGCTGATGGCTTCTCATACATAATATAGAGAGCCTTCATAAGACCCACCATGTTGTTTCCTAAAGGATGTTAAAAGCAACATTACGGAGTTCAGCAAATTATGCCTACTTCGCCGGACCTGCTGCAGATCGATTTTATTAGAAAGACACAGTGGTTGTGCTTGTTTTCGATGCATACACAAAAAACCTAGCTTTTTGGTTTTTTTAGAGATTGAAGCATAAAGAAGAAAAAACGTTTACAACCCTTAATGTGTAATTTATGACTCCCTAAATTACACTGTCTTTTCAAATTCACTTCAACTCTCTTTTCATAACTGCCTTTTCATCTAACATGAGGAAGGTAACATGTTTAGATAAAATAAACTACACGAGCTTAGTTATATTATTTGACCTAACAATCACAAGTAGAATAACATTGATAAACATAGTGGGCGCAGATTATCGAGCAGCCCTTGTTCATCTACACCGTCTCTCTTCTAATTCAAATATTTTAAAATAGAGGTTAAAGATTACAACAAAATTTTCAAATAAAACACTACAAAAAGTTCATCATATGGAAGAATTGATTTCAGTTTACTGAGTGATTCGATTTTTAAATGAAAGCAATTTTTTTATTGAATAGAAAATTTTAACTTTCAACTATCAAATATTTACATTGCTTTTTTGGTTTATACAAAGCTTTAAATTAAATAGATAATAGATAAAGTTTTCATATGCTATAGACATTTTTGTGGAATCAAACATAAAAAAAACTATCCAAATATAGGTCTAATAGATAGAAAGATTACGGAAATTCAAATGTGAACACTACCTTACAACATATTCGGAAGACACACAAATACGAACATCATACATAAAAGGATTGAAGATCTTTATTGAAAATCCAAAACTTACATTCCAAAATCCAAAATCTAAATAGAATAACCCATATCTAGAATTAAATCACAAAAGATACATTAACTTGCCACAATCACACAACTGAACGTTCAAATATAAAGATTTGGATCCAATTTTTTTTATAAAAACCACGCAATCAATATATAATATTAATATTAACCAAAGGATTTTAATATATATGAGGAGGATTACCATATATTATTAATATTATTTATGGATGAGGGATTTTAATATATAAAAAACTTCTCACAAAAATAGTACATAACATAAAACAAAGCTATAAAATATCTACCAAAAGAGGAAAGTGAAAGCTGGAATTGAAAACCACATAAATATTTTAGATTTACATAAAATAATAAGTCTCATTCATGTTCCATAAATCTCCAATCGGCAAAAATTATAAAGTTTAATAAACATCATCTCGTATACAGTGTACTATGTCTAAGCAGCAAGTAACACTCTGTTCTACATGCAGAACAAATTATAAATTTGCCACAAGATGTAATATTCCAGGCCAGGTTGCCCTGTAAGTATCTCTTGCGATTTAGGTTAGTGGCTGGCTTAGGTTAGAAAGAAACAACCCAAAAACTCATTGTACTGCTCGACCAATTTCACTATCTCTTTAGATGTGTACACAACTATTCGTCTAACACTCCAAGTAAAACCAAATTTCTCGACCTTTCATGGCTTCTTCGCTTTTCCGTGCCTAAATTTCTAGGTTGTTTTGTTTGCGTTGCTACGTTATTCTTGTATAGGATTTTTATATCCAATCCTTGCACGGGAAAGTACAAAAAATATCAGTCTTTAGACAAACTGATGTTAGGTACGAATTTGGGTAGGATCCATCTTCCTATGATTACAAGCGTGTAGTCTGTACCAATACCAATACTGTGGGTTTGAGTGTGCTAGTGCTCGTCGTAAACTGAAACACACAATACACATTTTCTCATTCCCAACCTGTAGTTGTCAGACTTTCACCAAAATGTGATAAACTTATGCTGGAACCAAGGATATATTAATTAACTAAGTTGAACTAATATATTATTCAAAAAATTTAAAAAGGCATTGATAAAAGAGATAGGTAACATATTAATTAATTAATATTTTGAGTTTAATTTAATTTGATTCCAACATAATATTTTATAGTGAAAGTCTTCCCAACAACTAATGGGAATGAGAAAATATATATCGTATGATTCGGTTTACCACGAGCAGGAGCTCAACCAAACCCAAAGAGATCAATATTGGTACCGACTACAAGCTTGTAATCCTTAGAAGATGGATTGTACCCAAATTTGTACAGAACAAATATTCGTGTCATTAGTTTGTCTAAGGACTGGTATTTCCTTCTACTCTCCGGTACAGGGATTACATATAAAAATCCGATACAAGAATTGTGTAGCAATGCATATTATCAGAATCTAGGATTTTAGGCACGGAAAAAGGAGGAAACTATGAGAGTTCGAGAAATTCAGTTTCACGTAAAGTATTAGACAAATAGTAAAATCGGTCGAGCAGTATCATGAGTGTTTGAGACCCAGTTTGAAAGCTTCTTTCTAACTTCACTTTTGAGAACCGGTTTGAAAGTTTCTTTTTAACTTTAGTTTCTTCAAATCAGATAAAGGAATAAAAGAGACCCATGAGTCAACGACTGACCTAAATCGCAATAGAGACTTACAGGCAACCTGGCAGCATATTATGGAATATTACATCTTGGGGCAAATTTATAATTTGTTCTTGCTGCTTGGATCTAGACGGCTGCATACTCGATGTAGAAGAGAAGGTTCCTTGCTGCTTAGACTTACACGGTTGCGTGCTTGATCTAGAAGAGAGGCTTATTTGTTTATTTTTAGTGAACGAGATTGTTCATCAAACTTTATAGTTTTTGGGACCGAGAATTATGGAATATAAAATATAAAAACAAGAAACAAATGAGACTTATTATTTATTATTTTAAGTAAATCTAAAGTATTTATCTCCTGCAGCTTTTAGATATTTTATCGCTTTCCTTTCTTGGTAGATATTAATTTATGAGAAGTTTGTTAATATATATCAAAATCCTTTATCTATCAAAAATATTAATAATATATATAGTAACCCTCCTAATATATATATATTAAAATCCTTTATCCATCAATAACGTTTATAATATATGGTAATCCAACCCACCATCACTCGAATCCTATCCAATCCAAGATCACTCAAATCAAAATCTAAAGTATTTATCTCGCTTTTAGATATTTTATGGCTTTCCTTTTTTGGTAGATATTAATTTATGAGAAGCTTGTTAATATATTTCAGAATCCTTTAGTAACCTTCCTAATATATATCAAAATCCCTTATTCATCTATAATATTAATAATATACAGTAACCCAACCCAAGATTACTCAAATCATAGCTGTAGGACATATATGAAAAATCAAATTGACAAATGAGATTATTTTAAGTAAATCTAAAGTATTTCGCTTTCCTTTTTTGGTAGATATTAATTTATGAGAAGTTTTTTAATATATATCAAAATCCTTTATCTATCAAAAATATTAATAAATCCCTTATTCATCTATAATATTAATAATATACCGGCTCCCAACCCAAGATTACTCAAATCATAGCTGTAGGATATATATCAGAAATCAAATTGACAAAAATACTATCCAAGAACTAATAGATCTAAAGACTACCCAAATTCAAATCCTATAAAATATGGGTAATAAAAAAGGAGTTACTGACGCAAAAGGAACTCAAATGTCCCCATTGCGGTTTTAGAAAGAGATAAAAATACATAATTACGAGGATGCGTAAAAGAATTTTGGTTAACAATTAATCAAATGGTCAAAATATTTGGGAATATCCTAACCGATCATATAAAAAATTTATTTTTGATTCAAATGATTGCCACATTATATCATTTTTATATAGCGGAAAGGAATCAAATTATATTATATCTAGGGTTGTTATCGGTCCGGTTTGGTCCGGGTTTTGCCGGAACCGGACCGGACCGCTAAGTTTATCGGTTCGGACTGGACCGAACCGTTAAACTTTCGGTTCTAATTTTTGGAACCGGACCGAACCGCTAAGCTTTCGGTTTGGTTCGATTCCGGTTCGGTCCGAATTCGGTCCGGTTTCGGTTCGGTCCGGTTTCGGTTCGGTCCGGTTCGGTCCACTTAAAAAAAATTAAATCCAACTAAAATTTGATTTTTAATTTTTTTATATTAAAGTAAATAATATAAAAATTAAAGTTTATAAATTAATCTTTTAATTTTGTTAAAAAATAAATAATTAACTATTAATTTTGATACTATAATTTATAAAAGAATAAATAATAATAATAATAATAAATAATCGGTTCTAACGGTTTTATCAGTCCGATTTTTTATCGGTTTTATTGGTTTTACCGGTTTATCGGTTCTATCGGTTCGATTCCGTATCGGTTTTATCGGTTTACCGGTTTTATCGGTTTGATTCCATATCGGTCCTATCGGTTTATCGGTTTTATCGATTCGGTTCCTAACCGATTTTTTGTTTCGGTTCCTTATCGGTTTTCGGTTTTTAAAATGGAACTGTGAATCGAACCGTTAAAGTTCGGTTCGGTCCTTATCGGTTTGGTCCTGGTCCGATTCTCGATTCCGGAAAACCGTTGACAGCCCTAATTATATCTAATCTATAGTACCGATTTACTGTGTTTATAAACAGTGATAGGTACTTTACCTATTTCTTTTCGGTTATTACATTTTAGGCTATTCTATTTTAATTTATTCTATGATATCTAAATCTAAGACTATATGCAGCAGCGTCTATTTGATACACGCTGGCCCCAAAAGATGGTTTGGGGTTCAAAAGATGAAGCCCAAACCATCTTTTAAAGAAGCAATTGCAGCATGTCAAGTGGCATGCTGCAGTATACCCTATTTTTTTGTTTTTTTAGAAAAAAGGTTTTTTAAAAGAAATGGTTGGTCAAAAAATTAAAAAAACTATATTATTTATAATTTTTTAATATCTACGAGTAGAACAACACCGAAATTTTTTGAGTTTTTTATTTATTTAGTATTTTCAAAATGATTTTTGGAACATTTTTGTAAGTTAAAAAAATAAATAAATTATACCATGATTTATAATTTCTTGAGATCTATAAATAGAGACTTGGTTTGATTGATTCGGACAACGAAATTTTTTAGTTTTTTTTATTAAGTATTTCCGAAACAATTTTCGGAATATTTTTGTAAGTTAAAAAAATAAATAAATTATACCATGATTTATAATTTCTTGAGATCTATAAATAGAGATTTGGTTTGATTGATTCGGACAACGAAATATTTTAAGTTTTTATTTATTTAGTATTTCCGAAACAATTTTCGGAACATTTTTGTAAGTTAAAAAAATAAATAAATTATACTATGATTTTGTAAGTAATAATTTGGTAAATAAAAATTAAAAAAATAAATTTTTAGGTGATCAATAATATATTTTATTAAATTTGTAAATTATTTATTCTATTAAAAGTTCAAGCTTTTTCAGAAATCAAACCAATTTTATTTTTAACTTTGATTTTTAAATATACTATATATTATTATATTTTTAATTATTTCAATTTTATAGTTTTTATTTGTAAATAAAATATATTGTGTTAATTTAACAAAAATATTTATTTTAATATATATAAATTTAATGTAAATATATAGTAAATAATAAGAAAGATAAATAAAAATATATGGTAGGATATTGTATGGTAGAATGATGTGGAAGAGAGAAAAATATGGTGGGGTATGCTGAAAGATGAAATATGCACTGCTGAAGGGAGTGAGAATTTTTGCAGAATTAGTTGGAGAGTATGCTGATGTGGCGCTGATGTGGCGCGCTTTTGGGAGATGAAATATCCCCACTGCTGTGGATGGTCTAAGGTAAAGTACCGATTTATTGGGCTTATGAATCGGTACTTTACCTATTTCTTCCCATTTATTATTTTTTAGTTTATTTTATGTATAAAGTCTGATTAAGTTATTTTATATGTTTATGTGTTTAGTAAGTGAGTTTTGAAGCATAGCATAAACGTGTCGCTTTCTCTTTTAACATTGTTTGAGTTTTGACATCTGTTATTAACGTGTCATTATTAAGTTAGTCTTACTTTATATAAATTCAACAATCTTTCTATCTATTTCTTTCATTTTTTTTCTTTTTCGGTTTCTTTTTTTCATTCTTTTTACACTAATATATTTTTTTTCATTGATCTTTGCCTAAACCTCCTATGAATAGAACAATTAGGATGAAAACGACTACCTTCGATGTCAAATAGGTGAAGAACCAAAATCATTTGATTTTGGTCACATGAATAATTTGTTTAGTTTGTGGAGAAACGAGTATGCGCAACGATGGTTGTGTTTTCATGAATAAATGATATGATATCATATTCTATATGGTTGTGTTTCATTGTCAATATCATACAGAATTTATTTAAAAGCGGATGCGTCATAACAATGCTGAAAAAAGTAAAACGTAGACGAAGTAAACCCAAAACCAAATCGCCAACAAAATATTGGCTACATAAACATTTATCAAGTTAGATCTTTGTATCCTTAAAGTTTGTGGTTTGTAATAATAGGTTTATGAGATGGTAACGTTAACATCATAAAACGTTTTGTCACGACAAAAATCACTATTTTTTCAATGTATTATATCGGTGTACATTATATAAATATGATCAAATTTTATTTAATCATGTTAACTTTGAATAGAATAAAATTATGAACGTGATAAAGATCGCTATTTTTTAATATATTACTATGATATATATTTTATAAATATTTTCAAATTTTTATGAACAGTGAACCTGTGTTTTATTATAGTGTCCCTTATATTTATAAAATTGGTTCCTTACCATTTTTGTTCTCCAGTTTATAAATTTTGATTTTATATTACTATAAATACTAAAGTAGGGATTTATTGTACTTATGAATAGTGAATCACTACTTTACCAATTGAACTTTCTATTTGTATAAGTGATGAATATCTTATCATTTTTGTTCTCGAGTTTATAAATTTTGATTTTATAATACTATAAATACTAAAGTAAAGTAGTGATTTAAGATACTTATGAATAGTGAATCAGTATTTTACCAATTTAACTTTCTATTTATATAAGTGATGAATATGGATTAGTGGGGGTTTACTTCTTACTATTTATTTATTAGTATTTTTAAATATTTATATTTTATTATTTCTAGTTTTGGTTAGTGGAGGTTACTTTACTAGCCGACAAATATGTATGGATCCCCACGAATGTTTAATGTGTCATTCTCTGGTTTTACAACGTATTCAATAATGGCATGTTCTCACCTATTTAAGGATACAATTCTTTCTTATCTCGTTTTCAGGTTTGTTTTCATTCTCTATTCTCTCATATTATAATTCTTTAGATCAAGAATTACTTGTTCTTCCTTATACCACTTTATTATGATGATGAGTTATTTTACACATTTAGTTTATATTGTTATTTAAATTTCTATTATCTTAGTTTTATCTTAAATTTTTTTTATTGATCTTTAGTTTGATTACATATATTTTTTAAAAATATTTTTAGCAGCTTCTTATCCCAATCTATGAACTGGAGTTAACAATGATGAAAGGTAAACAGTTTTTTATATAATTCTTTTTTCAAAATTTTCCCTACTTGACCAATTCTTTTTGAAAGGTAAACAGTCTCAAATACCCTAATTATCTCGGTACGAAGGCTTTAAAAATGTTATATTTCTAATTAATATAGTTTCTTCTCATATCCAAGACTACAAGTCACCTTAGGAAACGCTTTATCGATATGAAGCCTGATTATTATTTTCTTAAGATGTTTAGTTGTACTTGATATCCATGTATTAGACTGTATCAACAACATAAGTTTCAATTTGATTCTCCAATATGTGTTTTATTTTTTAGAAAAATTGTTAACTTTCTAATCATATGATTGGGTAAACCGAACAAGGGTATTATACTCCAAATCTAACAAATATAGATTAACGGTTTTATACTCTCAAAAATATTCTCATTGCTCCGGTTTAACCAAATAAAAACTCAATGAATAAGTAATTTTATCGTCTAGCATTCACGAGTGTACTCTAAGTTTTACTCCACATTAGTAATTTATAGTATTTTTTCTATCCAAATCAGGATCCAAATTCCATTGAATGTTAATTTATTTTTTCTAATTTAATTCCAGATCTAGATTATCATATTTAGATCTTGGGTTTTGGATCTATGTTTTGGATATTGTGGTTTAGATCTTCAGTATTTTATGTATTATCTTAGTATGTATTCGATAGTTTTTAGTCTTGCATTTGGGTAGTCTCTTAGATCTTTTGGGTCTATAAGGCTACTGGGTAGGTTTTTATTTTCTATTTTCCCTACTGGAAATATCTTATAATATCTGTAAACTTTTTTTATGATCTATTTAATGATTTAAAAAACAAAAAAAATACATTTATTTATGCAGTTAAAAATTAAGATCTTGCATGCAATGAAAAAAACTACTTTCAGAGTTGCCAATATAAGAAGAAGTTTTAATTAAACATGATAAGAACCGTGGGAAAATTGGGTTGATGAATTTCTTATAAGGTTTGATTCGAAAGTATGTTGCGTTACTTTTGTTGAATGATTCTCGATCCAAGTCACGATCCAAATTTCATTGAAAGTTAATGTATTGGATATGTTTTGTAAATTATGGTTTAGATCTTGGGTTTCCGATCTAGATTATCCTATTTAGATCTTGGGTTTCAGATCTATGTTTTGGATATTATGGTTTAGATTTTCAGTATTTTATGTATTGTCCTAGTATTTGAGTAATCTTTAGATCTTTTGATCTATAAGGTATATGGGTAGGGGTTTTTTGACCTACTGAAAATGTCATATAATATCTGTAAACTTTATCTATAATTTATTTAATCATTTTAAGAAAAAAAATATACATTTATTTCTATAATTCAAAATTAAAATTTTGAAATTTTGAATGAAAGAAACTACTTTCAAATAAGTTATAAATAAATATTTATTTGTGCAATTCAAAATTAAAATCTTGAACGAAAGAAACTAGCAAGCTTTGATTTTGATCCACTTCCAAAAGGCTTCACACTAGTTGAGATATTTCATTCAGTTATATATTGTATATTATTTTTAGTCTAAGCGATGTGGGATAAATAACCAAGTTTACTCTTAACACTCTCCTTTAAACTTGATCCGCGAAATACATTCCGCCTCACTCAATACACCCGTGAACAAAAACAGAGGCCATAATTTGCAACATCCAGTCCAATTTCTATTCAGGGCATTGTGTTTATCAATCTTAATTTGTTTTAGATTAAACGAGCTTTTGAACTATTTGCTAGTAAAAGTATATAAATAATTTCAATGCACAGATCAGTTACGCCTCTCTATTATGCTTTGGGTGGCAGATAATATGTCATTTTTGGGTCAACAACAGAAAAGGGCTTTTAATGGTGTCATCAGTAATGTAAACAGAACTTAACAAAACATTTGTACCAATATACTTCTAGTTATTATTATTTATAAAACATATTATAAATGTCATATTAGACGCTTGCTTTGCAGCTAGTTCAGTCAGATAATTGTTATAGAAACTAGCTTGAAGTGTTTTATCTATTTAAATAAGCTAACAAGAATAGTAGACGGTTCATCATGAAAATACGGCTAATAATCATCGTTGGTCCCCTATGTTTTACACATGTATCATATTAGTAAATGATCTTCACTTTTGTCTCCCACCCATCCTCTATATTTCAGAAATTTGCAAGATTAGTTGCCCCGCACATGTAAGTCCTGAGAAGCTAATACCTGGTAATATTAGTCCCCCGCACATGTAAATCCCAAAATCTTTACGGCTAACATGTAAGTCCTGAGAAGCTGACACCTGACAATATTAGCCCCCGCACATGTAAGTCCCGAAATCTTTACTGCTAATGTAACTGCTAAATCAAAATTTAAACGCACATATTCTTTTCGAATATTTCTAAATACATCAAACTATATATATTTTTTCATACAATACAGCTTAAAAAATTATGGTATAATATATAATGTGTATGTTAATTGTAATTGAAAAATTATGTCTTCCATGAAAAATGGTTGCACATTAAGTAAGTATTATTGTTACGTATTACTTGGGATTAACTAAAATTTATTTTTCTTAATGTTTGTAATATACTAATAACAAGAATTGGTACCCAACCAACTGTCTTTTCAGGGTGATTGTGCAACAATCCCTCACTAAGTTTATTATCGCATTTCTCATTGCATATGGACAACCATAGTTGTTAATTTTTTAGAGTTTCTTGCCATAATAAATTGCGTATGCAGCTATCAAATGATTAGATGTTGTAAAAAATACGATTTTGTTGTTATATAGAATTATTTGTAGAACTACATCTTCGACAAATTGTTCTCCATCCTCCATCTACGGATATTTCTAACTCAATTTCATCGTATAATAAATAATATAATAATTTAAATGGTCGTTTATATATATTTATGTTCAAGATATTTTACTTGTGAAATAGAGTTTAAAATCACGTCCATAACACAAATAAAATACATGACATGTACTTCTGAAACAAAGCTGAAAATCTTAGTATTAAGATAAATAAAATACGACACAAGTTAAACACAAATAAAATAAGTCTCGAGCACTGTATGACATCCTATGTATTCAAACTAGAGAGCTATGTAAGGAGATATTAATGACTCTGAAGGAGAAAGATATATAGCATGTAAGGATAGAGAAAAGAAAAAAAACATATCGACGTGAACTGCTATTTATTAAACCTAGAGGGTTATTTAGGGGGTCCAAACCTTGCATAGTCGATAAATGTTCATATCATTTATTGAGAAATACTATTCTAAATGTCTTGTGTAAGATGTATACAAAATCAATTTATTTTTTATTTGGGGATGCTTTGCGAAAATGTTTAAATAAAGTACAAAACTACCCGCTTTGAAAACATATATTACACCTCATTTAGCTATAATTTATAAAGTTTGGATAAAAATTTACTCAAACATTAAGAATTTACAAAGTTTATATACAAGTTTAATCAAGCAATAATAATTTAGCTAAGTGTATTGATTGTTCGAGTTGAAGAAGTAGTTGGCAATACACTCTATCAATGTTAACCAACCATGGTATAACCAAATCTTACCTTAAATTCTAATTTTTGTACCACAAATCTAGCAACATTAAAATAGCATAGAAAACAGGAACTTGACTGTTTTGTTTTTTTGGGAGAATTCAATGACGAGAAGCATTTGTATATTGTGGAAATAACTACTTGTATGTTTTGTTTTTGCTTTACTAATAATCGCACATGCTTCGTGCGACATGTTAATAAGTGCTGATTTTGAGTTTTAGAAATTAGTGGATCTTATAATATGATTGTAATTACCATGTTTTATAGTAAATTATAATATGTTATTAATTTGGATTTTTGAATTAATTTTATTATAATATTAAAAAATATTAAAATATCTAATATCATATAAGAAGTAAACCACCAATTTAATATGAAATTTAATTCTGAAATATTAATCAACTTAAAAAGTTGTAAACTAAAAAGGTTATACAGAAGAAAAAAAATTATCAACAGGGTAACATAGGGTATTAATAATAAAAATCTTAAACTTTTGGAAATATAAAAATATATTACAAAAATTTGATTTTAAATGATTAATGTTATAATATATAATTTAGTATCATATTTTAATGTTAATTATAACCTATTATTTAACTTTGAATTTTTAATTAATTTTAACATAATATTACAAAAGAAATATTGAGTATTTATTATCCAATATTTAGCGTTTTAAGATAATTAAATAGAATTATTTTTATTAATTTTTTTTTTATCTTTCTTTGTATTTATTTATCCATCAATTTTAAAAAAAAAAATCATAATTGAAATCGCACGACGAACATATTACGAGCAACCATAAGTTTTAAACTTATAACTCACTTACAATACTAGGCTATCAACTGAACTAAACAACAACTCAAACAATATAAAATCAATTTTTTTAAATCATAAATTCTAACCTATATGTCTACAAGATATAGAATAAAATCGAAAAAATAGACTACCAAGTTTGTATGACATACATTTACTATTGTGAGGTCGGATTCGAAAAACAAAGTGTTTTAATATTGGTTGCTTGAGAGGTTTTCAAAAGTTTGGAAACGTTTAAAAAAAATATAGAAAAAATGTGAGAGATCTATAATCTCGTTTTATAAAGAGTAAAAATCTCTAAAATTTAGTGAAAGTTCTAGGAAAACGGTATGAGATCCAGCGGTGTAAAATCCAACAAAATATGTACAATTTTTAGCATGACCTATAAATAAAATCATAAAATAAACAAAGATATTAATAGTCAATTTAGTCACGAATCTATCATTATTATACTTCATTCAACAAGTTGTGATACAAATTTGTGTGTGACTACCGTATCTCTTACCCTATATATTAAGCTTAAATTTTGTTCGGACCTTATAAGTTAAAAGATATAAACGTTTTTACTAATTCGAGTACAAAACCTATCCGATTTACCAATAAGCCCAACTTCATATACATCTCACCTACATGTACTAAAATACGATTTTATTTACCTACTAGCTCAAATTTAAAATTTTAATACAATTTTATCCTTGATTAACTTTGAGAGCTGGATCTATATGTCAATTAGATCTCTACTTTTTATATATATATATATATAGGAACTCTTTTTAAGTCCAATACGTAAATAGCCCTAAAAATATTAATGAAATCAAACTTGACTTTTATTACTATTATGTGGTTCTAAAATACTAAAATTATTTCTATTTATATTGTAGTTTATAAAATTTATAGTTTATACTGTAAATTTTATAAACAATGGGACGGCTGTAGTTCGGGTAATAAACACCAGTCGTCCTTCACGTTTGTCACTTGTAACAAGTTGGTCCCTTACCTTTGATCCTGTAATAAATGAGTCCCTATCGTTTTAGAAACCAGAATAAAACCATCATTTTCGAGCCCAACCCAATATTTGTTCCCATAATACCCTTTGACCAGCCACATCAGCGATCCACGTAGGACGTTGTGGCAACCTTAAACGATAGAGACCCCTTTATTATAGCCTCAAAGGTAAGAAACCAACTTGTTACAAGTGGCAAACGTGAAGGACGATGAGTATTTTTTACCCGAACAATATCTATTCTATCTTTGGGAACTGTGTTTTAAGTTTGGTTGTTTGATTCACCACTAACGACTCCACATTAGTAATTGATTAATTAAGTTGAACGGTTTTCCATCCAAATTTTTCCGTTTCAAACTCTTGCTTGTAAGTTCTATCTTAAGTTAATGTATTTTTCATCCAAATTTTTCCGTTTCAAACTCTTGCTTGTGACTTCTATCTTAAATTAATGTATTTTTTCATTTAAGTTTAGATTTTGGTTATCCTATTTAATGTTGGGGTCTCAAATCTAAGTTTTGGATTCCCCATTTAAATTTTAAGTCTATTATGTATCATCTTTTTCGTATGTTTTCCGATAGTTTTTATTTTTGAATTTCGGTAGTCTTTAGATCTATTAAATTTAGATAGTATTTGGATAATTTTTTTCTATTCTACTTCCTTGGAATTCGCTTACAATACTTTCCAACTTTATCTATGATTTATTTAATGTTTAATATATATATATATATATATATATATATATATATATATATATATATATATATATATATATATATATATATTATGGTTTTAATTTTGTAGTTCGGAAATCTTGCATTTAATAAATTGAATTTCTTGTAGTGTTTGATATGAAAAATCTGTTATGGTTTTTAAAACCTATTTACATGTTGCGTTTGTCAATTTTATTTATTTTTTAAATTGACAAATCTATTTACCTATTTAAAAAAAAATACGAAGACTTAACTTTGTTCGGGGTTTCTTTGAATCCATGAACAATAGAAGTTTCCATGAACTTATGAAATTTCTTTTGGTTTGTCTAGTTGATACTAACACTTTGTTTTCGGTATATAGGTATGTGAATAGTGTCGTTTATGTAGTTTCTAGGTAATCACTGGTGAACTTCATTCCATTATTTTAGTAGTTTTTTTAGAATTATTTTTGCCTAAATTCGATTATGATCGATAAAAAAGTTGAAATGGTAATTTGTTCAAACTATGTACATTCACATTTATATATGATGTTATATATGTTGTTGTCTGTTTTAAATATTTCTATTCGACCGAAGAACATTGGTTGAAGCCAAATCTAGAAGTGATATATAGTTTTATGTCGGATTTGTATTGTATTAGTATAAAAGAATGTGTCTGGATATTGAAGTTTGAATTTCCTACTAAAATGTAAAATGCAGTTATTTTACTAAAGAAACCCAAATTCGAATATTCAATGAGATGGTTTACAATACAATCCTGACAAAAACTATATATGACTCCTAAATTTGGTTTCGTCCCATATTGTTGGTCAAACGAAAATATCAAAACATAAACCAACATAAAAATATGGAATTCTTGTTTTTCATATTTTCTATAACTATGCTTTTGAGGACCGGGGTTTAATCTTTAGCTTTTCTTTTGGAAGTTGTGCTATTCTTTTCATGATGGACTGGATAAGTAAACAAGTTCTGCTATTTGTAAATGTCAAATCAAACATTGTGTTTTTTAGTCTATTCACGAGTTTCTCATATTTATCGGTTATAAAGTAGTCACTTAACTAAACAATTTTTTAAGTCTACTAACATATACTACTTAATAATAAAATCAATTAAACGCTAAACATTATAGTTAAGATATATTGAAAATTTTAAGATGGAAGATGTTAGATGTTATTAAATTTATGTTAAAACAAAATAAAAATTACAAGAGTTTTTAAGTTTTTTTATTGTATTTACTTTGTTTTAGTAGAATATGAAAAAAAAAATCTTTTTTTAATAAGAAAAACGCTTTCTTAATATTGGATAAATTTCATTTTATAATCTATCCAGAATTATATATATTTTGAATGTAGAATTAATAGTTAATTTGTGTCGAGGTTTTCGATTCAACATAATTGGACATTTTAGATTTTTTTGCCTTGTTTCTTTTTCCAGAGGTTATTGTTCACGCTTAATAAACTTCTCGATACACATTTACTGTTCATAAATATAGATTCAGAATCTAAAAATAAATCGGTTAATTAAACTATAATTTAATTATATATGTATATAAAAAAATCAATTTTACTTTCTAATCTATGTAAAATTTGTTATACATGGGGATTATACGGTAAAATAAAAAAAAACTGTATCCAATTATTAAAAAAAAATTACTGGTTTGAATCACATTTTTTTCAAAATATTTTTGTAAAAAAATCATAACTCTAATAAAGACATCATAATATTTTAATTTTAGATTAAATTTAAATTTAATAGCATTTGACATTTTAAAGTTTCAATTGTTGTAATTAAAACTTGGGTGAGTTCTTAAGAGGTACATCAAATATATCAAAATTCTTGTTACATACAAAAATTTTCATAATTCCAATAAGTGTATAATATTTTTGATGCTAACCCTGTATCTAAGATTGTAGATACACTTATTAGAATTAACCAAACTAAGGCTCACTAAACAAGAATTTTTAATTATTCTATATATCTTATTGGAAATAACCCTTAAAACTTTTTAGTAAATTTCATATTTACATACTTATAATTTATTTTTTGTATTTCGATAATGCATTTTAAAGGTTTTATAGTAAAACTTGTCAATTGTTATATATTAAAATATATTATTATACTCAATGAGCCAGTATATTTGATGTTTATTTTAACATTCAAATAAAAAAATACCTAAAATCATTAAAAAAATATTAGAACTGTCTTTATTATTAATTTGTATATGCTATTAAACTTTTTAATACATAAAATTTAATATTAATGGTTAAATCAATTAGCAAGTTTATAATTGACAAATATGATAAATCAGTCAAGTAAACTAGTAAAGAAATATAAATACGCTATTTCAAAAAAACAAAAGTTTAGAACTAATTATTCATTCCAATCTCTCTAAAAATAATAACATAATCTAAAACTACACATGGTAAAGCCTTTTGGCCGTAAAAAGGTAATAAAATATAAGATTCATTAAAAGGTGATTCAAACGTAAAACTTGGTTGTTTAAGAAAATGAATGAACAATTAATTTCATGTAATGTAGGCGTAAATAGTGTTGTATTCTCATCGGCATGGAAACCACATGTTATTGGTTCTCCTAATCCTGGAATGGTTATTGATGGCTATTTAGGTTATCCCACGTGAAAGAGCATGTTCAAGAACTCAACCTCTTAATTATTCACGTTTTTTGAAAAAGTTTTTGAAAAAAAATGATTTTTTCTGATATAAAAAAACTTCATAGATATGTGGACATCATAATAGTTTCTAGTATTTTGATGTATCATCACCGTACATATCAAATTTTGAACCCTCATCGACACGTATCGCTGGTATCACCATGTATATCGAATTTTGAATCCTAAACGACACGTAGCGTGATGTACATCGTTAGGGTTAGATTATCCGATGATAATTATCATTATCGTATGATAAAATAGGCATCATACGATAAAGAAATATCATCTGATTAGTGAATTACAAAAAAATTAAAAAAAAACTTTGTATTGCTCTCTTTCTCTCAAGCGGGAGGTATTATGTTTTCTCACTGTAAACACCATGTTTTGTGTTATATAAAGATTAACTGTAATTTACAGTTTTAAATTTGAATTTTCAGACTTAACCAACTATTATCGTAACCAACTATAATTGTATAATTGTAAAAACTTATGTATATAATATATCTATTTTGTGTATGCTTAATTTAAATTCAAACTTAAATTTAGGGGGGCAAATGAGAAGACTCATTTTTAGCATTACAAATAATAAGACATAGTGAGCACTATGTTATATCACAAGTATATATGATATATATATTTTTTAAAGATCACTGTATCCTATGATACAGTACAATTTGCAATACAAAATATGAAAAAAAAATAAACGATACACGATTTGATAACTATAGACATCACAAACGCTAGAAGTGATCGATACAAGAGTTAAATGCATGTTTAGAGCGTTTTAAGATTATTTTCAATGAGACGAAGCTAATAATAAAGTTAATGCTGCTTTCCGTTCACAAAATACTTTTAAATTGTGATAATTATGTTTTATTTATTTATTGTTGTGAACTATATTCATAAGAATATAACAATAAGATTTTGTTGTTTTTTATTGAGGAAATATTTTTTTTTATTTTTTATTTGTGCGTGTTGTATATACTCTCATAGAATTATTCCACCCATATATTATTATGGTGACATAACCTACAACAGTCGAGCCCTTCAAATATATCGTTAGTCATTTGAGTGCAAGGCAATGCGGCTTTTACAGATTCGACATGAAGCTCAAAATACTTATGATGTAGCCAAGATCAGGTCTCTTGCAAATCATAAAATTCATAACGGTGCCGATAATATTGGAATAAAGTATTGAGCATGTATTTCTTATTTGTTTCTTCAGTTGGTGCTTGAGTTACACTCAGTTTAAAATAGGCACCAACGAGATCTTCAACCCCTTTTTTTGTTAGACATTATTTACTTAGCATATCTCATATCTTTCATCTGAGATTATCTTTTCGGCGGAGTTTTTACCTTTTTAATCTTCCTCATATCTCTTCCGACTACTAGTATTGGACCCACGGACAAGAACAATGAGACTTGTCTCTCAGTGTGTGTTTTCTCATTCTAACATAAATAGTTATGGTAGTAGTTACAAATATAATTAATGGATCTCATAAATTTAAAAGAAACAGAATATTTTATTTCAATGTCTCGATGACTATTTCAGCCCATAGAGAGGTATTTTTAATAAATACATATCACTCTCTTTCCTCTGCTACAAGGAAGCTATATGCTTATCAATGTTACATAAAACTTTAAAGAAGAATACTTTAGCATAAAACGGTGTATTTTTTTTAAAACATGGCATGCTTTATATTGATTTATATCAGTTTTTCCTAGTTCTTTTTTTTATTAACAATTTGATTAATCAAACAAATCAGAATTATATATTATGTTGTAAAAATTAACATCCTTTTGATAATGTTCTATTTAGTTTAGTAGTTATTTCTTTGATTAGCACATTATTAGATGTAATAAATGATAATCATTTGATTAAGTGGAAGATTTTAGTGTTATCATGTTTTGATGATAGGCTTTAGGTGCTTCAGGGGTGCTATGGCTATACTAGAAGTGATATGGAGCTGGTACAAGCACATGATTTAAGGATCTTTTTTAGATTTGACTAGAATGCCAGAGCAATTGTCGAGCAAGTGTTGAATTTTCTAATTACTTTTGGGGTACTTCTGATTCTCCTCAGAGGCTCACAGCTTTTGCTAGGTAAGACGTTGCTACTTTCGGTGGTTATTATGTTTTTGTTGTTGAAAATGCTAACTACACCATGCCATGTTGGATCATAAACTTGACCCAATTAAAAGGTATAACTCACTCAATAAGGTCCATCAAGAAAGCATTTTCTAGAAACAATTTTTTTTTATTTTGTAGTAGAGGTTGTGTGTAAGATCATCTTTAGGTTGAGTGCAATAAATATTTTTATGTTGTGTGTAAGAAACTTTTTTTTATCTTGAGTGTATTCTTGTGGTTAAGTGCTTATGTATCCATAAGCTCTTGGATGGTGGATCATTGTCTCCACTATGCTTCTATAAATATTGGAGCTCTCCCACTATCTAGATAATCACAAGACACACAAAAAAGTAAACTTAGAGAGAAAATTTAAGTGAGAGAAAGAGAGACAAGAATGTTCTCTTGAGCGAATCAAAGAATATTTCTCTTCTAGTGTGAGTTGTAAGAGCGACTTGTTATATTTCTTTATTTTCCATCTTTATAGAAGTTGTTTGTTTTTTTAGATAGTGTTGCTTAATATTTTCCACCAACAAAGTGGTATCCTAGCCACAAGCTTATCCAAAATTTTATTTTTTAAATCTTCAACATATTGAAAGATATGGAATATGGTGTATCATCTTTCCAATTTCCAACACTCAAGAACAACAACTACGAAAATTGGAGTATCAAAATGAAGGCTCTCCTTGGAGCACATGACGTGTGGGATGCCATAGAAAAAAGGTTCAACGAACCCATAGATAAAGTCAACCTTACTCTAGAGGATAAACAATTTTGAATGATTCAATAAAGAGAGACAAAAAATCTCTCTTCCTCATTTATCAAGCGTTAGATGATGATGGCTTCAAAAATGTTTCAAGCGCATCTTCCGCCAAGCAAGCATGGGATAAATTACAAATCTCTTACAAATGAGTTGAAAATGTGAACAAGGTACGTCTCCAAACGTTAAGAGGCGAATTCGAATCCTTACACATGAAAACATCGGATTTTATTTCGGAATATTTCTTAAGAGTAACAATTGTTTCTAATAAATTAAAAAGAAATTATGAGAAATTAGAAGATGTGAGAATCATAGAAAAAATATTATGTTCGTTGGATCCTAAATTTGAACACATTGTCTTGACGATTGAAGAAACTAAATACGTGGAGGAAATGACGATTGAAGAACTCCAAAGCTCATTACAAGCTTATGAAGAAAATAACAAAAAGAAGCAAGAGATCACTGAGAAACTCCTCAAAGTATAAGTCAATGACATGCATGCAAATCAAAGAGATGATAAAAACCAGCGTGGCCGAGGGAGAGGTAGAGGTAGTGGTCGTGGACGAGGTGCTTATTATGGTCGTGGATGTGGATGGAATTACAATACCAATAATTCCAACTACAACTACGAGAAATGAGAAATCTCAACATGAGGTCGTGGAAGAATAAATTTGAACACAAGGTACAATAAATCTCAAATCCAATGCTACAAATGTCAAAGGTTTGGATATTATGCTTCAGAATACAGAGGCCTCAATAATAGAGTTGAGGAGAGGGCCAACTATGTGGAAGAGAAAATGCAGGAAAAAGATATGTTACTACTAACATACAAAAACACTAATAAATATAAAGAGAAAACTTTGCATTTTGACACCGGTGCAAACAATCATATGTATGGGAAAAGAAGCATGTTTGTAGAGATCAATGAAGTAGTGAGTGGAAATGTCCCTTTTGGAGATAATAGCAAAATACCGGTGAAAGGAAAAGGTTACATTCTTATTCGTGCAAAATATGGTAGTCACCAAATAATTTCAAATGTCTATTACATACCTAGCATGAAAAACAACATCTTGACCTTGGGACAACTCCTACAAAAGGGTTATGATATTCATATGGAAAATTATAGTCTTTTGTGAGAGATAACAAACGATATTTAATTGCTAAGTTCAAAATTCAAAGAATATAATGTTTCATTTGAATATTCAAAATGATGTTGCAAAGTGTCTTAAGGCTTGTTACGAAGATTTATCATGGCTAAGGCATGTTCCATTTGGGTATCTAAACTTTACAAGTTTAGATTTATTGTCCAAGAAGCAAATGGTGAGAGGGTTACCGTTGTATCAATCATCTTGACAACTATGCGAAGGATGTTTAATTGGAAAGTAAATCTGAAAAATATTTCCAAAGGAGTCAGAATCAAGAGTTAAGAAACCTCTCGAGCTTCTTCATACCGATGTATGTGGTCCAATCAAGCCGAGAACTACTTCATTCACTTCATTGATAATTTTTCAAGAAAAACTTGGGTATATTTCTTGAAACAAAAATCTGAAGTCTTTGGAATATTTAAGAAGTTCAAAGCAGTTCTGGAAAAGGAAAGTGGAAATAATATTAAAGCCCTGAGATCTAACCGAGAATAGGAGTTCACATCCAATAAATGCTAAGATTTTTGTGAAGCATGAAATTCTTCGCCGCTTGACAGTTCCCAAATCTCCTCAACAAAATTGTGTGGCAAAAAGGAAGAATAGAACAGTCGTTAATATGACTCGAAGCATGCTCAAAAGTAAGAAATTGTCTAAGGATTTTTTGGGCGAAAGCAATAACATGTGCGTTCTACTTGTCCAATCGATCTCTAACAATAAATTTTTGGGGAAAGACACCACAGGAAGCGTGGAGTGAAAGAAAGCCCGAAATTTCCCAACTAAGAGTAATAACGAACCAAACTCGATGATAAAAGCAAGAGTTAAATCTTCATCGGTTACCATTCAAGTTCTAAATGCTACAAGTTGTACAACCCAAATAATTAGAAGATTATGATAAGCCAAGACGTGATAGTTGATGAAGAAGGAGAATATGAGTTTGGGTCTCAAACAAATGAGTTCACATTATTCCCCCAAATTAAAGAAGATGAGGAGACACTGAATTAGCAATCAGAAAAGGTTGCAACCCCACATGCTTCACCAACATTAACTACTCATGGATACTCACCACTTTCATCATCGTCAAATGGAAGTAAAAATAAGAGAGCTATGGACCCACAAGAAGCCTTAGTGATCTTTATGAGGTAACCGAACCAATACGTAACCTTAAACCTTTTTGTCTCTTTGCTTATTGTGAACTGGTGACATTTCAAGAAGCTACACAAGAGAAACAATGGAGAGACCAGATGGACAAATAAATTAGAGCCATCAAGAAGAATGACACATGGGAACTCACTTCACTTCCTAAGGGGTAAACGATAATAGGCGTCAGATGGTTATACAAAATAAATAGAAATTTTAAGGGAGAGACTGAAAAACACAAAGCGAGGCTTGTTGCAAAAGGCTATAGTCAAAAGGCAGGAATTTACTATGATGAGGTATTCGCCCATGTTGCCAGATTAGAAACTATTAGACTAATAATTGATTTGCCAGCTCAAAACAAGTGGAAGATATAACAAATGGATGTAAACATATCTAAATAATATCCCTAAAGAAGAAGTCTACATGCAACAACCATTAGTCTATGAGGTCAAAGGTCACGAAGATAAGATGTTGAAGCTAAAGAAGACTCTTTACAAGATAAAACAAGCACTAAGAAAATCGAACAGTGGAGTCGACAAATATATATGAGAGAATGGCTTCAACAAATGTCCCTACGAGCATGCTCTATATACCAAGATCAAAGATAAAGATATTTTGATTATGTACCTCTACATGGACGATCTGATCTTCACCGAGGGCAGCCCAAATATGTTCAATAAATTCAAGGAAATGATGATGAAGAAATTCGAGATGATAGACTTGGGGCTCATGGCGTACTACATTGGCATTAAAGTTAAGGAATAAAAAGATAGAATTTTAATCTCACGAGAAAGTTATGCAAAATATATCTTTAAGAAGTTTAAAATGGAGAACTGTAAACCAGTAAGCACATCTACGGGGTTCAGAGTCAAAATATCGAAACATGAAGAAGGCGAAAGTGTAGATCTAATATTATTTAAAAGTTTGGTGGGAAGTCTATGTTATCCAACTTGCACGAGATCAGATATCCTTCATGCAATTGGATTAGTTAGTCACTACATGGAATCTCCAACAACAATTCATTTTAATGCTACAAAGAGAATCCTTCGCTATATAAAAGGTACAATTAACTTTGGCTTATTCTATTCAATTTCTAATTATTACAAGCTTGTTAGGTATAGCGATAATTATTAGGGTGGAGATATATACAATCGAATGAGTACTACTGGATTTGTATTTTTTATGGGAAATATTGCCTTCATATGGATGTCAAAGAAACAACCGATTGTCAGGTGTTCCACTTGTGAGCCAGAATATGATGTTGCTACTACATGTGTTAGTCGTGCAATTTGGCTTAGAAATCTATTTAAGGAGATATACATAATACAAAATGAGCCAACTAAGGTGTATTTCGATAAGAAGTCAGTCATCGCCTTAGCCAAGAATCTAGTATTTCATGATTGAAGCAAGCATATCGATGTCCACTACCATTATATAAGAGAATGTATTTCAAGAAATGATGTGCAAGTTGAATATATAAAGACACAAGATCAAGCTGCCGATATTTTCACCAAGCCAGTGAAAACCGAAGACTTCAAACGATTAAAGAAACTATTATGGGTCACATAATCAAGTTTAAGGGGGAGTGTTGGATTATAAAAATTGACCCAATTAAAAGGTCCAATCCATTAAACAAGGCCCACCAAGAAATTATCTTCTAGAAATAATTGTTTATTTTATTTTTTAATGGAGGTTGTGTGTAAGACCATCTTTAGGTTGAGTGCAAGAAACACTTTTACGTTGAGTGTAAGAAATCCTTTTATCTTCAGTTGTGGTTAAGTGCTTATGTATTTATAAGCTCTTTGATGGTGGATCCTTGTCTCCACTATGGTTTTATAAATAGTGGAGCTCTCCTACCATCAAAATAATCACCAAACACACCGCACCAAGAAATAAACTTAAAGAGAAAATTAGAATGTAAGAAAAGATAGAAAAGAATGCTCTCTTGAGTGAAAGAAATAATATTTCTCTTCTAGTGTGTGTTACTTAATATTTTCCGCCAAAGTACTCCATTTTCTTCTGCATCGGTATTCCAATATTAGTGTGTATCTCGTGAAATCCGTTTTATTAAGGTTTTACATATATTTATAAATGTATACATCGATACTCAGCTTAACGAATTTATTAGGCATAAGAATAAGAAGGATGTTTAGTATCATACAATTCCAACTCGATCTTGATTAAAATCAGCTACCTAGCTTGAACGAGATAACAAACATACGATACACTTCGTGACTTTTAGTTTTATCTTTAAGGAAGTGGACATATGAATCTTATATATGTGTGTATATGTGTGTTTATTATGTTTGTTACTTGTATAGAACTATGGGAGTAGGATTTTGAATAAGGTACCAAGTTGTTTGTTTTCTCGAATCTATCGTTACTATTGAAACGTAATCTTTTTTTTCCAATGGAAGTCAAAATTTTGATTTGGTGCTAGTCTTGCAATCCGTGTTTTCTCGAATCTATCGTTAATATTGAAACGTAATCTTTTTTTTCCAATGGAAGTCAAAATTTTGATTTGGTGCTAGTCTTGCAATCCGGGTTTGGATATGATGTTATGTTGCACTGAGGATCAAGTTAATTTTAGACCTTCCACTTATTATTACTTAACGATTATACATAAAATTCTATTTAACCTCATATCTATCATCTACAGGCTTATTCAACTAGTGGTCTCTCAAAAATATTTTGTACGAAGATGCTCATAGGGTATCCACCCTTTTGTTATAAGGATCCACATATGAGATAGATTTCTCATCTATCTCTTCTATATAGTGATAAATATATGTTCTATTACCTCATATAATCAGGTGGACAATTTGGCTGAAATTTCCCGAGGAACCAAACATATTAAATGAAGCTCGGGATATGATTTGTCACATGTTTTGCAATATCGAAACAACAACATTAGGACCATAAGGGCTGAAGAATTAAAGGGGACCATTTTTCGGTTAATATAAATAATCCTTAATAACGATATTGCAATATTATATAGATTCTTTATTTCAATTATACACTTCAATAATAAAATAGGCATGTAATATTTAAAAATCAAAGACCATTTTTTGACAAAGCAACTTGTATTTGATAGTGTCAAATTATCTTTCTAATTAGATATAAGGGTCTTATATATGTGTTTCAAAATCCTATATACGTGTTGAAAATAATACAAAAGTGGATCAAAAATTATATTTCTAATTTTTTATCAGCGATGTGTATACCTTTATGTAATGTTCAATGAAAGAAGATGTCATTATCTTAAGTATGGAAAAAAGTCTAAACCTAAATACAATTTATGTGAGTGGAATTTATTATTAGTTAATGGTAGTCAGTTGATATTCGTACCGGTTAGGTAGAAGTATGAGGAAGGTTTTGTTGTGAATGACAATTGTATTTTTGAATCATATTTTGTCTTTTTTAATCAAATATTTTTATTCTGCATCATTTTATAAAAACACTCATTAAGTTTGACAACGGGCTTGCAACATTGTATGCGGATCTTTATTATCAGTAGCTCTTCTAGTCTTTACATTTCGAAAAGTCATAAGAATTTTTAATAAAAGTAATAATTTACTAAATTAATTTTATTTTTTGGTGAAATTCAATATATGAATGAAAGAAGCAATCTTTTTCTAAATACTTAATTTCTTTCGTTAATGAAGACATTATGATTAGTTAATGTACAACCAGATGGCAACGGTGTGTGCAACGGTGGACATGCCATCAAATTTAATCGTTTCGTTGAAATAGTATAACGAACCTACAATAGAAGTTGCAATAACCTGACCCGAATCCATCTGGGTCAAATTTTACAACACTTTATGATTTCTTGTCGGTTCTAAAAGCCTTCAGGTGGTAACTGATTTTGGTTAGTGGCCCTACTTAACACAATCGGAACCTCCGATCGCAGATCCATTATAAAATTCTTTTTGTAACGGGACAGTGAAAATTTTCGTCGTTTTCAAGTCATTGTAAAAAAACGTTTCTCCAATAATGAGAATATATTCAACTTTTTATTCTTTTACATACAAAAGACATCAATATATACTAGCATATAAAATAAATCTACAATCAATCATAAAATATATTTTTAACGTGGTTTGGATTGTGAAGAAATCCTATATTCACGAGCAATAGAAACTGTTTTATATATAATGAGGTTATAAGAAGACTATCTCAGACCATAACGAACTCAACCACTCTTCTTTTATTACATAACACCATCAACTTACAAAATAAACTATGGATCTCAGAGTTTATATTTTATATATAATAAGGTTATAAGAAGACTATCTCAGACCATAACGAACTCAACCACTCTTCTTTTATTACAAAACACCATCAACTTACAAAATAAACTATGGATCTCAGAGTTTATATTTTACATCACTTCTCTCTCTAAAATTAGATGAGTACGGATCTTTCTATGTCTACAAATATCCTCAACGGTTTATGCAACACCAACTTGAATATTCTTTCTCACTATATCTAAACTCAAGGATGAGATGTGAAATGCATCAGATTCACATTAGAATAAGAAAGATATTCCATTGCCTAGCATAATAAGAAAATGATTGTTGTCACACTGATACATAGTACAGTTTGGTGGGTATTGGCACCATTTCTTGACGCCTACAACATTGTACAGTTTGTATCATTTCAATGCGCACTCTATATTTATTATCTAAATTAACGACATAAACTTTCATCAAATTATAAATTCTCCAAACAAATGATCAAGTTTCTTCCCAGAACAAAGAAAGATATATAGGTATCTTCGATGGTAAGTTTATGCACCTTAAATCTAGTAGGAGATCAACATGAACCTTCGGTTCAAGCAGTAACAATACACTTGTCTTCTACAATACTCACAATTAAATTCCAATAGAAGTCGATGCTCCTAAGTATTTAGTTGAGCTTTAGTCGAATAATTTAGAGCTTGACCAGTTCTATACTTTAGTTTCAACAATCCATCTTCAGCCTTAAATTTTGACAATATTCTGCGCGAGAGAGTTTTAGCCTTCACCTAATGTTCATTTTAGCATCCGCCTAACAAATTTCTTACAAAATTCAAAGATTACTAATCCAACAACCTTTTGTAAATAATAAAAATAAACTATTGGGTGAATACAAGATCATGAACCGCATATTACCAAAATACCTAAACATTGCACTTCATTAAAAACCCGACCGTTCAGTAAGGACCACTCACTAAGGATCCGCCTTAGAGCAAGTGGGGAGGCCCTCATTGTCCTATGGTGGATCTGGCACTGTCCACACTAGTATGATATATTATGCTTTGGGTCCAAAGCCCTGCACAAATTTTTTTTTGGTCCATTTCCAAAACACAACACTAGTTGAGATATGTTCGCATGTTTAACCGATATGGGATGTGGGACTTTGGTCATCACCCTAATAATCCTATTCTTGAACAAATTACCACTCTAGCCTCCTCTCAATTTTCTTCCATCCTTCTACTCTAGTCAGGTGAAGATATGTCTCGCCTTTAGGGTTAGAGCGGATCTATAGGCTCACTATCAAATGACATCTTGTCGCTCATTGGTCAAGACATCTTCTTGATGATCTATCATTCACTCAATCTATAGATGACACACTGCACTGCTCTTTGATCAAGCCACCTGCTTGATGAGCCATCAGGCGCTCCATCTATACTTCAGATCATTGACTTCGAGTATGGCTCCTGACTTCTGGTCACATGTTCGATATCTGAGAATTTCACCCACATCACCCACTACATAATCTGAACCTGGCTCTGATACCATTTGTTGAGAATATGGGTACCACATATTCTGCTTCCGTATATAATAATATAATAAAAAACACTATGATCTCCACACTAGTATGATATTGTCCGCTTTGGGTCTGAAAACCTGCATGGTTTTGCTTTTGCTCCACTTCCAAAAGACCTCACACTAGTTGAGATATGTTCTTACTTATATACCATTGATGCTTCGCATGTTTAAATAAGAGATATTTTTTCAATCAGTACACATATGGCCAATAATAGACCTTATATATCATTATGTAATTAGTTCATTTTTTAATCTATAAAGTATGAAGGTTGAAAAAGGATAGTCCTAAAATAGGAAAACACCTAGAATTATAAACGTGGATAAAAGGTTGCTTAAACGCTTTATAACCATGTCATTCCAATTAATAAAGCTCTAACATTTTCTTTGTTTTTTTTATATAATATCAAAATTTTGTTCAATTTTTAGATTGACTTGATCGAAGAAACAGTGTTTCAAGTTTATTAAAGTATTGTGTTCCATTTTATTATTTGATTTCGGTTAAATAAATTGTTTTGATTTTGATTTTGTTATTGAGTGGTATGGAAAACATTTAATTAATTTATTGGAACTATTTTATTTGAAGAAGATTTTGGATAAAAAAAAATTCATCTATTGAGATTTAAAACTAGAAAAAGGGTCCACCCTTTGGTGTTCATGGTGGATATTGAAAGATTTTTCCACATATGGGTGCTATTAATTTGTAGTGTATAAAGGGAGCATGCATCCCTTTTATCGCAATGTTTATTTTGAAAAGTATTAGGTTTACGACCTCTAAACAAATTAACATGTAATCTATTAGTTTCTCGTGATTTAAACGCAATTACATAACTACAAATTTCACATTAGGAAAATGATCTGAGATGTGAACTTATGACTATCCACGTAACAAGAGAATTCCACATTAGATTCTATAATTTCACAATGACATTAATTTTTTTTATTAAGAACATCCTTAAGAACTATTTTTAGTGGAAAATAATACATCAATTTGAAGCACTATATTTTTTCAAGAATATGAGAAGATCGGTACAAGAACTATTACGATCGTCCAAAACTTAAAAAATATTCTTCCTCAAAACTAACATTGTTATATGAATTATTTCCCTCAAAATCAATATCTTCAAAACAGTTAGCAATGTTGATTCTTTATAGTTTATGTTTAATGAGATAATGTGGTTTGGATATCATATAAAAAATACGGAAGGGATCCGATACCTTTCTTTACTAGTACATGAACTCGGGAACGATTTCTTCCAAAGAGGGGGAATACACATGGCTCCCTTATGGTAATGTAGGAGGTAGCTTCAGGCATCAACATTAGGTATTAGGTTTAAGTGTCCGCCCGCAAGATTGGTTTTTTCGAAAAATAAGTAAGAAAAATGAGTAAGATTCATTTTACCTCTTCAGGCACCAAACTCATATATCGAAGGGATGCTAGACGAGTTCTCTTTCCCCTTGAATCTTCTGAGAAAAATCCTTAGTCTCCTCTTCCCGCTGCTTCTTTGATTCTCTATGAGATTGGTGAAAAGAGAACTGAAGAAATTGTGTGAGCTGAAGTGAAGCTCATGATATGTAATTGATGAGGCATTTAAGGCCAGTACTAAGAAGTCGTTGGCTGATTCACATGAAGGGACATTTCGGATCCCCTAATCACTGTTATAGATTATATATTATGTTCACTACACCTATAAAGGTTTCTCATCTGCACGTTGCTAATTAGCTAAATGCTTTAAACTATGTTTTTATCTTATAAAAGACTCATACAACATTTTAGCTCATGTTGTAGTGGTTACCTTGTTACGAAAATACGTTGTACATTTAATAGTTTCACCTTAAATGTAATAGGTAAACACGTATGAATGATTATAATTTAAACATTTTTTGTAAGCTAATCTTTTTAACTCACTAATGAAATATACTATATTGTTTTACAAAGCAAAAAGACTATAATATTATTCTCTCGATAAGTAGTATCAACAAAAATAATCTATAATGTTACACCAAACTATAATTTTTTTATAATAATAAAATTATATATGTTTGTTATATACCAAATTTAAAACATGAAAGAAGTACAACTAACTAGACAATTTTAAAATATTATCATCAAAATATGTTTTAAATTCATTAGATTTCTTATCATTCAATACATATATATTTTAATAATTTTTTTTATTGTTCAGTCAAAATAAATAAATTTTTATTTATTTAGAATTATTACAATAAATTGAGACCCATTGTTTGAAAAATATTTATTTGATACATTTCATTGTAAAAGTGAAATTTCCAACAAATAGTAAAAGAAATATTATTCCAAATTTAGACGAGTAATTAAAAAATGACGTTTAAAAAAAATATTTGATGAACCATCAATTGTTTCATGGGTTGTTTAATTAAGTAATTTATTGGTTCACTTTCCAAAATATTCAAAATCAATTTGTTTTGAGGTCATTCTTACGGTTGGCACAAAAAGGGTAATGGTTTTTTAAGCTCCATATTTGAGGGAGTATGTCCATACTTTGATAACAAACCGTAATAAGCTTTGTATATGATTTATACGGAAAGGTTATGATATAGATAAATAATACATACTCCCCCATATCAAATTTAAGTCTTTCTTCGATTAATGATGTAAGAAAGCAACCCCTGCCCATTGAATGATTTCTCAAGAAAGTTGGTAATGGAAAAAAATGTTTAATCAAACGTACCGCTATTTTTAAAATATTTAAAAGAACACAATTAATTTGGAAGAATGACTTGCATGTTCATAAAAAAAACGAAGAGTTTATTTCCTATTTCAAATTTAACCTAACATGATTTTTTTTGTTGAATTATATAAGGATTGTTGTTTTGTAAAGGCTGTGGAAATATGGACCATCTTACTAACAGAGAGACATCTAAAGATACACTTTACTGCATTTATGGATATTCTGTTTAAAAAATATACAATAGTGTATAAAACGGATGACAATGGGTTGGAATCTGACGGGGCTCGGACCCACTTGATCGTATTCACTTTTTCTACTTGAATCTAAACTGGTTAGGCCGGTAGCGAGTTTAAAAATTTTGAATTCGAGCCCGACCCATACGTGTTCAGGTATCCAGCCGATCCGGTCTGAAAATACTATTTTTATTATCCAGATTGTCCAGTACGTCCGGAATCCAGCTCAAACTTGACTTTATTTTTTCATTTAAACAAAAATTAAGATGTAAAAATTTTAAACCGAAACAAACATAACTAACTAAATAATTAATTATTACTAAAATATAAATATATAATTTTTAACAAAACGAGAAATCTAAAACATGTTTTAAATCGTCTAAAATAAAACAATAAACAAATACAAACATTTTTGAAATTTTTTCTAGTTTTAAATTGTACCATGAATCACCACCACCATTTATTTTAATGTTTTCATCTTCATCTTCATTTTCAAAATCATCACTTTTCTATGGTTGCACTTAATAGATCCAAAAATTATAAATCCTTTATCTTCTTGTATTTTGCGTGTGTGGCCATTTTATCTTTTGTCTCCATATATATAATCATAGGGAGATAAAAAACCCTAAAGTATACAGTTGGACCATAACCATCTCTCATGTCAACCCATTACTGGTATGATACGATCATGATGTGATCACTTAAACCTCATTTCAATTACTTTACTACAAATTTCAACGTTGTTTCCATAAACGATCTTAGTCAACATGTTGGCATTATTCTTATGAGTGACTAGAATGAACTTCATACCTTGTTGAAGGTATTCTCTCTCTAGATAAGCTTTGAACTTGTGCATCGTCCACATGAGAAGTAGGTTGCTCCCTCTGCTCAAGAACTTCTTCATCATAAACTTCTTTCTCCAATAAATTCTTAGTAAAATCATCATATTATAAATCACAATTGGGTGGAACATGGTCACTATCATAAGTAAAAAACTCAACATTCTCATTTGCTGAATGATTTACATAAGGAATAGTAAATGAAAAAACATCAGGAGTAGTATTAAAAGGTATATCAAAACTATAAGTGAATTTTCTATCCAAAATACCTACACCATTTTCGTGCTCAAATAATACCAAGTTTCTACTTTTCTGTACTTTCTTCCTCTTAATATCATATGGTTTGAAGCCATAATGTTTATCATCATACTCTTCATAGACATACTGAACAAAGACACAATGATTAGTCTTCGAATCAAGTTCGATTCTTTGTTCCTTTGGAACTTGCATGTATATCTTGCATCCAATAGCACTTATATGTGAAGATGTAGGATAATTTTCTTAATAATCTCTCTCTTTCTCTCAATATTTTTCTTACGTGTTTAGTAAAATTAGCATAAACATCTTTAATTTCTTTAATTGGGTCAGACACATCTTTGCACTACAACAAATCCTCCATCATTGGTCTTCAAATAGTGTTGTCACTTTAATAATAGAGTTACCATTATTATATTTTATATTCAATGGCTAAAAAAACCACATGCTCTGATACCAACTATAGGATCCAAAATGGTAGTATATAAAACCACCAACAAACACAACTTGAAAACAATCAACCAAACAAACAAAAAGTTCAATTCACTACCAATGATTTACTAATTAATTATGTAAAACAAACTACAAATATCATCACAGAAAATAAGAATTGGTAAAATAAATAAACATAAAAGATTTATTTTACGTAGAAAGAACCCTTCGATGTGAACAATAAAAGCCACATGACTTATCAGGAGGAGTCCACTTAAACCCCTAATTTGTTATAATAAATTTAAAGTAAACTATATCCAATTCAATCTAATAAATATCGACGAATCCACCAACAAATTCAAGCATAATAGACTAACGAATAGAGAAGTGAAAATGAATAATATCACCAACTGTTACATCAATGATTTCTCTCAATCAGCAACAGTGAATCCCAAACGAGCCGGTCATATTGAAGCCTTAGATGTCTCAACCCTTGATGTGGAAAATTCCTCATAAATATATGCCAAAATGATAGACTCTTTAAATATGGAAAGAAAATAATAATCCGGCCAAGTGTCATTTTCTTATTCCTTTACCAGTCCTATTTATACTTGTTTACAATATGGATTTTTGCTTTCCAGTATTAATTACATAATCGTATTTTTAGATGTCCCTTGATGACTTTTAATAAAGGGATTACTTGAATAGTTATTACTCACGTTCGTTAGTGGTGCTGAATGAGGGGGCATGCTTGTAGTAAATGTTCTTGTGCTAATGACTAATCCCAGAATTTCATCTTATTCAATCAGTAAACCTCTTGTCTTGGCTCGCTTACCGCTCCGGGTTGTTGCTAGGTGAGATAGTTGTATTCCGTTTGGATTACTACGCTCGATCAGTAGACTTATCTGTCTTTTGCCTTTAGTTGGTGATTAATTATTTTTTTGGTTTAGGCTTACCTTTCCAGGTATAAGGATCATATCTTGCCCAGATATATGGCCTTATCAAGATTGTCCCCTAGTTCTTTAAGTAATTCATTGGAAATACATTAGTTGAAGGAGCATAAATAATAAAGACAAGATGAGTGACAAGGTTTCCATAAATTAAATTATTATTTATTATTTTCTAAGACCGCCATTTGGTATCGCATGGCTAGACGAGTCGTGTCTGTAAAAAAAGAAGGTTGATATGTGTGACAAAGCACCTCTTGTCGTGTCTAGCTTTTGATGCACATATAGAACCCCCCCCCCCCCCCCCCCCTCACATGGTAAAGAGAATGAGCCCTTCATCTTTCGAGTGTCAATTTACCATTTTGAAATTAAATTTATACTTGAATAATTATTATCTTTAATATTAATTTGATCGTATGGAGAAATATAATCGCATGGTTCATGATAAAAACTGCAAATCACAGTTGAGGCTCCTTACTTGTTGATTTTTGTTGAGGAAATGCTTAACAATTTCGTTTTAATATTCATACCAGTAATTGCTCGTTCTTGTTAGTAGAGATCAATGAAGTAGTGAGTAGAAAAGTATCTTTTGGAGATGATAGCAAAATATCGGTGAAAGAAAAATATTACATTCTTATTCGTGCAAAAGATGGTAGTCACCAAATAATTTCAAATGTCTATTACGTACCTAGCATGAAAAACAACATCTTGAGCTTGGGACAACTCTTACAAAAGGGATATGATATTTGTTAGGGTATGAATATTAAAAGATACTTCAAAAGATACCAGTAATTATAGTATTTTTATGAGAGATGACAAAGGATATTTAATTGCTAAAGTTCAAATTTCAAAGAATATAATGTCTCCTTTGAATATTCAAAATGATGTTGCAAAGTGTCTTAAGGATTGTTACGAAGATTCATCTTAGCTATGGCATGTTCGATTTGGGTATCTAAACTTTACAAGTTTAGAGTTATTGTCTAAGAAACAAATGGCGAGAGGGTTACCGTGTATTAATCATCTTGACAACTATCTAAAGGATGTCTAATTGGAAAGTAATTCAGAAAAAGATTTCCGAAGGAGTTAGAATTCAGAGTTAAGAAACCTCTCGAGCTTCTTCATACTGATGTGTGTGGTCCGATCAAGCCAAGCTCTCTAGGTAAAATTAACTAATTCTTTCTCTTCATTGATAATTTTTCAAGAAAAACTTGGGTATATTTCTTGAAACAGAAATCCGAAGTCTTTGGAATATTTAAGAAGTTCAAAGCAGTTCTAGAAAATGAAAATGGAAATAATATTAAAGGCACGAGATCTAACCGAGAATGGAGTTCACATCCAATAAATTCTAAGATTTTTGTGAAGCACAGGGAATTCATGGCCGCTTGACAATTCCCAAATCTCCTCAACAAATAGGTGTGGCAGAAAGAAAGAATAGAACAATCCTTATTATGGCGCGAAGCATGCTCAAAAGTAAGAAATTGTCTAAAGATTTTTTTTTGGAGAAAGTAATGACATGTGCGGTCTACTTGTCCAATCGATCTCTAACAATAAGTTTTTGGGGAAAGACACCACAAGAAGCGTGGAGTGGAAGAAAGCCCAAAATTTCCCACCTGAGAGTAACAACGAACCAAACTCGATGATAAAAGCAAGAGTTAAATCTTCATCGGTTACGACTCAAGTTCTAAATGTTACAAGTTGTACATCCCAAATAATTAGAATCTTATGATAAGCCGAGACGTGATAGTTGATGAAGAAGGAGAATATGAGTTTCGGTCTCAAACAAATGAGTTCACACTATTCCCCCCCCAAATAAAGAAGCTGAGCAGACACTGAATCAGCAATCAGAAGAGGTTACAACCTCACATGCTTCACCAACATCAACTACTCATGGATACTCACCACTTTCATCATCATCAAATGGTAGTAAAAATGAGATAGTTATGGAACCTACAAGAAGCCTTAGTGATCTTTATGAGGTAACCAAACCAATAAGCAACCTTATATTTTTTTGTCTCTTTGCTGATTGTGAACTGGTGACTTTTCAAGAAGCTACACAAGAGAAACAATAGAGAGATGCGATGGGAACTCACCTTACTTCCCAAAGAGTGCAAGACAATAGGCGTTAGATGGTTATACAAAACAAATAGAAATGCTAAGGGAGAGACTGAAAAAATATAAAGCGAGGCTTGTTGTAAAAGGTAGGAATTTACTATGGTGAGGTATTTTCCCCTCTTGCCCGATTAGAAACTATTAGACTAATAATTTCTTTGGTAGCTCAAAACAAGTGGAAGATATAATAAATGGATGTAAAGTCAGCATATCTAAATAGTATCCCTGAAGAAGAAGTCTACATCCAACAACCATTAGGCTATGAGGTCAAAGGTCACGAAGATAAGATGTTGAAGCTAAAAAAGACTCTTTACGGGATAAAACAAGCACTAAGAAAATCAAACAGTAGAATCAACAAATATTTCCGAGAGAATGGTTCAACAAATGTCCCTACGAGCATGCTCTATATACCAAGATAAAAGATGCTGATATTTTGATTATGTACCTCTACGTGGACGATATGATCTAGCAGCCCAAGCATTTTCAATAAATTCAAGGAAGTAATGACGAAGTAATTCGATATGATAGACTTGGGGCTCATGGCGTACTACCTTAGCATTAAAGTTAAGGAGTAAAAAGATAGAATTTTCATCTCATGATAAAGTTATGGAAAATATATCTTTAAGAAGTTTAAGATGGAGAAATGTAACCCGATAAGCACATCCATGGAGTCAAAGTCAAAATATCCAAACATGAAGAAGGCGAAAGTGTAAATCCAATATTATTTACAAGTTTGGTGGGAAGTCTACGCTATTCAACATGCATGAGATCAGATATTCTTCATGCAATTAAATTGGTTAGTCGCTACATGAAATCTCCAACAACAATTCATTTCAATGTTGTAAAGAGAATATTTCGCTATCTGAAAGGTACAATTCACTTTGGCTTACTCTATTCAATTTCTAATGATTACAAGATTGTTAGGTATAGCGATAATGATTAGGGTGGAGACATAGACAATCAAATGAGTACTACTAGATTTGTATTTTTTTATGGGAAATATTGTTTTCACATGGATGTCAAAGAAAAAACTGATTGTCACGTGTTCCACTTGTGAGCCAGAATATGTTGCTGCTACTACATGTGTTAGTCATGAAATTTGGCTTAGAAATCTATTTAAGGAGATAGACCTAACACAAAATGAGCCAACTAAGGTGTATGTCGATAATAAGTCAGCCATCGCCTTAGCCAAGAATCCGCTATTTCATGATTTAAGCAAGCATATCAATCTCCAGTACCACTATAAAAGAGAGTGTATTTCAAGAAATGGTGTGCAAATTCAATATGTGAAGACACAAGATCAAGTTTCTGATATTTTCACCAAGCCACTGAAAAGCGAAGACTTCAAACGATTAAGGAAACTATTATAGGTCACGTAATCAAGTTTAAGGAGGAGTGTTGGATCATAAAAATTAAACAATATCCATCAAGAAATCATCTTCCAGAAATAATTGTTTATTTTATTTTTTAAGTGGAGGTTGTGTGTAAGACCATCTTTAGGTTGAGTGCAAGAAACGCTTTTACGTTGAGTGTAAGAAATTATTTTATCTCGAGTTGTGGTTGAGTGCTTATGTTTCAATAAGCTCTTTCATGGTGGATCTTTGTCTCCACTGTGGTTTTATAAATAGTGGAGCTCTCCCACCATCAAGATAATCACCAAACACACCGCACCAAGAAGTAAACTTAAAGAGAAAATTAGAATGTAAGAAAAGATAGACAAGAATGCTCTCTCGAGTGAAAGAAATAATATTTATATTCTACTCAGTGTTACTTAATATTTTCTAGCAAAGTACTTCATTCTTCTGCATCAATATTTCAGTATTAGTTTGTATGTCGTGAAATTCCTTTTATTAAGGTTTTACATCTATTTATAAATGTATACATCGATACTCAGCTTAACTTTTCTATTAGGCATAAGATTAAGAAGGTTGTTGAGTATCATACAAAAGTAATTCCAACTCGATCTTGACTAAAATCAACTACCTAGCTTGAACTAGAGAACATACATACGATACACTTTGTGACATTTATTTTTATTTTTAAGGAAGTGGAGATATGAATCCTATATATATATGTGTGTGTGTGTGTGTGTGTGTGTGTGTGTATGTATGATTCTTATGTTTGTTACTTGCATAAAACTATGGGAGTAGGATTTTGAATAAGGTACCAAGTTGTTTGTTTTCTCGAATCTATCGTTAATATTGAAACGTAATCTTTTTTATTCCATTGGAACTCAAAGTTTTGATTTGGTGTTATTCTTGCAATTCGTGTTTGGATAAGATGTTATGTTGCACTGTGGATCAACTTAATTTTAGTTTTATCTTTTGTGTCTGATTTTCCTTTAAGAAGATGTTTTACATGCTTAGTCTGGATTCATAATCATATCCTATATGGATTTAGCTTGAAATGTTGAATAGATTTTTTTTAATTGGATTTTAGATATAAACTCAATGGATTTAGAGTTTGGGAGCTATTAAGCGTCTAGCAGCGCGTTAATGACTTACAAGTTGAAATTGTGATTAGTTCTTGGTTATATGCAATGAGAATTTCTTTACATTTTGTTTCAGGTGCAAAGAACTTCAAAAGAAAGTACAAGAGGCTCAGATATCAAGCGAGAAAGAAGCAGCGATGCTGAAGCTTTTAAATTTTTAGATTTTGGCTTATTCAAACCCTTAGATGAGAAGATTCATCTATTTTGTTAGGAAATCCAGATACTATCACCTAGAATTCTACGAGTAAAGCTGTTTATTTGGTCATTAAGTCAACTGGATTAATGCCTAAATAACAACTACAACTGTTTATAGTCTGTCAAAGATAAATACATATTCTAGCTCTGTCAAGTGTCAACGATGAACTTATTTGGTTTATTATTTTAAAGTATATACTTAGTAATCTAAAAAACCTTCTAGTTATTATTGCTTAAAGATTATACATAAAATTATATTTATAACCTCATATCTATCATCTGCAGGCTTATTCAACTGGTGGTCTCTCAAGATCATTTTGTACGAAGATGCTCATAGGCTATCCACCCTACTTTTGCTCTAAGGATCCGCAAATGACATGTCATCGGTAGTTAGTAGCTAAGATTTTTTAGAATATTATATTAGTCTATACAGTGATATTTATATATATATTCTACTACCTCATATAGTCAGCTGTAGAATTTGCCTGAAATTTTCCGAGGAACCAAATATATCGAATAAAGATTGAGATTTGATTTGTCATATGTTTTGCAATTTTGAAACAACAACATTGGGGACCATAAGAGGTGAAGAATTAAAAGGGGGATTTTTTCGGTTAATAACAATAATACTTAATACCAATATTGCATATTATATAGATTCTTTATTCTAATTATACTCTTCGATAAGGATATCGGCATATAATATTTAAAAATCAACCACCATTTTTTGACAAAGCAATTTGAAATTAATAGTGTCAAATTATCTTTCCAATTAGATATATATGAGTCCTATATACGTGTTTCAAAATCCTATATATGTGTCGAAAATAATACAAAAGTGCTTCAAAATTATATTTTTAAATTTTTATCAAGTATGTATATCTTTATGTAATGTTCAATGGTACAAGATGGCATTAGCTCAAGTATGGAAGAAATTCTAAACTTAAATACAATTTATGTCAGTGTAATTTATTATTAGTTGATGGTACTTTGTTGATATTTGTAGAGTTAGTAATAAGTATGAGAAAGGTTTTGTAGTGAATGACAATTGTATTTTTGAAAACTTTTTTGAATTTTTAAATCATATTTTTTTATTCTGATTTAGCTATATTATATTTTGAATTTTTGAATTATGAAATAGAGTTGCATAACTATGCATCATTTTATAAGGAATTTTATTAAGTTTAACAATGGGCTTGCAACATTGTTAGTAACGATATTAGGATCAGTTAATATAAAACCAGATGACAGCAGCGTGTGCAACGGTGGACATGCCATCAAATTTAATCGTTTGGTTGAAATAATCCAACGAACTTACAACAGAAGTTGCAATAACGTGACCTGAATACACCCGGGTCAAATTTTACAACACTTTTTGATTGCTTGCCGGTTGTAAAAGCCTTCGGGTGGTAACTGATTTTAGTTAGTGACCCTACTTAACACAATCGGAACCTCCGATCACAGATCCGTTATAAAATTCTTTTTGTAACGGGACAGTGACAAATTTCGTCATTTTCAAGTCGTTGTAAAAAACGTTTCTCCAGTAATGAGAATAGATTATGTTGGAAATTTTGTTTAGAGATTTCTGGATAAACTCTAAAGTCTTGTTTTAATAATTTCATATTGAAATTATTTTGGTGATTCTCCAAAATTTTCAACCGGATAAAATCAGAGCTTTTCTTTTCAACAATGAGAGTGAATATATTTGTTATTGTGATCTCTTTTCTCAAATAACCATATATATATATATTTATTCAACCAAAATACTCAAACTATAAAACAGTTTAATATAAAAAACGGTTAAAATTTCAAATGATAAAATGGACTAAAATTCACATTGAAATTCGAATTAATTTTCCATTTTCAAATTTCTATGAATTTTCATAAATGCATTATCATTCAAATAAATTTAACCACAGCCAGGCTCCGCCCCTTGGACCCACTAATCATAATATATTCTAACAAACGTATACTCCAGACTCTCCTACTTATTCATCAATATACTACAATTACATTGGTAGACTAGTCAATCCAATTACACTAAAATATCCATCAGATTCGCCCATTTTAGTGTAATTCATGATTAACTAAAACAAAATCACAACAAATAACAAATTTATGCATAAATGAAATATCATGCGATTGAATTTCATATTAATATATTACACATTTCAAATATTCGAATATCAAGAGATAGCAAGTCCCCCAAGTAGAAATACACATCCATTTGTGAAAGAGTGGACTTCCGTATTCGAAATACAACTCGCATCCGAATATCCTTCAAGTACGGAAGGAAGTTTTGTATAAGTCAAACCATATTCCATGGTTCATTTCAAATACTTGAATACTTGATTTATAGCTTGCCAATGATGTGTACTCGGAATACTTGTATACCTAGTAAGCTTTCGAATAGCAAAGGCAATATCCGGCCTAGTACTAGTAATGACATACATATACCAAGAAGCCTTTGAGCTTCCTCCAAATCTTTCATCTCAAAACTGGATGATAAGAATGTATTGGTTCTATCGACTTGATTTGGTCAATACCGAAAAGCAGTATATGTATCAACAAATCATAATTCATTTACAAATAACATCAAAATTTATCAAAATCGTATATATCTAAATAACTTAATTAAATATAACAATTTCCGCGTTAAAGAAGATATTATTTACGTGATACACCATTATTTTACAAATATATTATAATATAATTGTTTTTAGTTTATTTATGTATATATATAACTTTTCTTATCCGGAAAGAAAGGTAGGCAGAATAAATTCTACGATTTGCTCAATTACTATTCATTGAATCGAAACTCTTCTTTAATTGCTGCATATAATTGCTATATTTATTGTGGGGCAGTATATATAACTGATTCACATCATTAACATTGCTGCATACAAATTCACTAATTCACTTGCATAGTAAAAATTATAATAAATATTGCATGCAAAAAATGAAGCCTTTAAACTTTAATCACACTATATGCCCTAATATCCACATGTTAGATAAAATTATTAAAGCAATTTTAATTTGTTACCACTAAAAAAACCAGCCTATTAAAACTGCACTAGCAGTCGTGGTTATTAAGTCAATAATAACCGCATGTTTTCAATTGCATTGTTCTTCAATTTAATTTATCTTCACCCGTAGAAATTTCAATTCTAACATATTTATTTCTAGTTACTTTAACCGTTATTATAAAAATTTGATTAATATATCAAGAATTTTTATCGTTTATAATTTTAGATTATGAAATAATCCAACCGTCTCTTTATAATCACGGTAGTTTTTTATTTTTTTGGTGGAAGAGAAAAACAAGGAATAATAATAGAGAATGGTAACTGTCACTCTAATTTTACCTACCTAAAATTAAGCAATTAAATATAACTAGTTTTCTACTGTATCGGTTGGAAATGAAAAATTGATCCATAATCGCTAAATTTGCTATCCGATCTTATTTACCTAGTATGTTGGGATGCTCTTACTGTATGTGCATCTTCATATTAGAAGTTCCATGCAAAATCCAAATAGTTATTACATGTTCATATTAGAAGTTTCATGCAAAATCTAAATAATTACTGCGGGTTCATATTACAGTCGGATGCAAAAAACTGTATAACCTACTATTATTATTATTATTATTATTATTATTATTATTATTATTATTATTATAATAATAATAGATATGCCGAAAGATAGCTCAAACACTTGAATTTAGATTGCAATTTCCATGTAAAATTCAAATAATAGTTGTGTATTCCAACTCTTGAATTTCATACAAAATCCAAAAATCAAACACAGTTATCCAACACTAGAGTGTTTACATAATTTGAATATTTAGAATTACACCCTTCAATTTACGTACAAGTTTAGATAAATAGTCTTATAGATTAGCCTCACGTTATTAAATATTATTATGGAACAGGATCTACATGCAACAGTTATTAAGTCCTGCAAAATTACATAAATGTAAAAATTGTTATTTGTGTAGAATGCATAACCTGTTACTAAATAGATAACTTTTAATTCCTTTTCCAAATAGTTGTGAACCATTAAAATTCAAGATAGCATGTCTTTGAACAGTGCAGACTTTCCATTTACATGTTAAATGGAAAGTCTGAAACTACATTTAAATAACATAATTGTAACGACAAATACTGTAAAAAGTATGCAATTTCAGTGATAACTTCTCTTTGTCTAAGATAAGCACTTATGTTAATAAGGCAAACATTAATAGGAAATTCATGTTAGAGAAATAAAAATTTCTCACTTAAAATAAAACCCAAAATACAATTAATGAGAGATTATCACCACGACGATTATACTTACGTCATTGATGTTTTAGTACTTGATTATGGATTCTTTTAAAGATGATAATAAATCTCTTCATTTCAATCTTCACACGAATCTCTTCATAAAATAAGAACTAATAATTTCAATCTTTTGTTCGGAATTTTGTTTAGAGATTCCCGGATAAACTCTGAAGTTTTGTTTTAACAATTTCAGATTGAAATTATTTTGGTGGTTTTCCAAAAATTTCAACCGGATAAAATCAGAGCTTTTCTTTTGAACAATGAGAGCGAATGTTTTTTTTATTATGATCTTTTTTCTCACAGAACCATATTCATTTATTCAACCAAAATACTCAAACTGTCACTTTGATGCTCAAAAACAGTTAAAATTTCAAATGATAAAATGGACCAAAATTCAAATTCAAATTAATTTTCCAAATTAAAATTTCTATTAATTTTCATAATAGCCTTATCATGCAAATAAATTTAAACTAATCATAATATATTCTAACAAGTGTGTACTCCACACTCTCCAACTTGTTCATCAATATATTACGATTACAGTCAATCCAATTACACTAAAATATCTAACGGATTCAACTCTTTAGTATTTTACATTAGAAAACATCAATATATACTAGCATATAAAAGAAATCTACAATCAATCATAAAATATATTTTTAACTTGGTTTGAATTGTGAAGAAAATCTACATTCACGAGCAACAAACACTATTTTATATATAATGAGGCTATAAGAAGACTATCTCAGACCACAGCTAACGCAACCACTCTTCTTTTATTACAAAGCACCATCAACTTACAAAATAAACTATGGATCTCAGAGTTTATCTCAGTGTTTATATTTTACATCACTTATCTCTCTAAAACTAGATGAGTACGAAGCTTTCTCTTCTACAACTATTCTCAACGGTTCATGCAACACCAACTTGAATATTCTCTCTCACTATATCTAAACCCAAGGATGAGATGTGAAATGCATCAGAATCATATTAGAATAAGAAGGATATTTCATTTCCTAGCATAATAAGAAAATGATTGTTGTCACACTGATACATAGTACAATTTGGTGGGTATTGGCATTATCTCTTGATGCCTATAACATTGTACAGTTTGTATCATTTCAATGCGCATTCCATATTTATTATCTAAATTAACGACATAACCTTTCATTATTCAGAAAAAGTGATCAAGTTTCTTCCAAGAACAGAGAAAGATATCTAGATATCTTCGGTGGTAAGTTTATGCACCTTAAATCTAGTAGGAGATCAACATGGACCTTTAGTTCAAGCAATAACAATACACTTTTCATGTACTATACTCACAATTAAATTCCAATAGAAGTCTCTACTCCTAAGTATTTAGTTGAGCTTTAGACGAATAATTTAGAGCTTGACCAGTTCTATACTTTAGTTTCAACAATCCAGCTTCAACTTTAAATTTTGACAATATTCTGCACAAGTGAGTTTTGGCCTCCACCTAATGTTCATTTTAGCCTCCACCTAACAACTTTCTTACAAAATTCCAAGATTATATAATTTTCGGCTTTGCATCATCATCTAACCTCAAACCATCATTGTTTTGGTTTGATCCTTAGTGATAAAGAAAAAATCCCACAGAAAAAGTTTAGTTTATCTATTCTAAAATATTCCTGTCATTTGGATGAGTATTGAATGCTCATACTCTTCAAATGATATTGTCATTATTAGAACACGACAACATCAGTTTCTTCATCTCTATCACCAATGATTTTGTTCCTACGAATTACATCAACTTGTTTCTTGTGTAAATCATTCATCCACATTAATAGCATTGATTTGTTCTTTATGACCAAAAAATATTAGAGCATAACTATCCAAGTATAAAAATAAAGAAGGTGAACCATAATAAGCCTTAAGGTTTCTGATGTCCCATACCGTATCGGGACCATGAATGGAATCATCACCTTTTATCTCTACCCTTCAAGATACTTGACATGCATGATGTGTTTTAAACGGTTTTTAGACAAAATAGTGTTGAGAATATGGGTACCGCACATTATGCTTCTGTATATAAATAAGAACAATCCAATCTCCACACTCAGTGGCGGAATCAGAAATGAAAACAAGCGGGGCAGAAGCATATTCAAAACCTGACACGATCGCATCGGAGGTCGTGTCGAAGTGTCTCGACAACGTCTCATGCCTCATGCAAAATACCTTACAACGTGTCTAAGATGTCGTTTTTATATATACTTTCGCTTTTTTATTTTTAAATTTAAACTTAAAAAACTATCAAGAACATCCCAAATTACTAATCCAACAACATTTTGTAAATAATAAAAATAAACCATTAGGTGAATACAAGAACATGAACCACATATTACCAAAATACCTAAACATTACACTTCATTAAAAAGCTTACCGTTCAGTAAGGACCACTCACTATAGATCTGACTTAGAGCAAGGGGGGTGGAGGCCCCCCTTGCCCTATGGCGGATCTAGCACTGTCCACACTAGTATGATTTATTCTGCTATCGGTCCGAAGTCCCGCACGACTTTGTTTTTCGTCTACTTCTAAAAAACTTCACACTAGTTAAGATATTTTCTTACTTATATACCATGAATCATTCCCATATTTAACCGATGTGGATGTGGTACTTTGGTCACCACCATAAGAATTCTCTTCTAGAACAAAGTACCACTCTAGCCTCCTCTCAATTTTCTTCCATCCTTCTACTCTAGTCAGGTGAAGCGATGTCTGACCTCTAGAGTGAGGGCAGATCTATAGGCTTACTATCAGATGACATTATGTCACTCTATGGTCAAGCTACCTGCTTGATGAGCTATCAGGCACTCAATCTGTAGATGACACACTACACCATTCATTGATCAAGCCACTTGTTTGATGAGCCATCAGGCGCTCCATCTATACAGCAGAGTATGGCTCATAACTTCTGGTAACATGTTCGATATCTGAGAATTTCACCCACATCACCCACTACATCGTCTGAAACTAGCTCTGACACCATTTTTTGAGAATATGGGTACCGCATATTCTGCTTCCGTATATAAGTAAGAACACTCCAATCTCCACACTAGTATGATATTGTCCGCTTTGTGTCCGAAAACCCACACGGCTTTGCTTTTGGTCCACTTCCAAAAGACCTCATATTAGTTGAGGTATGTTCTTACTTATATACCATTGATAATTCCCATGTTCAAATGATGTAGGATGTTGGACTTTGGTCGTCACCCTAACAAATAGATGTGATCCACTTAGAGATAAAAAAAAAACCCTTCAAAAGTAGATAGTCGTGGTTTTGTGTTTTATCAAAAATGTTATATCTTTGTTGGCAGTGGGAAAATATGTCTGATTGTTGTTGGAGGCTTGGAAAATATTACGCAATCCCAACTTAATATGATATTGGTTTTAACAATAATAATATACTATAAACATAATAGTTATGAAAAACCCTATAGTAATTGTGATCTATAAAAGTAATAATGACGGTTTTTATGATTTAAGGTAATAAAGGTTCTAAATAAGAGATACTTTTTCAATCAGTACATATATGGCCATTAATATACCTCCTATATTAGTATGTAAATGGTTCATTTTTCATCTATAAAGTATGAAGGTTGCTAAATTATAGTCATAAAATAGGAAAACACCTAAAATTATGGAAGTGGATAAAAGGTTGCTTAAACGCTTTATAACCATATCATTCCAATTAATAAAGCTCTAATATTTTCTTTGCTTTTCTATTTTTTATTTAATATCAAAATTTTGTTCAATTTTTAGATTGACTTGATTGAAGTTGTTTCAAGTTTATTCAAATATTATGTTCTATTTTATTGTTTGATTTCAGTTAAATAAATTGTTTCGATTTGATTTGAGATTTCCGATTTTGACTTTAAACTTTTGATTTTGTTATTGAGTGATACTGAAAACCATTTAATTAATTTATTGGAACTATTTTATTTGAAGAGATTTGTGGTAAAAGAAATTTCATCTATTGAAATCTAAAACTAGAAAGAGGGTCCACCCATTGGTGTTGATGGTGGATATTGAAAGATTTTTTTACATATGGGTACTATTAATTTGTAGTGTATAAAAGGAATATACCTTTTATCGCAATGTGTATTTTGAAAAGTATTTGACCTATAAAATAATTAACATGTAATGTATTAGTTTCTTGTGATTTACATGCAATTACATAACTACAAATTTCACAATAGGAATATGCTCTCAGATGTGAACTTATGACTATCCACATAACAAGACGATTCCACATTAGATTGTATAATTTCACAATGACATTAAGTTTTTTTAATAAGAACATCCTCAAGAACTATTTTTAGTGGAAAATGATACAATAGTTTGAAGCACTCTATTTTTTTCAAGAATATGAGAAGATTGGTAAAAAAACTATTACGATCGTCCAAAACTTTTAAAAAAATCTTCCTCAAAACTAACATTGTTATATGAATCATTTCCCTCAAAATCAATATCTTCAAAACAATTAGCAATGCTGGTTTTTTATGGTTTATGTTTAATGCGATAATGTGGTTTCGATATCATATAAAACAATCCGGCATGGACCCGATACCTTTGTTTACTAGTACATGAACTCGGGAACAATTGCTTCCAAAAAGGGGGAATACACATGCCTCCCTTACGGTAAGGTAAGAGGTAGCTTTAGGCATCAACATTAGGCATTAGGTTTAAGTTTCCACCCGCAAGATTGGTTTTCTTCGACAAATAAGTAAGAAGAATGAGTAAGATTCATTTTACTTCTTTAGTCAGCACACTCATATATAGAAGAGATGTTAAAGAGTTCTCTCATTTCCCTTGAATCTTATGAGATAAATCTTTAGTCTCCTCTTCTCGTTGCTTCTTTGATTCCCTATGAGATTGGTGAAAAGGAGAAGTTGAGTAATTGGGTGAGCTGAAGTGAAGCTTATGATATGTAATTGGTGAGGCATTTAAGGCGAGTACTAAGAAGTCGTTGGCTGATTCACATGAGGGGACATTTCAGATCCTCTTATCACTGTTATAGATTCTATATTATGTTCACTACACCTATATCATCTGCACATTACTAATTGCCTAAATGCTTTAAACTATGTTTTTATCTTATAAATGACTGATACAACATTTTAGCTAATGTTTTAGTGGTTACCTTGTTACGAAAATACGTTGTACATTTAATAGCTTCACCTTAAATAAAATAAGTAAACACGTATGACTAATTATAATTTAAACATTTTTTGTGAGCTAATTTTTTTAGCTCACTAATGAAATATATCATATTGTTTTACAAAGCAAATAGACTATAATATTATTCTCTTGATAAATAGTATCAGCAAAAATAATTGATGATTAAAATATGAAAGATGAGTATAAAATTACACAAGTGAATTTTAGAATTTTGTTCTCATATTTATTTTAAGAAAAAATCATCTATAATGTTAAACCAAACTATAATTTTTTATAATAATAAAATTATATATGTTTGCTATATACCAAATTTAAAAAATGAAAGAAGTACAACCAACTATACAATTTTAAAATATTATCATCAAAATATATTTTAAATTCATTAGATTTCTTATCGTTCAATATATATATATATAGTAATGTTTTTATTATTTAGTCAAAATAAATAAATTTTTGTTTATTTAGCATTTTACAATAAATTGAGACCCAGGGTTATGAATAAATTTATTTGATACATTTCGTTGCAGAAGTGAAATTTCCAACACAGTTGTAAAAGAGATATTATTCCAAATTTAGACGAGTAAATAAAAAATGATGTTTAAAAATTTATTTGATGAACCCTCAATTGTTTCCTAGGTTGTTTAATTAAGTAATTTATTGCCTCACTTTCCAAAATGTTTAAAATCGATTTGTTTTGAGGTCATTCTTATAGTTGGCACAAAAAGGTTAATGGTTTTTTTTGAAGCTCCATGTTTGAGGGAGTATGTATTACTTTGATAACAAACCGTAATAAGCTTTGTATACAAAAGATTTATGATATTGATATTGATAAATAATACATTCCCCCATATCCAATTTAAGTCTTTCTTCGATTAATGATGTAAGAAAGCAGCTGCCCATTGAATGTTTAATGGCCAAAAATATTTAATCAAACGTACCATTTTTTTAAAATATTTAAAAAACACAATTAATTCTGATGAATGATTTGCATGTTCATAAACAACAAAAAGTTTGTTTTCTATTTCAAAATTAACCTAACATAATTTTTTTTGTTGAATTATATAAGGATTGTTGTTTTGTAAAGGCTATGGAAACATGGACCATCTTACTAATAGAGAGACATCTAAGGACGCTTTCCTGCATTCATGGGTATTCTGTTTAAAAAATATACGATAGTGCATAATACGAATGACAATGAGTTGGATTCTGACGGGGCTCGGATCCACCTATTTGTATTCACATTTTTTTTTACCTAAACCTAAATTGGCTTGGTAGGTAGCGAGTTTAAATTTTTTGAATTCAAGCTCGAACCATACGTGTCCAGGAATCCAGCCGATTTGGTCTGAAAACACTATTATTATTCAGATTGTCCAGCTCGTCTCGAATCAAGCTCAACCTTGACTTTATTTTTTAATTTAAAAAAAAATTAAGATGTAAATTTTTTAAACTGAAACAAACATAACTAAATAAATAATTAATTATTACTCAAATACACAAATATAATTTTTTTTAACAAAATGAGAAATCTAAAACATGTTTTAAATCGTGTAAAATAAAACATTAAAACAAACACAAACATTTTTGAAAATTTGTCTAGTTTTATACTTGCTTACAATATGGATTTTGTCTCAACATTATTAATTAGATAACTGTTTCTTGAGACGGCCGTTAATGGATTTTAATAAAGGGCGCACTACTTGAAACGTTACTACCCGTGTTCGTTAGTGGTGCCTAATGAGAGGGCGTACTTGTAGTAAATGTTCTTGTGTTGATTACTAATCCTATGATATCCTCTTACTGGATTAGTAAACCTCTTACTTTGCCTCGTTTAACCGCTCGTTCATTCACTTCTCTCTGCAACCAGATTCATTAATTGTATTTTGTTCGGATTAATATTTCATTTGGTCAATAGACTTCCCTCCCTTCTGCCTCTAGTTGGTCATTAATTTTTTTTCGGTTTGGTCATATCTTTCCAGTTATAATGATCACATCTCACCCAAGGGGTATGAACTTATCAAACCAGCTATCCAAAATTCAAAAACAATGAACATCATTTTCCCTCGATCAGACTATTTTTACTCTGGTTGCACTCAAATAATCCAAAAATAAAAATTGTTATCTCATTGTGCAATTTGTGTGTGGCTCTCTTGTCTCTTTCACACATGTATATAACCATAGTGACAACTTCACATTAGAAATCTATTGGTTGTGTCGCTCTTATTGAACGATTCTTAATCCAACTCTATAAGTGTTACCATGCACATGTTCTACGTAGCATCTCAGTTGTTGTCTTTGTTAAAAACAAAGATAGAAGTAGCCGCAGGAGCGGCTAGGGTTTTGTGTTTATTAGAAAATGTTCCCTTTTGTTTTATTGATGCATTAGAGATGTAATTCAAGAATTGACCAATAGTAAGGCTCTCAATATATAGAGAACCTAGTTGCCTATACAAGGAAACTTAATACACTGTATATTCTAACACTCCCCCTCAATTTGTGTAGTGGGATCACCAATACCCAACTTGGATAAAACTGATTCGAATGTTCTTGCAGCAATCGCTTTTGTCAGGATGTCTCCCAGTTGGTCTTCGGATCTAACAAACGGAAGTTCGACTGTCCCATCTTCAATCTTTTCTTTTATGAAGTGCCTATTTATTTCAACGTGCTTTGTTCTATCGTGTTGTACCGTATTCTCTGAAATCTTAATCGCAGCTTTATTATCGCACATTAACTGAGTTAGACACTTCAGAGGGGATCCGATTTCTTTCATTATCTTCTTTAACCAAAGTATCTCGGTAATCCCCTTAACGATTTCTCTAAATTCTAATTCAGCACTTGCCAGTGATACTAATTTCTATTTCCTACTCCTCCAAGTCACCAAGTTACCTCCAAGAAGAGTAAAGTAGCCAGCAGTTGATCGCTTGTCGTTAGGATTCCCTCCCCAATCAGCATCTGTGAATACTTCAACATCAAGGTGTCCATTTTTCTTAAAAATTATGCCTCTTCCTGGTGTGCCTTTGAGATATCAAATAATCCTCATTACTGCCTCCATATGGTGTTCCTGAGGATGATGCATGAACTGGATAACTACTCCTACCGCGTATGCAATATCGGGTCGAGTGTGAGCCAGGTAAATCAATTTTCCCACCAACCTTTGGTACCTTTCTTTATTCGCTGGTCTGGCCCCTTCAATTATCTTTAGTTTGTGATTCACAACCATAGGAGTGTCATTTGGTTTGCAATTCACCATGCCAACTTCAGCTAATAAATCCAATATATATTTCGGTTGGGAGATATAAATCCCTCCTCTTGACCTAAGAACCTCGATTCCTAGGAAATACTTCAATCCCCCAAGGTCTTTCATTTCGAACTCCTTGAAGAGGTTTTTCCTAAGAGAGCTAATTTCTTCTTCGTCATTCCCCGTGATAATCATATCGTCGACATATATTATAAGACAAGTGACTAATTCACCTCTCTTTTTGTAAAACAAGGTATGATCCCCATTACTCTGTGTGTAGCTATACTGCTTTATTGCCATTGTAAATCTCCCAAACCAAGCACGAGGAGACTGTTTGAGCCCATATAATGCCTTTTTCAGTTTGCATACCTCATTTTCTTGAAAACCATCAGAGAACCCTGGTGGGGGTTCCATATATACCTCTTCTTCCAAGTATTCATGTAAGAAATCATTTTTTACATCAAATTGATGAAGAGGCCAATCTTTATTCGCGGATATTGAAAGTAAAACTCTGATAGTCAATATTTGCAACCGGAGAGAACGTTTTAGAGTAGTCTATACCATATGTTTGTGTATATCCTTTGGCAACCAATCTTGCCTTGTATCGCGCAATGGTACCATCAGATTTATATTTTATATTAAACACCCATCTACACCCGACTGCTTTCTTCCCTTGTGGTAACACACAATTCTCCCATGTACCATTCCTTTTTAGAGCTTCCATTTCGGTATTCATTGCCTTATGCCATTCAGTCATCTTCTTAGCTTCTTGAGTTGTTTTAGGGATTTGTTCATAGAGAATAGTAGCTGAAAACGCCTTTGCAATCTTCGTCATTCCTTTCTTGTCCGTTTTTACCGGATATCTAGAGGCACGAGGAACGTGTTCCGGTGAATACCAGTCAGGAGGAACCCTTCTATTTTTTCTTAGGGGAAGAACCGGAGTTTGAGTTTCAACAAATGAACTTCCTGAAATGTAATGGTCAATAGCATTTTGTGAATTATGACATTGTAACTTTTTTACCTCTTGATGGACATTTTCTTCGGCTGATTCACTGGTAGTATACATGGCATTTATTTTTGTTGGACATTGTCTTCGGGAGAATCATTGGTGGTAAGAACTGCCTCGTCAGTCTCCTTTATGTTGGAAGAGGCGTGTTCACTGGCGCCATCTACCGACTATGTTGGCACATCCTCAAAGTAACTTTCATATAGCAACCAGTCGAGTGATTCACTTACTTTCTCCCCCTGAGCACTAGATTGGTGGTAAAAAAAATCGGATTCTAAGAAGTCACAGTCCATGATGACATGGATTCGACGAGTAACCGGATTGTAACACTGGTATCCCATTTGATGAACACTGTATCCAACGAATACACACTTTTCAGCACAAGGATTAAGTTTGTTTCGACTAGTTTTAGGGATATGAACAAACACCGAACAACCAAAGACACGAGGTGGTAAGGTCATAACAGATGGAATTGTAACTTGGGTGGCAAGCATTTGTAATGGAGTTTTATTTCCTAGACATCGGGTTGGTAGATGATTTGCAAGATACATAGCTGTAGCAAGATCTTCTGGCCAAAGAGAATGATAAACTCTAGATTCAATCATAATAACACGAGTTTTTTCAAGTAAAGTGCGATTTTTTCGTTCTGAAGTACCGTTTTGTTGAGGTGTGTTTAGACAAGTGGTTTGATGGATAAGACCATTTGTTTTGAAAAATTACGCATTGTTTGGTTGACAAACTCTGTTCCATTATCAGAACGGAGAATCTGTATTTTTTTTCAAATTGAGTCAAAATCATTTTGTAAAAACAAACAAATATTTCTGGTACTTCCGATTTATGTTTCATGAAGTATATCCAAGTCATTCTTGAGAAATCATCCACAAATAAAACAAAGTATCTGATTTGATTGTTAGTAGAATTTGGTGCTGGGCCCCAAACATCATAATAGATTAGCGAAAGAGCATAATCAACTCTAGTATTACTTTGATTAAATAAGACACTGCAATTTTTTACAAGAATGCAGGTTTCACATTTCTCATGAATGGAATTATTCAAAAAAAGACTAGGAAACAAACTCTTAAGATAGCTAAAAGAAGGATGACCAAGTTGTCGGTGCCATAACCAAAGTTGCCTTTTAGTTGTTCCGTGAGCAAGCATGGAATGTCCCTTATGAACTACCTCATCAACATAATAGAGACCTTCTTGTTCAGTACCACGCCCAATGATCTCCTTCGTACGAATGTCCTGTAAAATGAAAAAAAATGGATACATAAGAACCACATAGTTGAGTTGTTTTGTCACTTGACTAACAGATAATAACTTTAAGGATAGTTACTTTAGTACCACTTCCTTGCTCATTTTTAGTCAGATCTTTACCGCCACTTGTAGACGAAGCCCGTTTGACATTAGATCTGAAACGCTGGTTATTTTTCTCCTTATGACCGTCCTCCCACCATTCTGGATAGCCAACCAGCTGGAAACATGTCTCTTTAGTGTGTTTCTTCATCCCACAATGAGTGCAATACAACTTGGATTTATCTTCTTTCTCTTTGGATCGGAATTTAAACCTCTGTGCAGAATCTTTAGCAGCCAAACCCATTCCAATTTCAATTGAGTCACTATCAGAAGAACTTGATTTTAGTATATTAAGCCTGGCCACTTCCCTTCGTATTGTAGCATATGTTCTTTCCACTTCCCTTCGTATTGTAGCATATGTTGTTTCCACGGAAAGAAGAGGATCCTTTTTCAGGATATCTCTCTTGACTGGTTCCAGCTTGTCATTAATCGCCATTAGCAATTGATAGAGTCTTTGTTCTTTAGTCTTCTTATTGTAGATCTGAATGTCTTTTGGGTCTTTCATAGGGTTCGGATCTCGCCTATCTATAGACATCCAAATGTTCTGTAGTTTGTTCCACAAGTCTTCTAGTGTATCGGACCCTTGCCTTAATGAATTAGCCCTCTTATAAAGGTCAAACACCTGTAACGAATCTGTACCAGAACTGTATGTGGTGGCTAACCCATCCCATACGGATTTTGCAGTAGGATTTTGCGAGACATTATTCACCAAGCTGGATTCAAGATTCTGGATAATCCATGGGAAAACACATTGATCATCTTGTTCCTACCTTGTATATGTTTTGTTAGTTTTGGATGGAGGTCTTGGCTCCCCTGTAATGTGAGAACCTCTCCCCCCCTTCCCCCAATTGTTTTCTTCATCAGGTTTGCCCATAGGGTATAGTTACCACCACCGAGTTTAATCCCTAGGGATAAATTCTTAGGGTTAGTTGTTTGTTGTTGTGTTCCGAGACCATTTCTCAGAATGGCAACAATCTGCATTGTTAATTCATCAGGGATTTGACTGACCACGACTTCATTGCCAGCCATCTTTGTTGAGGATGTTCAGAATTCCCATAATCACACGTGCTCTGATACCATGTTAACATGCACATGTTCTACGTAGCATCTCAATTGTTGTCTTTGTTAAAAACAAAGAGAGAAGTAGCCGCAGGAAGCGGCTAGGGTTTTGTGTTTATTAGAAAATGTTCCATTTTGTTTTATTGATGCATTAGAGATGTAATTCAAGAATTGACCAATAGTAAGGGTCTCAATATATAGAGAACTTAGAGGCCTATACAAGGAAACTTAAAGCACTAAATATTCTAACGATAAGTTTCATCGCAAGTTAATGTATTTTTCTGATTGAACTGTAGATCGCGGTTATACTATTTAAAGCCTTAAATTTTCCGAATGAAATATTTATTATCTTTGTCTTGAATTTGGTAGTCTTTAGATCTATTGTATCTATAAAATATTTATGTAGTTTTTGTTTATTGAAATGTCTTATAATACCCGTAAAATTTATCTATGAATATTTTTTTTCAAACTTTATCTATGATTGATTCAATTTTTTATGGTTTTATTTTGTGCAAAATCTTGCATTCTATAAAAAAATTGTTTTCATTCAAAAAACTGAACCAAAATCTTAAACTGAAAACCCTCAATAATTTAGAAGACAATCAAAATGACTCGTTAGACCCAAACTAATCTTCATTAGAAACTAGCTTGAAGAAATTTATCAGTTTAAATAAGCTAACAAGAATAATATATTGTTCATCACGAAAATACATAAATTGAATTCTAAGTTGCATATCATATTATTTATCTATATTTTAAAATACATAAGCTTTTTGTACTAATGAATATAAGATATTTTTTTACAGTCTCTTATGTGCATAGAGCTTGTATTTTAACACTTAGTTATGTTACGTTTGAATTAGCGCATGCTTTTATCTTTGATCTTTCTTTTTATCAAGGTGGAAACTGCTTCTGCTCTTTAGAAAAAATCACATGGAAATAGTTCCTGACATTACCTTCATGTTATAGTCGGTATAACAGTAGAATTGGTATTTAACGTTTCTGTTGTCTCGTGTAAATTTCCAGAGTAATTTCGTGTAGATTTCCAGAGTAATATTTTGTCTTCATAACTGCATCGGGATCCGTCATCGTGATATTCTCATAATCTACGTGTAAGTTTTATTTTTCCTATTTTTTCGGTTCCAAAATTTAAGTCGTTAGAGAAAATCATATTTGTTCCGAAATTAGATGATGTTTACAAATTTTAAGATTTCATTAATGGTTAGTTTATCATTGTAAACTTTGTTATTTAATTATTTATTTCATCTGATTCACAATGCATATTAAATAAAAAAATTATTTATGGAAAGTAACTATATTTTTTACAATTTCAAAAATAATCATATCATTTTTTAATTAATGTGACAAAAGCTAGAACATTAAATATTCCGGACGAATAATTCGATAAATAATCATTTGGAGTTTCACGAGAATTTATGTCTATTAGAAGAGGATTAGTTATAAGAGACAGATAATACTTAATACTTAATGATGATTATATATATATAAATTTATTATTGTATTCATAAGAATTAGGTAATATATACAACATCCACAAATGAACAATAACAGCAAAATCCTTTATAAAAAAATGACAAAATCCTTATAATTATAATCATAATGAGATAGTATAACCACTATAAGCGAAAAAAAAAACTGGTATTACCATCTAAGAGTTTTTTAGAAAGTGGAAGTAACATTGGCTTTCTTCTTAGTTTCATCTCTTGGGAAAACAATATCAAGACGCTTTGAATATCCAATCAACTCTTTTAAACGATAACTACCGTATGTGATATCAAAAAAATTATGATTTTTTCATATAAGCAATATACTTTTTCTATTCATGCTTCAGTTCAACAATTATTTCAAAAACATGGGTGATCAAGATCTGGAATACGTTGTGCATCAACGTATTCCTTTTATAAATGCCAAAAATGGTTATTAAACAGTATTTAAAGGATCAAAATCAATACATGGGGTTGAATAATACCGATCAGGAATTCAACCTCCTGGTTATCCATGTTTCTGCAAAGATTTTTTAGCTAAAAAAGAAAATTGATTTTTTTTTTATGATCGTGGGTAAATTAGAGCTACTAGCGATAGCCATCTCCAAAATGTAAAATCGTACCAAAATATTTTTTTACTTCGTCGGTTGAAACCCTCTCAACCGGCAGAGAAGCTTGACCGGACGGATGAAAAGGTCCCATCCGCCGGTTGAGAAATGTTCCACCGCCGGATAAAGATAAAATAGTAAAAGTTCAAAAACTCATTTATTGAGACTGGGACTGGTTAACATTTTTTGACCCAAATTTAACCAAACCCGCATTTCATAAAAGTCTGAACATTAGCGATGCTAGTGATCATTTAAGAAAGTTAAAAGCATGTTTAGGGCACTTTAAGATTCTTTTTCTAACACAAGCTAAAAACAAAGATAATTGGTGCTTTCACTTCACAAAATACTGTTTTACGTTTTACGGTAGTAATTATGCTTTTTTTACTTTATCGTTGTCTGTCTATATTCTTGTGGATATAATAAAAATGATTCTTTTGCTTTTTCGTTCATCGGGGATTCTGTAGTTACCATTTATTTGTGTGTGTTACATATGCTAAATAAAGAACAAAATATGCTAAATAAAGAACAAAAGAGAGAAAATAAAAAAAGATAAAAAAGAAATGGTTTAAAAGCGACTAGGATTTTATTATTATTTAAATAATATGTCTACTGCATAGTACATAGGGTCTTATTTATAGATATAATAAAGGGTTAATGGATTTGGATTTTATATCTTTAACATCCTCTTTTAAATTTATAATGCAACAGTAATAAGCATTGAGAGCTTGTCACAAAGAAAACGAAATCGCGTTGTTGATTGAGCCTTTGTGGAAATATCAGCAACCTGTAAAGCTGGTGGAACATATGGAAGCGAGATAGTGCCGATCTAAAGATGATGCCGAGTGAAGTGACAATGTATTTCAATGTGCTTCGTCCTCTCATGAAAAAACAGAATTCTTTGCTATCGGCATGACACTTTTGTTATCACAATGTATGGGAGTGGGTTTAATAACATTAACCCCCAAATCTACAAGAAGTCATCGTAACCAAACAATCTCACATGTGGTGACGGCCATATCACATTACTCAACTTCAGTAGAAGATCTAGAGACAACATCTTGTTTCTTGCTTTTCCATGATATTAATGAATCTCCAAGGAAAATACAGAAACCAGTAGTAGATTTTCAGTCATGAGGATCTCTATCCCAATCAGCATCATTATTGGCATGCACTTCAAGTGAAGAGGTCGAGGGATATAAAATGCTCTAGAACTGAGTGCCGCAAAGATATCTTAATATTCAAAGAACAGCTCCGCAATGGACGGATGTAGGAGCAGTAACTAACTAACTAACCACATGAACCTCATAAACTATATATGACTGAGTAACTGTAAGATAGACCAAGCTCCCTACAAGAGTTCGATATAAAATTGGATATGTCAAAGGAACACCATAAGTCGGAGAATATCGACCATTGGTTTCAAGAGGGGTATCCACCGTCCTGGTATCAGAAATTCGCGCTCACTTGAATAAATCATATATATATATATATATATATATATATATATATATATATTCTTTGTGAGAGATAATATAACGTTTTGGAGAGTGAGTCACCTCAATATCTAAAAAATAATGTTATAATCTCAAGTCTTTCTTCGAAAAATGTTGAGCTAAATAACGTTTTAGTGCCTCAATGTCATCAATATCATCACCTGTAATGATCATATCATCTACATATAGAGATAAAATAAGGCTGAATCATGATTACTAGCAAGGAAACCAAGTCATGTAATAACTGTAGAGAGTTTTTCAAACTAGGCACGATGAGGTTTTTTTAGACCATATAAAGCTTTCCTAAGTCGACAAACTTCACCTTGTTGGTGAGTAACACCTGGAGGAGGAGTCATGTAAACCTCTTCATGAAGATCACCATTCAAAAATGCATTTTTGACATCTAGTTCGAAGATCTTCCACTGGCGAACGGGTGCAACCGCAATAAGAGTACGAACTGTCGTGATATTTTCCATTGGGGAAAATGTCTCATCATAATTTATACCATACTTATGTTAATACCCTTTTGCTACAAGACGAGCCTTATATTTTTCAACCGACTCATCAGACTTTGTTTTAATTTTAAAAACTCATCAAGATCTGATTATATGCTTACCGGATGGAGGTTTAATAATATCTCATGTATGAGTCTCATAAAGAGAAGTAAGCTCTTTGACTATTGCATTTTGCAAACTAGGATCAGAACCGCTTCTTTAAACGACTGAGATTCATATAAATTATGTGTGTTTGCTATGAAAGAGGCAAAATCAGCTAAGTAAGAAGAATACGCAAAATCTGATAGTTTGGTAGACTTACTTGTACGAGTAGATCTTCTGAGGGGTGAAATTGGTGGTTCACTAAACGAAGGAGTTGGCTCAGGCCTTGATAGAGCAGAATTAGTATCAGTTCTAGTTGATGTCTCATGAGACGGCACAGCAATATCAATGGGTATGTCACTATTATTTTCAAAAGGATCAATAGTCTTAAGTTTAGTACTTGTTATATCATGTAATTTTGCTAGAATCGTATAAAACGAAATACACTCAAGAAATGTAACATGTCGAGAGACATAAAGTTTCTGACTAGTAGGATCAAAATAATGATGATATTTCTGTCTAATACCATAAACCAAGTAAACATATATTACGGATTTAAGGTCTAATTTGTTGTGTTTTACATGAGGACGAAGAACAAAACATGTACATCCAAGCACTCGTAAGGAAGAATAATATGGATGTTGTTCGTATAACTTCTGAAAAGGATATATCCTTGTATTATGAGCAGTGGGAATTCGATTAATCACATATACAGAAGTATGAATTGTTTCTCCCCAAAAAATAATGGGAACCTCATTAGATAGAAGCAAAGAACGAGCGGTCTCAATAAGGTGGCGATGTTTTCTTTTTGCAACACCATTATGTTGAGGGGTATCAGTGCAAGAAGACTGATGTGTAGTACCATCATATGCAAGTAACTGAGTAAAATCATTGGATGTATATTCACCCATTAAGTCAGACCTGAAGCAATTTATTACAGCAGAATGTTGAATCTTAACAAGTGCCCAAAAATCTCTATAAATTCGAAGAAAATCTGATCTCTGTTTCATAAGGTAAACCCAAATATATTGAGTATAATCATCGATGAAATAAACATAGTAGGACGAACTACTATTTGTGGAGACATGAGGTGGACCCCAGACATCAGAATGAATAATATCAAGCGGAGAAATTAAAGAAGTGACACTTTCATTAAACGATAATGCTGAAAATTTTGCAAGTTTACAACCATTACAATCTGAGATATTACAAGTGTTTAACTGGCCTAAAGCACCTGTAGATACTAAAAATTTCAAGCGTGATGCAGATACATGTCCTAGACAAGAATGCCAAAGATAAAAGTCAGACAATGAAGGATTAAAACGCCTACTATCAAAACCATAGACATCCACATATGTTACTTAGAGTTTCTTTAAAACATAGAGTTCTCCTATTTTAGGACCTGTCCCAGTCACTCTATGAGTCTGATGATTTTGTATAGCACATATAGAACCATAAAACAAGACACAATAACCATATTTACACAATTGGGTAACCGAAACAAGATTCAAAGCAAAGGTGGCAACGTAGTAAACATCGGATAGCAATATATAAGGGAGTACAAATGGAGCCAATACCCTCTACTGACATTGGTGGAGCACTAGCAGAAAAAATAGATATGGGTGAAACATGAGACAACAAAACAAAGTTTGACATGTGAGGTGACATATGATGAGACGCACCCGAATCCAAGTTTCAATAATGCAATTTCATCAATTAATTCATTATCATTTCATTAATTAATTCGTTATCGTTTCATTAATTAATTCATAGTACTAATGCAATCTCAGGAGTTAATTACTTGCAATTTCACCAATTAATTAATACCAAATTATGTTAATATTATTTATAAACTCAAAGTAATTCAATGTCATATTAATTAAATTGCAAAATACATTTGCAAGTAATTTACTAATTCGATATACTCTTGTCTCTTCTTTATACTTTATCGAATAATAATCCAAATAACTCAATAGATTATTTCCTCCCAAAACAAAACAATAATATAATTCAAATAACTCAGTAGATTATACTTTTATCGAATAATAACTCAAATAACTCAGTAGATTATTTCCTCTCAAATCAAAACAATAATACAACCCTCTATCGAATTTTAACATGCTCTGTTAAGATCATTACCAATACACAACCCAAATTACCGAACAAATCAAAAAATTCCGAATAAATCCAATTCCAAATCGAAATCCAATACTAATACAAAATCAAATACCTAGTAGATCCACAAAACACGAAGTAGGAGGATCGTTACGCTTCCCCAATCAAACTACACCAAGGTTTGATACCATATTAAATAAAGAACAAAAGAGAGGAGGAGAAGAAGAAGGTGGTTTTTCTATTATTTAAAAAGTGTGTCTATTACATAGTGTATATGATCTTATTTATACATATAATAAATGGCTAATGGGCTTGGACTTTATATCTTTAACAGCATATACCGGGGTTTGAGCCTTATATCTTTAACACCATATACCTTCGTTGCATTATATTACTTACCTATTTTGTTATGGTAACACAACCCTATAAAAGTCGAGGCTTTATAGTATTTTATTAACTACTATAGTGCATATCAATACGGTTTTCTGAATTCGAGATGAATATGTTCAAAACATATACGACGTATGCAAGGTCAGTTATTGTGCAAATGATATCATACATAATGTAGGGCTGTCAATTTTAAGTTTCGGGTCGTATTCGTGTCGGATTTAACCAACCAAAATTTTAAAACATGTGACACGAACCCGAAATACGTGTCAGGTTCACAGATACGAACCCGGCCGATTAGAAACCGGTTTGACACAAACCCAACCGGTTTGACATGAAATTTTAAACAATCTGAAACACGAACCCAACTTGTTTAACATGCAATTTTAGTTAACCGATACACATGTTCAACACGGACACAACCCATTAAACACAAAAATATGAAAATTTAAAAACTAACATAAATATATGTAAACCATAAAATCTAAATTGTATTTTTTTTATATAATCTTACATAATATAAAAAAATTACACAATACATTTAATTGGAATATACAAAATTTCTAACAAACAAAACCCCGAAATAACATCTACTCGGACTTCCTCCGGTCTCTTTTCCTAGATAATTCAGCTTCATTTGTCTCTTCGGACTGTAAAATAATACAATTAAGCATAAAATTATAATAGATATTACAAAATTTAGCCATTAATCTTTTATTAGTTAAAAATTTATTATATTATATATTCATAAATATATCATTTTCTTGTAGATAAATCACTCCTGCAAATAGTGGTGGCAAAGAAGACAACCCATTAGTCTCACGATCCATTCAACAGTTTTAAGAGTGTGCGTGATTTTGCGTGTGCATGTGGTCTATTTAACAGTTTTAAACGTGTCTGTGACAGATGTGTTGCGTGTTATGCATGATATTGCTTATACCTTCAAACAGAATATCTTGACTAACATGTTGCGTGACTGGTGCGTATTACGGGACTTTTGCATGGCATCCCACGTAGGATACCCGCCAGATGACCCATTTAAGTCATTGTGTATCAAATTTTTTATACGATTATTTAAATCATATTTGCATGTTTTAATTAAATCGAATTTCAATATTTGAGGTACGTATATTATAAACGAATAATTATGATATGTATTGTATTTTTATTTTTAAATACTATACTATTAAAAAAATTATACGATTATTAAAAATAATTTGTATGTCTTATCTAAATCGAATTTCAGTAATTAAGATATTGATACGGAGTAAACGCAGAGAAGCCAATATAGGGAAACCCTAATTTTCTTTATCAAAATTCAACTCGTAATTAGGTTTTGAGACGCCTTGAGTAGGAATCGTCCAAATCCCTAATACAGAATATGGAAACAAAAATAAACGGAATAAAATAATATCCTATTAAATTTGATTACATTCAGAATTAATTTCCTATCTAAAATTAATTTTTAAATTATAAAAAAATAAAATAAAATAAAATAAAATTAAAATATTTAAATACATTTTGTAGAGGCCTTCTGCCTACATCATCATCTCCTCATTGGAAAGAATTCGGCCTCGAATTCATAGCGTCATCGTCGCTCAGAAAGATTGTCCACTTCGAGAAGAACTCTTCTCCATTCTCCGTACTCTGTAAGGGACCATTATAACCATCTGTATCAATAAGTTCTTGTAGTCGAGAATCTTCCGGGATGTCTTAAGGTTGTTGATGATAATTTCATCTTTAAAGAAAAAAATAAGGTCAAAACCTTGCCATGTGCCTTGTATCGACTCCTTGTCCTCACTTACAGCTATTACTGAATTAGTTTCAGCCTTAATAGGTTGTGTAGCTTCATCTATTGTTACAACCGCAACCACCTCAGTACTTGCTAGGGCTTCAACTATTAATTTTTTTGTTAATTCATGTTTTCTAGCGGGTTTACTATGTTGCTTCGCAACGGATTTCTCTGCCACAATCTGGACAGTGTTTAAGCCATGGTGTTTCTGCCATCCATCAAATGAATCCTCATAATAAGATATATTCATCTTAAACGTTACTCTTGGCCACCCCTAAGAGTTATCTTCAGTTCCAACAGATTTCTCTAACTTAGTTCCGCCCAAAACGTTTCGAGTTTTATCAACACCATTACAATTTTGAATTACTTTAAAACTTGAAGCCAAAACTCCTAACAATATCGCATATGCACAAGAAATAACAAGAGGTGGAAAGTCCACAATATTAATATACTGGACATCAATGGTTGAATAAATATGAATCTCATCTTCACTGTAATCTCTCAACCAATTTAAAAGCTTCAAATAAGCCTTTGCCTTTAGAATACTATCACCAGCATTTAAAGCAACTCGTGCCGAAAAAACCATCAATGAACTCACAAATGACCCGATACTTTCAAAATCTCTTTCAAATTTCTTTTTAGCATGCATCAGCAAGATATTCTCGTACTGCATATTCGAGGTAATTAAACCGCGTAGTATTTTTGCTGTTTTTAGTTCAGATTCACCGCGCCTAAGTTTATGACTTTGTTCTAATGCATAAAAGTTGACGAACCGTTGGTGGTCTTCTCTTTGAATCACCGCGGGGAAATTGTAAAGGAAAAATTTCTCATTAAACATCACTGGACATGTTGTATAATAAGATCTATCTACCACCGAAGCATGCAACATGAGCCCTAACGTGTCGCCGGAATGAAAAAGATTAGGCTCCACTTCAAAACCTGGATCTCCATCAGTTAAGAAGCTATTGAATATATGCTTTTATACCAGCACAATCCTTCTGCTTGATAAGATCACCATATCATTGTCTATATCACTTTCTAAAATCCACTCTGACTCATCATCTGATGTCGTATCCAAAAGACAATCAGATCCTTTTATCTGTTGCTTGAGGTCGTCAAGTTTAAAACCTTTATTTAACCCAGTAGTGTGGATCTCAAGATAAAATATGTTACATTCCTTGTCATAGAATTTAATTAAACTGTGATGTAGATAGTGACAGTTTGCCTCCCTTCTTTGCAGGAAAAATATAATTGATCCATCAACATCACCAATGACTTCATAAACTGGTGTCCATTGCAAACAACCCTTTTCAATCCCATACGTATTATCCTTCTCATGTATTATTCGGTGGCATCCAACAAATAAAATAAAACCATGCATAATGTCGACGGTTTATAAAGGTCTAACAAGCTTCGACAATTACAGCAGGCTCTCGTCGTAAAACTAGTAGGAAACTCAACAAAATCCCAAAGACTAGAGAAAGTTTCAACTTCACTTCGTAAATTCAGTATACCAGTGATGCTTCTAGCAGAAAAAGGTTGCATATCAGCTTCTGTTGGAATACAAAAATCCATGAATTTGGTATAGCCGTAATGCCTCAAACGGACAACTTTAGTACAGAAACAAATTTGGTATAACAGAACCTGCAGTTTCTCTAAAGGCATTTCATCAAACACTTTTTGGGCATTACTCAAACAATCACATTTGGAGTCTAACATACTTAATCTTTGGCATATACCCACCCAGATCAGATTCGCAAAGGAGGAACAACCCCCTGGATCAAAATCGCAATCACATATTTTAGCTTCTTTAACATACCTGTTAATATACATCCTTAAATCCAGGTTCCGCATCTCTGGGCTGGGGCTTATCAGATAGTGAACTTTAACTTCATGTTTCATTTTTAACAGTTTGTCGATTTCGAGCAACTTATATTCAATAGTTTCTTCCACACATTTTATTGAGCCATCAAAGTTTCTCGACAATAGAATTCTTCCATCAGTAGAGAACTTTAAGGCAGGTGTCTAATCAGTATGGCCCATTTGGATGTGTAAATCGGGCATGCTCTTCCTGTATGTACCAAGGTGTGGAGTTTTTCCACCCAACAGGTCGACAACCACAATACCTGACGCACATGTTGGAAACTTATCGAAAAAGGAGATATTATTTTTTTTTCTAAATTGTCTTCGTCTTTAAGATCGAAGTCATCTTTGTCGTCGTATATATCATAAATTGGATCTCCCAATTCCGACCAAGTTTCATCAGAAATTCCACCCTGGTAGTCAGCATCATACTCAACAAAGTGTGGATGGTCGAGTATCGGCGAACCCTCCATGTCACCACCAGCTACTTGATGGATCTCCTCGGGAACTTCCTTGAATTCTAGCACCTCCCCAACCTGGGATAACCAATTAACAAACTCCTCCGCCCGAAGGCCACCATCAAAGTCAGCAATGTTGACCTTAAATCCAAGCTCCCAGCGGCGGTCCTGATAAGCGTTCCGTTCTGGCCTTTCTCCAAAAGGGTTATCGGGACCTTCAGCCTCCACACCGGGTTGCCTGGCAGTAAGTTCATCCATCTGACGGGCAAGATACTCGACCTAATGGCGCAGGTCAGCATTTTCGCGATCTCTGAAATCACTCGCATCTCGTTCCACAGCAATGCCGCTACGACGTCTGGGTCTTCCTCGCACCATCTCGCAGGACTGCCTGTGTCTGATACCAATATGATATAGAGTAAACGCAGAGAAGCCAATATAAGAAAACCCTAATTTTCTTTATCGAAATTCAACTCCCAATTAGGGTTTGAGACGCTTTAAGTAGAAATCGTCCAAATCCCTAATACAGAATATGGAAACAAAAATAAACGAAATAAAATAATATCCTATTAAATCTGATTACATTCAGATTTAATTTGCTATCTAAAATTAATCTTTAAATTATAAAAAATAAAAATAAAATAAAACTAAAATATTTAAATAGATTTTGTAGAGGCTTTCTGCCTACATCAGATATGTATATTGTAATATCATTTGGATATTTTTTGATTATATTTTGATATTATGGATAATTATTTAATATTAGGTATATACAAAATAATATCTACCTAATAGATATGTAATTGTATTTTGATCTTTAAATACTATATGTTTAAAATAATTTCTATATTATATTAAAAAATAATTTGTATGCCTTATCTAAATCGAATTTCAATAATTAAGATATGTATTTGGTAAAAAAGTACTTGAAATATTATTTTGATATTGTTTGAAATATTATTAAGATACTATAAATAATATATTTATTATTCCAAAAAAATATTTATAATATCTAGCTATTAGATATGTAATTTAAGATATTTAAAAACAATATTTATACAATATTTATATATATAATTTAAATTTAAATATTAAATAATATATAAAGATTATTAAACGTTTGACTAATATATAAATAATTAAACATTGATATATAATATTAACTAAGAATCTGTTTCCAAACGCACTGAAGTTGCCCCACAATTTTTTGTCAATCTCAAACCTCTCAAAGCAGCTTCGTATTCAGCTTCATTGTTCAAAGCATGAAAACCAAATTTAATAGATTGAATCATTGTCTCTCCTGTCGGAGCTATTAACTTAACCCCAACACTGCACCCTGAAACACTAGATCCTCCATCTGTTCGAACAACCCACCTCGAATCAACATGTATGACTTTTTTATTTTCTTCCTCATCTGATCGGGTTGAGTGGTTCAATAAAAAAATCTGCTAGTGCTTGCGCCTTTATTGATGTTCGAGGTGTAAACAAAATATCATAGTCCCCCAACTCCACTGACCATTTGGTCATCTTCCGTGAAATATCATGTCATTATAAAACATTTTTTAAGGGGAATGAAGTTCAGACTTCAATAGTGTGAGCTTGAAAATATGGACGCATCTTCCTAGTAGCAATCAACAATGCTAATGCCAATTTTTCCAATTTCATATACCTCTTTTCTGCTGCTACCAAACTTTTACTAATGTAATACACCCGCTTCAAAACTCCTGAATCCTCACTGATTAACACTGCGCTTAGTGAAAAATCTGATACCGCGATGTACAAAAATAATTTCTCCCAATTTAGAGGCTTTGACAAAATCTCTGGTGATGACAAAAAAATTAATGTTTGTGAAAGCTGCTTCACATTCCGATGTCCATTCGAACCTGCCGGGCCCTCATAATACTTGAAAGAAAGGAAAACATTTTTTAGAAAATCTTGAAATAAATCGATTAAGTGTTGCTAACCTTCCTGTCAAAATTTGCACTTCTTTTATTAACCGAGGAGAATTAATTGTTATCAAAGCTTTCAATTGTTCTGGGTCAGCTTCTATTCATTTTTCATTGATGATAAAACCCAAAAACTTCCCTGATCGAACTCCGAAGGTGCACTTCTCAGGATTTAATTTCAACTTGATCGCCTTTAAATTCAAAAAAGTTTCCTCTAAATCATCAAGATGCACTTCATCCTTTAAGATTTTTACTACCATGTCGTCTATATATACCTCCATATTTCTTCCGATCTACGTAGCAAAAGATTTATTCATCAATATTTGATAAGTGGCTCCAACATTTTTCAATCCGAAGGGCATCACCCTATAACAATGCAGGCCTCTGTCAATTATAAAAGTCATTCTTGATCTTTTGGATCCATTTGAATCTAATTATATCCTGCAGAAGCATCCATAAAAGTTAAAATTTTGTTGCGTGAAGTAGAATCAATCAACTGATCTATTGGAGGAACATGAAACGGATCTTTGGGACAAGCTCTATTCAAATCTGTAAAATCCACACACATCCTCCATTTCCCATTCTTCTTTTTTACTACCACCGGATTTGCCATCCACAAAGGATATTGTGACCCCCTTTTGTGTCTGCCCTTAGGCAATCGATCTACTGCAGCAACAATCGCTTTTGTTTTTTCCGAGGAAAATGATCTTCTTTTCTGAATAACCGGCTTGAACTTCAGATTTATAGCCAAGCTGTGTCGAATTACCTCAATAGGTACTCCTTTTACGTCCTTTGTCCTCCAAGCGAAGACATCCAAATTTTGAGATGAAAAATCAAGCAATTGTTGACGTATAAAATGGGTCAATAAAGTTCTGATTCGAAGTACCTTTCCTTCCGAAAAAGTAAACTCTTCTATCTCTTCACTCACCGTTAAAGACCACGGGGTTTCCCTCAGATCGTCAACCCTTTCTTCCAAGTCTGAAGGTACCCCTTCTAATTGTTATTCACGCATTAAATATCCATTGGTGGATCCTCATATCCGAAGTGCAGTGGCATAGCATTCCCTGGAAACCTTCTGATCGCCTCGAACAACCCCAACTCTGTCTTCAACCACATACTTAAAGCACTGATGAACTGTAGACACCACCCCATATATTCTTGAAAGCCACGATATTCCAAAAATAGCGTTATAAATTGTGGGACAGTCCACCACCACAAAGAATACCTGGACCTTTTTCTTAAATGGTCTTTTTCCCAAACTGACCTCACCCTCGAATTCTCTAACAGCACGAGTTGTTACACCCGTAAATCCAATAATCGTTCGATCTGATTGAGAAATCTGAGGTGGATTCGTCATTCTATCATATGTGGATTTAAAAGGGACATTAGCAGAACTATTAGTGTCAATCAACACACATCGAATTTTGACGCTAGCCACCTCAGCTCCAATCACCACAACATCTTCATGTGGTCCTGCAGTACCTCTCAGATCGTCTTCATCAAACAAAATGAAGGGAATATCTTTCTTCCCATACAAGTGCGTAGACATCCTCCCTTCAATTTGAGTTGTCAAATTGACAACATGTCTTTTCCTCGAACTATCCGAGTTTCCAGTTATTGAATCGCCTCCAAAAATAGCCAACGATTCAAAAAACTTGCATAGCTCCCGAACATGTCCCTTTTCCACAGGCTCTTCGACTGTCATTAGAAGCGACCTGTTTGGATCCTTTTCAACATACTCAGAAGAAGCATCGAAAGGTTCAGCCTGTGAATCCAAAATCATCAAATTCTCAGCTGGCGGCGCAGCCTTCGAAGTTGATGCACCATTATTTTTCGACGCGCTCCCATGTGACTTCACATAAGTCATGAGCTTTCCATTTTCAATCAAATATTTGATTTCTTTCTTCAGAGCAATACACTCATTTGTATTATGTCTAATATCATCATGATATCTGCAAATTTAATTATTCATCTCCTTCCATGGTCTACTGATAGGAGCTGGCTTCCTAAAATTTACGAAGCTCTTGGTCTTATCCCAGAAGACAGAAACATTCTCTGTCAGATCAGCATAGCATTCTGGCTTGACCCATGTATTTGGTCTAGGCCTGTTGTAATTGTTAGATGGAGTGTGATTTGAATAACCACCACTTCGAGGAGGCATATTGATGTTCTTCTGTCTCGACTGCTGATTGTCATTGTCATTGTTATTACTAGTCGAGGGTTTCCCCTTATTATTGGTTGCATGTCCCGAATTTTTCGGAGTGCGAACTGGTCTTCCTCAGACTCTACACGACTCCTCCACTTTGATCGGATCCTTAACTTAAGCCATAAAAGCTCCAAAAGTCAAGAACCTTCTCTTTGTCGTCTCATTAGCCAGATCCCCTGGCAATAACCCTTGGCGAAAAGCTCCCATCGCCACATTTTCCTTAAATTTGTCCAAACTAGCCTTGGTCAACACAAATCTCTTTGTATAGTCTTCCAACTTTTCTCTCGGTGCCTGCTTGCACTGTATAATGGTATCACCATTTGCTCTCATCTTTTTTCTTCCCACAAACTTCCTTCAAAAAGCAGTATAAAAATATCTGAAATTTGATATGGACCCTCTCGGAATCCTGTTGTACCACTGCGAGGTGTTCCTTTAGAAGTCTGTGAAAATGCACGACACACAAGCCGGTCATCATCTTCGAATTTCATCATATAATTCTTGAATTATTCGATGTAATAATCGAGATCTTGCATCCCATCGAACTTTTCCACCTTCGAAATGTCAACACGCTTCGGAAGCGTCATGGAACGAATTTCATCTATCAATGGAGAATTTCTCCAATCAACACCTTGAACAAACTAATCATCAGTTCCCATTTTGACATATAGATTTGTATCAGTTTCAGCATACTGATTCGAGGGATTTCCTTCGTGCCAAGTTGAACGAGGAGCATTCTTAGATTTACTCTCATTTTCATATTTCTTCGAATAATCTCTATCTGATTCCCCTTTCGAAGAACCTCTGTACCTCTTAAAACCCGAGGCTGAATTTTCGACCTCCTCGTCACTAGAAGTCATTAATTTCTGTTTGTCTTTCTTCTCCTTTCGAGACGAATATCGCTTTTTAGGAGACACAAAACGTGCTTTTTTGTAAAATATTTTAATAGATAAGATATGATTTTGGTTTATAAAATAATAACAACACTTGTAATATTCATAACCAAGTCATAATAATAATAATAATATTCAAAATGTAATCATAAAATTATAACCATAAAACTTGTAATAATTTAACATGACATGATATGATTTTGGTTTATAAAATAATAACAACCCTTCTAATATTTATAACCAAATCATAATAATAATAATAATAATAATAATAATCAAAATTTAATAATAAAATTATTACCATATAACTTATAATATTTTAAAACTTTGGTTTATAAAATAATAACAACACTTGTACTATTTATAACCAAATCACAATTGATGAGTCCGAATTCGGAATGCTCCCCGGAAGGGCAGACCAATGTAAATCTCTCCGTAAACCGGACAGACACTAAGAACTTAAATCGGACAGGACTTTTGAACCGGACAGATGACTTCGAACACTGTGAGCTTAAGGTTGTTCGAACTATGACTAAAGTACTTAAAAACCTAAACACTTTCTGACTAAGCTACCTGCCCATCTGCTTAAAACTCATGGGTCTTTAAACATGACCCGGGTCCATTAAACATGACCCGAAAGCCCATAAGGGCCCAAATAACATACTATAAATACTCAACCACCAGCATTAACTTCTGGTAATGAAAATTAACTGCTGCCAAGCTGCTTAATTCTCTCTCCACCTTGAAACACCCTTACACCACCTTGAAATACCCTTACACCACCTTGAAACACCCTTACACCACCTTGAAACACCCTTACACCACCTTAAAACTCCACTTGAAATTACCAGCCTACCCTTAGGCTACTTTTATCCACACCAAATTGGCGACCAGAGTGGGAGGCGACGGTGCCTGAATCAAGTATTCGAAACCAGTCAAAGAATTTCTGTCCGAATGAATTCGGATAATCCAGAGCTTTCACCAGCTTTTCTCGAAGTGGTGGAGGAGAACGATGAGTATACTGTCCAAGAGCGCGACAGGTTAAAGCTTGAGATAGAAGCTCTGAGGGCTGAAAAGGCCAAGATGGGCATGAAATAGAAATCCAAAGCGTCAGCTGCTCATCACACTGACAACCCTCAAGAGCCTGAGGCTTCGAAAACTCGTGTGAGCACTAAAAAGACACATGCCAGCTCTAAAAAGTCTCACCGGTCCAAGCCTGTGGAGAGCTCTGACTCAAGTTCAGAATCTTCGGGCAGCTCTTCGGACAGTGAGGGAAATGAAAAATCCTTGTCCTCTAGCAGTGATGAGGGTCGAACCAAGAAAAAGCAAAAGCAAGTAAAGAAGTATTCGAGAAAAAGAGATCACCATGGAAGAATGAAAAGGCATATTGGAAAGGGGTCATCTCACCACCGGAGGTATACGGACAATATGTTGATGGATCCTTTTGCTTTCCATGATGAGCCAGGTATCTTTGCAACTCCTAATGAGGATACCGTGTTCAGTCGTGGAAGGAATTGGAGGCAGTCTCCACTGTCTTCTAAAATCCTGTCCGGAAATCTCCCTAATAGGTTTGACAGTACTAAGATGGAGAAGTATGATGGTAGTACTGATCCGGACAATCATCTAGAGCAATTTAAGAACTTCATGATGAACTTTGATGATGATGATGATGATAAACTACTCTGTAGGGCATTCTCCTAATCTTTTACGGGGAGTGCTCTGAAATGGTACAACAGCCTGCCTCAGGGTTGTATTAAAGACTTTGATACTTTTTGGGTGGCCTTTCGAAGGCAGTTTGTGGGGAGTAAGGAGCTGAAGGGCAATGGAGATTGGGAAGGTGGCAATAGCATCCCTAAGACAAGGTTTGAACCCAGGCAACCTGGCTGATTCGGTGACCAGGAAGAAAGTCATGACCTGGGGAGGATTGCTAAACCAAGTTGGCAAGCAAATAAATGTTGATGAAACAAAAAAGACCAGGGTGCACAGACAGGTGAGATCCACCCCGGTGGCACCAACTCCAAATCAAAACCAATCCGGGAATAAAGCCAGAGAAACCGGACAGGGGCATGGTAGGGGAAAAGCTCAGTCTCAACCAACTGCTCCTACTCAAAGTCAACAGTCTAGAAACAAAAGAGGACCATGGGTCCAACCGGAGTGGTTTGCGGAACTCAAAGAAAGTGTGGCAACCATTTTCGATAAAACAAAAGATGAGGTACACTACCGGAGACCAGCAACCCTGTAGTCTCCCCGAGAGCATCGTAACAACTCCTTTTGCCAATACCACAATGATATTGGCCATACCACTGATGATTGCATAGCATTGAAACAAGAGGTACAAAACTTGATTGAAAGGGGAAATTTTGGTGCATACGTTAAAAGAAGAGGAGGCAACAGGCCTGACAACACTCACCGGGCTAGTCCGGGTAATGCTGCCCCGGAGGGGGCTATGGTAATAGTTGAAAGGTTTGATGTGGAATCTGAATACTTGGATCCTGATCTAACACGAAACAGAGTGGGTGCTATAGAGGAGCGTTCTAGATCGGTCTCCGGTCTCATTAAATTCTTCGAGTCACTGACAATTTTCGGAGGGGACACTGTGACAGCTCCTACTACTTCTTCAAGAAAAAGGCATGTTCATAATTTGGCCTCCCAGTTAGAAGGAGGCATGACCTCTTATCAATCACCAAATTCATTCCCATTCATTGTCTTTGATGGGGATGATTTAAGAGACATTGCTGGCCCTCATGAGGATGCTGTTGTTATAGGAGCATCTATAGGGGGCAATGAGATAAGGCGAATTCTGGTAGATACTGGAAGCTCTGCCAATATCCTTTTCCTAGACACTTACAAGAAAATGAAAAATCCAGCTGTGATTCAAAAGTCGGACAGGTCAATCGTGGGCTTCACGGGCAGCTCAGCCGATGTGATCGGGGAGTTTGAAGAAGAAGTGTTGTTGGGCAGGGGCCCTTTCAAGAAAATGGTTAGAATACTCTTCATTGTGGTGGATTGTCCCACCTGCTATAATGCTATTTTAGGGAGATCTTGGCTCTCTAGGATGCATGCGGTGGCTTCGACAGTCCACCAGTGTTTAAAGTATGCTGTTCAGGGACAGGTTGGGGTTGTCCGGAGCAGCCAAAAGATTGCAAGAGAATGCTATGCCACTGCCTTGGCTCCACGAACGCTGGGGGCAGTCCGTATAAATTATCAATAGCAGTCCGAGGGTCTTCCTGGGGGTGAGGGTGAAATTGATGACCCCAGAGAGACCCCCGGAGTGTTGATTCCAATTGAAGAGGTTGAAACGCACTGCTTGGAAGAAGGAAAAAGTGTCAGGATAGGGTCAAAAATGCCACCAATGTTGAAATAAGAAATGTTGAAATTCTTGAAAAACCATCAGCACGTTTTTGCTTGGTGCAATGCTGATGTTACTAGAGTTCCATCAGAGGTGATTTCCCATCACCTATCTGTCCGGAGAGATGTGGCGCTAGTGGTACAAAAAAGGAGAGCTTTCTCAAAAGAAAAGGCTGATGTCATAGTGCAAGAGGTTGACAGACTCACAAAGATGGGGCACATTAAAGAGTCTCAATACCCTTTGTGGACTGCCAATCCTGTCTTAGTAAAAAAGAAGAATGGCAAATGGCGTATGTGCATTGACTTCACAGACCTCAATCGAGCTTGTCCAAAAGACTTGTATCCGGTCCCCTGGATAGATCAGTTAGTAGACTCTACTTCTGGGAACAAGCTACTCTCCTTCATGGATGCCTTCTCCGGGTACAATCAGATCCAAGTAGATCCAAAAGATCAAGAGCATACTACGTTTGTCACTGATAGGGGTCTACATTGCTACAAGGTGATGCCCTTTGGCTTGAAAAATGCTGGGGCTACTTATCAAAGGTTAGTCAACAAGGCATTTGCTGATCAAATTGGAAGAAATATGGAGGTTTACATTGACGATATGATGGTGAAAAGCGTGGATGAGCAGTTGCACTTGTCCGACCTCCAAGAGACTTTTGCCAACTTGGCCAAAGTAAATTTGAAACTAAACCCTGAAAAGTGTGTGTTCGGAGTGCAGTCCGGGAAGTTCTTAGGGTATATCATAAGTGAGCATGGAATACAGCCCGACCCGGACCAACTCAATGCTTTGTTCCAGATGGAGCCTCCTCGAAACATTAAAGAAGTGCAGCGATTAACGGGGAGATTGGCTGCCTTGAACAGATTCATCTCCAGGTCTTTGGACAGGTGTGCTCCATTTTTTCAAACCTTGAGGGGTGCAAAGGGGTTTGAATGGACACCACAGTGTAATGAAGCATTTAATGAAATCAAAAAACATATTTCCTCTCCCAAGACTTTGTTCAAACCGGTTGATGGGGAGACTCTCTTTGTATATCTGGCTGTTTCAAGTTGTGCCATCAGTGCTGTGCTAGTAAGGGAGGTTGATGGGCATCCTCACCCAGTGTACTACATCAGCAAAAGCTTGATTGATGCTGAGAGGCGTTACTTGAAACTCGAAAAACTGGCATTGGCCTTGGTAATAGCTGCAAGAAAAATGAGGCCCTACTTCCAGGCTCATCCTATCATTGTCCGAACATCCTTCCCTTTAAAGAATGTCCTTCAAAAAGCAGACATTTCAAGCAGAATGACCAAGTGGTCAGTAGAGTTGGGGGACTTCGACATAGACTTTGCTCCCCGGACAGCGGTAAAAGCCCAAGCTGTGGCTGATTTTCTGGTTGAATTCCACTCTGACAGGGATTCAGAGCAGCCTACTGATTCAAAAGACAAGAAAGTGTGGATTGTCCGAACAGACGGAGGGTCTAGTACCATGGGATCTGGGGCAGGAATATGTCTCACTTCCCCCTACGGGGACAACATGTACCAAGCTATTTGTTTTGCTTTCAGGGCATCCAATAATGAGTCCGAGTACGAAGCAGCCATAGCTGGGTTAAAGTTGGCCTATATCTGTGGAGCTAAAAGGGTCAAGCTACTAAGTGACTCCCAGTTGCTTGTCCACCATGCCTTGGGCCTATCAGAGGCTAGAAAGGAGCAATTGGTCAAGTATTTACTCCTCCTAAAAAATGAAGCGTTAAAGTTTAAAGCTGTTGTCTATGAGCACATCCCCCGGGCAGAGAATGAGCTAGCAGATTCATTGGCAACGATAGCATATACGGAGTCCTACCCATGGATCCATGTGCTTGAAAGCCCTTCTATTGAACTTGGTGAGGGTGAAAAAGAGGAAGTCTATGAAATACAGGTACATCGGCCTCAAGATTGAAGGTCTCCTCTTATACAATATCTGTCCGGTGGTATCGTGCCCTTGGATAAAACACAAGCCAGAACATTGAAACACAGGGCTCGTGGTTTCATTATGATTAGAGAAGTCTTGTACAAAAAGTCCTACAGCAAACCTCTCCTACGTTGTTTAGGGGATCATGAGTCACAAATGGTTCTCTCCGAATTGCATGATGGTGAGGGATCAACCCATTGTGGATTTAGAGCTTTGACAAGAAGAGTGTTACTCTCCGGATATTATTGGCCATCAATCATGAAAGATGCTAAGGAGCTGGTGAGAAGGTGTGACCCATGCCAGAGGTACAGCAATGAAATTCATGTACCAGCCATTCCTTTGGAATCAATTTCTGAGCCCATCCCTTTTGCTCGATGGGGATTGGACTTGGTTGGACCTCTCCCTGTGGCTTCCGGAGGGCGTAAAACCATAGTTGTGGCCATCGATTACTTTTCAAAGTGGGTAGAAGCAGCTCCCCTGGCAGGGACAACCTCAAAAGCTATCATAAAATTCATTATGTCCAACATATGTTGCAGATTCGGTGTCCCACAGAAGATAACAACAGACAATGGGCAACAGTTTGACAACAGAGAAATGGAAAGCTTCTGTGCCTCAAGGGGTATTCAGCACTGCTTTTCTTCACCTTTCCACCCTCAAGCCAATGGGCAAGTTGAAGTGGCTAATAGAATGATACTGTCCGGTTTAAAGAAGAATTTAGAAGGGGCTGCTGGGAAGTGGCCTAGTTATCTACAAGAAGTCTTGTGGGCCTACCGAACAACACCTGGGGCTGCAACACAAGAATCCCCTTTTGCCTTGGTCTATGGAATGGATGCAGTAGCCCCCATAGAGAAGACACTCCCCTCTTTTCATATTCATAACTTCTCCGGACAGGCTAATGAGATGGCAATTAGAAATCAGCTTGATTTGATCGAAGAAAGACGGGTGAAAGCTCATCTTAGAATGGCACACTATCAGGGCTTGATGAGAAGCAGGTTTGCTTTTAAAGTTAAAAGAAGAAACTTTCAACCAGGAGATAAAGTATTAAGGAAAGTTTTCTTGCATACTAAGGAAAAGCTCTTCGGAAAGCTGGCCCCAACTTGGGAGGGTCCATATACTGTGGTTGAAAGAATCAAGCCTGGGACATACTGGTTGGAAGACAAAGATGGCAGGGTTTTAACTCACCCTTGGAATATTGAACACCTTCGAATGTACTTGGAATAAAACTTATGTAAATATTTACTTGTTTAAACATCCATGTAAATATTTAGGGGCATACCTTCCCCTCTTCGGTGGCACGGAGAGCTTTCAATGAAACTTGGTGCCTTCTTCAAAATTCTCTAAGTATTTTCAAAATTTTGTCTCTTATCATACTACCCGGGTTAAAAGATCTAAGGGCTATTTAAATTCTAGCTGGAGAGTCTTAATATTCTCACAACATAATAAAACTACTTAAACTCCAGTTATTTAAACAAATAATGAAAGAAAAGGATGGTTTAGCAAAATAAAATATTCATTCAACAACTTAAAACTGCCTTGGCCTTCCAATGACTTTTTAAACAAGTTTGGGCACAGTACAAAAATCTGTCCGAATAATACGGACACCATCACAAAAAGAGTGCTTTGGCCTTCCAAGGACTTTAGTTCGAATAAAAGATAAACAAAATAAATTATAAGTTAAGGTTGAGCCTTTGAAGATGGCTCACCCTCATTTGCTTTCTTGCCCTTGATGTCGCTCTTCTCTTCGACTATCTTCTTACCCTTAGGGTAAATTTCTTCCTCACCTGGGCTCTCTCCGGTTTCCTCTTCATCACCGGACGAAGACTCACTGGAGTACCCCTCATCAACCATGGTCCAGTATGGGAGATCATCATCATCCACATAGCGCCATAATTCCCCTAATCTCCTCTTCGGGAATTTCTCGTGAAACAGGAGGACCATGTCAGACTTCACCTTTTGGATCATTAGCTCCTCGCTTTGGATCATCTCCCTGGCATAGGCGTTGATCTTGGCCTTGATCATGGCCTCTTGATCCCTCACCAAAGCAGCCTTTTCTTCAGCAGCCTGAGTCACTGCGTTCTCTAAAGCAATTTTGTCAGTGGTCAGGTTGGTGACGAGCTTCTCCTTGGCTGTAGTTTCTCCCCTTGAGATTGTCAGGTCCTTCTCCAGTCCGGACAGCTTGGCCCGGAGATCTTTTATGGTATCCTCCAAAGAAACAACTTTTGTGTTGTTTTCATCTTGATTCTTCTTTAGTTGGTCATTTGCCTCCTTGAGCAAATCAACCTTATTGGCAGCAGTCCGGAGGTCCTCGGACAGTTTTTCCTTCTCAGACTTGAGGTCTTTGATGGTGTCTGCCTGACTTCGGACTTGCCTTTCCAAAGTAAGCACTGGTTGTACATTGCTAAGAAGAGAGTGGGCTATAACATCCCTCTCACTGGAAACCATAAAAGTCTTACTGTTGAAATTAACTGTGTTGGAGCTGCTTGGAGGGACATAGGGACCTGCGAACTCGTCTCTGGGCAGCCCAAGAAAATATTCACCAAGTCCACCCAGACCGGTGATGTCCATTTCGTCTAAATTAAGCTCTCCCCCCTCAACTTCATCTGTGTGGAATTCCCTTGGGATCTCTTCTTGAAAGTCTCTTGGGACCTCTTCGGCCAGTGTAGGGTCAGTAGGGAAAGAGGGCTCCGGATCCCGGAGAGCAACCTCATTTCCTTGGGAAGTTTTCTTCTTCTTGGCCTCCCTATCAGCACTCTCACTTGTTTGCTTGCGAGTCCTCTTGGAAGCCCTTAGAGGTTTTGGAAGGTTCACTTCCTGCTTCTCGCTCTCCTGCTCCACCACTTGTAAAAGGGCTGCATCGATTTGAACCTGAGCCAGTCCCTCTGGGTCTGTTGGGGTCTCTTTCTCAGTATCGCCTTCCGCCTTCCTGCCTTTCTTCTTCTTGCCCTTCATTTTACTTGGGGCTTTGGCCCGGGCAGGCAGGAAGAGAGTCCCATCCAGTTCATGAGACCTTCTCAGCACGATGTCTTCATCAGGTTGGGTGGAGAACTCCTCCCAAGTTAGGTCTCTTCGACCTGTGGTGTTCCACAGATGGGACCTTGCTAAGTTTCCAGGAGTGAATGCCTTGTGGAACCTATTCTCCCAGTTCTCTGTGGCCCAAGCGTTAATTTTGCCACAGGTAGACTGTCCGGCCTTTAGGTAGTCCCCGAACTCCTTTGGCAGCTCTGTTAGAACGAAAAGAAACTGATTAGCATAAACTCAAAGAAAAGGGAAAATCGGACAGAGACTTAAGATGAGAAGCTTACGGTCACTCCTTTATCTACTCCTGAGGAGGCTTGGATTCTCTCCAGTCTTGATTTTCTTGCCATTCTCCCATGAGCCACTGACAAATAAGAATTGGCTCCTCCATTTGCTCTCCGACTCCAGGAGATCATCGACAGCTTTAAGATCGTTCCCCATGTTGAAATGGTAGAAGGGGAACTGATGATGTTTGCACAAGTTGGCCACAGCTGCAAACTCTTCCATAGGAAGAGGGATTCCAGATAACCTAGACGCCATAATACATGACATCAAGGTGAACCAACCGTTGGGGCTTAGCTGTGTCGGGCAGAGCTTGACCAAGTGAAAATAGCGCACTATCTCCGGGTCCAGTGGGAACCTGAGTCCCCAGTTGAATAGCTCCGTGAAGAAGACTATCTCATTCCTTTTGCAGTCTATCGGGGTCTCCGGATCGATGGGAATTCGTATCTTTACATTCTCAGGGATCCCCCACTTAGTGCGCAACCGACCCAGATCTGAAGTATGGATGAACGCATACGTGGTCCTTAGCAAAGCTGAAAGATACTTGAACTCTACTTTATGAAAGCATGGCCCTACTCTCCCTTCAAGGCTCTCCGGCAGGTCAGGGTGCCTCAGATATAAGTCCTCTTTGCCCTTGGCAACAACAATAGCAGTATCAGCCTGTCCGGACGACTCGGACTCAAATCTAACCTCCTCTGTGGAGTCCTCCATCCTCTCCTCCATAATTGTTGGGGGAGCTTCTGTAGAAGTAGTCCGGGGAGGATTGAGGCTTGGCATAGCTGATCCTCCGGACTGTTGGCTGTTCATATTTACTCGACTTCTCACCTCAATTTGAGTTTCTGAGGCAGAAGATTCCTTGGGGGGTAGTGGGCTGCTGGCCTCTAGTCCTGACAGCCTCTCCCGGGGAGCCCTTATAGTTGCCCCAGACCCTGATACACTATCTTTTGCCCCCGATTTCGAGGGTGTGTTCTTAGAAGAAAGCCATTTGACCAACCGACTTGGCCTTTTCATGATTAACTTATCCGCGGAATGGTCAGAGTCAGACCCCATAGCAATGAAAGAAGATTTTTTCCTAACACTTGTGACAGTAACTCCCGGTTCAACAGCAGGGATCGACTCCTGAACTGAGGAGCCAGATACTATAGGGGAGAGCGTTGATTGAAAGAGTTTTTTAGGTTTTGTACCTTTGGAAGAAGATGAACCTCTATCAGATTCTGCGACAGAAGAGGCTGGTTTCTCAATAGGCGACGATGGTAGCCCTGCAGCAAGTCGTTTTTCCTTCTCAACTCTTTGAGCTTTCTCCAATTCCGAGAGGTTAAGCCAGCCGCCCTTGATCAGTGCTGTTCTTGCTGTAAACATAAACAGCCAAGGAAGTTTTGAAGTTCTAGAGAGATAAAGCTCTGAGTAAAATTGCAGAGTGAAATTTGAAAGAGATAATGAGACAGTGAAAAGTGAATGAGAATTTATAGTAAATGTGAAAAAAGGAGTTGATTCCTAGGAGAATCCGAAAAGTTGGGCAATGATTAAAAGACGGCGCTAATGTCATTAATGGCATTTAAAAGAGGTAACTTGTTCTAGAAAGTGGTGCGAAGTTCAAGGTGAAAAAACGGCTAAAGTGACCAATCAGAGAGTGACACGTGTCCCATTAACTCTGGTAAGAACCGTTTGGAATTCGTAACGTTCGGTCTGTCCGGATTTGTCCCCAACTCTCTTCGAATTGAAAACCACTTCCTAAATCGGACTGTTTTTCAGTTCTTTGACAAGGACGCTTGTTCAAACACCTAAAAAAGGGGCTCCTGATGAGTCCGAATTCGGAATGCTCCCCGGAAGGGCAGACCAATGTAAATCTCTCCGTAAACCGGACAGATACTAAGAACTTAAATCAGACGGGACTTTTGAACCGGACAGACACTAAGAACTTAAATCGGACGGGACTTTTGAACCGGACAGATGACTTCGAACACTGTGAGCTTAAGGCTGTTCGAACTATGACTAAAGTACTAAAAAACCTAAACACTTTCTGACTAAGCTACCTGCCCATTTGCTTAAAACTCATGGGTCTTTAAACATGACCCGGGTCCATTAAACATGACCCGAAAGCCCATAAGGGCCCAAATAACATACTATAAATACTCAACCACCAGCATTAACTTCTGGTAATGAAAATTAACTGCTGCCAAGCTGCTTAATTCTCTCTTCACCTTGAAACACCCTTACACCACCTTGAAACACCCTTACACCACCTTGAAACACCCTTACACCACCTTAAAACTCCACTTGAAATTACCAGCCTACCCTTAGGCTACTTTTATCCACACCAACAATAATACTACTCAAATTGTTATTACAAAATTATAATCATATACATTTTAATATTTCAAAATTATAATTTAAAATATGATTTTGGTTTATAAAATAATTACAACACTTGTTGATATTTATAACCAAATCATAATAATAATAATCAAAATGTGATAATAATATTATAATCATATAACTTGTAATTATAAGATATGATTATAATTTGTAAAATAATAACAACAATAATAATATTTATAATCAAATTATAATAATAATATTCAAAATGTAATAATAAAATCATAATAATACTTCTTATAATATTCAAAATTAAAGTATATGATTTATGTAATAATAAGTTTAAAATCATGTTTTAACTATTTAGTATAATATAAGATTGATTAGCGTGATAAACGTGTCATTATTATTATTAATGTGATTATACGTGTTCGTGCCTTAGCGTGTGCAGGACTGACGTGTCATTATTATTAGTGTGACTATGTGTGTGTGTGCCTAACGTGTTGCGTGTCTGGCCTGTTACGTGTCTGGCCTGTTGCAGGAACTGCGTGATATTTTTGCATGAACCCATTTAAGTTCTGAAGTGTTTCCATTTGTTTCTCGCGTGACTTGACTCATTTTCCACCTCTAACTTCAAATATAAAAATTACATCTTGTGGACAAAATCAAGTAAATAAATAAATGTATTACTCACTTTTTATAATACGTGTCTAACTTCTTGACAACTTCCTCTACAACACAGTTTCATTTTTTATCTGAAGTCACATTCATATTTAAGAAATGATTATATAACTATAATGATGCTCAATAATGGGTAATAACGAAACAACCATCATGTAAAGTAGAAGACTGCCTCCAACTTTCCTCCAACTTATAAACGAAACTCATTTTCCAAGGGGATGCACTCACCAACACTTTTAGATGAGACAAAGTCAAGTGTAACCCTTATACATGATTGAATATCCAACAAATATGTTTTTAGCATAATAGTTTGTTAGTACAAATACATACGAATCTCAACAAGAATATGTTGATAACTTTACAACACCTGAGTTGGTCAAATACCAAAATGAAGCAGTTACATACATTGTTACAATTAAGAATGCATCAGGCATGCATTGTTACAATGAAGAATGCAGCAGAAATTAGGCAATTACAGACAATACTGCACTGAAGAATGTAACAGTCGCAAGCCTTTACTTTACTCTATCACTCTTAATTCCAAATAAATAAACAATATTGCACCGAAGAATGTCATCTAATACATCACATATACTTCCTTAATTTTTTTCCAAATAAATAAGAAAATAGCATTAAAATTTGAAAAGGAAATAAGCTTTTAAACATTTGTTTAATTTGTCATAAAAATACCTGAACAAACTTAGAAAAAACCTTACACCAACTAATGTTATCAAGATAATTAAGTTCACACTTCATAAAGAAATTCCAGATTCCATCAAATAGAAATTGTCAAAAACTGGAAACTTTAACTTCAAAGAAACTTATGAAAAGTTAACATCAAGTGAGGCATCCTGACCCATTTATAAAAATATTTGGAAATATATATCTCCAAAGAAGTGTTCCTTCACTCTTTGGAGAACTCTTAAAACCTTAATTGCAGTTGATTTTGTTCTTCAACAAAAAAATACCACTTTAGTATCAAAATGTTAAATTTGCAAAAACCTAGAAACAATAGATCACATATTTGTAAATTGTCAAACATCTTTTTTCGTATGGCAACACTTTTCAAGTATGTTCAAGTTACCAATAAGTAATTCCATGAAATTTAAACACTTGATTAAAATCTGGTTTTCTTCTACCAACAAGCATACCCAAATAAGAATTATATTACATGCTAATATAACTTGGTGTATTTTGATTTCCAGAAACAGAGCTAAATATAATAATACTTCTATTTTTCCCATGATATCATTAATAAGACAACGCATATGCTCTTTAAATTATATTTTGCTAAGTTATTATCCAACAAAATATGGAGTAGAGATATTCAGGTTGCTGAAGAACTAAACTGTGTTAACCATTTCTCAACCAAATTTTTTGTACTATATGTAAAATAGCATCCACCATTAGAAAATAGACTTAAACTTAATTCTGATGGACATGTGCCTTCAATGGTGAATCTAGTGGAGACTCAAACAATACTATGTTAGCTACTGATAATAGGATTTATGGGAAGCAAACCCCCATTATAGCTGAATTTTGTACTTTACTAGATGGCTTGCTATTATGTTATAATTTTGGTTATTATAATGTTGATATTGAACTTGATTCAAAAACTTTTTTTGATTCCTTAACATATGATTGTTCTCCTTGGTTCCTGGCTCCAATACTAGCTATTTGCAGAAAAAGTATCAAACCTAAAATATCTATAAGCCTTATTTTTAAAGAAAAAAATTTAGTCGCTGATTGGCTGAAAAAAATTCTCTCTCAAATCTAATGCAAATAATAACTTTTCTCTCCTTATTGCCCCTCATAATTTATAAGATATTCTCTTTTTAAAAAGTCTTAAATTATGTTATCTTAGATTAAATAATACTAAATCTTAACACTAGTTTAGAACTTGTCTTTAACTCTGTGAGCAAGTTTTAAAGCTTGACACACAAATTGTTTGTTGATTTTGCACGTCTTGCAGGTTTAGAGTGAAGAATCAAGGATTGGAGTTTCTTCTCCTTGATGAAAAAAACTGGAACAATATGGAGATGCAACAATTTGGAGTTCCATTAAATTGCAAAGTCTGTAAAATTTCCACTGGCTTCTAAAAAACAAGAAATTGTTGCAACAAAAGCCTTTTAAATGGTCTTTTGGTCATAAGCAATATTTAGTTCAAATTTTAACATGTTGATGTAAACATAACTCTACTTGTCACATATTTTCGTTATTCCAATAAAATTATTTTTAAAAAAAAAATTAATTTTATTTTATTAAAATAATCTATTATTATAATCTTTTAATAAATATCAGTACGTTGTTTTTCAATAAACTACAACTCCATTATCAATGATTATAAATATTAGATTTAAATTTGGGATTTTAGGTATAAATATATTTAGTAATACATTACACCAAATAACTATAAAATATATAAGCTTGTATTATAATAATAATAATAATAATAATAATAATATTATAATGTATAATCACCGATATTATTTATTCAAGTTTAGAATGGATTAGGTTTAGTAATATTTCTAACGATATTGTTAGAATTGTAATTATTAATGTTTACCATTCTTGTTCTGCCATATAAAATATGATTATTTTATGACCTATATAAATTATTTTATTATTTTTATGATAATCATCTTTGTCTTACTATTCCAAAAAAAAACTTCTAAAGATACATTTCAAAATTTCATTTGTTTACAAATCTGACTTGAAAACTACATCAATGTATAAATTATACTTACTTTAATTTGAATATTTCTCTCCAGTTTTGATTATTTAATTTGTGAGTTATTTGAATTTTTAGGTTTAAAAATCGAAAATCTTATTATTATTATTAATAATTATAATTATATTTCAAGTAATTTTTATGTTTCATTCTGTGTTAGGTGTTGGTATTAAACAATTTATATTTATGATGGAACAAATTTTAGGGGTATCTATATTAGATTTTTCTTCCAAGAATAATGCATTTTTTCGCACAGTTTATGCGAATATGTTTTATCTTCTTCGCACATAATGTGCAATATTCTCAAAGAAATTTGTATGTTGTTTTGAAACAAATATTGTATAGGGAATTGCTGTTTGGTCTGATTTTATATTTTGTGTGATACAGTTATACTAATTTAGATATGTGTTTTGTGTTATGATAGAATATGTATTTTATGAAAATTATTATGAACTAATGTGGCTAAAAACCTATGTAACCTAATACTTGTTTGTTTTGGCAAGATGACTCATCGTACGATACTTGTATGAGGTTTATGTAAAGGTAGTACTCTTATATTGTTGAGCTAGAGTCTCAACCTTAGTCGAAGATGTTAAAACGTTCTACGACCCATCTTCTCGTTTTAGGTGTGTTCATAAAAGACAAGCGATCTGTAAGTTATCTGATGAGGGTCATACTCTTTCTCCCATTTTTTAACATTTTGAAATAGAATGAGGTTCAAGTTGTATTTCTCATGTCAGTCCTTCAAAATCGAACCTTGATATGGTTTTTCTAAACGTTTCTCATTATGTACCTAGTCTGTACAAGGGATATGAGGAACATGAGTCATACACCGTCTTTTCAACAAGGATGAAAGTTTATTAGAACTATATCTTTGATCAAAAATGTTAATTGATCTTAGTTATTTACATTAACTCGTTTGATTAATTCATTTTGCCTCATTTGAGTTTGGTTTTTTGTGTTAGTTGGTTTTATTTTTTTGAATTTAATTATATATTAATTTTAGTATGTTATGTTTTGCGTAATCGATTTTTGATCGAGTATTGGTTATGTTATACGTAATTGATTGGTTTGATTGGTCATGTTACACGTAATTAAGTTTGGATTTTTTTATTAGTCATGTTATACCTAATCGAGTTTTGATTGGTTATATTTTACGTAATATATTTTTGATTTTTTATATTTTACGTAATCGAGTTTTGATTGGCTTGATTGGTTATGTTATTGTAATTGAGTTTTTTACTTGTTTAATTGGTTATATTTATTATAATCTAGTTTTCAATGGTTATACTTGAGTTTTGATAAATTAGATTTATTTGATATATTTTCTTATTGATATATTTTCATATGTTTTTTAGTATCGACAATATCTTTGATTTTTTGTCTTATACGGTACACTTAGAAGATAAGAGTTGGACACTCAGACTCCGATCATATAGGATTTTATCATGACATTATTCGTTCCTTTTATGAAAGTTTTACCATGTTGGTCGATATATGTATTTCTCGTCAAGGCATTCATCAAGTGATGACATTGGGAAACATATTCGTTATACTTTCTATTTGGTGAAATATCGGTGATACTAGACGAAGTCCATGTAATTATGATTTTTACAATGTTTGGTGATATTTTATAGCCTCATGTGTTTGAAAATAATGATGAAAGGTTCAAATATTTCTCCAACATATTAAACAACTAAATTAGATCTTCAATCGACAAATAAGAGTAACAAAAAATCACATGGTTACGGGATAACATTTCTAATACAACGTACAATGATAGAATGTTACAAAATCTTGGGTCACTTTTATGACCCATCGTTATCTCCGATAATAGTTCAGTTGTTGCTTATTAGCAGACAAGAAAGTCAATGTTGCTTTCATGGATTATCTACACTTCTTGGAGCATCCAAGAAACTTGGAAATGTATAATTAGGGTGCAACAAAATTAGCCTAGTTCTACCATTTGCTGGAGGGATGTTTAGGCCTGTAACCACGTATTAACTATCTATTATCAAATAGTTTTTTATTGAGAATCTTCATGTGTAGTTGTATCTCTAAGAATGAAATCTAGTTTTCTCCAAAATATATCACAATCCTCCTTAAGAATGGATGTACCTTATGTTCCTATCATAGCTATTTTACATACATAAGGTAGCTCGTGTGTTTTTCCAATAACACATCCACATGTTTCCTAATCTACATTTATATTTCTCAGAATTTTTAACAGTCTTCTTTATTATATCTAGGCCCATATGGGATATATAACTACATAGTTGCAAGTTCAATGTACGTCTATGAGTGAAATTTACTTCGCTTGGGAGATTTGAAAGTCTTTAAATATTGAGAATATATGAGCTTGTGAACTTTGTCTCATAAAATATCAAAATTATATTGGTTAGTATCAAAGTAATGTTATAGGACTGCGTGCATATTCTCATACCTACAAAAATATTTATTTTTATAACATTGAATTTTGTAATAAAAATGTAGCATTTGATATGAAATTTATGCTTACCTATTGGTTGTTCTATTTCTATTGTGTTTTCTCTTATTGGTTCGAAGACTATGAAACTTGGTTAAGCAGCAAACTGTTCAGAAAATGTTGCTAGATTTTTGTCATAAGCTTCTACCATGTTAGTTTCGACAACAAAGTTATAAAACTCTATAACATCCTTCGAAACGGTGTCGAGCACTACCTTTTCAGTTGTGCCAGAAACACTCTTGTTTATATGAAACTTGCATAGCAAGTTGATTGCACCCAGAAATAGATCTCCAATATCTACCATCAACGCTAACTCCCGATCTATCAATATGAATTTACAAAATAAACACATATTATCCATCATCACACCTCGTTAAACACTTAAAGTCCACATGTAGTTGGCTTGCTTCTCCGTATCTATACACATAACCAACGGTAAATGTAATTTGTATTGAAGTTAAACCAAAAATCTTAAGCAATGTCATTTACAATCCATGATAAATACATGTGTAAATGTACGCAACAAGTCAATACTTGTAGGATGCGCAAAAACGAAATTGGTGATCAAGTCTGTTATATCACTTGTATGATATCACACATAGTAATTATCTTCCTTCAATTTCATCAACAAATATTGCATTTAAGATTGACCATATTTATCAACATTGTGATATTTGTTTTACACCAATTTTATATCGTAGGCATGTTGGAAACGTTTTTCGGGTTATGCATCTTCAAACCAATATATTTTCCTAGGATGCGAACCAAGGAAAGATAAAGTATGAACTAATTCGTCTTCGTCCGTCTTGAGTTCACAAGCTTGCGAATGATCATCTAACCGGACATAAGGTTCATGGTTGTGTTACTCATTTACAACAGTCAATCGCCAATAAACAGTTAGTGCATCCACTAAGATTTTTTTTAATTTGAATGCATAATCACTTTTTTTGTTATAAACTTTCTTTTCTTCAAAATTTCTAGTTAAGCTTCCGATTTATAAATACTGTACCTATCACATTGTAGGTTATCTTATAATTTTCCCCATTTACCGGAGTCGTAAAGGTAAATAATCTTGATGAATCCTATAGTTTACCTTTCGAAATAAACTCATGCATCCAATTCCAGTTTAGTATAATACTTTTTAGTTGTAAAAATATGTGTCTAATAAACAATTATAGATGATGGTTGCTCAAGTGCTTACAACATATAATCATACACTTAAGCATACATATATATACATATAATAACGTAGAATATCGCACCCAATGCTCAACAGACCTATTTAAATCGCATACAGCAATTAGACTACACTATATCGTACGTAAGTTTGCGAAAAAATGCACAACTAATGCTACTAAGCTACTTGATATCGCACAGTGATGGCGATTTCAAACAAATTCATCAAATTTATCGCTCGATCTTGGTATTTATAGATACGGATTTTCGAATGTTATCTCCATAATAGTGATTTCGTTTTCATAAAAATAAGATGATTAACGGTGTTTATTTTTGTTATACATCCATTTTTATTATTTTATAGTGTTTTATAGTATTTTTAAAGGTTTAGATTTAAGGTTTAGTTTAAAAAAATTACACATTTAAAATATATTTTTTGGGTTGAATGGTCAGAAGTGGAGGAGGTTAGATCGTGTGCTTTATAACAATGCTTGGTTAGATTTTTTCGATTATACTTCTGTTACTCATCTTGCTCGCAGTTGCTCTGATCATTGTCCAATTGTAGTTAAGATTTCTTCTAAGATGGAAAGGTGTAAGTCTTCGTTTAAATTCTTAAATATGTGGACTACTCATGCTGGTTTTTTGAAAGAAGTTGAAGAGAGTTAGTCTCAGGTTATCAGTGATGAGGTGAGGAATCCTATCATGGTTTTCTGGCTCAAGCAACAAAGGTTGAAGGCTGTGTTAAAGACTTGGAATAAGAATGTTTTTGGCAATATTTTTGATGCCATCAAGCAGTCTGAAGAAACTATTAATAACAGAGAAGCTATTCTTCAGAATGTGGTTAATGAGGTTAACAAGTCTTTGTTAAACGAGGCTAAGAAGAATCATTTATTATTGCTGGATAGGGAAGAAATTTTCTGGAAGCAGAAGGCTCATACCTCATGGTTGAAAGATTCTGACAGGAACACTGCTGCTTATCATGATTTTGTGAAGAAAAGGTTGAAGAGGAACAGGATTGATAGAATAAAGGTTGGGGATAGCTGGTTATCTGATAAGGATAGTATTAAGGCTTCTGCTGTGGATTATTTTAAAGGTCTGCTGGCTACTGATATAAGGGATGTGAATGAGCAAAGTTTGAATAGAGTTATCCCTTCTTTAGTTACTGAGGAAGATAATAACTGCCTTGTTAATGTCCCTGAAAATGATGAGATTTATAAGGTGGTGAAAGGTTTGAATTCTGAGTCTGCTGCTGGTCCTGATGGCTTCGATGGAGAGTTCTATAAGCATTGCTGGGACATTGTGGGAAGTGATATGTGTAAGGCTGTTAAAGCTTTTTTTGAGGGGTATGCTTTGCCTAAAGGAGTGAAAGCTACCATGATTTCCTTAATTCCTAAGTTGGACAATCCTAACAGGTGGAAAGACTTTCGTCCTATTAGTCTTACCACTGTTTTTTCAAGAATTCTGGGAAAGATTGTAAACAATAGGCTTTCAAGCATTCTGCCTAGATTGATTTCTGATGTGCAGGGGGGTTTGTCAAAGGTAGATCAATTCAGCACTCGATCCTTCTTGTACAGGAGCTTTGTTTTGACATTGACAGTAATAAGAAGGATGGAAATGTCATCATCAAGACTGACATGACCAAGGCGTTTGATAAGCTCAGACATAAGTTTCTATTTGATGTTCTCAAGATGTTTGGTTTTAGCAATAAGGTTACTGATCTTGTTAATGGCTGCATTGGTAATGTTTCCTCTTCTATTTTGGTTAATGGTAAGATGGCTGGTTACTTTTCTAATACTCAGGGGTTAAGACAAGGGGATCCCCTTTCCCCGAGTCTTTTTATCTTAGCTGAGGAGTACTTGATTAGAAGTTTTAATCTGTTATCTAGTGATAGTCACAGATTCAGGTACAAATCAAGGAGTAATCTGAATGTAGTTTGCTCTGCTTTTGCTGATGATTTTATGGTGTTTACAAATGGAAATGAGCATGCTATGGAGTCTATTAAAGTTATCATGGATCGCTATCAATATGTCTCTGGTCAAGAAATCAACACAGCTAAGTCTAAACTCATTATTTCAAATAAAATGCCAGTTCATCAAGTTGCTATTATTGAAGATATCTGGAAAATTAATCATTCTCATTTGCCATTTAAGTATCTGGGTACAATCATTGCAAATAATACAAGAATTGCTAACTATGAAAGCCTTATTGACAAGGTTAGAAGCAGGATTATGGAGTGGGACAAGCTTCACTTATCATTTGCTGGTCGCCTGCAATTGATCCAGTCTGTCCTTGTTGCCTTTCCAAACTACTTTCTCCAGCACACTTCACTCCCTGTTGGTATCATTCAGAGGTTGGAAATCTTATTCAGTAAATTCCTGTGGGGGACAAAGGAAGATAAGAAGGTTATTAGATGGGCTCGTTGGGACAGATTATGCAAGCCATATAAAGAAGGTGGTCTTAATCTTAGGAAGCTTAATGATGTGCAGCAGGTTTATGCAATGAAATTATGGTTTGAATTCAGAATGCAGCATTCCTTATGGGCTAGATACATGATGTCTATATATTGCACTAATAACATCCATCCTACTTTAGCTATTGCTCCTCAAAGAAAGTCTAAAGTATGGTCTCGTATTCTTAATGCTAGAGTGATAACTGAAGATTTTATGTTTTGGCAACCTGGGTATGGTAATATTGCTTTCTGGTATGAGAAATGGTGTTCTGATAGGCCGTTTATTAAGATTGATAATGACAGAGATAGAAGAACATTGTGGGACAACAATAATGACCTTGTGAAGGATTTCTGGCTGGGAAATTCCTGGGATATTGACAGGCTTAATGCTATGGTTACGTCTACAGAGATTGCCAAAATAAGTGAGGTCAGGATTTCTAACAGAGAAGATGTTTTGCTATGGTCTCTTTCTAAGAATGGTAAATTCAGTGTTAAAGATACTATAAATCATATCAGGTCTAAGGGTAGCATTACTAGTCTATATGACAAGACTTGGAATGCTGTAACACCCAGGAAGTGTTCCTTCTTGTTGTGGAGGGTCCTTCATAACTGGTTACCTACTGATAGTGTTATGCAAAGGAAAGGTTTCACACTTGCTTCGAAATGTGTTTTCTGTAATAACAGTGAGTCTACTAATCATGTTCTAGTGCAATGTCAGAATGCTTGGTCTGTTTGGCAATACTTCAACAGTATTTTTAGAGTTCAAATTCAGGGTCACATGTCTGTTCCTCACATTGTTATGAGGTGGTACTGGGCTGCTGGAAAGAAATGTGATATATTCAGCATCCTTCTTGCTATTATACTGTGGTCAATCTGGGCTGGTCGAAACAAGAAAAAGATAAGTAACGAGAACATTACTTCTAGTTCTATCATCAAGCACATTCTTCTGATTCTTTCTAGCCTAGATCATGCTAAAGTCTTACAGAGAAAGCACTGGGGTAAGTTTGTTAAAGAAGCTTCTGATATTGGCTGTGTGAATTAGATTAAACTCAGGAATAGGCCACTTTTTCTAAAATGGAAAAGTCCTAAAAATGGAAGATATAAGCTTAATGTTGACGGAGCCTGTACCTTTAATGGAGAATCTGGAGGCGGAGCTCTTATTCGTGATAGCAGTGGTGACATTGTCGCCGACATTGGCAAGGTGTATGGGAAAGGTTCGCCGCTGATTGCTGAGAGTCGTGCTCTCTTGGATGGTCTGATTGTGTGTGACAGGCTTGGGATTAGTATGGTGGACGTTGATCTTGATTCAATGATTCTGGTGAATTTGATTATGTATGGTAACTCTTCATGGTTTCTGGATCCATTGCTTAAGTGTTGTGGAACCTTCATCAAGTCTGGAATGGTGATTAGGCATGTTTTTCGTGAAGAAAATTTAGGGGCTGATTGGGTTGCAAAGGAAGTTTTGAAGAACCAATCTGATATGGAGTTTAATAGTTTGAATGCTCCATCTAAACTGAAAGCTATTGTGCTTTTGGAGAAGATGAACTGTGGCTACTTAAGGCTTATTGACTAAGAAATTAGGGTTTGAGGTAGATGGAGAGCTTTGGGGAAGAGGATGATACTGTTTGTAATTAGGGTTTCGTGATACTCTATCAATTTTTTGTAATATTGTCAAACAAAAAAAATATATTTTTTGGGTTGAATGATATTTTTATAATCTCTTAGAATTGATAGTGTTTTAATTTTTTTAAATTTAAACTAAAAAGTTGTCAAATGTGAATTCTAACGAAATTTAATCTTAAACTTATCAAATATAAACAAATTGGGTTATTTTTGTAGTCTAAAAATAATTCATTATGTTAATACTGGTGGAAACGGTCTTTAAATCCTTGTGAAGGTTTAAAGTCAAATTCTCTCATACAGAATATTTTAAAAAAATTCCAAATTGAGACAAAAGTCTTTCATTTTTATGTTCTTTTTTTTCCATCCCTGAAAAACCAGAAAACGAACAAGAAAATCAATCGAAGACACGGAGCCATCTTTAATCCTGGCTGCTGCTCCGTAACACAGCCCAAGCCAAACATGGCTCACTCACCCAAGGTCAGGTTTCGTTCTCTACATCTCAATCTCTCGTTTCTTTTTGGTCATTCCTGATTTCTGTAGTGCTTGATTCTGGTGGATCACAAATGTGTTTTTTCTGCCCTTTCTATTGAATCTGTTGCGATTCATACCTAATATCTAAAATTTTTGTTGTCGATTTGCCTTTTCTCTCAAAACCCTAGTTAGCGATTCTTGAGTATTGACTTTGGCTTTGTTTTTGGACAAAAAGTATTGACTTTGATTTTATGTTGGTTGTCTTTTGTTTCTTGTAAGTATAGAATACCTAGTTTATTGCCCGTTACTCATAGTTTATAATGGCAAAGAGTCATATGAAGCTCCCAAGTTATGTATAACTTATATAGGTACTCTTTCTGAAATACAATTCGATGTGATTAAGAATGGCTTTACATGTTTAGGAGTTATATTTTGATGTGTATGTCTATACTTATTACTAGTGAGCAGTACCGGTCGTTTTTTAGTGGAAGTAATATAGATTGGTTTACATTTTGTATCGGATATGAGGCATTATGTTACTTTTCAATCATACTATTTGCATTAAGTGATTGTATCAAACACCGTATATTGAAGCTCGTTGACGCATTTCGGATAGCTCACTTATTTAGTTAAGACTTATACAAGTGCAATATTGATACACAAATAAATAAGTAGGTGTGCACTTAAGCTTCATGTGGATTTAGTTGAAGTAAGATAATGTCTTGTTCGCGATTAATGGTTCATATTTCCAACTCAGTAAATTTACTAAAAGTGCTACAAGAAACGGCGAAACATGATCCATATTTGCTTGCACCTAATTATTTATATAAATTGTATAAGTCCCATTGATGGTAGAAGATTTGCTTTGTAGTAAGTGTTGGAAGAGCAATAACAGAAGGTATAATGTTGAGACTTTATTGCATATTTGTAGGAGCATTTTGTAGCAAACATCCTAGAGGATTTTGAGACAAATTGCTGGGGTTGTGGATTGCGATTGCTTCTTCCATCTTATGCACCTGTTTTCAGGTGTGGCTGGTGTGGAGCCATAACAGATCAAAATATTAACAAACCTGAAAACAAATCGCTTTGGTGGAGACGCCTGCGTGATCGCTGTTTCCTTTCTCTTCTTTGCCTGTTTATACTCTTTGTGATATGTAAGTCTCTAAACTTTTCTTCTAATTATTTTTTGTGCGATTGAGGACCTTAGTTTGGCCCTTTACCTTTCTTGTTTTTGGGTATCTTCCTCTTGCTCTGTTTCAATATTCTGCTGCATAGGTCCAAAGCTGGTATAAGGCAGTGAGGTTTTGGACTGATTACTAATTGCAAACCTAAAGTGCTGGACATTTAGTCTCTCCACCCACTTTTAAAGAGTGACTTCAGGAACATGTCTAATAAATGCGAAGTGATTGGCAGTTTTTTGAATCTTGGTATTTTACTTATAAAGGTGTTGAATAGGATTTCGGGTTTAATGTCATCATGAAAGTGTTTGCATGCACCTAACCCGAACACTCTAAGCATACCTTCCTAACAAACTTAATGATGTAGATGGCAATCATTTCTTAGAAACAACAAATTAGCAATCGTTAAGTCGTAATTCTGCTGTTAAACGGTAGAATATATAGTATTCCTGCACAATGTTCGAAAATTCGAAACGGTGCCTCAATGCGGTAGGCTCCTAAAAGGCGGAATGGTGCCTCGAGGCGTATAAAACGTAAATTAAATAAAACCTTACTATAATTAATAAAACCTTCACTATATGTAAAAGGCCATCTATATCTATACGTAGAACTAAACATAGACTATAGATACTCATATCATATATAATATATAACATCCAGAATCAAATGGTACCCATTAATATGAAATGAGACATCCAGATACAGATTAAAGGATTAAAGAACGGTGAAAAGTCGGTTATCACTAAATATTACAGTTATTTTGGAGGCGTACGCCTTTTACTGCCTTGAGGCGTTCGCCTGAAGGCCTACGCATTAACTAAAAAGGCGTACGCACCATCTGCTTCATTAAATGCGTACGCCTCAGTTCGGTTTATGACCGAACCGATTCAAGGCGCGCTTCAAGGCGTACGCCTCTAACGATTTTTAAAACACTGTTCCTGCAACCCTCTACTTGGAAGTTATCTGACAAAAAGAGTGCTAGCTATGTGATGATTTATTTGATGAACTGTGTAAAAGAAGTTTTGACATCTGTGCATTTGAGAGCAAAACAGCACATTTTGGATTTAGAACTAATATTTCTACATGTATAACATCTCAAGCATCTCAATATAAGTAACACAACCACAGAAAACTAACCATCAATGTAACAGTTGTTCAGAACTAGAACATGACATATCATGCTTTTGATTGGCTTTGTATTTATTTGATCAAGCCATGAAAGAAAGAAAGTGGTAGATTCATAAGAGTAGAATAAAGATCTTGCTTTCAATTGACTCATGATTTATCTTGATCACATGCCTAAATATGTGAATGCTACTCCCTTACATTTTTCTGTGAGAGACTGTCTTGGGTTGTTGTTGGCTAAGTTGGTTTCCGGCCATCAAGACAGTGTGTTTACTATACTGATCAAAGGGTTATTTTAGTCTTTATTTTTATTCCCGTTCCTTTTTTAAAGTTGTACACAGATAGGTCTCAAGAGTGGCTAATTTAAATATGATGCATTTATCTGAAAGTATAGGTGGTGGTGTCTGGGCTGTGTTCCCTGTGGTGTTCTCCGTCAGCTTTACAAATGGGGTTACCCACTGTATAATAGTGTCGTTATTGGCAATATCAACTCTTTCAACATTAGGCCTGGCAGCGTTTCGGTGTGCTGGAGAACCACCAAGCATTAACTGGGGTACCTATCCAGCTGTTGGAAAAGGTGACCTTGACAACTTTACATTCTGTCACTATTGTTCCAAGCCAAAGTCGCCTAGAACTCATCATTGCCGTTCATGTGGCATGTGTATATTAGACATGGATCATCATTGTCCCTTTGTAAGTATAACAAGTCAGTGACTTTCTGCAAATATACTCTAGGATTGTTTGGTTCACAGACACTTGGAACTTATAAGCAAAAAACTTGTGTGTTTCCTCTAGTTTTTTAGGCCTTAAAAACTGCTAGCTTTTTTTCTAAATATAAACTCAGAAATCCTAAACAGCTAGAAGCGAAAAGAAATAGCTTCTTTTGACTTTTTCTTACAATACTTTTCTACAAGTTTTCACCAAATATACGTCTTCAAGCTATTTCATAAGAATCATGTTTTTAATTTTTTTTACTTCCCTTTTTCACCTTAGGCCATCATTTTTAACCGTAAAAGTTGGTTTATTTTGTATTGAACGCCGAACAACCTATGATTGTTTTTTTAATAAGCTATCTTTTTTATCTTCTTATGTTAAACTAGCTTTGTAGCTTATATAATATGTGCCTTAAACAAACCCACACAGATCATAAATTAATTAATTGGATGGTGTACTGCAGATTGGGAACTGCGTTGGTGCAGATAATCATCGGCATTTCATCGCTTTCCTCATTTCAGCAATCGTCAGTACAATCTATGCCTGTGTCATGTCGGCATATGCCAGTATACATATATGGCAGCCACATTCTCCTACCCACATAAACCCGTATAGCAGCAGTCGATGGAGTTTAACATCAACGAAGGAAGTCATGCTTGCTTATTTCAGCTCGGCCATCTTTCTATCACCAAGAGGGCTTCTTCTTATTTATCTCTTTATCGCAAGTTTGACTGTGGATATCGGGCTCAGTATACTTCTATGGCAACAACTTTATTACATCTACGAGGGAAAAACTTACTTGAGCCACTTAAGCTCGAAAGCAAGTGAAGCGGATGGAGAAAAAAGTTGCCAAAATCTGTTGCAGTTTTTTGGTTGTCCAGATTTCATCTGTAGATTTTTCCCTAGTGTTCGGAATTATGGAAAGAAACATAAAAAGTGATAAAAGATCGTTACGCCTTGGGAATTTCTGTCTTGTATAATTTGTTTGGCTGTTATAGGCAATGTAGAAACTTTTGGATGTCGTGGGCAATGGCACTAGCATCTGTGTATCAAGCAGTTTTCCTGCAAAACGGTGTAAATAAATTTTCTCACTGTCATTAACTTCACTTTCGTGTGATTATTTCAGACTTGCATCAGTTTTCAATCTCTTCTTCAACCTTTAGCCTTTTGTACCATAGGGACCCTTGAAATCTAAGCACATTCAGGAATTGAGATTCACATACAACTAGATAGAGAAAAGGAGAGCTAGTTTTATTACTACTCAGAAACAATTCAATTACATTGTTTTTTCTTACACTTCTAATAGTTTATAGCCTATCTCATATGGTCAATATCTTTCTTGAAGAAAGACCATGTTTAATTCTTAAAAAGGCAAAAATAAAGTGTTTCAAAGCCAAGCAGCTTATTATAATGAATAGAAACTGATACAAGTTAATTTTGGTATTGAACAGTTACTTTGATTGAACTCTTTTTTGCTCCATTTGTTCTCTCAGATTTCCTAGAGGCCCAGTGCCTTTCTCCTCTACCATCTCTTCGCCGCAATTACAACTTCTAATGTTCAAATTTGTACCGCATTTCAAGCATATACCTTTGCAGTTCGGATCACAAACAGCGTTGATGGTTATTTCCAAATGAACAATGTCCCTTAAATGCTTTGAAATATCAATTTCTGTTACTTCGGGCGGAAAATATAGCCGGTCATCCCAATCAATTAAGTCATCCTCGTCTTCTTCTGCGATAAAAGATTTTGACTCGTTGGTACCGAAGTTGAATCCTATGTCAATAACATCAGGTTCTTCAATGGGCACTTCACTAAGTAAAAGCGAAAAGTTGGAGAAAATGGACTCTGCAGCTGCCTCTCCACACCTTCAACATTGAAGCATCAAAAAAACAAAATCACTACAGCAAATGAGTGAAGTAATCGTGAAATAATATACACTACACTCACATGAAAACAAATAACTGTAAATGAAAGGAAAAGAGGAAGTTGCATCTCAAACATTCAGATGAAGGATAGCTATACTGATTCGGTATACTCTAAAATTACCCTCGGTACAATATTGACGATAATAATCATAGCAGCATTAGAACCAAGAATGAATAACAAGCTAAATTTTCCCACATAAGATCACCCAAACTGACGTAAAGATTACATCACCAGATCATAATCTGTAGTGTTTTAAAAGGTCGGGCTTCCTTATTGGAAATCTCTGTTTATGTATATCCTGGGGATATGAAGCTACACGAAATTTTTATATTAACATGAAAAAAAGTGGGAAAAAGTAATGATAAAGGGCTAAGATGAGGGAGCAATCCAATTTGCTTTAAGAAATCATTTGAAGCAGATATTAGAGCTGCAAAAACTAAGGTGTTGGAAGATCTGGAAACACCGATTTGAAAAGTAATGCAAACAATATGTGTGAAAAAAATTAAGTGACACAAAAAGTAATATATTTCACCAATGATCTTACTATCACTAAGGCACTACTTGCTGCTAGAATTAAGAAAATAACGAATAAGGAATTCTTAAGCAGCCAGAGATACCCAAGATCAGTTCAGCTAGATTCATCATAGTTCTGTTCTTATTCTAAGAGAAGCTCTACTTTTATAACATGCGTTCTTTGTAGTAGGATAAACCAAAGTCTCTTATATGTAAATGCATCATACCACAGTATAAAGATGACATACATAAAAAATCAAAACGAGAACCTTATAAATGACAGTACCTATTGCAACCAAGAGCGATGACAGTTCTGAGGATTCCATCAAGCCTTAACTTGTGCTTCTTCCTCGTCACATCAACAGAGATCTGAACAGGCGTTCCGTGCGGATAATCTTTCACGTCTTTCGTCACCCTTAGCCCCATCGCTGACGCTTTAGCTTTTGAAACATCAGTTGAAATCTTCTCTAAACCAAGCCTCTCTAAAGTCGTGCAGTATTCCACATGAGTGACGTAAGCATTTCGCTTGTACACAACCGCACCTTCCCACGGTAACCCTGTATCTTCAACCTCTTCCTCATCTTCCCAATCCATAGATAGAGTACTACTCTCAGTGAAAGATTCCTGATTCGTTTGCTTTGCAACTGCAGATGGTTTGTTTCTAATGAATGTATTCATCTTTAAAGCAGTACACGGTATGGAATTGTTGTTATAGCTAATGAATGAGCACGGACACGCCCACGAGCACCGCTTAATAACATCTCCCTCGAATTTAACGAACGGAGTAGGGGCTAATGAGTAGCATACAAGTGACATCTTTTAGCTGATTAACACCCAACTAAAGTAAGAATCTTGAAGCTGTAAAAGGCGATTACACTATTCGAAAGCTGAATGATATCCAATTGAGTCTTCAATATCAAAGTCTGCATTGATTAATGAATAAAATGAGCAAGAGCATGATATAAATTTACAGTGAAAGATACATTGAACCTTGAAATCAAGCACGTAGAGTAGAGAAAAGTCATCGAACAAAGCAAAAGAATGAAGAAAATTTTGTAAGGATTACCAACTTTCAGACATTACCGAACTATGTTCCAAAAAGAAATGACTAGCACGAGTACTACCAATCTGCCAATCAGAAGTGTAAAGTCGTCGATGATATAGAGTTACCTAGTGGAAGAACGAACATAGACGATGGTTAGCGATATGAAAGTCGGTCGTCGTGTATAGAGCGCCAGCAGTCGCACTGTGTGCAAACTAAAGACAGAGATAAGAAGATGGGGGTTCGGATGGAAATACCTCTTTATTCTTTTTAAATGAACAAATTTATTTAAAATAAATACAAAATAATTGGGAAAAACATGGTTTTAATTCAGTTTTAAATTTGGTTTTCGTTTGGACCGCAAAAAACAATTATTATTATTATTATTATATTTTGTTTTTTTATTTGATTTTAATCCTAGTATTTATTTGTCGATCAAGATCTTTGGTCTCTGTCCGGACCCGATGAAAAAAAATGGGATCACTTCTTATTGATTATTTGAGAATGATTCTGATCTAGTTTCCGATCTATTAGAAGTAGAAGGCGCTCTAGTGAGATCCTCACGGACAGAAAAAGATTTCTGCCAGTTTGATAATGATCGAGTGACATTGCTTACCTAAGAAGAAGTTGATTTTTATAATATAATTTTTATTTTTAATAGTCGTTGTGATATCGATATTCATCAAATAAAAGTATATATTTCGACTCGTGACCAATTTTTTTAATAATTCTATAAAAAAAATTGATTTTTTGAATCCACGACATTTGGTTTTATGATTTTTCGATTGTTCGGTTCAATTAATGTTATTCAAGATATCGTGTGGTCGATCTACTACTAACTGTTGATGTACGTGTTGTTCTTGTCCTTGTAGTCTTCAGAAGATTTAAACTTTGTTGTGGCATACAGAAAAATTTAAATAGATGTCACTCTGTTCTATACAGAGCGATGAACGAAATGCTTACGAGGGGTTTGAAATCCTACTAAACTTGAGGTTATAATGGACCATTCATGTCACTATCATAATCCATAAATAGAAAATTAGAAAGACATTTATTGATGAATTGGAAAATTACGTGGTCTTTTTCACTTGTTTGTCGGATATCGGGGTTCGATTACCCTTGCATTCGTGATTGCTATAATATTTTTTACTTACCCAAATGTTTCCAACTCTATGTGGTTTTTAATGAGTGGATGCCATTAGTTACTTTGGTAGTGGTACATGGCCTAGAAAACCATATTTTTAAGTTGGGGGAATTCATCTATTTGATTAGCATTAATTTCACTAGCGTAAGCCATCTCTTTTATGAGTTACTAGTAAATCGTCATAAAATCATCACAAATCTTTATGACTCTAAAAAAACTATATACGTGTTATATTGTATAACATGAACAAAAATTATGGGTCGGGACAGTTGTTTGATCAGTTTACGACGCATCCACATTGGTCATTCAAAAGTAATCATTCCCCATTTTATTTTTAAATGAGAACTATTGTGAGACGTGGTTAGAATTTACTTGTTAATGTATGTCATTGCAAATTTTCTTTGTTTGCTCTTCGAGTTCTTAGAAACGACAAATGAAATATATACCAGGTTCGGGGACTTCTCTGAAGCAGTCTGAGAAATCCATTTACGCACTCTCCTACACCAATCATCCAGAAGAGAATCGTTATTCGGGAAAGAATGCAGAGAAAATTTGTAGGTTTACGTAACATGAGTGGCCTAATGGATGAAGGAAGAGGTTATTAGAAAAGTACAAAATACTCGAAGTCGAAAGTATCTATCGCAAGACTTCAGTATAAGACTAACTCTTTAAAGGTTTAAAATTTGGAACCATTGAGATCAATAAGGTGTTGGACTCCAAATGCGCTTGAGAATATTCCCTTTCAGTTGGCTCCTGATTCTGCAGATGGGAGAGCCAAACTTGTAGCCCTAACAATGGTGGTCAAACCCAATAGAACGATCAAAGAACAAATTCAAAAGACATGAGTTACCTCAAATAAATTCTCTCTCCCCATTGGAAAAATATAAGGAGTAATAGTCAAAGTTCTTGCTTTGGCTCGTACCCGGGTTGTGGCCAATGAATGGTCATTAATAGAGTTTATTATACGACATATAGTTTGGCATAAATATAAGTCTTTTTCATATTTTAATTTTATATTTTAATTTTTTTTAAATTAAGCTTATTGGTTTATGCATACCATGTTTAATATTTTGGTATGTTGCATAAAGTTCTGGCAAACTACACTCGTGTATTTTTTTATGTTATCCAAGGCTGGAAGTTAATTGGGTGATCAAACAAATAAGGTTTGGTGAAGTTGTCTTCCATAAAAGAAGCCATCCTACGTCCAGGTCCGGAGAAACCTTCAGGTGGCTCAGCAACTAGCGATGAAATGAAAGAATCATCTGAAGCTTACGTGGTTGTGTGATGCACTTTTCATTAAAGAGATGCAAAATTAGGAATATTATATAGGCCACCAAAGAAAAGCTTACACCCAAACTCTGAAGCCATGAGGTATCCCTACTAGAGTTGGAAGAAGTATGGAAAACAACGGCTTGAGAAATGGGTAAAAATCTAGAGGTCACTCAAGTCCTTAACATTTACGAAGCTTTCCCACTCTAGACTTGGATTATTTTTTCTCAAGAATTCCTCTAGTTTGGTGACCTGAACGGATTGCTCGCACCTCATAAATGTCTTCGACTGAAGCTTGGGTCGATGATACGAATGAATTAGAGAAAACATACATTATTTTCCCAAAGACAAAGTGAGAAATTAAAAAAAAAGTTGTACTTTATATAATCTTTGTTTGTATGTGTCGAGCCCTGAGCGAAGGTATATTTTATTTCTTTGAAAGTATAAGTCTCAATATGGTCGGGGTATCTTTTTTAATGCAATAGGTTTGTACTCTAAGATGCCATTAGTGGTCTGGAGTGCCAATTATTTTTTATGAAGTACTATTTGTTTGTGGCATCAAACAAACAAAAATATTTAGCTCATTCACCCTCAAAGTTTTCAAGAATTGAGTTATCATCCTCACCCTTAACGACATTTTAGTAGAAAATTCAATTTAGTGTTGGTCCAATCAAACATCAAGCACAGTATGTTGTAAGTTTGTTTAAGGAGTTTGGTATGTTGTTACATGTTTGTAACAACAAGTTAAGTTGACCTTATGTAGACCCGATGATCCATCCTACTAGAATGATCAATTCCAAAAGTAAAGATTTAAGGCCACGAACTCATAAGCTCAATAAAAATTCAGGATTTTTTTCAGAAGTCATTATCTGAACACATATATAAATGGTAAAATAGTTTTTATTAAAGATATGTACCTCATAGGAACCTTCCAACGTCATCACGATAGGAGCGCACCTCGTTTACCAAGATAAAAAAACTAAAAATATGAAATATAAATCAGAATCGAGATTGTGTTGGACATTTTGGAATTATGTAACTTTAAATGTTTTACGTTTCATGGATGAGGAAATTGTCGAACCTCTTCATCACAAACTTTGTAGGTTTATTTCTTGAACTTGGTCGATATAATATAAGGTCATTTCCAGTTCGAACTTATTTTTCTAGTCCATTGTCATTTGTATGAAGAAATACGGATTTAAGTACTTCGGTCGCCTATCTCGAAGCTATGGGACTAGCTTTAGAGTTATACCTACTTCTCATTAGTATTTTGTAGTGTTTCATGCGTAGGTGAGCTTTTATCTACTTTTCTTTGATTAGGTCGAGTTTGGATCACGCAATTTTTCTTTTGACATGACCTTTGGTAAGGCTATAAGCTTTTTTATTTTAAGGAAAGTTGTGTTGCATTCAAGAGTCTAGTTGAATTTTTCATCATCCTTGAAGCTTCATTGAGGCTTCATGCCATCATGTTAGAAATTTTTGTAAGATATATTTCAATTCATTATTCATTAATCAATTAACCCACAAATTTCCCTACCAGACGTCGTACATGCACTTCTCGGTATTCAACTTCAAAGTCACCAATCAGAGGTTCTCAAATTTTTATGCTATGTCGGTTAGGTGGTTAGTGTCTTGGTTTTTTGTGACCAACATATCATCAATGTATACTTATATTTTATGTCCGATTTGGTTTGAGAAACTTTTTTTTACTAATCGTTGGTAAGTGGCTCATGCGTTCTTGAGGCTAAATAACATAAATCTGTAGTAGTAGAACCTTTGTTTTGTTATAAAAAAGGTATGATTCCACATGCATCAAAATATGATTGTATCCCGAGTATGCTTTCATAAAAAATAACATACGATTTTCCAATGTATCCTCCACTAACTAATTTATGTAAGAAACTGTAAATGGATCTTGCAACATATTTTATTGAGATTGGTAAAGTGTATGAACATATGGTATTTACTATTTAGTTTTTTTACTAAGACTGGATTAATGGTTCATACTGGATAGAAAAATTTACGAACATGGCAAACTTTGCTAAGCTAATCCATCTCAACTATAATTGTTTTTGCCATTTCTTGGGAAATTAGGTGTCATTTTTGTTTCATAAACTACAATTTGTTGTCTATTTATAGTTTATAGCGTATCACCTTCACAAAACACCGATGATGTCTTATATGAACCATGAAGAATATCTTAATTCCTAACATAAATGATAAAATGTGTTGGTTCGTATACTACCTTGGAGGTCTATACTGATGTAAAGGGTTTTATTTTGATCATAACGTTTCATTTTTTTTTATCTTTTCCCAGGTTTGACCAAATCAGAGGCTGGTTGCAGTTTAAAGGCGTGCCAAAAAAATCTCATGACGTTAATTTTAAATATTAACTACATAAAGTTTGCGAGAATATTACATATTACATGACAATGAATCACCTCTAGTGATGGTTAGCTTAATTTTTTAATTCGGATCATGGTCAAATTATTTGCAAACCCTATCTATTATGAGAAGTGTTTCGAATGCCCTAGATTATTTCATTGCAACTACAATATGAAGAGGTTCTGCTTGAGCCAGTTGATATGGTTCGGTCATGGTTATTTTTGGTTTGGTCTGAAAATTTCCTTTCATGAATTTTATTAGCTTCACTTCGTCAATACGGTTCGAACCTCTTATTTTTTGTGCTTGGTAATTCGCGTTAAATGCCATATATCATTATTGATTGTTCCATAAATATTTGGAGAAGGTTTTTGAGTAAAACAATACTTGGATAGCTAAATGTGCTATTCAAATTACTTACACAATATTTTAGAGAGAGAAAGATGTGTTTTTAGAGAGAGAAAGTCAATGTAATAATTGCTCAATCATTTATCAAGGATTGCTACCACCTCAATGGCTTCGTCAAAACCTCGAGAAACCTGAGATATTTCTCGAGGATTGATTCTCTGTCCCACCCAGGAAGGTTCTAATATGTGTTTCACCCTTAGGGCATGCATCATGGCCTCTAGGATTTCTCGGATCCCCTTCTCTTTAGAGGAATTAATTGGTATTTCGGGCTTGGCCAAGAATACATACTTCCCTTTCTAATCTCTCACATTTAGGCGCAATCACAAGGTAATAAAAAAATCTTCTTGAAAGAGACAAAAATGGAAGCAAAGCTTCCTTTTTTCACAAGGTTTTGGGAAACAGGATCTGAGGCCACTACCGATAATCCTCACAAACTCACGCTAGTGTAGACCAACAAGGGTATCTCTTTCTTCATATTATACATCACAAAAGTTTCTTTATATTCCTTCACTGATTTTGTACTTTTTATTAGCAGCGATGGATGGTATATTAAAGCCTTATGCTGATTTTGTTCCACATATAAAAGATATTTTCTGTGAATTGATCTTGTGGGCCAATAATGCTTGGTTTAATAAGTTTCAACTCTGTTTTACCCCTTTTAATCTCGCCAAAAATCGTTTGTGGAGGTTTAATCCATCTGAGAGGTTACTTCTATAGGAGCTCATGATTCTCCCCTTGCAACAAAATGTGTTGGATAGGTTAGACAGTAAAGATATAATCATTTATCAAACAACAAGAGATACAGCTAAAAGTCATCTTGATGAGGAATCAAATATTCTTTCAAATGAGGAAGAGGCTTCTGAAAAAACTCTAAAATAAAGGGTCACAGCTAAGAGCTCAAAAGCAAGGAATACTGACAAGAAACGGTCAAGCCCCTCAAAAAGAAGCTTCCACTCAGGCTTCTCCTGAAAAGAAAGTTTAGAGAAAATTAAAGATTACTTTCGAGGCTATCCCATAAGCTTCTAATGATATTGTCTCCCGGAAATAATAAAGAATAACCCAGTGAATACCTCCCCAGAAAACGTAACCTTTATGCCCAAGCTTAATCCACTTCCACTGGCTAAGCAGCCTTCTCTAGTACTTCAAGAAAATATTCAACCCACTATATCCTCACCAATGAATATTTTTGGGATTCCAATGGAGGATGAATTCTCTCTTCGTATTTAAAATATTCTTCACTTCTCTGTCTCTATGGGGAAACATATGGAATATTTCAAGGATCAGAGCAGTCATTACAAAACTAAACTTTCCAAAGTTAAATCAGAACTCGAACAGCTCAAACAACGATATGCAATACTTAAACAGTAGGCTGATGTAATTTTTGAAAAGCTGGTTGCATCTGAGCATTACATATTGCTCCTTGAAAAATGTTGTCAAGAGGAAATGGATCTCTACGCACAAAGAAATGATGGAAAATAAAAATACATAGATGTATTAAAGATTTTGAAAGGGTTGTAAAAGAAGAACGAGTTATTTTAGACAACGCTGAGAAGGAAAAATACAATGTTGTGGAAAGTTATGCTTCCAAGTGTGTTGATAGGCTAAGTTCGAGGGATGCAACTCTCAGATGTGCGTTGATACAAGAAATCCATGAGCATTATCCTGATCTTAATATGGGACACTTTTGGGAGCATATCTCTGCCAAATTCCGCCCCTGGCATAAATTTAAACGATAGTGAAAGTGAAAAGTCAAAATCTAAAGATAGTTACTCCTTTGAATCTTCAGAATGAAGGAAATTATAAGTCTTCTAACATTTCTAGGAATTTTGTACAAGTCCTTGTGAATTTCGAGGCATTTTAGTAAAAAGCCTCATAAATTTCGAGGCGTTTTTATAAAAGTCCTCACAAGTTTCGAGGCGTTTTTGTAAAATCCTTCATGAATTTTCATAATGTCTTATCTTTTGTTTATGCTTTTACCGTTCCTCGAATAACTCAAACCAAATTATTGGTCAAAAATTTTAATAGTTAAAAACCCAACATTTGATAGTTGAAGATCATCTTTCATTGGAAAGCCACTTAGGCCCCAAAATTTAATAATTCTTGGCCAACTTTCGTTGGAAATAAAATAGTTGTAGACCAACTTTTGTTGGGAATATAATCGTTATAGACCAACTTTCGTTGGGAATATAATAGTTGTAGACCAACCTTAGTTGGAAGACCCTCTAGGTCTAGCACTAGAATTTTAACGCAAAAAACTCATATATATATATATATATATATATATATATATATATATGGCTAAAATGGCACCTCATTAAAACCTTCATGTGCCTATCAGGGTAGGAAAGAGTGTGTCATCGATGTTTTATACAAAAACAAACAAAGAATATATATATATATATATATTTACATTCACTCTAAGTACAATTTAAGATGCTCTATATTCCAATGGTGCTTGAGATTTCTTCATTCTTTATCCTTTATCTCATACGTTTCAAGCTTCACATTCTCTGTCACTTAATAAGGATCTTCCTAATTAGGACCTAACTTCCCAAGATGCTTTTCCTTGGTGTGAAGAAAACATTTCCTTAATACTTTATCTCCCACTTTAAATTCTCTTTGTTTTACTTTGGAGGCATAACTGCTTCTCATCAATGTTTGATAGTGTAAAGCTTTAATTTGCTTGCCTTAATTTTTCTTCAACCAAATTGAGCTCCACCGTTCTGCTTATATCATTAGGCTCCTCGAAATATGTCATAACTCGGTAAGATAGAAAAACTGCCTCGGATGGTACTACAACGTCCACCCCGTACACTAATGCAAATGAACACTCTGATGTTGTTGTTTGAGGAGTCGTTCGATATGCCCAAAGAACTTCTTGCAAATAATTAGGCCACTTCCCAGTTTTTCCTTCCAATTCTTCAATCCATCAAGAATTGTACGATTAGTGAATTCTACTTGTCCATTTGCTTGTGGATGAAAATGAGTTGAAAAACACTGTTGTATCCCCCGAGAACTTCAAAAGCTCTTCAAATTCTTGTTATCAAATTGAGGCCCATTATCTGTGGTGATTTTTATGGTACCCCAAAACGGTAACAAATATTTGACGTAATGAATCTGATTACATCCCTGGCCTTTGTCCCCGCTAGTGGCTCTGCGTCCACCCATTTAGAAAAATAATCCACTGCCATAATTATTGTATGTCTCCCCATGGAAGCCATTGGAAGAGGGACCACCAGGTCAATACCTCATCGGTCAAATAGCAGTGCTTCTGATATGTTTTCAACAAGAACTTCTGGCTTATGAATTATATTAACAAATCTTTGACACGTATCATATTTTTTAACTAAATATTTTGCATCGGATGATACCGTGGGCCAGTGATATCCTGCCAAAAACACTCTTCTAATCAATGGCATGTACCCGCAGTGTACAGATCCGTCCCCATCATGAAGTTCTGGCAATATCACTTGTGATTTGTTTTTTCCCAAACACCGAAGCAAAGGTCTACTAAAAGATTTTTTATACAAAACACCCCCAGAACAATGTTTCCGTGAGATTTGAGACACACCTTTATAGACAATAACTTGTCAATTGGTAACTCGTCATTTTTTAAAATTTTAACTATATCTTGCCTCCAATCTCTATTTTCACAAATTGGTACTTGGCTATTTTCATCAATTTAACTATGTTCTTTTCGAAGCTTAGAGATAGGTCTCTTCGCGTTTTCAAGTACTTTACCAGATGATCTTTTCGCGCCTCGGATTGTTCAGATGCCTGATTAATGAGAAGTTGTGAATCGCTGATTAACTTAACTTTTTTAGCCTCATAAATTTGTGCAAGCCTTAATCCTGTTAAAGTTGCTTCATACTCTGCTTCATTGTTTGTTGCTTTGAACCCAAACCAAATGGCCTGAAACATTGTTGTTCCATTTGCCGAAACCAACTGAATCCCGACTCCATTTCCAGGCGTACTCGAGCCTATCCGCTTGAATTACCCATTCAACCTTGAAATAATCCTTATCAACATCCATATCCGAACGCTCATAATGAAATTCCACTAAAAAGTCTGATATGGCTTGAGCCTTAATCACATTTCTTGGTTGAAACTCGATATCAAAATCCTCCAATTCAACTGACCATTTAGTCATTCTTCCCAAAAGATCAGGTCTTTGAAGCATAGTTTTTAGTGGAAAATATGTTCGTACTGTAATAGAATGAGCTTGAAAATATGGCCGCATTTTTTGAGCAGCAATTACTAATGCAAGAGCCAACTTTTCCAACTTCAGATACCGTTTCTCTGCATCCAATAAGCTTTTACAAATGTAATACATTGGCTTTGGGATATTATCCTCTTCTTGAACTAGTACGGAACTTACAGCATAATCTGAGACAACTAAGTAAACGAACAATCTCTCTCCTAAAGAAGGCTTAGTGAGAATTTTTGGGGAAGAAATATACTCTTTAATTTGATGAAAAGCTTCCGAACATTCTCTTGTCCAATTAAAACAATTTGCATGTCTCGACACTTGAAAAAAAAAGCACACTTGTTTGACGAGCGCGATATAAATCTATTTAGAGCTGCTAATATTCCCGTTAATATCTGAACTTCTTAATTTTCTGAGGATGAGTCATAGATATAAGATCTTTCAATTGTACTAGGTCAGCTTCAATCCTCTTTTCATTAACTATATATCCAATGAACTTTCCTGATCGGACCTTAAACGTAAAAAAAATTGGATTTAACTTTAAATTCACCTTTTTTAAATTAATGAAGGTTCCATCTACATCAGCAAAATGAAATTCATCCTTCGAACTCTTAATCAACATATTATCGATATATATTTCCACGTTTCTCCCAATTTGAGATTTGAAGGTCTTATTCACCAGATGCTGATAAGTTACCCCTGCATTTTTGAAACCAAATGGCATTACTTTATAACAATATAAACCCCTTCCAGTAATAAATGAAGTATTTTTATCATCCCTCGAATGCATCTTGATCTGATTATACCCTGCATAAGCGTCAATAAAAGAAATTAGCTGGTTTCTAGATATTGAATCTACCAGTTGATCAATGGAAAATGATCTTTTGGGAAAGCTCTATTCAAGTATGTGAAGTCTACGCACATTTGTCATTTTCCGTTCGTCGTATTTACTAAAACCGGATTTGCAACCCATTGCGGATAACAAGACTCTTGAATGTGTCCAACTCTAGTTAAACGTTCTACCTCAGCTTTATTGCCTCAGATTTCTTATCGGAAAAAAGGTCTTCTTTTCTGAATTATTGGTCTTACATTTTTCTTAATTGATAATCTAAGACAAATAATTTCCGAGAGGACAACTGTTACGTCTTCAGAACACCAAGCAAACATATTTAATTTTGATGATAAAAATTCGACCAACCTTTGCTTTAAATTTGGGGAAAATTTTGTTCCAATTTTCAACACTCTTCCTCGTGGGTATATATGATCTTCATAATCTTTGTCTGAAACCAACAAATTGGGGGATTCCCTTGGATCATCAAAAGGATTTTGCTCCAAGGCAATCCCCGCTAGCTTCTATGTTTTTTCTGAACAATTCCCTCAAATTTTCTTGGAAAACACTCTTTAGCTATTTTTGGCTACTTCTAATTATTCCAACGGTATTCCCCATAACATAATTTAAACACTGATGTACCGTAGAAGTAATAGCATGCATTTTCGACAACCATGACCTCCTAAAAATAGCATTGTAAGATATAGCCGTATTTAAAACGATGAATAGGATTTCAACCTTCTTCTCTGAAAGGTCCCTGACCTAACTCAACCATACTTTCAAATTCACATGCCACTTCAGTAGTAGCTCCTTTGAACCCTACAATAGTTCCATCAGATCATCGGATAACATGGGGGTCAACAATATTCATGTAAGTACTCATAAACAAAATGTTAGTAGAACTTCATGTGTCAGTTAAAACCCTATGTACATGATCTCCAGCTATCCCTGCTGCAATTACTACATCATCTTTGTGTGGGCCTACCACATTTCTCATATCGTCATCCTCAAAGCAGATTATTGGGGAGAGAGCGCAATACTAATGTGTCGAGGCACCTACTTCTAGATGGGTAGTCAAACTCACTATGTGTCTTTTCCGGGAACTGTTCGAATTTCCTATAATGGTATCACCCCCAATAATTTGCCAAGGATTCAATATATGTACACAAATAACTAACCTTATTTATTGGGACAATTTCCTCCACCATTCTAATATCATTTCTGCCTTCTTTTGGATCTAAATACTCAGTTGCAATATCAAAAGAGTCAATCTCGCAGTTTCCTCTTCCTTTGACTTTTCTTTAACCGTCAGATTTTTGTTAGAATTCTTCTTTACAAAATATGTCAGCTTCCCATTTTTAATTAGCGCTTGAATTTATTTCTTCAAAGAAATGCACTCCTTTGTGTTATTGCCAACATCTTCATAATATTTGCAAAACCTACTATTTATATTTTCCCTCAGAGTTTGAATTGGGAAAGGCTTTCGAAATTGTACGTGACCACGAGTTTTTTCAAATATAGTTACCACGTACTCAGGTAGATCTGAAAAGTATTCTGGTCGAATCCATATGTTAGATATTGGCCTACCCACTTGTTGTGTATAATATGTCTACTGATTTGTCTCGGGCCTCGGATGATATTGGCTCACTACTTTTGGTTGTGGGTTAATATGAGGAGGTTGAGTAACAGCAAGAGTATTTTTGAAATATACTTTGCTCTAATTGGTCACTAGATCCTCTTTCGAAAGCTTGAGTTTCTTCCACCAAAATCCTCTTTTCAACCTAATCAAGAAGAGCTTCAAATGATATTACCTGACTTTCAGCCATTGTGTCTTTTAATATTCTAGGAAGAAGCCCCATTCGATATGCTGCCAAAGCCACATAATCTTTACAGAATTCCATATCTTTGACAAAATGATTTGTATAATTTTTTTTACTTTCCCCAACCTTATGTCTACAATATATTATAGTATCTCCATTAACACGAAACGTTTTGCTTCCCACAAAATGTTGAGGGAACACATTCCAAAACATATTAAAATTCTTGATGTGACCCTGTGGTAATCGATTATACCATTTCGAAGAGACCCCTTAAAAGTCTGAGAGAAATCCATGCACAACAACTTATCATCACCATCAAAATTAATCATGAAAATTTTAAATTGTTTAATATGACTATTAGGATCTTGAGTCCCGTCAAAATTTTCCAACTTAGAAATGTCCAAAATGTTTCGGAAGATTGTCATACAGTATTTCTGCAGACAAAGAAGAAGACCTCCAGTTGTGGCCCGCTCTGTAAACATTAGTCATCGGACCCTCGTGAGCCATTGCATAAAGTCCTTCATCTGAAGGCAACATATACTGATTACTTATACGATATTCAAAATTTTGACTTCCAGACTGATTATGAGCATTCACAATATTATATTTCTTAACAAGTTCCTCAAAGACATGATCTCTTCTTTTCAATTTATTAGAACAATGATTTGATCGATGCTTCTTTTCTATAGCTCTTCAAATATTTCTTTTTGGCATCTTTCTTTCTACAGCATTCCATTTACGAAGAAGATTCACTTGAGTCATAAATTGAACAATCCCTTGACTCAGATGATTCATACATGAACCTTGGTTTCAACTTCCTCCTCGGAGAATCATGATGATGCTTCCGATACGTGTCCTTCTTACTGATCCGATGATAGTTATATGGCTCATCTTTCTCAGTTTTATTTTCTCTTCGGACTTCAGATAGAATTTTCTCAGAAGCAATCGTCGCATCTCTTTCAGAATTCAATCTTTCGATTTCTTCCAATAATTCATTTCTCTGAGCCACCAACATTGACTCTTCTAAAATTTCACCAGTGTGTTGATCATCATGCTGCTGATCGATTTCCATATTATTCTCCACAGGGTTTCCTCGAACCTTTTCCAATTTCCAAATCGTTGCTCGTGATTAAGCCTCCTTAGATTTTCGTTACTACTCTTTTAGAATTTTAAATCAGTTTTGGTAGACGATTCCTGGTACCGAATCATTCCCACAGACAATGCCAATGATTGCTCCAGAAATCTTTGGATGAGGTTTTTGAGTAAAACAATACTTAGAGAGTTAAATGTGTTATTCACATTACTTAGACAATATTTTAAAGAGAGAAATATGTGTTTTAGAGAGAGAAAATCAATTTAATAATTGCTCAATCATTTATCAATCACATATTCCCAAGAAATAAGTGGTGCTTTTATATTACAAATAGTAGGTACCACAACTCTAACAATGTACTAATTTTAGTAAGTCTACTGTTTGTTATAATTTAGTCATTTTCTATTACATAATTACAATTTTCTCCTAAGAAACTTTCTTTGTTAATAAAATACCCCTAGTTTTCTTGAATATTAAATCTTCCCTTATCAATTATGATATTTACAAAACAAGCTCGGATTATTAATTATTTTTAGGGTGAACATATTTTTAGCCTTATGGGTTCGGTCGACCCATATGTCTAATGCTTAGGTAATTTTAGTGGTTTAATTTAATGTATTGGGTTGGACGTAGCTCAGTTGTGTGATTTCCCTCTCTTTTTACCTTGTAATGATGAGATGAAATGGTTCAACTTCTTCTGCTAGATTGAGAGTTATCGCAACGGGAATAATACCTCATAAACTTGTTCATTGATTCACAGTCGAACCACTTATTGGACTATCTTTTCATTTAAACTTTTAGCATGAGAATATACGATATTATGTCAGCTGGGTAGAAGGATACGTGGTGCATGATCATGGAGTTAGTAGTGTTATCTCTTTTTTTAGATTTATCAACGATGTCGATACGAAGAATGACATATGCAAGCCATGTGGGCACTTTGGCAAAAGTGTATCACCTGAGTTCGGATTGTCATGAGCTCTTTTAAGTGGGATTGTCGCAGGTTATCTACTATTTTTGCACATGAGTGTTATGGATAATAAGTTTTATTGGTGAAGAAGTAAACATGTATTTTGATGTGGTGTTTTGGTTTTTTAAACTTTGAATAAGTTTCTCTTACATAAATTTTTGTTTCTCGCATGAGACGTCAATTCTATTCTTTATTTATTTGTTTATTATCGTTCGAACAAATAATGGTGTCTGAATAAGATGGTTGAATGTTGGAGCTCCATGAGTGAGCTAGTAGAAAAACAATACTTCGTAGTGGAGTAGTGCACAAAATGAAGAGTTGTATGTGTTAGAATTTAACAGAAATTAGAATACTGGAAACAAAGAAAATAAGATGAGTTTACAAAAGACTGTCTCTTAACAAGTGATGGTATTGTTTGTATTTATAAAAAGTACAAATGGACTTTGAGCCATAATTATAAAAGTCCACTTATAACTTATTTTTACCTAAAAACTTTATTCACACCCTCTAACTAATTGGAGTAAATATTTATGATTTGTATTTTAATTAATTTTTATTATTTATATTTATATTATATATGATGATGCTTTAAACGAAATTACGTTATACGGCACTTGGTGATTACCTTGGTCTTAAAGTTCATGCGGATTGTTTTCATGTTTAAGAATCAGTTATTGAACTGTATTTTTTCGGCATCACATTGCAATTCATGGGATTAAATCATATAAGTCAACCATTGGTTGATTCTGTATGAAACATTCTTATCTATAATGGTGAAATATTTGGAGGAATTCTCGTCAACAATGATTGTAATGACACCAAAATTCCTATAGGAATTTTAGAGAAGTACCGTTCTTGCAAAAAAAAACATGCATGTGAGGACTTGCAACTACAGTAGAAGAGGTAAAGAGTCTATCCCGGATGCTCTCTCGGAAATTAAGGGACCATGGACCATAATATGTGGCAGAAAATCAGAATGTCGCAGTGCAGTTCTTTCAATGTTTTGATGTTTTGAATTCGAGGTCGAATTCTTCCCAACTGGAGAAGGATGATGAAGCGAATAATGCAGACAAATTGGTTTCTTGCTTAGGTATTGGAATTGGGTCAAACAAGTACTCAAATTGAATATTTCGACGAGCCCGTCAGATACAAAAAAATGTGACTTGTCACCAAGCTTGATACCAAATTCGACCCATGAAGCCTTTAAAATCCAGTTTTTATATTTACGCATTATTTAAATATTTAATTGTTATTTTTATTTTATTCTAATAATCTATTTTAAGATGTTTATTTAATTTCCTTATTTTAGGATTAGGGTTTTGGATAGTTGCTATATAAAGCATCTTATATCTTATTTTACCTCCAAACTTTGATTAATTAAATTTTGGGCATTATTTCTCTGAGTTTTTTTATTATCTAACCTAAGGTTATGGTGTTATCGTTGTTTCTTACTACCAATAGTTTATTTCTTAAAGCGAGTCCAAATGCTCTAAAGGTATGGAAGATCGTGATAGTAGTTGGTTTAACCAAGTTAGACTGTAGAATGTTTCTTCTAAGATAATCGAGAAAGCATGGCAGAGCAAACGACCATTTTTTCCAAAATAAATCATTTTACTTCTTAATGTGATGTTTCAAGTTCTTTCGAATCGTCATACTTGTCTATTTCAAACATATTAAACTTCTAATGGATTTTTTATAAAAAAAATTGTGGGCTAAGAGTGAACTCGTCGATGTGTATTTAGGTTGTTGTCCATCGCATCCACAGGAACCAAACCAAATTTTATTGGGGTGTGTTGGCTAATTAAAAGGCCCTAACGAAGGTACACGACGTTTGGAAAACTATGATGCACACTTGGCGGAACCAGGATTCCAGGTCAGGAGGGGCTGAAGTATTACATAAACGAGACATGTTTTAAAAAAAAAATTCATTCACCTCGTACTTTTAATTTATTTTTTAATAATTTGTCTAGAAATATTAAAAAAAATTAATCTTGACATTTTTATTGATTAAGAAAATCATGAATATTTATTGAAATTAAATATATATAAAATTATACATTTGATTTATGGGGCATATGTCTAAATAATCTTATGTTTATATATGAGTTAGTACCAGTGATAGTATTTATGTATAAAATCAAAGGGCTTCATACTAGTTGAGATATGTTCTTACTTATTTGTCATTGATCCTTCTTATACCTATCCGACGTGGAAATTTGGTCGCACATAACAAATTCTACCACTTTTACCTCCTCTCAGTTGACTTACCTAATGCTCCCTCTAATTAGGTTGTTTCATGATTCATATCTAAGTCATAAAGTTTTACAATGGATATATTTGTTCACTCTTATTAGAGCATCTTAGAAGTTCCTTAGCGTCACTTCAATTAATCAAGTGGCACTATCTTTATACACTCTAATAAAGTCACTCTGTTTGATGAGCATGATTGATGGTTCATCATCTTCGACATCCAAGAATTTCATCTATATCACGTTTTCGTCTGGGTATGGAGCTCTAATACCAACTATTAGACTCAAATAATAGTATATCAACCACAAGCGAGATTAACTTCAAAACAACCAACCAAATAATAAAACAACTGATTTATTAACAAAATAAAACCACAAACCTAATCACTGAAAAATAATCAACGGTAAAATAAATCAACCAGAACATTTATATGAAAAGACCACTTCGTTCTGAAGAGTAAAAGACAACGGGACTTATGAAGATTCCACCAAAAATACTTCTACTATTATGATAAGTTGAAGGTAAAAGTAAATCCAATTCAATATAATAAATATCTACAACCACCAACAAGTTTAAACATAATAAACTAACAAAAAAAGAAACAAAAATGAATAATATTACAAAAACTACTCCATTATTCCAAAACTGATTTCTCCCGAACCGTAGCATCAAATAACAATCCAACCGGACATATTGAATCTTTGTATGTCCCAACCACGCTGTCCAAATTTCAGCCAAAACCGACACCGTTTGACCATTGATCAAACATTTTAAACATAATTTCTTTAAAACTTCCGAAAATAAAAATTTCCCCAATACTGATTTACCTTGAGGCTTGGGGGGCTCGTGCCCCCCTAGCCCCATAGTAAATCCGCCCCTGACACTAGTGGGTATGACCTTTTGGCGAATATGGTATCGCAACAGGTTAGGTATTGGATGCTCGATATGAGACCTATCAAAATTGGTTGCTGAGATCTGATCATAAAGTTTATCGCAAAGGTTTTTTTTTGCCGTGCTCCCTGTGGATAATAGCCCTCTCCCGGAGGATAGGACGGCATGAAGGTCGGTATATCGGGAAGACCCGATAGTTTTTTATACCGATAATTTCGGACATTACGAGGTGTTTGTGATTTTTCTACATGATTAGTAATGTCAGGATGGATGACCTTGTGTCGGTACGAGGATCTGCAATTTACTGTTATCGGGTAGATACGTAGTTTCATTTTTCAGGTAAAAAATCTTCGTTATTAAGAGCCGGTTGTTAAAGAAAACATTAACTAAAAGAACTGATTATATAAATTCAAACTGTGTAGATCCAAATATAAATATAAGAATTTATGCTGACACAATATGCATAATTAAATAAAATAAAAAATTAATAATCGATATAAATTTTATGAATAATAAATCCAACCTACCCAAAAATATTGTCCAACAGTTTAATGTTGCAGAGTAAGCCCATTTATTCCAGTCAATCATATTATTTAAATTTTTGAAATATTTTATAATATTTTGATCAAATCATTGAATATATTTTAAAAAAGAAATGAGCTTTTTCGTAAATTTAGATGTTAATGAAATCGATATGTCAACCAAAATGAGGATGATCCTCCACAGTCCTATAATTAAATCGAAATTAGTAATTTTACATCTACAATATTTTTTTATTATACTAAAAGTAGATCAATAAACTTTTCATGTATAAATTTATCTATATTGAAGACAGTTTTGCAATATGTCTCTTTGTTGTGGGTGAACAAATTTTATAAATTAATTAATAAATATGTAATATATTAAATATTAAATTCTCAATGGTAAGTATTTTAGATTTTATTACTAGTTTTTTAGTTCATCTTTTACTATATTTTTCCATCAGAATTCACGTAACATTTTTATAATAGATTTTAATTTATTATCTATAACTTTTTTAATCTCACTTTATATATTAAAAAAGTTAAAATATTATATAAATAAGAAAACATTTATTCATGATAAGACCGAAAAATATTAGACCGAATTGTCGTGGGAATAGTAAATAAATAAAATAACCATGTATAATCGATAATAGATTGTAATAATAATCGGAGGATTATAAGGATAGAATAAAGGAGCCCACCTCTCTAATTATATAACGAACCTTTTTTGGGAAGGGGACACATTTAATATAATATTTTATCTTTCTATCTTTTACTTTTCAGTTTCGTTGAGCATTATTGTACCAGACTCAAGTCCGGACCATTTTAGTTTTATCGTTCGTGCCGTTTGTGAGAAAATGAGGTGATACCCGGAGATAATTCTTTTTTTCTCAAAATCACGATACAGCAAGAGATGAATCCATAAGCAGTTGGAGGCAGAGAGATTGGAAAAAGTCGGCAAGGACTAATTCGTGTTCAGAAGGCAGACGAACTGAGGAAAGGCACCCCGACCATGATCATTACGGTCGGGATCAAAGCAACTCTAGAAGGGGCCACCAACCGCCCGAATCACTGTAGCAACCCCTCCCTTTACTCAATGGATAGCGCTTATCCTCTTTCAATCAACAAAATCAATGAGAAAAAAAGAAAGAGGTCTTTATTGAAGAGGCTTTGCACCTGAAAACGATCGACTATAATCATGAAAAAGAAGCAATTGTTGGATGACATAGCTAAGCTCAATGCCGAGAAGAAAAAGGCTTTCGCTGAAAGAATGATTAGAGAAAGAAAATGCAGAGAACGGTCACTTAATGTTAATAGAGAGGATTCCTCAAATGAGGGAAGAAACAAGAGTTATATCTGCATGGATAATCGTCAGACGCTGAAATAAGTAACGGAAGCGGAAAGAAAGATCAAGCATCCATCAAGACAAGATTATAGCGGGTCCACTGATTTCACGTCAGATGAATCCTCAGAACAAGAAATCCGACGACGAAAGAAGGATTAAAGGATTACTAGGAAAATTGAAGCCCGACGCAACAGATTACCCCTGTTTGGGTTATCGAAACGTAAAGGGAATAATATCAGAAAAATAGCGTCGATCTCCCATGAGAAAGAAGAAATAATAACAGTCAGTAAAGAAGAGCGAGTTGTTTTACAACAGGTGCAGTTCCCTTCTGGAAGTCAAACTCGTGGGTATAAGATCGGGAGTCAGTTTGTCAATCTGAATGAGGAAGGTTTGTATGGTACCCCGACTGAATATTTAGGAAGTGGTTCTTATGGCTGTGGGCATAATTGGAGGTCCTCCCCTCTATCAGATGAAATTTTTTCGGGACACCTCCCGAAGAGATTTGACATATCGAAGTTAGACAAATATGACGGGAAGAAAGACCCCGACAATCACTTAGAAGCTTTCAAGAATTTTATGCTGAGTTTCGATAATGACAATAAGATGATTGCCAAGCTTTTTCGTTGACTTTCAAAGAAGTGGTACAGTAGATTACTACAAGGTTGCATAAAAAACTTCAGTATGTTTTGGGGTCATGTTTCGACATCAATTTGTTTGAAGTAAGAATTTTCGGGCAAACGGAGACACAATTGTGAATTGCCGACAGAATATGGGAGAAAGTCTAACAGATTATACTATACGATTCTTAGACGCCAAGACCGACTTTGACCACTGTGAAGAAAGTGTGGTCTTGACAGACTACAGGTTGGGGTTACTCCCCGGACCCATGAAACAAGCGGTAACTAAGAAATAAGCGTTCACTTTTTCCGCACTACTACCCCAGGTAGAGAATCAGATCTTGATTGAGAAAACCGAGACATCTGAGTTGGCAGCGCAAGTACAGCAAAGCGCACAGGCCACAGTTGTAGCCTACCAGCAGAGCCTGTTAAAATATAACCTAGTCCCGCAGCCACAGTCAATAAGTACTCTGCCACCCGTGGTGCAATCTTATCCGGCTAAGGTACCAGCACCTCACCCGCAGCGAGCCAATAAAAATAATCAAGTAATCACCCAACCTATCTCAAATAAATGGATCCGCCTCGCTCATTTCACCGATCTTACGGACTGTGTATCTACCTTTTTTTAAAAAACAAAAAAGAACGTACATTACCATAAATCGTTCCCGATCCATATTCCTTAAGAAAATCACAATAATCAGTATTGTAGGTATCATGAGGATGTGGGACATAACATCAAGGATTGTATCTCCTTGAAAAAGAAGATACAGATGTTAAGTTGACTAATTATGTGAAGAAACAAGTGCTGCAAAATGCGGCTTCTAAAGAAATTGTAGCAGTACCAAAACCAGAAACAACAATGGCTATTACAGAGGTTACCGACCTATTTGATGTATCTATGGAGTATTGAGATCTCAATGTGGATCGAAATATCATTGGGGTAATAGAGGAAGAAGTCATGAAAGGCAGGAAAAAGGTTAGTAGTTCACGTTAGTTTTTTGAATCTTTAACAATATTTAGGGGTGATTCAATGGAAAGAATTACCAACTCTTGCCGAAAAATACACATTTTGAATTTAGAAACTCAGTTGGAAGCCCGACCGTCGCCTCATTTATACGGAAATCCTTCCCATTTATTGTGTTTTGAAGATGACGATATGAAGGACATCGTGGGGCCGCATGAAGACGCGATCGTTATTGAAGATGCAATCGTAAGAGAGGAAGTGTGAAGAATTCTTGTTGACACCGGGAGTTCTGCCAACATAATCTTCTTGACCACTTTCGCTCAGTTTAAAAATCTGTCGGTCATTTCAAAATCGGACAAGACCATCGTAGGATTCACGGGATCGACTGCTGTGGTGGTCGGTGAATTCGAAGGCCTGGTTCAATTAGAACAGGGTCGTTTCAAGAAGGAAGTCATGGTTCTGTTTGTGGTGGTCGATGCACCTGCTTCACATAACGCGATTTTTGGCAGGTCCTGGCTGTCAAAGATGCATGCAGTGACGTCCATAGTTCACAAATTCCTAAAGTATATGATCGGGAATAATATGTGCGTAGTTAGAAGCAGCCAGAAGGTGGAAAGGGAATGCTACCGAGCCGCATTGGCAGTTAAGAACGACCAAGAGATGACGCAAGCGAGGGATTAGAAATTAATGGGGTCCACTTTGTGGTCACAACCGGTAGATGATCCCCAAGAGTCCCCCAGTTTGTTAACCACACACAAAGACTGTGAAATCTATGAATTCACAAAAGGGAGGTTTTTAAAGATTGGTACAATTTTTTCGTTTAATTTTCGTGAAAAGTTAATTTTGTTTTTGAAGGAAATGTTACACCTATTTGCTTGGTGTTTGGAAGACGTGACAGGTGTTCCAGACAGTTTTGTTATTCACAGTTTGGCAGAAGCGCAGCGCTTTTTCGCCAGAGAAGGTCGAGGTAATACTTTTAGAGGTTGAAAGAATGATCATCGTCGGGCACATAATAGAGTCTTAATACCCATAGTGGACGTCAAGTCCAGTTTTGGTAAAAAAGAAAAATGACAAATGGAGAATGTGCGTGGACTTCACTGACCGGAATAGAGCGTGCCCTAAGGACCCTTTTCTGATGCCAATAATCGACCGATTGGTAGATTCAACATCGGGAAATAAAATGCTACCTTTTATAGATGCATATGCCAGATACAATCAGATCAAATTGAACCCTAGCGATCAAGAAAGCACAAATATCATAACCGAACGAGGCTTGTATTACTATAAAGTTATGCATTTTAGTTTGAAAAATGTATGCGCGATGTACCGTAGGCTAGTAAAATGGATTTCGAAAGTCAAATTGGAAGAAATTTTGAAGTCTACATTGACGAGATGCTTGTAAAAAATGGGACGGATGATGACCATTTAGCCAATCTGAAAGAAACCTTCGACAATTTAAGAAGAATAAACCTCAAGCTTAATCCTGAGAAGTGCTCATTTGGTGTTCGGTCGGGAATTTTTTTGGGTTTCCTGGTCAGCAAAAAGGGAATTGAAGTTGATCCAGCATAATTGAGAGCCCTAATTAGCATGGCGCCCCTAGGAACAGTAAAGAAGTACAGATATTGACGAGACGGTTGGCAGCCTTAAAACGATTCATATCTCGATCTTCTGATAAACGTGCGCCATTTTTTCAGGTCCTAAGGAATGCCAATACATTCTCCTGGACGCCCGCGTGCACCGAGGAGTTTGTAGGGATTAAAAATTATGTTTCGTCCCCAACCTTGTTAACTAAACGTTTGATAAGATAAAAAAAATTATATGTCGCAGTGTCAGATTACGCGATAAGTTCTGTATTGATCAGCGAAGTGGGAAAAACTCCATAAAAAGTTTATTACGTTAGCAAAATTTTGTTGGACACCGAAACAGGGTACTTCAAACTCGAGAACCCTGCTCTAGCCTTGGTGACCATGGCGCAAAAAATGTGTTCTTATTTCCAAGCCCACTCGATAGTGGTCTGGACCTATTTTATTTTAAAGAACATTCTGCATCATCGGAATATTTCAGGATGAATGTCTAAATGGTCGGTAGAACTAAGAGATTTTGATATAGAATTCGAACCACGAACCGCTATAAAGGGTCAGGTTTTGGCAGATCTTTTGGTAGAGTTCCATTCTAGTCGGCCCGAGGAAATAGAAACCCGTGAAAGCAGTTCGCCCGAGGATTGGGTTGTCCGAAATGACGGAGGATCAAGTATCAGTGGATGTGGGGCAGGCATTCAAATCACTACACCTTTGGGAATAATGATGCATCAGGCAATTCGCTTCGGTTTTCAGCTTTAAACAATGAAGCCGAATACGAGGCGACGTTGGCAGGTCTAAGGTTGGCTCAGGTTTGTGGAGCCAAGTGCATTTTCTTAATAAGTAATTCTCAATTACTGGTAAATTATGCGTCGGGACAGTCTGAAACTGGAAAAGATCATCTGGTTCATTATTTAGCGGTTTTGCGGGTCCTGGCGGCTTCTTTTAAGAAAATTACTTATTAGCGTGTCCCTTGAGCAGAAAACGTAATCATTTTTTCTTTGGAATCTATCTCGTATACGGATAACTACCCCTGGATCCTAACTCATGAAAGCCCATCGATTGTTAAAAGAGCATAGTTGGGAAACCGACCTGAAATCATTTGTCAAGTGTCGTCAATAACACTATCAGATTGGCGGAAAGACATCATGAATTTTTCAGCTGAGCATTCGTGGCCCGAGGATAAGATATTGGCAAGAAAAATACAAAACAAGGCTTGGGGGTATGTGCTTTTGGGAAACGTACATTATAAAAAATCTTTTAGCATACCGTTGTTCAGATGTTTATGAACCAATGAATCACAAATGATTTTATCCAAACTCAATGACGGAGAAGAAGCTGCCCACTGCGGTTTCAAAGCATTAATAAGAAGATTTTTGCTGGCGGGTTTTTATTGGCCAACAATAGCATATGACACCAAAAACATGGTAACATGCGATACTTATTAAAGATTCGCCAACATAATTCATACACCCTCAACTTCGTTAGAATTAATCTCAGAAGGTCTCCCATTTGACAGATGGGGGATTGATTTGGTCGGACCACTCCCAGCGGCATCGGGGGAAAGACAAATGATAGTGGTCGTGGTAGATTACTTTTCCAAGTGGGTTGAAGCTGAACCATTATCTGGAACAAAGGCTAAAGATATAATCAAATTTATTTGGTCAAACATTTGTTGTCGATACGGAATCCCGCAATGATTGACTATGGATAATGGCCATCAATTTGACAACAACGAAATAAAGTTTTTTTGTTCATCTCATGGAATCATACAATGTTTCTCAACACATTTCCACCTGCAAGCTAACGGGAAAGTAGAGGTTACAAACCGAACGATCATAAACGGCCTCAAAAATAACTTAGAAGGGAAGGCCGTGAAATGGCCAGAGTATCTCCAAAAAGTTTTATGGTCCTACCGGACAACTCCTCGGACGGTGACCCATGAATCACCGTACGCCCTTGTTTATGTTATGGATGCAGTGACCCCAGTAGAAACCATTTTTCCTTCTTTTAGGGTCGGGAACTACAGCGAAGAAAGAAACTGTTAGGACCGATCATAGTTTTAAGCAACGTGCAACATCCCGCGACGACGAGGGGTCAAAAAGTTGCGGTGACGCAACGAGAGTTGCGGCGAGAGTTATTCCGTTTACTAATATTATTAATTAAATAATATATAATATAGTAAAAAAATAAGAAATCAAGTCCAAAAATTAATAAAAGTATTATAAAAAATTACTTAAAATATTTTAAAACATTCAAATGCGGTTAAACATAAAAATACAGTTGAAGAAGAAGGAAGCAGCGTGCAATAGAAGAACAAGAAGAGATTTTGCGTGTGGCAATTCAATATTCAGTATAAAATGTGAATAGCTTTAATCAATATAAATAAATTGATTAGACATTTAATAAATTAGTAATTCAGTATTTAGTTTATATTTAAGATAAGTTAGTGGTTTCGAATCCAATGGTTTGAAAGTTGAATAGTAATTGTTGCTTCGGAATGGGCTCATTTTACTTTATACATAAAATTTTAGTTCAATTAGAGAAAGTTTAACTAGTTAAAATTAGTCTATATATAGTTAAAATAATAATTGATGTAGCCAGTGGAATAACGCTCGCGACACAACGTCACGATATGCCTCCGTAACGCCGTCGCAACGGTGTTTTTACGTTCGGACCGTTACGTGTCTCGCCATCATGATGTTTTAGCGTTACACACCGTCGCGCGCTGCGGCGGTGCCGCAACGGCATTTTTTAAAACTATAGGACCGATCCTTAGCTCTTGATCTGGTTGAAGAAAGACGAAGTCGAGCATATTTAAATTCATTACATTATCAAACCTTAATGAGAAGTCGATATGCTTCAAGAGTTCGTCGAAAAGAGTTCAAGGTAGGGGAAATGGTCTTACGAAGAGTTTTTCAGCATACCAAAGATAACAGCCTTGGGAAGCTAGCTCCGAATTGGGAAGGTCCATATGAGGTGGTTGAAAAAAATAAAGAAATGTACTTACAGACTCAAGGACAAGCATGACCACTTTTGTGACTCCTGTAGAACATCGAACATCTCAAGTTATTTTTATATCAAATTTTCTAGTTTTTGTTCTTATCATCTTGTTAAAAAAATTGATTGAGGGCACACTATTTCCTACCCTGGTGGCGAGATGAGGTTTTAACGAGGTGTCCATGGCAACTGGTCTATTTAATTTACTTTTTTCCTTTATTAAAATGAACAATGATCTCGAAATATGAGATCTACGGGAAATTTCACTAATTGACGAGTTGGTGAACATCATCCTTAAGCTCGATAATACAAATATTTCAGCTACGGTTGATCAACAATTTTTTATAAAGTCAGACCTTAAGGGTTTTTCAGTGTTGAACTGATCTACATTATTTATCCCGAACCCTAAATGTATTTCAGTTTTAAACTGATCTACATTATTTATCCCCGAACCTTGAGGGTTTTTCAGTTTTGAACTGATCTACACTATGTATCCCGAACCTTAAGGATTTTTCAGGTTTTTGAACTGATTTACACTATTAATCCCAAACCTTAAGGGTTTTTCAGTTTTGAACTGATCTGCAATATTTATCCTCAATCTTAAGGGTTTTTCAGTTATTTAACTGATCTACAAGAGTTTCTCAGAAAAAACTATAGATTAAGAACTGTAATAGTGAAAGATTGATATACCAAAATCTCGTCGTCGTCTTTGGGATATACAAGTGGTGTTGGTCTTTTCAAAATTAAAAAAGCATAAGTTACAATAAGCAAACACAAATTAAATATAAGCACACCCATGGGGGCGGTACGCACAAAAACTACCCTAAACCATAACCTCTTCAAGACTGTCAAACGGCTTCATCGTCGGGATCATTAATAGACGAACTTGTGTCGCTACGCTCCTCATCTTCATAACCAACACTAGTTGGGTGATCTTCATCGGGAACATCCAACCACATCGATCCTAGGGCCAGTTTGGGAAATTTACTCTGAAAATTTTGGACGTAAGTAGCTTTGGCATCAGCCACCTCACGTTCCATAATTATTTTTACAATAAAAAGCAAAAAGACTATTCTCTTCTTTGCTCTTGACCCGCAACTCATCAAGATCGCATTTCTTCTTTTCCATTAAATGGCGAAGAAAATAATTTTGGATCTTCTGAGCAGCCAAGTTATGATCCTTATTATCGCGATCCTTTTTTATTTGCGATAGGGAGCTACTCAAGGATACCTTTTTTGCCCAAAGGGTTTTCCATTCAGCTTCGGCTTTTATCGCTCGGTCTTCTGCATTTTTGGCATTCTGCTCCAACTTCTTCTGACGTTCGTCTTGCTCCTTTGCCTTTTTCTCCAAATCGGCTAGGCAATTTTGAGCCACTGACAGATCATGGCTTAGTCGTCCCGCCCTTCTCTCTATTTATGTCCAACGGTGTAATCATATTGTATAAACAAAGGGTAACGACATCAGAGTTTACCAAAGGAAAATAATGTGTGCTTCCTGGCAACGTAAGTACGGGTAGACGTACCCCACTCGACGATGTTCCTACCATAGCGTTTGTACATCTGGAAGGACTAGCACACAGCTTCTCTAGGACAAACTCACTCATTTCTTCTTTGTCTGTGATTTTAGTAGGAATTAATACAACATCGGCCTTTTTTCGCTGTGGGATGGTCTGGTATTTCGAACCGTTCTATGGTAATTCTGATAGGCCCAACCAATTTGTCATCCTCCTCGTATTATTTAAATAGGGTCGAAATAGTCGCATTCTCAACAATGGGCAGACTAGTCTTAAGTTCTCCGACTTTCGATTTGATTTTCTATTTTACCGCCTTGGACCTTTTGACTCTACTGTCGTCGGTCGCAACTATTTTCTCTTCTTCTTGCTTTCCTTATTCTCCTTACTGCGGGGTTTTTCAGCGCTAGAAACTTGATCACTAAGAACTATGCTAATCATATCTTCCGCAGCAACCATGGGATCGAGCTCAGCAACATCAGCTTCATCATTGGCCTTTTGATCAGTGAGTTTGTCAGATTTAGAGCGTTTGCTAGGCACCCTGTTTCGCTTGGGCAAGAATAAGTTGGCATCGGGAGGATCAGCCTTCAACACCAAATCTACTAGGTCGGGTGGTTGTCGCAACTGTTCAGCAGTCAAGGGTTTGTTCGAACACCACTAAAGATTGTTGTTTATCAAATTAGTATTTTTGAAGCAGCGATGGAACGCCCAATTCTTCCAAGTATACTCTTCTAGCTTCTAGAAAGTCACCTTGGCATATTCAAAGTGGTCCTTTTTTAACTGTTGATTTTTTTCCTTTGATACTAATATAAACATTTTCATTTAAAAAAGAGAGTATTTATATATATGTATACCGTCGTGAATCCACTTGTTTGATAAGCGCCTTGGGTTTTCTGACGAATCAGGTCGACCATTTTTCCAAGCCCCACCAATAAAAACAAATCGATGCTTCCATGATTTGTCGCCTTCTAATAAGTCATTCACGATCTTCCAAATGTTGGCCAGAGAAGAGTAAACAAAGGGCAGTTTAGGCAGTTCGGAAAGACTGGTCATCACAACATATTCTTCCATTGGCATGGGAACCCCGGATAATCTGGAGGCCACTATGCATGACATTAATGTATAACAAGCATTCGGGGTAAGATGGGATGGGCAAAGGCCAAGAAAATTGAAGTACCTTACCATGTCGAGATCTAGGGGAAATCTAATACCCCAATTGAGAGATCAATAAAAATAACTATCTCTCTTTAGTTGATGGATAACGGTGTCTCCCTAGGTTCTGGAAAACGGACGGTCACGTTTTTTGGAATTTCCCACGTAATCTCTAGCTCGGACATCTCCTACGGGTTATAGTACAGATATTTACCATTGAACAAAGTGATAATGTTGACCGTGGATAAGTCATTACGATAGCCAGTCACAAATTCATCGATTTCTGGTGGGAGAGGTTCTTTATCCGGTGCAACGTTGACAGCATTTTACCCCTCATCCACAACTTGCTTTCTTGCCCGACGCTCTGTTCTATCTTTATCGCCAAGAGTCAGATCCGCTGCGTGATTATTAGCAGTCTGAGCAACATCAACATTAGCAGGGCTCGGATTGACCCTTGGAAGAGCGTCAGATTCCTCAACAATGGCCGGTCGGGCTGTAGCAACAACGCTTGAGGTCAGACCATCAGCAACCGATTTTTCCAAACAAACTGCGACACTCTTTCTCTTTGGGAGAGTAGTGTCCTTAGTGTTGGTTTTCAGCGCTGGAGAAGTGGGAACTTTTTCTTTTTTTCTTATTCTCTAAAGGGTCTTTAGCGGAATCGGCCATTACTGGTGCAGAATTGACAAAACTAGAACTACTACCGACGTGTTTATGACCCGGTTCAGTTCTTTTAAGATCTTTCAATGCTGCCTCTTCTTTTCTTTATGCTCCGCGTCACGTTGAACGACCCGTTGAGGAGTAGCGTGGGTATTGTGGCTGGTTCGAACGCTAACAATCGTTTTAGTCAGTTGGATGAATTATGGAGATGAAGAAGCGATGGAATCTCTCATGACGAGGAATTGAGGTTTAGGTTTTTTCAAGAAGGGAGTGTCGGTATTAAAAGTCCCAGCAATAGCACCCGCTGGAGTTTCTAAGTCAGAGGCAGGCCGACCAGAAGAAGCAGGAATGGGACTAAGAATGGGTTCACTTGATGAAATAAGGATCAGATCGCGCACATGTTCAAAAGCAAATTTTGGATTTTGGAAACTTTCTTCGGTTAGCACCTGCGACCGAGCAGGGTTATAAAGTACGGGTGCGGTCGATTCAAGAGGAGTTTTGCTAGAATCCAGATCAGGCATGCAGCGCGATACTCGGTAGCTCTTTCAGTGATACTCAAGTAATCTATGAGCCCGAAGATGGGTTCTTTTTTCGTTTTAGGCTTTCGTTTTGCTTTAGGGACGAGTCTTCTCATAAAAAAAAAGTTGATTCTCTATTTAGCACAGACAAAACTATGACTGTTTCTCTCACTATAAATTCTTCTGATGGCAGATAATGAATGGGAGAAGTATTTATAGAGGATGATTTTCTCAACGAACCCCTATATGGGGAAGATCAAACGAAAAGATTCGCGGGGAGTTGAAGAGTCGTTTTGATAGACACACGATTAGACACGCTTCAAATAAAGGGGTGACATGTGTTTATTTTGAACGACTATAGTAGGGTTATGAGACTAGAGACATGATTAACGTCGCGTCATAGACACATGAAGAGTTCAAAATACAAGTGGCATCCAAACAAAGCTGACATGCTGCCAATACGAGAAACGGAGACGCGGTAAAATAAATGGGCTAAAAAAATAGTTTAAACTTAGAGAAAGCCCATTAAAATCAAAACCAAAGGAAACATAGGATAAGAAAGTAGACCCGGACATTTGAAAGTGGAAATAGAAGCGGGTCTGGCATTTTCAACACCACAAATAACTCGACGAAACCCGATCACGACTGACACGGGCCTTTAGCTATGAGAACGTCAAATCAAAACCTGACAAAGTTATCATCGACGACGGGATCATGCCTGAAGCTCTTTACGCTCCTGGTCAGACTTAATGTGATTTCAAATCAAGAAGTTGTCTGATTCAAATTGTGATAGTCTTCATTCCCACACTCGTGAAGACTGGAGAGATACTAATAAGGCCGGAAAAAAAAATTGGCTGAATTGCCGGACCAATAATAAATAAATAAAATAACTATGTATAGTCGATCATAAATTGTAATAATAATTTGAGAAAGATATAACCTCAAATAGCAAATATAATAAAAATAAAAGACCAAAATATAAAAATAAATATTAAATTAGGAAGATTACCAAGATAGAAAAAAAAATCATCTTTCTTACTTATATAAAAGAAACCTTTTTTTAAGAAAAAAAGAGACATATTTAATATAATGCTTTCCTTTTCCCTTTCTATTTTCTTTCTGCCTTTTACTTTTCAGTCTCGTTGAAGATTATTGTAGCAGACTTAAGTCCGAACTTCATACTTTTCATGGTTAGGTTTTGTTTGGAAATTGATGGATGGCTGGATAGGTGGTAAATTGGATATTTTGTGGACTTGGATAGTGGTTTTGGGTTATTAGGATTAGGTTTGGGGAACAAAGGTTGGCTGGTTCAGGGTTGGGCAGGTTAAAGGGTTTGGGTTTGGGTTTGGGTTTGGGTTTGGATATGGGTATATGGGTATGCATATAATGGTCTATAAGTGTTGGATGATTTAGTAAATAAAGGAATTAGGCATGTATAATCCAGCCCAAAAGCAGGATTAGCCACTGAAGCAGTCTATAGGTTAGAGAATTAAAATGCAATAACAATTTTGGACTTAAATTATTGTGATGAACATATAAATTATACAATTCTAACCGCATAATAATGTTTCTCTACCCATTTTTATATTTTAAAATTAAATTTCATAAATTTTATACCAAAAAGATGTAAAAATACAAAATACAAAGATTTTGATCTTGAATTTTATTGTAAAAATTACAATAAATTGAAAGAGAATGTAAAATAAAATAATCTTATAATTTTATATCTCTATTAATATATATTTATTATGCTAAAATTTATGAAAAAACATTTAAAAAGAACCTTAACATTTTTATAAAATTATTATTTCAGTGTCACAAATATTTATTTACCAACTATATTCGTACCCAACTTCAAAGTTTTTGGGTGAGCAATTGTACCAAACTCATCCCTAGTAACCATGTATCAGATAAATATTTCACAAAGGGTACTGAATTATTCAGTGCCATAGCATCTCCATAGAATATACCCACAAACTCAATACCAACCTGACATTAAAAACTAGATAAAGAGACCACAGACGTCAAACTGTCATGGCTAAGAGTTTCAAAACTCTCCAGTCTAGTCAAAACACAAACAACAACAGAAACACCTGAAAATGCAAAAAGTTCATAAAACACGACATGCAGCCATAAGAACATAAGAACATGAAAAGCCATAAACTAAGTAATGGAATCAGTCTGCAGGATGTTCCACTTCTGGTGTCTCAACTTGAGCTTGTTCAGCTTCCTGCACCTCCTTCTCCGTCTTCTTCCCTTTCTTGCACTTGTAGTAAAGGCTCATGAAATTGCCCACGGCTCCGTACTTTTTCCTGCACTCTTCATAGAGACTACCATCAAACATCCTCCAAAAGCTCTTCTCGTCGAGTTCAGATACAGCGTACTGTGGCTGGAAACTGTGGTTTTCGATCAGCCACTGCTCTAATTTACGAACTGCTGTCACACCGTCGTACTCCTCACCCCTCAAGACCGGTCCAGGTGCATAGTAGACTCCGACATCTGTGTACATCTGAGCATATGAGGTGTCACCTTGTCTGCGATGATGCTCAAATCCTGGTTCTGGATAAATCTGGGGTTTGACAGGCAGCTTGAAAATTCTGTGAGGGCATAGCCAGATGGGATATACCTGGACAAGGAAGAATATAAGAAAGTTATTTTCTTCTGTTAATCTGTCTAGTACATGAAAACTTTCACTCATTTTTGTTTCATTTTGACTGAAAACATAAATTCATGTGGAAAGGTATTTTGTTGCTGAAAATGAACAGTTATTATAGCTGATTAAGATTTTTAATTGATTTTAAATATGAAAATAGTATTTTGAAAAAATCACTGAAAATGAAACACGCAATGTTTCTACGAACCAAAAGCCGCCTAACAGTTTATCATATGGAATGCATTCAATGCAGAAGCCATTAGTGTTTCTTATACAAACAAAAATACATTAAATGGATAACTAAGGGGATAGCAGAGAGAAATAGAAAAGGTACCTCCATCTCACGGTCAACCCAATCGAGGGCATCGCCAACCTTGTAGAGAGGAACAAGCATGTCTTGAATGACATGCATATCATGGTAGTAGTTTCTAATTGCTTCACCTTGGGTAGCCTTTAGGAGTGAAACCTTGGGAGGCATCAGCCAGCCAAAGAGATACCTGAACCACATTTGATCGCCAAATGGAAGGATAAGCTTTCCCTCCCAGTACAAGCATCTGGTGTGCCTATGGTAATACTCCCTGGTTGGGATATATTCAACAAACTCTCCTCTCTTAAGTGCCGTCTGCGCATGCTGGTAGAACCACGGTTTAAACCACCAACCAACACTGTTAATCACATTTCCTTTCCTGTTGGCCTCTTGTTTTGAAGCATATCTGCCTGTCATGAACACGCCTTCATTATTATTGTAAACCATGCCTTCAACAAAGTCGGGTACCTTCTCTGGATTATCCTGATCTCCATCTCTAGGTGCAAAAGAGTCCATGTAAGCCTGTGCTTGCTCCTGTAAGTTGCCAATAGCAGGCTTGTAGGTCAGCTTCATATATTCTTTAACGGGTATAAGCTTGATCTCAGCAGCGACAAGAAGACCCAAAGTTCCTTGAGACCATGGTATTGCATAGTAAAGATCAGAAAACTCATTGTCCTTGGTAGCCCTGACAAGCCTTCCATCAGCCAGAACAATTTCATATGCCACAACAGTATCAGAAAACAAACCATAGATGTGAGAGCTTCCTTCAATTCCATAACCATTGATCAAGCCTCCAACAGTGAGATCATCAAGCTCAGCCACAACAGCGAGCGAAAGATTCATTGGAACTGTGACCCTGGTTATCTGCCCCATGTTGACAAGTGGCTCGACTCTAGCAATCATTCTCTCTTTGTCGATGTTAAGGATATTACGGAAAGCTGACAAATCAACTTCAAAATGTCTAGCCCTCTTATAGTCTACATTCCGCATCCCAACAGCAATATAAGGTTTACGTGCTGTGCAGACGAGTCCGTCCTTGGAAGGGTTCCTCTGTTTAAGTCGTTTAATCACCTTAAGAACATTTTCGTCATGTTCCTTCTGACGCTGCTTATAAGACTTCTTCTCCGACTTCATATCTCCCAGATAAATCAGGAAGTAGATGGTGAAAGAGATTGGGAGGACAACAAATATGACAATAATCCATCGGAACTGAATGAAATAGTCCACCCAAACCTTCTTTCTCTTTGGGCGAATCAGTGGAGTCTGCGCATCGGATATCATTTTGGCAACTTAACTCTACAGTAACACACAAAACCAGTGTAAGTAACAGAAGTAGCTAAATACTACACTTTGAGATCACAAACATAATAAACATAGTGATAGTGAGGCATAATATCTACATAGAATGCTCGTCACAAAACAAAATCACACACAGCAACTGAGCACAGCAGCTTTAGCACATCCAACCCAGTCTAAACCTTAAAGAAAAAAAACAATCATTATCATCGAAGTTCTCATAGAGAAAAGGATTTTTCAACCAAAATCAACTTTCAGAAGGTCCATCTGAACTCCGTAAAACATATCTTGAACAAGACATAACGGAACAGTGACAAGCCAAACATGAAACCTAAGCACGAAATCATTGTGCTAGCTAAACGTGCAAGTGAGTAGCCAAAACTCAGCTCTAATCCAGTCCAAAAACACAGTCCAAAAAGTATACAAGTGACAACCCATGATTTGACAAGCACACAAAACATAAAAAACATACAGATATCTGGAATATAATGCACAAACAGTGGTCACGTACTGACCACAGTTGACACTACAATTGTTTCACCTGTTTTGGTAAAAAATAAATACAATAGGACCTACCCTCATTAACTTTAGACCTCAAGATGAGGAACAAACATTTCAGGTTAAGCAAGGTGGCATAACAACTGCAAAATTTGAAAAACTACACCAGATCTAACTTCATACTTACCAAGTTTAGACCGATTTAACAGATCAAATCCTTCCACAAACTATAATCATTGCATATTTCCAATCACTATTCAATAATCATAAGAACAAAGAACCAAGAACCAAGAACAAAGAACAAAAAAAAAAATCATCGCAGAGATTAATCAAAATCTAATTATCACTGAGATTCACTCTAAAAACCATCACGGAGTAAGAATCAATCGACATTAGTAAACGAGATAATATAAGTCAGTCATTTTCTCGGTAATCGCTTTCATATCAACCAAACAATGAAATCAGATAACAATGTGTAAAGACCTAAATCGTATACGAAGCGAAGCAGAGAGAAATGAGAAACCACAGGTCAGTAGAGAAAACACTTATTCAAATCTAGCGTGATTATAATCGATCGGTTTCTCGGTAACCAAACAGAAAAAATCATGAGCTTCAACAAAGGTAGCCAAAAAAAAAAAGTCAGTGGGTGTTGAGAGAGAGAGAGAGGACCTGCAGCCCAGGAGCTATGCAGTGGCTTCTGGATAGTGATCATGAGGCGAGAGTGTGTATAAATAATCTTTTAGTTTTTCAGGAAATGTTTAGAACAGCCTGTAAAAATTATAAAAAATTGATGAAGATAGTAAATTGTTTTTTAGTACCAACCTCATTAATTAATTAATTCCATTTGGTCCGGATCTGGTTACATGAGCTTTTTCTTTTTTGGTTTTAAATATGCATGAAAATATACATGAGTTTTTAACTTTTATAAGCTTTAAACATGCTAATTATCATTGAAAATTTTAATTTTCAGTTTTACTTTTAAAAATAATCCTTACAATTATATGAAATATTAGTTAATATTGTTTTTCAAACAATATAAGAATATTAGTTAGTAATATTCTTAACCGTAATTAATTATCAAACTAACCTTTTCGATTGTATTTTAATAATCATAAAACAATAATGATATATGTCATATATTTTTGTTTAAACAAATATACGATAAAAAAAACTTGGATTTAAAATCTATAAATGTAGATAAAAAATAGTCCATTTTTGAGTTGGACAATTTGGATATTTTAATTAGAATTTGGTTTTAATAGATAATTATGTTGGAATTTTTCAAATTTTGAGCTCTTTATTTTATTGGTTTTTGTCTTTTTTTTTGGTTAAAGTAACCTTATACATGCAAAATTTAGAAAACATGTAATGTTGTTGGTTAAATGATTTGCCATAAAAAAAAACTTAAATAGCAAGATAATAATATAATTTTGATTATGATAATTTCTATATTAACGGTCCAATATCAGTTTCAAATTTTGAATTTTGATCCAAATAAACTTGAATCCTCGTGGTGATGGTATAGAATCATACTATCAAAGTCATCTATAACTTGGCTTAAATCGTTGTCTAGTCCCTCGACTATCACGTTTTCTTTCATTTAGTCCCTCGACTAAAAACTCACCGGTAAGGGTCCCTCGAGTATCCCATTTTCTTTCATTTAGTCCTTCGACTTTAAAATCACCAGTGAGGGTCCCTGGACTTTGAAAAATCTATAAATTTAGTCCCTGAATCTAAGAAAAAAACCCCAAATGAGGGACTGAATTTATAGATTTTTGCAAAGTCTAGGGACCCTCACCGATGATTTTAAAGTCGAAGGACTAAATAAAAGAAAATGGGATAGTCGAGGGACCCTCACCGATGATTTTTTAGTCGATGGACTAAATGAAAGAAAACGTGATAGTCAAGGGACTATTTCCTGATTTAAGCCTCTATAACTTTTAAAGGGAGAGTTTACAAATCTGGAGGATCCTTTAAAGTGCAACTCTTGTGATATGGGGACATTTGGAGTTTTTAGCTTTTGGTTTTTTCAGTTTTTTCCTAATGATTTTGCTTTTATTTGTGGCAGTTAATTTTACCAAATCAGGTGAAAAAGGTAAGCTGCCTGAGGATTGTATCTTTGGAGGAGTATTGTTACCACTTTCCAAGTTTTATATATTTTGGCCTAATGTAAAAGTGTTTCCTAGATCTATGTTATGAAGGGTTTATATAATGTCATTACTTGTGACTTCATGAGAGTAACAATCATGCAGTGTTCACGGTCCTACCTTCTATAAAATTATGGTGTTCTTCTTTAAAAAATTTAGTTAAATTAATTTCAGTGTTGTCAAGGCTGATATTATTATTGAATTTATTATGGTGATTAACTTTAGTTTTGAAGAAGAAAGTATCGGCACATTGTTGTGTTTCATTAGAGTTTGATTTACTCAGATTATAAATATAATAATGATATATATTATTGTCAAACTTGGTATGGTTAATTTATGTCTAAGGGTAATTTTGTAAAGTGTTTTTGGTATTTTGGGGAATTTAATATTTATAGTGGAAAGTAGTGAGATAATTAAGTTGTGTGCTAGCAGTAAATTCTCATTACCCTCATTAATGAAAGCGGTTGGGGTATTTATACTTAATTATTGACCCATGGGCCTATCGGGTCGGATAGTGAAGTCGGGTCAAGTTTAAGGACCCATTAGTAATTTGGTGTGAAGTGACCAGCATCTAGCTTAGTTACCATTTATTACGTTTGTCTTGTTCGTTTTTTTACAATAGTGGTTATGGTCCGAACTGCCCATCGGATTAAGTCAAGACTTAGTAGCTAAAATATCTTTAGCATCTGCCATTATGGTTGGCCAGTAGTATCCTGCTAATATGACTCTTCTGGTTAAGGCCATATAGCCACAGTGTGCAGAACCTTCTCCATCATGTACCTCAAATAATATGGGATTCTTCAAATCCCAAGCAACGTAGGAGAGGTCTGCTGAAATATTTCTTGTAAAGAACTTCTCTTAATATCAAGAAACCACGAACCTTGTACTTGATCTTTTTAGACACAACTTTATCCGGAGGCAATATCCCATTAGAGATGTATTGGAGAAGAACATATCTCCAATATTTAAGTTGAATAACAAGTATATTCATATTTTCTTCACTTTTTTTTTCTTCACCTGTTTGTACGAATAAATATTCCTACACAAGAATCCATGGGTAAGCTTCAGAATAAGCTATAGTTTCCAAAGAGTCTGCCATAGTATTTTATGATCTAGGAATGCACTAATAGCATATATTTTTGAAGTTTGCGACAACTCCTTTCAACATAAGCAAGTATTTAATCAACTACTATTTATTTGCTTCAAATTATCCTTGAACATGGTGAATCAGCAATTGAGAATCACTTATTAACCGGACTCTCTTTGCCCTACATAGGAGACCCAGCTTAAGACCAGCTATTGCTGCTGATGTGGATAAAAATAGCCCGAGGGTAGGCTGGTAATTTTAAGTGGAGTATCAAGGTGGTACATGGGTGTTTAACGGTGGTGTAAGGGTGTTTAACGGTGGTATAAGGGTGTTTCAAGGTGGAGAGATAATTAAGCAGCTTGGTAGTAGTTAATTTTTTTATCTTTTGAAGTTAATGCTGGTGGTTGAGTATTTATAGTGTGATGTTTGGGCCCTTATGGGCTTTCGGGTCAAGTTTAATGGACCCGGGTCATGTTTAAAGACCCATGAGCTCTAAGTAGGAGAGCAAGCAGCTTAGTCAAGAAGTGATTAGGTCTTTTAGTACTTTAGTCATAGTTCGAACTGTCTCAAGTTCAAGTGTTCGAAGTGACCTGTCCGGTCCAAATCGCCTGTCCGGTTTATGTCCTTAGTGCCTGTCCGGTATTCGGGGAGTTTTTAGATTGATTCGCCCTGTCCGGCGAGTAAGCAGAATTCTGACTCATCAGGAGCCCCTTTTTTAGGTGTTTGAGCAAGTATCTTTGTCAAAGAACTGAAAAACAGTTCGATTATACGAAGTGGTTCTTAATCCGGACAGAGCTGTGGGTATACCCGGACAAATCAAACGTTACGAATCCCAAACGGTTTTTGCCAGAGTTAGTGGGACACGTGTCGCTTTCTGATTGGCCATTCCAGCCGTTTTTTCACCTCGAATTTCGCACCACCTTCTTGAACAAGTAACCTCTTTAATTGCCAATGATGATATCAGCGTCGTCTTTTAATCATTACCCAACTTTTCGGATTCTCCTAGGAATCAACTCCTTTTTTCACATTTACTATAAATTCTCATCCATTTTTCATTGTTTCACTATCTCTTTCAAATTTCACTCTGCATTTTTACTCAGAGCTTTATCTCTCTAGAACGAAAATTTCCTTGGCTGTTTTATGTTTACAGCAAGAACAGCTTTGATTAAAGGTGGTTGGCTTAATCTCTCGGAGTTGGAGAAAGCTCAAAGGGTCGAGAAGGAGAAACGACTAGCAGCAGGGCTACCATCGTCGCCTGTTGAGAAACCAGCCTCCTCTATTGCTGAGTCTGATAGGGGTTCATCCTCTTCCAAAGGTACCAAGCCTAGAAAGCTCTTTTCAATCCACTCTCTCTCCCATAGTATCTGGCTCCTCAGTTCAGGAGTCAATCCCTGCTGTTGAACCAGGAGTCACTGCTACAAGTGTTAGGAAAAAATCGTATTTTATTGCCATGGGGTCTGATTCTGACCACTCCCCGGAGAAACTAGTCATCAAGAGGCCAAGCCGGTTGGTTAAAGGGCTAACCCCTAAAAACACTCCCTCGAAATCGGGGGCAAAGAATAGTGAATCTGGGTCTGGGGCACCCATTAGAGCTCCTCGGGAGAGGCTGTCCGGTCCGGAGGCCAGCAGCCCAGTTCCCCCCAAAGAATCTTCTGCCTCAGAAACTCAACTTGAGATAAGAAGTCAAATTAATACGGGCAACCAACAGTCCGGAGGCCCATCCATGCCAAGCTTTAATCCTCCCCGGACTATTTCTACAGAAGCTCCCCCAACAATTATGGAGGAGAGAATGGAAGACTCCACTGAGGAAGTCCGATTTGAGTCCGAGTCCTCCGGACAGGCTGATACTGCTATTGTTGTTGCCAAGAAGGGCGAGGAAAATTTATACCTGAGGCGTCCGGACCTGTCGGAGAGCCTTGAAGGGAGAGTGGGGCCATGCTTTCATAAAGTTGAGTTCAAATACCTCTTGGCCTTGTAGAAGACCAAGTATGCGTTCATCCATACTTCAGATCTGGGTAGATTGCGCACTAAGTGGGGGATCCCTGAGAATGTAAAGATAAGGATTCCCATCGATCCGGAGACCCCGATGGATTGTAAAAAGAATGAAATAGTCTTCTTTACGGAGCTATTCAACTGGGGACTCAGGTTCCCACTGGACCCGGAGATAGTGCGCTATTTTCACTTGGTCAAACTCTGCCCATTACAGTTAAGCCCTAATGGTTGGTTCACCTTGATGTCATGCATAATGGCATCTAGGCTGTCTTGGATCCCTCTTCCCATGGAAGAGTTCGCAGCAGTGGCCAACCTGTGCAAGCATCATCAGTTCCCTTTCTATCATTTCAACATGGGGAACAACTTTAAAGCTGTTGATGATCTCCTGGAATCGGAGAGTAAGTGGAGGAGCCAATTCTTGTTTGTCAGAGGCTCATGGGAAAATGGCAAGAGAATCAAGGCCGGAGAGAATCCAAGCCTTCTCAGGAGTAGACGGAGAAGTGACCGTAAGTTTTTCACTTTAAGTTTCTGTTCGAATCTCTCTTTTCTTCTTTGTACTAACCAATTTTTCTTTTGTTTTAATAGAGCTGCCAAAGGAGTTCGGGGACTACCTGAAGGCCGGACAGACTACCTGTGGCAAAATCAACGCATGGGCTGCAGAGAACTGGGAGAACCGTTTCCACAAGGCCTTTACCACTGGAAACCTAGCAAGGTCCCATCTGTGGAACACAACAGGTCGGAGAGACCTAACCTGGGAAGAGCTTGCCACCCAGCCTGACGAAGACATCGTACTGAGAAGATCCCACGAACTGGATGGGACTCTCTATCTGCCTGCCCGGGCCAAAGCCCCAAGCAAAATGAAGGGCAAGAAGAAGAAAGGCGGGAAGGTGGCAGGTGATGCTGAGAAGGAGGCCCCAACATATCCAGAGGGGCCAGCACAAGTTCAAATTGATGCAGCTCTTTTACAGGTGGTGGAGCAGGAGAGTGAAAAGCAAGAAGTGAATCTCCCAAAACCTTCAAGAGCTTCAAAGAGGACTCGCAAGCAAGCAAGTGAAGGTGCTGACAGGGAAGCCAAGAAGAAAAAGACTTCCCAAGGAGATGAGATTGCTCTCCGGGACCCGGAGCCCTCTTTCCCTACTGACCCAACATTGGCCGAAGAGATCCCAAGGGACTTTCAAGAAGAGATTCCAAAGGAATTCCATACAGATGAAGTTGAGGGGGGAGAGCTTAACTTGGATGAAATGGACATCACCGGTCTGGGTGGACTTGGTGAATATTTCCTTGGACTGCTTAGAGACGAGTTTGCAGGGCCCTACGTCCCTCCGAGCAGCTCTAATACGGTCAACTTTAATGGTAAGACTTTTATGGTTTCTAGTGAGAAGGACACTATAGCCCACTCTCTACTTAGTAATGTGCAGCCAGTCCTCACATTGGAGAGGCAAGTCCGGAGTCAAGCAGACACCATCAAATACCTCAAGTCTGAGAAGGAAACACTGTCTGGAGAACTCCGTACTGCCACCACCAATGCTAACTTACTCAAGGAGGCACATGAGGAGCTGAAGAGAAGCCATGGTGAGAGAAACACAAAAGTTGCCACCCTGGAACAGACCATAAAAGATCTCCAGGATAAGCTGTCCGGACTGGAGAAGGACCTGACAACCTCAAGGGGAGAAACTGCAGCCAAGGAGAAGCTCATCACCAACCTGACCACTGACAAAATCGATTTAGAAAATGCAGTGACTCAGGCTGTTGAAGAGAAGGCTGCTTTGGTGAGGGACCAAGAGGCCACAATTAAGGCCAAGATCAACGCCTATGCCAGGGAGATGATACAAAGCGAAGAGCTAATGGTTCAAAGGGTGAAGTCTGATATGGTTCTCCTATTTCACGAAAAATTCCCGAAGAGGAGACTGGGTAGCTTATGGCGCTATGTGGATGATGACGACCTTCCATATTATACTATGGTTGACGAAGGATATTCCAGTGAGTCCTCATCTGATAATGAAGAGGAAACCGGAGAGAGCCCAGGTGAAGAGGAGATTGACCCTAAGGGCAAGAAGATAATCGAAGAGAAAAGTGACGTCAAGGGCAAAAAGACAGATGAGGGTGAGCCATCTTCAAAGGCTCAACCTTAATTTATGGTTTACTTTTATTTATATTTTGTTTAAACTAAAGTCCTTGGAAGGCCAAGGCACTCTTTTTGTTGTGGTGTCCGGTACTATTCGGATAGATTTTTGTGCTGTACCCTAACTTATTCGAAAGTCCTTGAAGGGTCAAGGCATTTTTAAGTTTATTGAATGAATGCTTCTATTTCGCTCCATCATCATCTTCTTTTATTGTTTGTTTTTGTTTAAGTAGCTAGAGTTTAAGTAGCTTTGTTGTATTAGTAGAGTATTAAGACTCTTCGGCTAGAATTTAAGTAGCCCTTAGATCTTTCAGTCCGGGTAGCATGACAAGAGATAGATTTGAAAATACTTAGAAAATTTTCAAGAAGGCATTAAATTTTATTGAAAGCTCTCCGTGCTACCGAAGAGGGGAAGGTATGCCCCCAAATATTTACATGGATGTTTAAACAAGTAAATATTTACACAAGTTTTACTTCAGATACATTCGAAGGTGCTCAATATTCCAAGGGTGAGTTAAAACCCTACCATCTTTGTCTTCCAACCAATAAGTTCCAGGTCTGATTCTTTCAAGCACAAAATACGGGCCCTCCCAGGTAGGTGCCAGCTTTCCGAGGAGCTTTTCCATAGTATGCAAGAGAAGTTTTCTCAATAATTTGTCCCCGGGCTTAAAATCTCTTCTTTTAACTTTAGAAGCAAACCTGCTTCTCATCAAACCCTGATAGTGTGACACTCTAAGGCGAGCTTTAACCCTTTTTTCTTCTATTAAATCAAGCTGATTTCTGATTGCCATTTCATTAGCGTGTCCGGAGAAGTTGTGAACACGAACGGAGGGAAGTGTCTTCTCTATGGGGGCTACTGCATCCATTCCATAGACCAAGGCAAAGGGATATTCTTGTGTTGCAGCCCCAGGTGTTGTCTGGTAGGCCCACAAGACTTCTTGTAGATAACTAGGCCACTTCCCAGCAGCCCCTTCCAAATTTTTCTTTAAACCGGACAGTATTGTTCTATTAGCCACTTCAACTTGCCCATTGGCTTGAGGGTGGAAAGGCGAAGAAAAGCAGTGCTGAATACCCCTTGAGGCACAGAAGCTTTCCATTTCTCTGTTGTCAAATTGTGGCCCATTGTCTGTTGTTATCTTCTGTGGGACACCGAATCTGCAACATATGTTGGACAAAATGAACTTTATGACAGCTTTCGAGCTTGTCCCTGCCAGGGGAGCTGCTTCTACCCACTTTCAAAAGTAGTCAATGGCCATAATTATGGTTTTACGCCCTCCGGAAGCCACAAGGAGAGGCCCAACCAAGTCCAATCCCCATCGAGCAAAAGGGATGGGCTCAGAAATTGATTCCAAAGGAATGGCTGGTACATGAATTTCATTGCTGTACCTCTGGCATGGGTCACACCTTCTCAACAGCTCCTTAGAATCTTTCATGATTGATGGCCAATAGTATCCAGAGAGTAACACTCTTCTTGTCAAAGCTCTAAATCCACAATGGGCTGATCCCTCACCATCATGCAATTCGGAGAGAACCATTTGTGACTCATGATCCCCTAAACAACGTAGGAGAGGTTTGCTATAGGATTTTTTGTACAAGACTTCTCTTAACATAATGAAACCACGAGCCCTGTGTTTCAACATTCTGGCTTGTGATTTGTCTAAGGGCACAATACCATCGGACAGATATTGCAAAAGAGGGGACCTCCAGTCTTGAGGCCGACTTACTTGTATTTCAAAGACTTCCTCTTTTCCACCCTCACCAAGTTCAATAGAAGGGCTCTCAAGCACATGGATCCATGGGTAGGACTCCGTATATGCTATTGTTGCCAATGAATCTGCTAGCTCATTTTCTGCCCGGGGGATATGCTCATAGACAACAGCCTTAAACTTTAACGCTTCATTTTTTAGGAGGAGTAAATACTTGATCAATTGCTCCTTTCTAGCCTCTGATAGGCCCAAGGCATGGTGGACAAGCAACTGGGAGTCACTTAGTAGCTTGACTCTTTTAGCTCCACAGATATAAGCCAATTTTAACCCAGCTATGGTTGCTTCGTACTCGGACTCATTATTAGATGCCTTGAAAGCAAAACAAATAGCTTGGTACATGTTGTCCCCATAGGGGGAAGTGAGACATATCCCTGCCCCAGATCCCATGGTGCTAGATCCTCCGTCTGTTCGGACAATCCACACTTTCTTGTCTTTTGAATCAGTAGGTTGCTCTGAATCCCTATCAGAATGGAACTCAACCAGAAAATCAGCCACAACTTGGGCTTTTACTGCTGTCCGGGGAGCAAAGTCTATGTCGAAGTCCCCCAATTCTACTGACCACTTTGTCATTCTGCTTGAAATGTCTGATTTTTGAAGGACATTCTTTAAAGGGAAAGATGTCCAGACGACGATTGGATGAGCCTGAAAGTAGGGCCTCATTTTCCTTGCAGCTATCACCAAAGCTAATGCCAGTTTTTCGAGTTTCAAGTAACGCCTTTCAGCATCAATCAAGCTTTTGCTGATGTAGTACACTGGGTGAGGACGCCCATCGACCTCTCTTACTAATACTGCACTGATGGCACAACTTGAAACAGCCAGATAAACAAAGAGAGTCTCCCCATCAACCGGTTTGAACAAAGTTTTGGGAGAGGAAAGACGTTTCTTGATTTCATTGAATGCTTCATCACACCTGTCCGAAGACCTGGAGATGAATCTATTCAAGGCAGCCAATCTCCCCGTTAGTCGTTGTACTTCTTTAATGTTTCGGGGTGGTTCCATCTGAAATAAGGCATTGAGTTGGTCTGGGTCGGGCTGTATTCCATGCTCACTTATGATATACCCTAAGAACTTCCCGGACTGCACTCCGAATACACACTTCTCAGGGTTTAGTTTTAAATTCACCTTTGCCAGGTTGGCAAAAGTTTCTTGGAGATCGGACAAGTGCAACTGCTCATCCACGCTTTTTACCATCATATCGTCAATGTAAACCTCCATATTTCTTCCAATTTGACTAGCAAATGCTTTGTTAACTAACCTTTGATAAGTAGCCCCTGCATTTTTCAAGCCAAAAGGCATCACCTTGTAGCAATGTAGACCCCTATCAGTGACAAACGTGGTGTGCTCTTGATCTATTGGATCTACTTGGATCTGATTGTACCCGGAGAAGGCATCCATGAAGGAGAGCAGCTTGTTCCCAGAAGTAGAGTCTACTAACTGATCAATCCGGGGGACCGGATATAAATATTTTGGGAAAGCTCTATTGAGGTCTGTGAAGTCAATACACATACGCCATTTGCCATTCTTCTTTTTCACCAAGACAGGATTGGTAGTCCACAAAGGGTATTGAGATTCTTTAATATGCCCCATCTTTGTGAGTCTGTCGACCTCTTGTACTATGACATCAGCCTTTTCTTTTGAGAAAGCTCTCCTCTTTTGTACCACTGGTGTTACATCCCTCCGGAGAGATAGGTGATGGGAAATCACCTCTGATGGAACTCCAGTAACATCAGCATTGCACCAAGCAAAAACGTGCTGATGGTCTTTCAAGAATTTCAACATTTTTTCTTTCAACATTTGTGGCATTTTGGTCCCTATCTTGACATTTTTTTCCTTCTTCCAAGTAGTGTGTTTCAACCTCTTCAATCCGAATCAACACTCCAGGGGTCTCTCTGGGGTCATCAATTTCACCCTCACCCCCAAAAAGGCCTTCAAACTTCTATTGATCATTTATACGGACTGCCCCCAGCGTTCGTGGAGCCAAGGTAGTGGCATAGCATTCCCTTGCAATCTTTTGGTTGCTCCGGACAACCCCAACCTGTCCCTGAACAGCATACTTTAAACACTGATGGACTGTCAAAGCCACTGCATGCATCCTAGAGAGCCAAGACCTCCATAGAATGGCATTATAGCAAGTGGGACAATCCACCACAATGAAGAGTATTCTAACCATTTTCTTGAAAGGGCCCCTGCCCAGTAACACTTCTTCTTCAAACTCCCCGATCACATCAGCTGAGCTGCCCGTGAAGCCCACGATTGACCTGTCCGACTTCTGAATCACAGCAGGATTTTTCATTTTCTTGTAAGTGTTAAGGAAAAGGATATTGGCAGAGCTTCCAGTATCCACCAGAATTCGCCTTATCTCATTGCCCCCTATAGATGCTCCTATGACAACAGCATCCTCATGAGGGCCAGCAATATCTCTCAAATCATCCTCATCGAAGACTATGAATGGGAATGAGTTTGGTGATTGATAGGATGTCATGCCTCCTTCTAGCTGGGAGGCTAAATTATGAACATGCCTCTTTCTTGAAGAAGCAGTAGGAGCAGTCATTGTGTCCCCTCCAAAAATCGTCAGTGACTCGAAGAATTTAATGAGCCCGGAGACTGTCTTGGAATACTCCTCTATGGCACCCACCTTATTTCGTGTTGGATCAGGATCCAAGTATTCAGATTCCACATCAAACCTTTCAACTATTACCATGGCCCCCTCCGGGGCAGCATTACTTGGACCAACCCGGTGAGTGTTGCCAGGCCTGTTGCCTCCTCTTCTTTTAACATATGCTCCCAACTTTCCCCTTTCAATAAAGTTTTGTACCTCTTGTTTCAATGCAATGCAATCATCAGTGGTATGGCAAATATCATTGTGGCATTGGCAAAAGGAGTTGTTATGATGCTCTCTGGGAGACTGCAAAGTTGCCGGTCTCCGGTAGTGTACCTCATCTTTTGTTTTATCAAAAATGGTGGCCACGCTTTCTTTAAGTTCTGCGAACCACTCCGGTTGGACCCATGGCCCTCTTTTGTTTCTGGATTGTTGACTTTGAGCAGGAGCAGCTGGCTGAGACTGAGCTTTTCCTCTACCATGCCCCTGTCCGGTTTCTCTCGCTCTATTCCCGGACTGGTTTTGATTTGGAGTTGGTGCCACCGGGGTGGATCTCACCTGTCTGTGTACCCTGGTCTTCTTTGTTTCATCAACGTTTATTTGCTTGCCAACTTGATTTAGCAACCCTCCCCAGGTCATGGCTTTCTTTCTGGTCACCGAATCAGCCAGGTTGCCTGGGTTCAAACCTTGTCTTAGGGATGCTATTGCCACCTGTTCAAAGCAATCAGCCAACCCATTCTTCGTGTTCACAAAACGACTTATGTACTCCTTTAATGACTCATTTGGTTCCTGGGCGCAATGGATTATGGTGTCTCCATTACCCTTCAGCTCTTTACTCCCCACAAACTGCCTTCGAAAGGCCACCCAACTTCGAAATGGTACAACTTGAGGCAGGCTGTTGTACCATTTCAGAGCACTCCCCGTAAAAGATTGGGAGAATGCCCTACACAGTAGTTTATCATCATCATCAAAGTTCATCATGAAGTTCTTGAATTGCTCCAGATGATTGTCCGGATCAGTACTACCATCGTACTTCTCCATCTTGGTGCTGTCAAACCTTTTAGGGAGGTTCCCAGACAGAATTTTAGAAGATAATGGAGATTGCCTCCAGTTTCTTCCACGACTGAACACAGTATCCTCATTGGGAGTTGCAAAGATACCTGGTTCATCGTGAAAAGCGAAAGGATCCATCAGCATCCGGTCCACATGCCTCCGGTTATGAGATGATCCCTTACCAATATGCCTTTTCATTCTTCCATGGTGATCTCTTTTTCTTGAATATTTCTTAACCTGCTTTTGCTTTTTCTTGGTTCGACCCTCATCACTGCTGGAGGACAAGGATTTTTCATTTTCCTCACTGTCCGAAGAGCTGCCCGAAGATTCTGAACTTGAGTCAGAGCTCTCCACAGGCTTGGACCGGTGAGACTTTTTAGAACTAACATGTGTCTTTCTGGTACTCACATGAGTTTTCGAAGCCTCGGGCTCTCTAGGGTTGTCGGTGTGATGAACAACCGATGCCTTGGATTTCTCTTTCACGCCCATTTTGGCCTTTTCAGCCCTCAGAGCTTCTATCTCAAGTTTCAACCTGTCACGCTCTTGGACAGTATACTCATCGTTCTCTTCCACCACTTCGAGCAAAGCTGGTGGAAGCTCTGGATTATCCGAATTCATTCGGACAGAATTTCTTGGCAGGTTTTGAATGCTTGATCCAGGCACCTCTCTCCTCCCACTGTGGTCGCCAAATTGATGTGGATAAAAATAGCCCGAGGGTAGGCTGGTAATTTTAAGTGGAGTATCAAGGTGGTACAGGGGTGTTTAACGGTGGTGTAAGGGTGTTTAACGGTGGTATAAGGGTGTTTCAAGGTGGAGAGATAATTAAGCAGCTTGGTAGTAGTTAATTTTTTTATCTTTTGAAGTTAATGCTGGTGGTTGAGTATTTATAGTGTGATGTTTGGGCCCTTATGGGCTTTCGGGTCAAGTTTAATGGACCTGGGTCATGTTTAAAGACCCATGAGCTCTAAGTAGGAGAGCAAGCAGCTTAGTCAAGAAGTGATTAGGTCTTTTAGTACTTTAGTCATAGTTCGAACTGTCTCAAGTTCAAGTGTTCGAAGTGACCTGTCCGGTCCAAATCGCCTGTCCGGTTTATGTCCTTAGTGCCTGTCCGGTATTCGGGGAGTTTTTAGACTGATTCGCCCTGTCCGGCGAGTAAGCAGAATTCGGACTCATCAGCTGCTTCATATTCAGACTCTTTGTTAGAAGATATGAAACCAAAACATATGGCGTGGTACATATTGTCACCATATGGAGAAGTTAGACAAATCTCATCTCCATAGCCCATAATACTTGATCCACCATCAGTTCAAACTAGCCATTCTTTCTTAGATCGGTTTTCTCATTCATGTCCAGAGGATCTGTCAGCATGAAATTTTACCAAGAAGTCAGCCACTGACTAGCCTTTAATTGATGTTTGTGGTGTAAAGTCAATATCATAATCACCCAGCTTCAATGACCACTTGGTCATTCTGCTTGACACATCAGCTTTCTGAAGAATATTTTTCAAGGGGGAAAGATGTTCGAACAACAATAGAATGAGCTTGGAAGTATAGTCTCATCTTTCTTGCTGCAATTACTAGGGCCAATGCTAATTTTTCCAACTTCAAATATCTTCTTTCAGCATCCAACAGACTCTTACTAATGTAATATATTGGGCGAGGGTAATTGTATACCTCTCTTACTAGCACGACACTGATTGCATATTCTGATACAGCTAGATATACATAGAGCTTTTCCTCCCGAACAAGTTTGAAAATTGTTTTAGGTGAAGACAAATGCTTCCTGATGTCAATAAAATCCTGGTCACATTGTGAAGACCAATTAAAGTCTTTAGCATTCCTCAATATTTGGAAGAATGGAGCGTACTTGTCTGATGATCTTGAAATAAACCTATTCAATGCGACCAATCACTCTATCAGTCTTTGAACTTCTTCAATATTCCGAGGAGGGTTCATTGCTAGTAAGGCATTAAGTTGATCCGGATCAGGATAAATTCTCTTCTCACTTATTATGTAGCCCAAGAAATTTCCAGATCGGACCCCAAATACACATTTTTCAAGGTTCAATTTTATAGCCTCTAAGTGAGAGAACGTTTCTTGAAGGCCAGATATATGGACATCTTTCTCCAAGCTTTTAACCATCATATCATCTATGTAAATCTTCATGTTTGCTAATCTGATTGCAAAATCTTTATTCACTAACCTCTGGTAAGTGGCCCCAACATTTTTCAATTCAAACGACATTACCTTATAACAATGAAGACTTATGCCTTTGATGAAAGTAGTGTGATCTTGATCTCTCGGATCTACTTGTATCTTGTTGTACCCTGAAAAAAAATCCATAAAAGACAATAGCTTGTTTCAAAAGTTAGAATCCACTAACTGATCTATCCGAGAAATGGGATAAAGATCTTTGGGAATGCCCTATTGAGGTCAGTGAAATCAATGAACATGCGCCATTTGCCATTTTTTTTCTTGACCAAAATAGGGTTGGCATTCCACAACGGGTATTGAGATTCTTTAATGTGACCCATCTTGGTTAAACGGTCAACTTCTTGAACAATAACATCATCTTTTTCCTTGGAAAAAGATCTTCTCTTCTGTACGACTGGCGCAATATTACTCCGGATCGATATTATATGAGAAATAATATGAGCTGGCACTCCAGTGACATCACTATTACACCATGCAAAAACATGTTGATTATTCATAAAAAATGATAATAAACGGTGCTTCCAATCTGGTGCCAACTTGGAACCAATTTTAACATACTTTCCCTCTGTGAGGGAGTGGGTTTCAACCTCCTCAATGGGTATTATAACATTGGGAGCCTCCCTGGGATCATCAATTTTATCTTCCTCAGCAGAAGGCTCCAATAGCTATTAATATTTGTTAACTCTGACTGCCCCTAAAGTCTTAGGGGCAATGACTGTTGCATAGCATTCCTTGGCTATCTTCTGGCTGCTCCAGACAACACCTACTTGTCCCTGGACAGCATACTTCAAACATTGGTGGACTGTAGAGGCTAAAACATGCATTATGGAGAGCCAAACATTGTAAGATGTTGGGCAATCCACCACAACAAACAGTACTCTTACCATTTTAGAAGGGTTTTTTGCCCAACTACACTTCGTCTTCGGACTCCCCAATCATATCTGTAAAACTTCATGTGAAGCCTACAATGGTTCTATTCGAACTTTGTATAACCGAAGGATTTCTCATTTTCTTATAGCAGCTTAAAAACAGGATGTTTTCCAAACTGCCTGTATCAATCAGAATCTGACGCATATTGTTTCCCCCTACTGATGCCCCTATTACTACTGCATCTTCATGAGGTCCTGTAATGTCTCTCAGGTCATCCTCATCAAAAACTATAAAGGGAGATGGAGATTGATACTGGTGAGTGGACATTCCACCATCCAATTGGGTGGTCAAATTGTGGATATGTCTCTTTCTTGATGAAGTAGAAGGCACAGTCACAGTATCTCATCCAAAGATAGTTAGTAACTTAAAAGGGTTAATCAGACCATAAACCGTTTTAGTATTGTCTGTTATCACCCCCAACTGATTTCGACTCGGATCTGGATTAAGATACTCAGAGTCTACATCGAATCTTTTAAAAATTACCATTACACCCTTTTGTGTAGATATCCCAGATTGTTCAAAGAACCAGTCAGGGGAGTATTGGTTTACGCATTATCCGGTCTTCTTCCTCTTCACTTTTTTACGTAGGACCCCAACTTGCCCCTTTCAATGAGGTTGTGGACCTCTTGTTTCAACGCTATACAATCATGAGTATCATGGCCTATGTCATTGTGGTATTGGCAGAAACTAGTGCTCCGATTTTATCTGGGGGGACTACAATGTTGTTGGCTTTCTAAAATGCACCTCATTCTTAGTCTTGTCATAGATTGTAGCCACACTCTCGCCCAAGTCAGCAAACCACTCAGGCTGAACCTAGAGTCCCATTTTATTTCTAACCTGTTGGATTTGAGTTTGGTTAGACTGATTCTGTCTTGACCGGTTGGACCCCTGTCTAGTCTGTTTTGCCCTGTAATCGGACTGATTATTAGCTGGATGTGTTGTTTTTGTAGTAGCAGACCTCACTTGGCGGTGTACGCTGGTTTTCTTAGTCTCTTCCATGTTGATTTTCTTTCCCACCTGATTTAACAAACCACCCAAGGTCATAACCTTCTTCCGAGTCACTGAATCAGCTAGATTACCTAGATTTAAACCTTGTCTAAGGGAAGCAATTGCAACTTGTTCAAACCAATCTGCTAGCCCATTCTTTGTGTTCACAAGACGATTGATGTACTCCTTTAGGGACTCGTTCGGCTCCTGAGCACAATGAATAATGGTGTCCCAATTACCCTTGAGTTCCTTACTTCCAATAAATTGCCTCCGGAAGGCAACCTAGAATGTATCAAAATTTCTTATACATCTCTGAGGGAGACTATTGTACCATTTGAGGGCACTCCACGTGAAAGTTTGGGAGAAGGCCCCACACAATAGCTTGTCATCATCATCAAAATTCATCATGAAGTTCTTGAACTGCTCCAGATGGTTGTCCGGATCTCGACTCTCATCGTATTTCTCCATCTTGGAGCTATCAAACCTCTTAGGAAGGTGTCCGGATAGTATTTTAGTAGATAAAGGTGATTGCCTCCAATTTTTGCTACGACTAAAAACAGTGTCTTTATTAGGGGTTGCAAAAATACCTGGTTTGGACTGGAAAGCAAAAGGGTCAATCAATAACTGGTCAATACGCTGGTGGGCTGACCATTTACCCTTGTCATGGTGCTTCTTAAGTCTACCATGCCTATCCATTTTTCTTGAATGTTTTTTAGTCACTCTTATTTTATTTTTTGATCGCCCTTCATCGCTGCTTGAAGATACTGATTCTTCAAGCTGTACCTTATTAGATGATTTGCTGGAGGACCCAGATATTGAACTCTCGAAAAGTTTTGATCGGCGTGTCTTCTTAGAACTGAGATGGGTCTTCAAGGACTGCTCGTTCTCTCCAAGATTGTCAGTGTGGTGAAGTACTGACGCAACAGATAGTATACTGGTTGCGCTCCTCAATAGTATACTCATTGTTTTCCCTTGAAACTTCCACCTCAAGAGGTGAAATATTCTGCTCATTCGGATCCATTCGAACTACTTTGCTTGTTGGTTTTGAATTATGAAATTCAGGCACCGTCGTGCTCCCACTGTAGTTGCCAATTTTGTGTGGTTAATTTCTGTCTAAGGGTTTTTTTGTAAAGTGTTTTGGGTATTTTGGGGAATTTAATGTTTAGAGTGGAAAGTAGTGAGATAATTAATTACTAGCAGTAAATTTTGATTACCCTCATTAATTAAAGTGGTTGGGGTATTTATACTTAATTATTGACGCATGGGCCTATCGGGTCAGATAGTGAAGTCGGGTCAAGTTTAAAGACTCATTAGTAATTTGGTGTGAAGTGACCAACATCTAGCTTAGTCACCATTTATTACGTTTGTCATGTTCGGTTTTTTACAATAATGGTTATGGTCTGAACTGTCCATCGGATTAAGTCAAGACTTAGTAGCTAAAATATCTGATCTCATCAAAACTATATAGGAATATATCCAAAATAATATCTATATAATATAAAGTTAATAATATATATATATATATTGTATACGTAATATTATGTTTATAATAAAAATAAAATATTTAAATTTTAATTAATAAAAAAAGTTAATTGATAATATATTAAATATAAATATAAATTAAATAATATATATTTACGTTTAGGTCTAAACTTTAATGCATAAAATTTCACCTACAATGCTAATTTTATTGGGTTTGTGTCTGCAAATCTACCTGAAAACGAACCATTCACGTCCCTGTAACACTCCTCTTACACCTACGTTTAGTCGATCCGACCACAAATACTTATCCCGTTGAGTTTAGCTTCCATATTTGGATTCGTCCATTTTACTAGTGTGCTTCCCAAAAAAACTAAAATCCCTCCCCAATCTTATTTATCCAACCTCAAATATAATATTTGGTCGTGTTTCAAATCATTTTCTAAAGTTCCATTATAGACTTTCACCCCCACTAGTATAAAAGAATCTTGTTATTCATATCCAACTATATATGTCTTACTATAGTCAATCCAAGAATTGAATTTTTTAAGCTTTTGAATGTCCTATAACACTTCAATAACTGGATCGACGATAAAATATCTATCACAGTTGGTCATTCATTTCTCGATGCGCGCTCAGAAGTTATTCATTGCTCATTTTGACGTTTTGACACTTCTCTAGTAGTTATTGCAGGCTGTGAAAGCTCCTGAAACTCTTATGAAAATATACAAGACCACTGCATTATTGCAAAAGCTCTTTATACCTCACACAATATTGTAACAAGTGACTAGACATCTCTGGAGCTTTACCGGACCCACCGCACAGAATCGATACTATTACATTCCATCTCACTAAATTAACCATCTTTAGGAGTCTATTACGTATGTCATGCCACGGAAATACCCACATGTTTTGCCAAAAATTGAGCACCTAAAGTATTTTCCCACTTAAATACTACCTATTCACTTGGTGGGAACATCGAATCATGAGTTGATGTTATTAAAAATACTCATGATGGCTCTAATTTCCATTTATATCTCTCCCAATCGCAATGTTGAAATCTACTCACATTCTTACGAAACACATCTTTCCCTTAGAAGATCTTTTTACAAATCATTGAATCCGACAATTAGACTATAAGATCCAACAATTTTTATTTAAAATATGTTTATTTGTGAACCTTTACCCATAGCTCATTGTCATTATGCAGGATCCTCCACCCCAGTATAGACAAAAGTTATTTGTCAAAACTCAATGTACCCCTTAAATCTAGTCACCATTCTTTCTTTGGTATACACATTTTATCCAAATATATCTAGTGGATATTCATATCCTCATTGGGAGGCAACCTAAAGAAATTGGTGTATCCAGATACGCTCTGATGGAATCACTAAGACAAAATCTCCACATGGATGCCAAATCATGTTTGGGAATCTATTGGACATTTTCAGAAATATATTATTATCAATTTCTTACCGCTCACTAATTGGGTTGATTTATCTAAGTAGAAACGTAATACTTCTATAAATTAGTTTATTTATTCATCATATGGCTTTTATTAACCTACCGAACCCGGTAACCTGTATGGGATCATCTTGATAAGGCTCACACAATACCGACCTGATAGTGTTATCAAGTAGTCTACGAGCCAAAATTTGAGCCTAGGTGAATTATCGGTCCGGACCGACAAGACCGTTAAGAAACTAGTTTATATACACCTAAAGCCGAAGAGCACGTGAGTGTATTTGAACAGTAAAAATATATTTTTTGCATCCTCAATAAAATCAACACAAGTAAAAAAGAAATTTAAAGCAAACGGCTTGCCAAAAAGTCTAGACAAAATAATGTTACAAAATAGAGGGAGCCAACATTCATAAGATAGTTGACTATGACATAGTTGAGTGATTTCAAAAGACTTACCTATATCGATATCCTAGGGAATCAAAGGCCTTAATCAAGTACACATGAAAATAAAACAACTTCGTTATCTCGAGCATCACCATAGTTCTCCCTTGTTCCGGGTGATTGGAGGTTAACATTGAGAGGAATAGACCAATTTTTATATTTTTTCTCAACTTCTTTGGCAAAAAATATGGTCTATGAACATTCATTTAAATCTTTTGGTTGTGATTTAACCCATCAATAACAAATTTTCCTTCACGAACAAAGTTATTATCAGCTGGATTTTGGAAATAAGAAGAAGTCATGAAAGAAAAATAAGTAAAAATCACTTTGCCACACGAAAGCAACGAACTTGATGTTTTGGTAAATAAAAAACGCACACAAATAAGAAAGAAAATATTTCAAAATAAGGATATTTTTCACCTAAGAAGAAAGAAAAAAACCAACATACAAAATAAAAATTACGTAAATTAAAAGAGAGAATTAGATCTTAACATTTGAGTTTGTACTTAATTAACGACTATGATCTTGTGAGAATAAATATGGTCGATTCAAAAAATAAGAATGATGGCAGTAGCCCAAGCAGTAAGGCGTGTATCGTCAGTATCATACATAAGCCACGTGTAAGTCGAGGAAGACCACTAGTACAAACAAGGGTCAAAATCAAAGAAAACATGACGATTAGAATTAAGAAATTAATTAAAGTTATAAATATGACCCTTTAGTCATAAAATCATATTTAGACTAAATAAATAGTGTTAGTTTGGAAAATAATCATCAACCAACGCGAATAAACCTTAGCTTAATCCTTTAAAACAACCCAAGAGGGCTTACTACATTAAATAACTTCCAAGCTTATAATTATTTGGAAGTAAAATAAAATTTTAGGAATCCACGATGCATTAGATACATGTGCACAATATTAAAAAGACTAGTCAACTAAAGGTAACAATTTGTTTCGGGTAGATAAGCCTACTTTCATTTATAAGCTTTTACTTTTAGTCTTTGTGAACAAATATTGGGCTATGATTATGAATAATTGTAAACATACATAGAAATAAATTCCTTTGAATATACAAATCATTCTCGTATCTTAAATTAAAGGCTTGGGGATACTGGAATACCTACACAAAAATAATATAGTTATGAAATAAAGTCGAAGCAAAAAGACAAAAGGTCGAAGAAGGAAGAAGCAAAAGTGCAGAGAATCAAAGCAAGAATAAGCATATAACGAAATCACATACTCCAAAGCAACAATAAGAATCGACATTACTCATGCAAGAAAGACAAAAGACAAGGCCATAGTCAACAAACACACACTTCGAACAATGGTTAATAAAGCTCTAGCAAATGACCTGATCGCTTCGAGCAACATAGTATTAGTCTTATTTTGTTTATCTCATCAAGACTAGGGAGCTACTGATAAGGGTGTAATTAGTCTAGTCCAAGGTAATTGGTTATAAATCTTATCCAACCATGTAGATATTTAGTAAGATTAAGTCAAATATATAGTTGACTAAATAACATCTTTTATCCTCTATATATCTGGGAGATATTTATTTTTGTAACATGACCTACATACAAAGGTCCACCTTTGAATTGTAATGGCTTCGCATTAAAGATTTATAATAGAGTGAATTCAAATGTGCTATAACCTTTTTCTCCTCTCGTCTAGCTTCCTCGTTACAGTCCTCAAAATAATTAAGTACTCTATAAGATAGAAGTGTTTATTATGCTAGGCTTACCGCATTCATAACGTATATTTTCCAATCTTTTTTTTACTTCTCTACGTTTTTACGTTATACATTTCACCATTAATCTTAAAAACTAATCCATTTGCACTCAGATCAGTCTCTGTTTCGGCTAAACCAAACGATACAAATTTATTGACTTCAGTACTTATCTGCAATTCAAAAAAAAATTATTTAGTTTTATTATAATTTCGAGTGCTATATAATAAATATAGATGTCACATTTTTTTTTGCTGACAAGAAAATATTTGATATAAAACCTAAAAAAATAACTATAACTATTTGATTTTTATTTTTAATTATTATATATATAATATTAAGATAAAAATTTAACTTTGTACCTCAGAATATATGATATTATATTTCAGTTAGCTGTTTATCTAAAATAGATATTTATATGTTAATGAAGTCTGTCTATTATTATATTTGTTTAATTTATGATCGGATTTTAATATAAATGTTATATTTTTATAATCAGTAACAACTCTAAAAGAAGATAAATAAATAAATAAAATTAGACTTATATTGCTCCCATTTTTTTTTAACTTGAAATCTTAAACTCGATATACTAAATAGGAGGGTAAAACTACATCTTACTTGAAGAACATTGAAATGAATTTGGTTGGACATCTCGTTGCTTTTACTTTTCTTTACACTTATTTGTAATCAGTATTTCATTTGTGATGCTTTCGTTTTCGATTGTTTATTTATCGTTAGAATTTCTAGTTTCAATTATCTTTCGCTTTTAATTTTGTTTGGACATAATGATCTTCATCTAAGATATCGTCCAGCTTAATTCTACTAGTTTTCTGTTATAAATCTCGACCCTTCCAGTCGATATGAGTAGACACGTTTTATTAAGATTGAAACTAACAAAATATGTAATACATGTTATTTTAATTTAATTATAAAAATAATAAACTCTATATGATTTGTAGAAATTAAATAAAATCTGAGTAATTATTATATTTTTTAGATTTTAAATTTTGGTTATTCTCCTAATAAAATTTGGAAAAACTTTTTATGTTTTAGATATGGTTTTGGTTAAATTAGGATAAAAAAATGTTAACCACCCTCAACCGTTTTTTAATTTTTTTTATTTTGTCTTGTGGGGACCTTTGTTCACCGGCCGGTTGAGATTTTCTCAATCGGCGGTGGAATTTCTCTTCGAATGAGACCTCATCACCCGTCGGGTTATCTATATTCATCCGGCATCCGACAGGTAATTCCTCTGCCGGTTGAGAAGATCCACCCCGACGGAGATAAAAAGATATTTTTGTAAATTTTAAAACTGCCAATCACATCTTTCATGCTCACTGTATCTGAAACTCTTATAATTACAAGCTTAGGTTCATTTTAAGTGTTATTAAATATTTTTTTTTTAGATCAGAGAGACGTAAAACTGATAATACTCTCGAAACCACTATTTTGATGTTTGTACTTTGACACAATAATTTATCACATCTGACGGAAGCAGAATGCAATTTTTTTTTCATTTCGTGTCCTTACCTCTGCGATATCATCTTATTTAGAGTTCTAAATTTTTGAATTTTGATTTATCTTCGACCTTTATACCAGTTATTTATTTTAAAACATGTTTTTAAAAAAATAGAAGAAATTACTTTTTAAAATATATCTGTGTCTCAAATATGTACGAATTATTTATTTTATTTATTACATTTATCTAAACAAAATAAAAAATAACATCTGTTTCAACTGAAAAAAACAAAATAATAATAATAATAATAACATAATTAAATATAAAACTATTTTTGAAACATACACTAAAAACCCACGTGACCCACAGGCACAGCAAACAAAATACAATAAAATATGAAATTGAAAAGAGATAGAGGCCAATGCATTTACTAGCGATAGTATTTGGTTGCTTCACTCAACTTAGTGACTTTCACGATACAGATTTCAAATAATATAAAAATAATACAGTGGCACAAGGGACCCTTTGTCATCAGATCTGTCATCATACTTTTTTGTTTTGGTGTCACATCACTATTTTAATTTATGTTATTTTATTCCAAACTAATTTACTATTCATTTTCATTTCATATGTTATTAATATTAACAAAAACAATTATTATTATTTATTTATCTATCCCACCAATTTTACCAATTTTACTTTTAACTCATTTTATGTATATGAAAAATACTTACTTATAACTATCTCGATTAAAAATTAAACTATCGGTAATATTTAGATTTTAAAATTTATCAAAATAATATGAAATTTTAACATTTTTTTAAAACATGTAAACATGTAAAGTTTTTTTTAACAAAAACTATTTTTATTGCATTAATGAGTGTTACTTGAGAACCCAATTACTATTGGGCGTTACTTTAAAATTAGGTCCAGAACCTAGAGTGCTAATAAGGAGTTTATTTTCAATTTTATGAGGCATAAAGTTCAATTTTATTTTCAATCCCGCTTTCATTACCATTTCATTCCTCAGTGCTTAAAGAGAAGTCATGGTGAAAGAGTCATTTCGGCTTCTGGACAAATCAACGACATTTTAGTTTGAAACAGGCAGTATTTTGTTTCTAATGAGTCTTGTCGAGCTGATGAACAATGAACAAACATTGAGATGAATCAACAATAGGTAGGTTTTCCAGGTTCTTTTAAGTTTTATAGTCTTATATTTGTGTCTTCAACAAGTTTTAGAGTCTGCTGATGCGATGATTGAGATTTTCCTTGATTTCTTTCTTCTTCTTTAGCAACATGTTATTCAGGAAATCTTAATTAAAGTTAGACTGCTTAATTGCCAGTGAATAAAAGACTTTGGTTGAAGATCTCCGAAAAAATGTGTTAGGTATTGTTACGTGCAAATAAGATTATTATTGGCAGAAAGTTTAGTATATTGGATAACTATTGAAGTAATTACCAGTAAAAAGGATAATAGCACAACTGAAAACATATAGAGTTATCCTACTAATACTTGGAAAGATCTATAATGAAGCCAACGTTTAAGCTATTAAGGAGAGAGATAGCTCAATGTTGATTAGGAATCTGGGTAGCAATTAAATCTTTCTTGATTTTGCATTTGTATGTCCACTTTGCTAGCCAATTTGCAACAGTATTTTGTTCCATGTAGATGTGAGTTATAGTCATGCTTGAAGATAGTAATTTCATGCAGCAGTCTAGTAAATATGTTGAAACCCATAGAGCTTTGTGATTCAATAACATTGCTAAAAATATATTAGAGTCAGTCTTTATATCAATGTTAGTAATTTTTATTTGTGAGCAAATGATAAGACCGTTAAGGAGAGTGCGCATTCAGCTATGATATAAGTCTGTTTACCATAGATCATACTAATAGTTGTAATGATCTCCCCTTTGAAGTTCCTAATGATGGTACAACCACTAGCTTTTTCAGTTACTAAGTAAGATGCATCAATGTTGAGCTTGAGTCTTGTGGTATTAATAGGTATCCAATTGATGACAATAATCTTTCTAGATTAATTTAGATGATTAAAACAACCCAGGTCATATGCAATATCTATGTCATTCGACCATCAGTCTCTCTTGAGAATATTAGCAAGGTCTAGATTTAGGATTATGTTCTTGATATATTGAATGATAGTAATGACAGATATAATTTTCTATTGGTACTTGACTTTGTTTAGAGATAACCAAATGACCCAGCATATGATAGGAGTAAAATAGTATGAATATGAACTTCTTTTTCTGTAGACCAGTACCAACTCCTTATGATGTGATTCGGAGTCACGTGTCTTCCAATTCTTAAGTTAAAGAGACAACCAAAAGTCTGCCAAACATCCCATAAGATGTTGTATTAAACAAACAAGTGTTTTAAAGACTCTAACAGTATTGGTATTTAGAAGCTAGATGTTGATGAGGGTTATTTCTGATTGAGGGTAATTTCGTAAAATGTTTTGGGAATTTAATGTTTAAGGTGAGATGTAGAAAGATAATTAAGGTGCGTGCTAGTAGTAAATTCTGATTACCCTCATTAATGAAAGTAGTTGAGGTATTTGTACTTAATTAATGACACGTGGGCCTTTCGGCTCGGATTATGGGCTTGGGTTAAGTTTAAGAACCCATTAGCCCAAAAAATCAAGTGACCAGCAACTAGCTGAGTCACTTTTCACTAATTCATTATATTTGGTGGGACATGATACTGTTTGTATTCGAACTGCCCTTCAGATACATGTAAGGGGTAGTGTCAGATAAATCCAACCTTATGAGATACATTTTTTATGTTGTAGGATTGTGTCAACAAATATCCAGTTGTTCATCAATAACTAAAGAAAGAATAAATACTTCTAGAGTGATGTTATTCCAGATCCTCTGAAATAAAACGGATTTAGTGTATTTAATCCTTATCTTGTAACATGTATCTTTAGTGTCGTAGTCTTTCTTTTCAGATAAGTCTACTGAATTGTGTATTTTTCAGCTTATTTGATGGATATGTGTTTGATTCTTTCTATGTCTCATGACAAGACAACTGAAAGTAGCTTGTTTGTGTTCCAGGTTCCTTGGTACAAGTAATCTTTTACCATTTCTTGCATATGCCAAAAGTTTCCATCTTCATCACCAAGGGTGATAAGAGGGTGGTTGTTACACCATTTATATAACCAAAATTCAAAGTCTCATTTGCAAAGTTTCCAGGAATAAATTCTTATGCTATATGTCTCACATCTATTAGATTTTCCATGTTTTTTTTATCTTTTTATTGTTATGTGAACTTGCAAGTTGTGGTAGACAGAGCAGTAGGTATTATGCATATATTTAGACCAAAAAAATTTCTTTTCTCTGAACTTCTACCAAATCTTGCAAGAAATTTTTTGTTAGATATCTTCAAGGATTCTAAAATCATGACCTTCTTTTTCATAGAGTTAACAAAGATTCAGTCAATTGGTTTAGGATGTGGCTTTATGGTTTTCAGTAGTACTCCAAAAATATATGCTACACATCATTTCTATTATAGTAAGTATTGATTTAGGTAGGGTAATGCTTTGTGGGTGATAAGTAAGGATAACTAGAAGAACATATTATATAAGGTTTAGTTTTCCTCTAAAAGAGATGAGCTTATTATCCCATTCTTGATGTTGCATCCTAATTTTAGTAATTAAGTTTTCAAAATAAATAGCTTTGTTGTTAGGATGAACAATAATTCTTAGATTTTTTATGGGTAAACAACCAAGTTTGAATCCAGTTAGTATTTCCATAGAATTGATCATTGCAAGAGGTATTCTTTTTTATGGAATGAATATGGTTTTGTTCTTGTTGATTACCTGACAAAAAATTTCATGATATTTATATTGAGAGAGAGTTCAACCAGCCCATTAGATGATGTTTTTTACTCTATTTATAAGATTTTAAAGATCTATGGGCTAACTGGGTTGGATCATTTATTTGGGTCAAATAAGTGGGCTTGGAGGCCCAAGATAAACTGAAGTAAGCACTCAACTTACTATATTAGGCATACAACTTACTTCTTATTACTTTTATCAAAAGTCTAAACTGTCCTCTAATAGAAATTTGAATTATTCTCTACATTCCACTTCCAATATAATTCGACCTTATCAATCACGACGAGTTACATGTTGTGAACAAATGTTTCTAGATCGATTTCGATAATTTTATTTGATCAATAATCCAACAATCCTTCACTTGATCAATTGATATTTTCTATATTTTCATTTACATAATTTTCGCGCATAAAATAAAATATTTTTTGATTAAATTATTATTATTATTATTATTATTATTACAAAGGCAACAAAATTAAAGAAAAAAGATAAATAATAAAAATAAAATAAAATCTTGATTTTCTTTTACGAATATTCAACCATAACTCAACCTACCAAATATCTATCAGATACATAATAATATGTGTATATATATGTATATATAATATTTTTGGATAAAAATAATAATAAAGTAAGCTAATAAAATGTTTACACAGTCACCAAGATATTTTCCTATATACAAGAGTACTTCAAATACATGTTCTTTGGGGTATACCCCTACATAGATAGTACAAACACAAACCAGAGTGACATGAGCAAAGTACAACGAAAAATAGAATCAAGAGGGTGGTATACAAAAACAGTGTGACATAATCTAGTAGCCGTAAAAAGCAAGAGATATGGAACAATCCAAAAACTGATAAAGAAATTTCAAAAAAAAAGTTACTCGTGATTAATTTGGACAATGAATCTTTGAGTTGTGAAATTTGTAACAGAGGTACGAGAGCATGCGATGAGAGATTACCAAACCAATGAGGGGAACTTCATAAATATCCTAACATTTCTCTTCTTCTAAATGCGGTAGACACCTGTACAGAAAACAACGAACCAAAGATGACCCAAGACATTAGAAGATGTGGTTCATGCGCTGTTGTGTGTAGCCATGAGGGGAAATCATAGGTAGGAGGATGAAACCCGAGATGCTTAGTTATGGCCTCCCAAATGAGCTGGGAGAAGAGGCAATCTAAGAAGATGCAGTTGGTGGATTCTACTAAGCTGTTGCACAAAGCACAATTGAGAGCTGTGTTATAACTCTAAGCTAGAAGTTAATCTATAATAATGAACTTCTTTTGGATTAAAAGCCAGACAGTGAATAAATGTTTAAGGATGTTATGTTTGTCCCAAAGGATATTGGCCCAAGGGACTTATGGTGTAGATGACCGAATGTAATGATAAGTACTACTAATTGTAGAAATGTTACTGTTTTAGTTTGGGATCCAGATTTTGACATCCTCATTGTTTGAAGTACAAGAAAAAAACTATAGTGTTACCAATTTTCTATATATATGATAGTGAGAAATTCTGTCAGATCGAAGTTAAGTGGACCAATTCCAAGAGTCGTTATTAATGATATCATAAACTATGTTATTGCTGCACATTTTAACATAACAGATAATACTATGATCATAACTGTCAACGAATTGAATTAGAAAAAAACCAAGAGTCGTACCTCTACATAAATAATACAAAGACAAACTGGAGTGACATGAGCAAAGTACATGTTGTTTGGGTAAATAAATAATAAATTTAGTTGATAAAATATTTACATAGTCAACAACACATTTCCATGTATACAAGAGTACTTGAAAATACATATTCTTCGGGCCATACCCTTACACAGAGAGTACAAAGACAAACTAGAGTGACATGAGAAAAGTACAATAAAAACCGAAGAGCGAGAGGGTGGTATATAAGAATGTGTGGCAGACTCTAGTATCCGTAAAGAGCAAGCGAGCTGGAATAATTTAGAAACTAAGAGAAAAACTAAAAATAAATAAATAAAGTTAGTTAATTTGGCCAATGGATCTTTGAGTTGTGAAATCTATAATAAAGGTTGAGATCATGCAATGGGATATGGACAAAACAAACGAGGGGGAGTTTGTAGATATCCTAGTATCTATCTCCAGTAAAATATGGTAGACCACCATACATAATGCATCACCAAAGATGACCAAAACCATTAGAAGATATGGTCCATACACTACATGTGTGTGTCTAGAAGGGCCAATCAAAAGAGGAAGGAGGGAACACAAGCTTCCTAGTTGTGGCCTCTCAAATAAAACGGGAAAAGGGGTTATCCAAAAAGATGTGATTGGTGGATTCCAGGAAGTTGTTGCACAAAACACAATCGGGAGCTATGTTGTAACCCCAAGTGAGAATTTTATCTATGGTTATAAGCTTTCCTTGGATGACAAGCCACACAATGAATGAATGTCTTGAATGTTAGGTTTTCCCAAACAAGATTGGCCCAGGGGACTTGTGATGTAAAAGGTTAATAAAAGAGGCAAAGATTAATGATTTTGAATTTATGACACTTCTAATGGAAATTGAAAGATGGCATTGACGTTTATCTTTAAGAATATCCGAGAGGACTTGCATAATCATGGCAAAAAGGAAGGGGAAAAAAGGTACCATTATCATAGGCCTCTTTTATCATTGAATGAACCAAATGAGTTACCGTTGATATTATCAGAATATGATGGAGTAAATATATACTAGATAATCTAGTCATTCATTTGATTGGAAAAATCCATGACATAGAGGACATCAATGAGGAGACGCCAACGAACATTATCGAAGGCTTTTATAAAGAAAATTTTAAGAGCCGTTCAAGGACCTTTCTTTTCAATGCTATAGTCGTGGAGCAGCTCCTCAGACATGATAATTATTATAAAAAATACAATGTCCTAGAATAAATACCGATTGGGATGAATAGATCAACGAGACAATGGATTTTTTTTAATCTTATTAGTGAGGATTTTGGAAATAACTTTGTAAATAACATTGCAGCAAGCAATGGGTTTGAAGTCTGATGGGAAGGAAAGATTGTCATATTTTAGGGTAAGAGTTACTAGGGTTTTATTCCAGCTAGGGTTCGTGCGAATATGAAAGAATAAGTGATGGGCCACTTTACAAATGCTTGTACCAGTGGTTGCCCACAGGGACTTAAATAACTTAGAGTTGTAGCCATCAATGCCCAATGCTTTATTACAGTCAATAGTATTTATGGACTTTTTGATCTCATCATCAGTTACAAGATGAATCATATGAAATTTATTAGAATTGTTTAGCTTAGATGTGATCAAGCTTCTAACTTTATCAAGGCCATGATAATTGTCGTAGTTCTTGACACCAAGGAGGTTAGTGGAGTGATTAATTAATATGTTAGTAACTCTAAGGTTGGAGGTCCATATGTTTTAAAGTAGGTCATGATTTTGATAATGTTATGAAAGAATTTGAAGTTATGGCCTCCCAGTTTAAGCTACATTTCACGAGAATTCTGGTTAAGAAAGGACTCTTTCTCGTCGCTACAAAAGATATAGTTTTTAGAGACATTGGTTGGAGCCTCAATAAGTGAGGGATTAAAGGATTCACTTGCCATACTGTGTTGGGCTTATAGAATGAGATTTTTAAGGAGAATAATCTTTTTCACTCATGTTATTTAACGTTAGTTTATTAAAGAAAACATAGTATATTAGAAACGTTTAATCTTATATGGAATTATCGACATAATGGATCCATCTGTAGGAAGGCTCTAGTTAGCGGTGACAATGGAAAAATAGTTCAAGTGAGATTAACACATGTTAAAATAACGAAAGATTTTTTTGGCAAAGTAAATAGGTGTATTGAGGAAGAGGGTACTTAAAGTGTGGTTAGAAGTACGAGGGTAATCATAATGCACAAAAGAATTGGGAAAAACGTAATTCCAATTGCTGTTAACAAGAACGTTATCAGTTTTAGAGGATATGGGGTTGTTGTACTGCTTGTTTGACCATACGAATCGAAAATCGGTTACTCTGAGGTCATTGAGCTTACTAGTCTAACAACAATTATTTGGAGTCGTTAATGGACGAAGTCCAAAAGCTCGACTTACTAGTTTGATCTTCTGGCTTTCGAATGGTATTGATTAGGGATGGCAATGGGCCGTCCGCGGGTCGGGTTCGGATCGGTCCGCTTGAGCCCGAACCTGGCCCGACCCGCTCCCGGGCTCATATTTTCAAATCCGAGCCCGTCCGCTAATGTCCGTCGGTCAGCCCGGCCCGACCCGCGGACATTAATTTTAATATTTTTTAAATATTTTTTAAATTTATTTTAAATATATTAATTTATTTTTTAAATATATTATTTTATTATATATAGAAATATTATTTTTATATATATTTTATGATTTTCGGGAACGGGCCAGACAAATTTGAAATCTGAATTCGGCCCGGTTGCGGGTTACAATTTATGAACCCGAACCCGGCCCGTTCTAAATTCGGGCCGGACAAAACCCGACCGAGCCGGGTCGGGTCGGGTTGGGCCGGACAACACCCGAATTGCCACCCCTAGTATTGAAATTTTCAAGCGTAACCTATGGGGTGCCTTGGCGAGGATGGGAGATGAAATAAATGTAATTCCAAAAGGGGAACGATGGGCAACATCATTGAAATCATAGATTCCTTAAAAGGAAAATAAGGTAGTAGATGAGAAGTGTGCGATTGGGAAATCTACAGGCTGAGATGATATATTTTTTTATGGTAACTCTAAAAATACTCGGGTTCCAAGTAAGTCATATTATACCTAATCGATGCATGTTATGGTTGGTCTTAAAATTCCAGAAGAAGAAGCATGACACACATAATAGCTTGTACTTTTTTCACGTACTTTAGTTCATAATAGACAAATTAGGTTTATATGATTAGAGATAACATATTTGGTAACGTATTTTTGGCAGACAGGGTCGTTGAGACCACACACATTACACGTTGCAACAATTATAAGAAGAATGTATGGAGAGACAAAATTACTTGATCTTACTGATCAAGGATCATGTTTTCTTCTTGGAGCGTGTTGCCATTAGGTGTCATGGTGTGCATCTGATAATACAAGTCATGAACGTGGTGGGCGACATCCCACAGAGCTACAGTTATCCGGGGCATAGGTGATTAAGGCAGTGACTTTCACGACAACAAAGCCATAATTGGATGAATAATTAACATATATAAATTACATAAGAAATAATACACATGTTTAGAAGGGTAATGTAACTATGAATAACTAGGAATGTAGGTCTGAAACTTATCTAGTATTTTGTTAGTTCTTAATAAACTCTTGTAAGAACGACTAAAAACCCAATAAATACTAATAGGTCAAATGGCACATTGACCCATGATAAAGTCTTAATAAGGAGATAAGATTTCCAAAATAATGCAACAAAGCCAAAAATTCCATTAACCAATGTTAGTGACCCGATAGGGCCCATGAAGTTACAGGTTATGAGCGTGTAAATTTTTTGTAACCCTAGACGGGTTTCGTGAGGCAACACCATTGGAGCATTGTTTCCTAAAGAGATCAGAAAAGAAAGAGTAAACACATACTTATCAGCGTCGACTTGCTACACGACCATGTTTGAAGGCAAATTCCAATGGAGATATGGCGTATAACTCTCATAAACGTTCACCATTTTGCTTGACATCACACTTAAGGATATAAACAATGTTTGGTCAATAGGGTGATGACTGTCGGTACGAGCATTCCTTCGTTGATCTTGAGTCATGATATAAATATTTAGTAGAGCATATTTTACACCGGTGTATTGGATCGTCCAACTTTGATGAGAAGCAAGTAAGGTGAGAACTTTACGGCAAACAAAGGAGAAACAAGTATGAAGAACACGAGTGTGTTATATGTTGGGAACTTAGTACCCAAGGATCCTGAAACAGACGAAACCCCAAAGTGTCACAACCTGGAGAGTGATGGCTCCCACATAAATAAACTTATCATAGAACATTCCCGATCCACAATGCCGTAATGAGGCGTCAGGGAATCGATATGGAGTAGGAATGGGAGGAGCATATCGATGTGTGGAAGAAGGTTCTAGTGATCAATCGAGAGAAAATGAATGTCACATGCGAGACTTAATTTAGGTTTGATGGTATACTCGACCGTAATAACTTGTAATGACATACGACGACCATTATGGTGGCGTCATGGTCAGGTTCTACATCACGAAACTTAAAAGAACCTACATAAGCGCTTTGAATCACCTTGTAGGCCGCACACATATCATGAGAAATATTTCAGGGTTATACTTGCATTATCTGTGATATATTGTCCGGAAGAATAACCGTTATACATACGACACTTGACGAGGCATGTTGTCTAAATAAGCATACTTATGTTATATAATAGGCAAAGTTCAAAGACATTTGATTTAATAAAAACACTTGAAAACATCGATAATGAAAACAAAATAAGAATGTAATTCTTTGATTTACAAACAATACAAGAATAATTGTGCATCCACTACTGTTACGAGTGAGACTATATTTGTAGAAGAACTCGTCAAACGGTCTTCTTAAAAGAATAAAAAAAAATTGTCCATTTTGAAGGATGAATATCTCCAAATTTTTGATATAAAAACGTGCATGTAGCTAAAAAAATTCTATTCAAACTCTTAAAATATTTTGGGAGAACCATGACAATTATTTTGAAAAAATTGGAACAATTTTTGTATAAAAATATTAATTTTATAAAAATAACCCATTATTTTTTATCGGAAAATTCCTAAATGCTTGACATGACACTTGAGGATATTAACTTTCACTATTTTTTATAAAGTCTCTTTCTAGTCACCAAGAGAATCCGATACTATTTCCAATTCGAAAAAATAATGATATTCGCAACGTTCAGGGCCTATTAATATCATCGTTAATCATATTCATATTAAAGTTACGTGATTATCGTTAATATAAAATTTAAAGTTAAAAATAATGTGCACGTTCAACTAGGAATTTGTTATGAATTCCCATAGTAGGTGGAGTATCTAGGGACTGTTGATACTGTTGTTTAGACAGGTCATTACGATTTACAAAGTACATTTACTACACTGAAAACTCATGCCCAATCGTAGCAAAAATAGATTACCTTTTCCATAATTAGATTTGACTGCGACAAGAACTGCAAATTTTGAACAAATTTATATGGTAAATAAACCAAAAGTTAACTTTTGTGTAGCCTAATTTTAGTACTCCTTTCGTCCCAATTTATGTTATCGTAAGTTTATAAATAATTATTACAAGCAAATAATGAAAATAACAAATAACATTAAATTTTATATTGTTATATTAAATGTTAAAAAAATAAAATCATGATTTTTTTTAAATATATATAAATTGTAATCATAAATATTTTACATACATTTTTTTTATTGTAAATAAAATCTATATATGCTCGTGATTTTACTAAGATAAATGGTCTCATGACTTTAGGCGTATTGCATGTTATGATATGGTTTCCAAGATTATTTGCACGATCCTAGTTGATAAAATCAAAGTTTTTTTTCCATATTTGATTGACAAATCTCAATCGGTTTTTGTAGTTGACCTAATATTATAGACAATATCCTGATTTCACAAGAGCTCTTTAAGGGTTACCAGACTAATTCGAAGGGTCGTATGGTCGCTCTTAAAATTAACCTAGTAAAAGCTTTTGTTAACATGCATTAACATTTTATCATTGACATCTTGGTGGCCAGGAATTTCTCGGAACAAATGATCAACTGGATCATTCAATGTATCGATACCCCGTCCTATACTGTTAATATCAAAGGTGACCTAATTGGCATTTTATGGTAGAAAGGGTGTGAGACAATGTGATTTTTTATCATCCTTCTTATTTTTCATGATCATGCAAGTTCTCTCTAGTATCCTCAAGGAGATTAGTACTGATACAAACTTCAATTTCCACTGGAAATATCATAAGTTTAAGACTGTTAACCTCTGTTTCGCAAATGGCCTGATGATTTTTTTGTCTTGGTGACATAAAGTCCCACAATCTTATTAAAGATGGTCTTAATGAGTTCGTTGTTCTCTTTGGCCTTACAGTTAGCCCTCACAAAAGTTATATATTCCTCTTTGGGGTTAGCCTTACTCTTAGAACGAATCTTATCAATAACCTTGGATTCAACGAAGGTTTCATCTTGGTTAAGTATCTGAAAGTACCTCTTCTTATAGGTTAACTTTCCCATAGCTATTATCGACATCTTCTTGATAAAATTACTACATGTATCTCCTCTTGGACTTTCAAACACCTTTCTTATGCAAGGAGGCTTCAACTCATTATTTCAGTGCTTTTCGCCGAGTAGTTTTATTGGTCTTCGATCTTCATTATCCCGATTAGAGTTCTTAAAGAACTATCTCAATCTCTCCATCGTTTCCTCTGGTTTGGCCAAAAGATGAAGGTTATATGTGATAAAGTGGCATGGTTTATTGTAACATTTTCATGTCTGTGGCGGCCTTGGGATTCTAAACCTAAAAAATGGAATCAAACGGCCGTCCTCAAATACTTGTGGTCCATCGTTAGTAAACTCGGAAACTCAATCTGGTGTGACTGGATTTACTCTGAGAAGATTAAAGACAAAAATTCATGGTCTTTAAAAATTGACTCTTCCCCCTCATAGACTTGAAGGAAAATTTTAGAACTTAGTCTTATCACTAGAAATTTGTATACGGTCGCAATTGGTAGCAAGAAGAATACGTCTTTCTGGTTTTACCATTTGTTGCTCTCAGCCTTATTGGTCAATCACTATGGACACATAATTATCCTTGATTCTCGTCTATAGGGAAACCTCGAGGTTTCCAATTTCGTTCGGGATGATTACTGGAATTGGCTGACTCATTTTAGTTCCGCGAGTTCTAGAAATCAACAATATTTACAGGAGATTAACCATCTCATTATTTCCCTCCCTCCCCCTAACACCTTTTTTAACGACGTCCACTACTATATTGCTTAAAGATGAACCAAGTTCACTATCAATGATACCTACAATGTCATTCATACGCCTGTCCCCTGTATCGGGTGGGAGGGATTAATGTAGCATAATTTTAATATTCCTTAATATTTTTTTTTATTTTTTGGCTCGCCATCCATGACAAACTATCCACTCGAGATAAGCTTATGAGTTGGGGTCTTAATACCCCTGACCTATGTTTTATGTAATTATGCTTTATAAGTCATTAATCGTATCCTCTTTGACTGTAGTTACGCCCAATATATTTGGGGTTACGCAAGCTCCAAGAAAGGAGTTCCCTTTGAGTCATAATACTAATTGAGTCTCTTGGATTCATGAGGCGTCTAACTAACCTTCTTCCAGATGTCGATCCCTTTCGCGGGCCTATTTTGGCGTTGTTGTCTACCATGTATAGTGTGAGAGGAATGCTAGAATTTGTAGTTCATCTCATATCATCGCCTATGCGGTATCATATTGCATGCTTTCTGACCTCCGGTTCAAATTTATTGGTACCAAGGTTGTTTGGCCCATACAATCTCTTTAAAATTCTAATTTAAGTTTGTTTTGGTTTTGATTGTATTTTCCATCTTTCCCTTATGACTCGAAGTTCATTTGCTTGCCTTCTATCACAAATGCTTTGTCTTTATGTTCATACAAATTGTAGAACCTTTGTTATACTTTGTCGTATTTGTTTAGCCAAGTTTGGATCGAACATTTAGGTCTTTAGGCTCTTGCTTTGCTTGGTTGTACATATTCGACCAAGTATTGGTTTCTCTTTTCGATTTATTTCTTTCACGGCTCTTCATGCCACTCTTCGAGGTATATTCAAGGTATTTGTAAGATTATTTTTATTTAATATATTTTCAATAAAAAAAATAATATATACGATTTACAGTTATATATATTTGAAAGCTGATATATACGATTTTCAACCAAAAAACATTAGTTGTTTAATGTTTTTTAATAAAATATTTACATTGTTATTATGCAAAATTATATATCTGCCATTTAACTTTCATAATTATTTTGTGCAAAAAAATCTAATATAGACTAATTTGGCCGACTTGTGAACTTTGTTTGATTCTTTTATATTTAAGTTTTTAATATTTTCAAGTTTTTTGATTTTGGTCTCTATCATATAGATGATAGTTTAAGTTGTGAAGTCTTAGAACACATGGTTGTTAGATTTAGGAAGAATGACAATCCATTGTTGATTTTTATTTTTCATTTTTCAAATTTAATGAATGTATAGTTCATGTGGTTTTGTTTTACTTTATAAGTTTGTAAGTGATTTAAGTTTTTATTTATTATTTATAGTATATAGAGTATAATTTCGACTGTGAAGTCTTGAATCGTGTGTTCGATAAATTTAAAAGAATGATATAAGATTTATTGTTGATTTTTCATTTTCTTGATTTGATGAATGCATTTTGTGAGTTTTGTTTGATTTTTTTAAATTGAAAAAAAATGACATAAAAAAAATTAAACATACAATAGTGACCGAGTCATTTAATATATAGTCATACTTTTTACTTTAATATGAAACTGTATTTAATGAAATTAAAAAGGTTATAGATTTTATTTGCTAAAATAAAATATATTGACATTTAATTTCAATCAAATTAATGGACATGCTAGTTTTTAATAATTCAAAACAATGTATAACAAAAATATAAATCATATTTAATATATTTCTTTCCAAAAACTTAAGTTATACTTTTCATAATAATGATTAATATAAAATACTAGTGATATAAATACGTTCCACTATCTCGTTTGATAACATTTCTTTCTCTTCCAACATAATTTTTGATATTTAGTAAAAATACTGATTTATGCGTAAATTTTTGATATTTTCATTTTTAGTTTTAGATTTTTTTTGTTTTTCTTGGCATATTCTAAAATTTACAACTCAAACAAAATGATGTTAAAATATTGATATATTAGTATTTCGTTCTAATTATTTTAACAAACCAGGCAAAATCACAATGGAAGATTACATTTAGATATATTATTTGGATCAAACTAAGTTTGTCCGTAAACTATTTTATAAAAAACTTAAATAATCGTATGAGAATTTTATAGCTCACACTAAAAAAACATAAACTAGGTGAAGATAAAAAAAACTAGTGGATAATTTTTTGTTTTTGTCTTAATTTGTCTACATAATATGTTGATTATGATGGTTCCATTTTTATTGTTATAAATAAATTATGATATATATACACTATATATTCATAGTTAATTACCTATTCTCACGAGATTAAAAGATTACATATGAATTCATTTGTATAGATTGAGTTGGTGGTTTGTAAATCAAACTATTAGTTTAAATCATGTAACCTTATTAAACTACAAAATCTAATACGGTTTATAATGCATGAAATTATAAAGTTGTATGGTTGAATACTTGTGGATTTGATTCATGATTATATTTTGAGATTTAGGTTCACGGTTAGTTTTTATGTATTATAATACAAATCATAATATATTAAGTTTTGGTTGTTGGTAGAAATTTTATCTCAATGGTGAATAACTTCTTACAAGTGTGGCGTGAAAGAACATAATTTCGTCTCTTTCTCACAAACAACAATCAACAAGAAGAACATAAAATTTAAATTATAAAATACTGTTAAGAATATAAAGCCCATATAAGAGCGTATACTGTACTAATTGTTATACTTCTGAATAATACAAAACCCTAGCCGTCTAGCGGTTTGTTCCTTTTTCTACTTCTCTCGTTTCTCTCTTTATTTCTTAACATGGTATCAGAGCCAGGTTTGTGTGTTTGAGAGGTATGCGTACCAAGTTTGTGTGTTTGAGAGGTATGCGTGTTTTAGAGGTATGTGTGTTTGAGTGAAACACAAAAATTTTACTTTTGTGTTACCGTTTAATGAAAGTATTTCTTCCTCTATTGCTCCGTTTGATATTATTCATTCTGATGTCTGGGGTCCATCTCCTGTCTCCACAAAGGGTGGTTCATCCTACTATGTTTCTTTCATCGATGATTATACTCGATATACTTGGGTTTACCTTATGAAACGGAGATCAGATTTCCTTGGAATTTATAGAGAATTTCGGGCACTTGTTAAGACTCAACATTCTGCTGTAATAAAATGTTTCAGGTGTGACTTGGGGGGTGAATATACATCCAATGATTTTACTCAGTTACTTGCATCTGATGGTACCATACATCAGTCTTCTTGCACTGACACCCCTCAGCAGAATGGTGTTGCAGAAAGAAAACATCGTCACCTTGTTGAGACTGCTCGTTCTTTGCTTTTATATGCTGAGGTTCCTAAAAAATTTTGGGGAGAAGCAATTCATACTGCTGTATATGTGATTAATCGAATACCCACTGCACATAATTCAGGTCTGTCTCCCTTTCAAAAATTATATGGACAACCTCCAGATTATTCTTCTTTGCGAGTGTTTGGATGTACATGTTTTGTCCTTCGTCCTCATGTAGAACGCAATAAATTGGGTCCTAAAACCGCAATATGTGTTTTCTTGGGTTATGGTGTTAGACAGAAAGGTTATCGTTGTTTTGATCCCACCAGTCAGAAACTTTATGTCTCTCGACATGTTACTTTTCTTGAGCATATCCCGTTTTATTCGATTCCAACGAAATCACATGATATAACAAGTACCAAACTTCAGACTATTGATCCCTTTGAAAATAATAGCGACATACCCATTGATATTGATGTGACAGCTCCTGAGACATCAACTACAACTGATACTACTCCTGCTCCATCAAGTCCTGATTCAGCTTCTTCTTTTAGTGAACCACCAGCTCCACCCCTTAGAAGATCTACTCGTACAAGTAAGTCTACCAAACTACCAGATTTTGCGTATTCTTCTTACTCAGCTCCTTTTGCCTCTTTTATAGCCAAAATACATGATTTATATGAACCTCAGTCGTTTAAAGAAGCTGTTTCTGATCCTCGTTGGCAAAATGCAATAGTCGAAGAGCTCACTGCTCTTTACCAAACTCATACATGGGATATAGTTAAGCCTCCATCCGATAAGCATATAATCGGTTCTCGATGGGTTTTTAAAATTAAAACAAAATCTGATGGATCTGTTGAAAGATATAAGGCTCGTCTTGTAGCAAAAGGGTATTCACAGAAGTATGGTATGGATTATGATGAAACATTTGCCCCAGTGGCAAAAATGACGACTGTTCGTACTCTTATTGCGGTTGCTTCTGTTCGCCAGTGGAAAATCTTCCAACTCGATGTCAAAAATGCATTTTTGAATGGTGATCTTCATGAGGAGGTTTACATGACTCCTCCTCCAGGTGTTGCTCACCAACCAGGTGAAGTTTGTCGACTTAGGAAAGCCTTATATGGACTCAAACAAGCTCATCGTGCCTGGTTTGAAAAATTCTCTACGGTTATAACTTCACTTGGTTTCCTTGCTAGTAATCACGATTCGGCATTGTTTATCAAATGTACTAGTGTAGGACGAATTATTTTATCCCTATATGTAGATGATATGATCATTACAGGTGATGATATTGATGGCATTGCAGCACTAAAACGTGATTTGCTCAGCGTTTTGCAATGAAAGACTTGGGACTATTACGATATTTTTTAGGTATTGAGGTGGCTCACTCTCCAAAAGGTTATATTCTCTCTCAGACAAAATATATATCTGATTTATTCGAACGAGCGCGGCTTTCTGATAACAGAACGGTAGATACTCCTCTTGAAACCAATGCTCGGTATTCTCCGACTGATGGCGTTCCTTTGTCAGATCCAAGTCTATATCGAACTCTTGTAGGGAGCTTGGTCTATCTTACAGTTACTCGGCCAGATATAGCTTATGCTGTTCATGTGGTCAGTCAGTTTGTTACTGCTCCTACATCTGTTCATTGGGGAGCTGTTCTTCGAATATTGAGATATCTTCGTGGCACTCAGTTCCAGAGCCTTTTATTTCCCTCGACCTATTCACTTGAACTGCATGCCTATAGCGATGCTGATTGGGATAGTGATCCTCATGATCGAAAATCTACTACCGGTTTCTGTATTTTTCTTGGAGATTCATTGATATCATGGAAAAGCAAGAAACAAGATGTTGTCTCTAGATCGTCTACTGAAGCTGAGTATCGTGCTATGGCTGTCACCACATGTGAGATTGTTTGGTTACGATGGCTTCTTGCAGATATAGGGGTTAATGTTACTAAACCAACTTCCCTACATTGTGATAACAAAAGCGCCATGCAGATAGCAAAGCATTCAGTTTTTCATGAGAGGACGAAGCACATTGAAATAGATTGTCATTTCACTCGACATCATCTTCAGATCGGCACCATCTCGCTTCCGTATGTTCCGTCAGCTTTGCAGATTGCTGATATTTTCACAAAGGCTCAGTCCACAGCGCGGTTTCGTTTTCTTTGTGACAAACTCTCAATGCCTATTACTGTTGCATTGTAAGTTTGAGGGAGGGTGTTAAGAATATAAAGCCCATATAAAGCCCAAGCCCGTTAGCTTTCTTTTATTATAAATAAGAGCGTATACTGTACTAATTGTTATACTTCTGAATAATACAAAACCCTAGCCGTCTAGCGGTTTGTTCCTTTTTCTACTTCTCTCGTTTCTCTCTTTATTTCTTTACAAATACAACACAAGATATTTAATATAGTATAGATTGTGGAGAAATTCTACATTTGTGAGAAACTATACACTCATTTTATAGAAAAAAAATTACAAACAAACTCAAGAACACAAACAATACAATTGTTCAATAATCATATGTGATGAGACCGAATTCGGTTATGTCCAACTCACCAAAAGTAAGAAAGTAGAGGGAGAAAGTAACAAGACCGAAAGACTGAATATTAAATTTTATAAGAATATAATAATGGTTATGTATCATTTCTAAAAGGCGTGACATATGATATTTATAGTGACGAGTTTGAGATTTTGAGCATTTTTGGCACATAAATACATATATTCTCTATTTGACTTGTCCTATATTATTAGTAAGTACAATTAAACACGATCCAAATCTGGATAATGGGATGAATGGTGATTCCCCTATTAGTTTCCCTCTATTCCTAATGAGATTTTCAAGGTAGAAATACAATTAGTGTTTCAAGTGAGACCAATTATGTTAAACGTTGGGGCGTGTGTGCCAACAGTGTTGTCATATATCAACCCGTTAGGTTAAATTAAATAAATTTAGATAACCAAAATACATAAGAGGGGAAATCGAAAGATGTTTGTAGATTTCGATCTACTCACTCAACTACAACTTATTAAGTTGTCCGAAGCGGCTAAAAAAAGGAATCTAAAAGATGTTGCTAGATTCTGATCCACTGACTCAACTATAGCTTATTAAGTTATCCGCAAACGGAGAAAAAAATGAGGAATCCAAAATATTTTAATCTATTAATGTTATGCCTCCTTAAAATATTATGCGCATATTTAGTTACTTTGTACCAAGTTTGATATATTTACAAAAAATCCAACAAGTTAGCTTTCATGCACCTTAAATAGAGAATTCTCAGTAATGTTACCATTCATATACTTATACACAAAGAGACTCCACTAGTGGTTCAGGAATACAAACTAGTTTTCTATCATAAAATGATCGATTTGGGGTTTTGGTTCTTGTTACATCTCGATATTTCTAAGTTTCTTTTCAAGTTGATAGTTCCTGTCCCAGCCTGGTCAATGCCAAAACTTGGTAGACCATGATGTCCTGTATTTTTTTTTTCAAACTTATCAATGATAAAGTTCGATATGGATATATTTTTATCCCTTATTTTAATTTCTACCAATTCACATCGTTTTTTTACTACCTTACTCTCCCTAACAAGTATAAGTTTGTGTACGACCTCATGGAGTCATATTGAGAATGAAATAAACATTTCTTATTTATTAGTTGGGCTTGTGAGAACGATGTCATATATCAAAGCTAAACCCTAGCCTTATTCAAAGCACCTGAAGGAAAAACAATAAGGATTTGAAGGCCATCACGTTTTCCTTTATGCCTTTAATTAATGGTTTCAGAGCATCCAACAATGACTCAGAAGATGAAGCAACCATAGTCTGATTAAGATTAGCTCAGATATGTGGTGCCAAAAGAGTCCAATTGATAAGTGATTCACAACTACGCATTCACCAAGCACATAGGAAATCTGAAACCAAGAAATATCACTTGATAAAGTATCTAGAAATATTGAGAGAGATCACAAACGATTTTAAACACATTAAATATGAGCATGCTCCTAGATCGAAAAATTCAATGGCTGAATATTTAGCCACTATAGCTTATTCCGAAACATATCCTTGGATTATTGTACAAGAATGTCCTTTATAGTCACAAATTCAGAAATAAATTATGAAGTGGGAGAAAGTCTACATGTATCTGCTATGGTATCTAAAGATTGGAGAAATGAGATCCAATATTTTATCAATAATGGAGTTTTACCTCAAGACAACGCTTCTCCCAAAAAGATAAAATACAAAACTCTTGAATTTATGGTTCTGATGGGGGTTCGTTATAAAAATTTATTCAGTAGGCCTTTGTTGCGCTGCCTCGGATCCAACAAATCTCAAAGTGTTATGTCAGAACCACATGATGCAGAAGGATCAAATCATTATGGCTATAAAGCTTTAACTAGAAGTGTCTTGCTGGTATGGTATTATTGGCCTACTATTATGGTAAATGTTAAAGACTTGGTTAGAAGATGTGACCATTGTCAAAGGTATGGAAATACAATCCATGTACCAGCAGTCCCTACAGATTCTGTATTGGAAGCAATACCATTTGACAGATGGGGACTTGATTTAGTCAGACATCTTCTGATGGCTTCAGGGGGTTGTTGCACTATAATTTTGGTAATAAACTATTTCTCCAAGTGGGTAGAAGCTGAACCGTTAAACATATAAAGCAATGATATGGACAAGTTATTTATAATAAGTATAATAGGCATACCGAACCACTCCCCACACAACCACTCATGAGTCTCCGTTCAGTTTAGTTTATGGAATGGATATAGTTACACTTATAGAATCTACACTTTATTCTTTCAGAGTTCGAAATATTTCAAAGAGAATAATGAGATAAAAATAACGACTCAGTTGTATTTGATTGAGGAAAGTAGAGTGAAAGCCCATTTAAGAATTGTGTATTACCAATGCTTGATGATGACCAGGTTTGCATCTAAAGTAAGAAGAAGAAATTTTCAAGTTAGAGATAAAGTTTTATGGAAAAATATTTTTACACACCAAGGAAAATAAGTTTGGAAATCTTGCTCCGAACTGGGAAGGACTATACATCGTATATGAAAGGTTCAGGAAAATAATGTGCAAGCTTCTAGACAAAGAATGAAACCTTTTGAAGCACCATTTGAATGTTGAACACCTAAGGTTATACTTAGAATGAAATTATTTTGTAATATTTACTTTACTTTAGTTTAATGTAAATATTATGAGGCATACTGTTTCCTACCCTGGTGGCGCAGGGAGGTTTAAATGAGGTGTCCGAATCTTAATCAATATATCTTTTACCTTTGAAAGCGTGTTTGTTATACATGAGGGATTAAAGATATATTGCCTTCAAATGGATTACCTTTGAATGGATTGGATGGATCAAATCCATTTGAAGGCTCGGATGGGTTAAAGATATATTGCCTTCAAATGGATTACCTTTGAATGACTCAGATTGATTAACGTTTTATTGCCTTTAAATAGATTACCTTTGAATGGCTCAGATGGATTAAATATATATTGTATTCATAAGGATTACCTTTGAATGGTTCGGATGGTTTAAAGTTTTATTTCCTTCAAAAATATTACCTTTGAATGGCTTGGATGGATTAAAGATATAATGCCTTTAAATGAAATACCTTTGAATGACTTGATGGATTCAAAATTAATCCACCTGGTGAAGCAGGTAATCCGACGGTGATTCTGGCCTTCCTTTTTTCTTCATCCAATTCGGATAGATTGAGCTAACCTCATTTTATTAATGTAGTCCTCGTTGTAAACATACAAACTTTAAAGAATGGTGGAATAAAAATTAAAGAGAAATCCAATTTGAAAGATTAGTTTTTTTTATCTTGATCTATAGATTGAAATATTTTCACTCTAGAAATAGAAACTGTGAAAAATCACCATTATATAGTTAAGAAATATACACTTGGGTGTTTTACATAGAGAAGATGAACCAACAACAATAATTAAAATTGGCTATTAAATGCAGTTACTTTAATTTTAAATTTAAGATACAATTACCAAGGATAAGAACGGTCAGTAGGAACAATCACCACTTGACACGTGTTTTGGAAAGTTAACTGTATAAAGTCGTGATATTTGGGTTACACATTAGCCATTTGGATTCACTTAAAAAGCCAATCGGAAATTGGTTATCATCTTAGCCCTCCAAAAGTACATTTGAGAGAGCTAAGAGGGCTAGATGATAGGATGAGAATATATTGAAAATGGATAAAGATGGCATTTTGAGATTTCTTGTAGAGGCAAGTTCAAACTATTAACAAAAGTAATGATGACTAAGATATGTGCAAGGATAGTAAGCTAAGTGTTTTTTCATCTTATGTTAGCCCTCTAAGCCCACATAATTCACCAGAATAGATGAACCGACCCAATTAGCCCATGGATCTTTTAAATCTTATAAATTGAGTAAAAAACAACATTTAATGGGTTGTTGAGTTCTCTCTCTTAAAAACATTAAATATAGCACTTTTATTCTCTCTCAACACTCCATAAAAAAGTGTATTGCATTCCAAAAATACTCTTAGATCAATTTTTACCTTCACAAATTATAATATACCAATATGAATAATGGTAGATTACGATCTAGTACAGAACTCAAGGTTTTATTACGTTCTAAAATCTATATATTTTAACAAACTTTTTATCTAATATATATATATATAATTATATATATATATATATATATATATAATTATCTTAATGATCATCATCCTAATCTTCCTTAACTTCATCATCATATTTGGATTCGTCCGAAAAGACGCCTAGTTTATCACCAACAAACATAATATGAAAATGAATTTCCTCACATGACACAAATTTCCACAGATCCTAAAGAGACCGCTTCTAAAAGGTTTTATGAAACAACATTACCATATCGGATTTGATATATCCTTCCCTTTGTTGCATGGACTCCAATACTGTATCAGTATATACATCCACAACAATGGCTATATCTAGAACAATTTTCTCTTTAAGAGAGGTAATTTCACCTTTCTTTTCCTGGAGAAGATCTTCCATCTTTTCTTATCTTCGGATGAACGGTTGATGACACATTTATCCTTACTCTATTGACCCTTTAAAGACTTTATTTCTTTAGAAGTAGTGGATTGTAAATCAGCATAGCTGGTATGCACCTTCTCATGATCAGATTTAGCTAGTATTAGCTCATCGCTAAGGGTTTTCTTTTTCTTACCTAAGTTCTCAATCTTGTCTTGTTCTGCCTTGATAGAATCCTTCAAACTTTCATTTTCGTTTGTAAGTGAAGTAATATCATTGACTTGGGATCTAACTTGCCTGTCCAAGTCAACTATTGGCCTTATATAGCCTAAGATAGTATACCCCAGTGCACCGTGTTCCTTAGATAATTCGAAGGACTCTCCATCATATGTTACAACGTTGGCAATAGTGGTAGATTGAGGGGAAACCTTGTCAAAATCCTCAAAGTTAAATTTTCCTATGTTATCCAACTGGTCATCACCTTCGAATGAAGGTTGGTTAGTGGTAGAAAAAACTAAGGAAGAATGATCAACATGTGCTTCTTCTTGAGGAGGAATCATTATAGAAATGTTGGAGGGAAGGACTTCGGATCAGAGTATGATCTCGGAAACCATGGAATTTTTCTTCTTCTTCCATGCTCTCTTGTCAGTGTCCTCTTCAGTTATCTTTTGGCCCTTCTTTTTCTTGATTGTTGGAGAGTTTGATGGATTCTTAGCTTGACCAACAGTAACTACGACTGCCTCCAACATAACTATATCAATTTCATCTGGAGGCCATGAACTACATAGTTCGGAAAAAACTTGAGAAAAAGCATCTCTTTTCTTCTTCTTCTTCTTGATCTTATCAAGATGACTGGGAGCCCTATTCTTGGCTGGTAAAAAAAGTTTACCATAAGCTTCCTTAGTCCTTTTGTATATAGCAGAGGACGGGGAGATGTGGTAATTGTTCCCATAAAATCTCCTGAATTGGATTCGTTATCCACAGATAAGCCTTCACCATATTTCTTGAGGTGAAACAATTATGAAAAGCATTTGACTATTTCTTAGTGGCCCACTATTTCAACTTCATAAAACTTGTTTTCCCTCTTTCAGATGTTGTGAGAACACTGTAAAACAAATCCGATGAGAAAACCAATATTAAAACGTAACAAAAGAAATTTATAAGACGTTTACCTGAGCTTTTCCAATATTTTATGAGTAAGCTCATATTTATTTTAGACGTAATCTTCTTGCCGTTTTTCCATGCGTCACTAAGAAAGAGAAACCAATTACTCCAAGGTTTTTCAGCTTCCAACAAATCATTAACAACTTTATAATCACTCCCCATATCAAATTATAAAAAATGATATGAAAATTTTGGCATGAACTTGCTATAGCAGCAAAGTGTTCCATGGGCATCAGAATTTTTAATAGCTTTGAAGCTATGATGTTGGCTAACAGTGTGTACCATGCATTGGGTCTTAATTAGCTTGGGCATTACTTCACAAATTGAAAATACCTCAATATTTTTGGGTCCAAAGGAAACTTAATACCTCAATTAAGTACTTCAGTATACACCACCAACTCTCATGCCTTGCAATCCATCAAATTTTCCTCAGGAATATGAATCCTCACTTTGGTTGATTCCAGAAAACGCCATTTTTTTGGATTCCATCCAGGTCGGCAGTATGAGAATATACATCGAATATATTTTAAAGGATCAACAAATATTTGACATTGATCATAGAAAAAATAGGCACAGGTCGCCCAACAAGACACTCCAAAATTAGTTCGGATTCTAGTAAGATATATTTTTTTCCTTTTTTCCTGAACCACTTTTCGAGTCTCTCCAGTTTTTCAGGACGTCTCCAAATTTGTGTATTCCCCACTCTCATTCATCTTCTCTTCCATCACATGTGGCATTTGTTCTGAAGGTTCATTGCATTTTAAAGCAATTTTTTCTTCCTCTTTTTGAGGAGGCCCAACAGATGAAGTGGTGGGATTTATTTCCGAAGCAAGCTGTGGATGAAGCGCTGTTGTAAAGCATCTCCAGAGGTTGAAAATTAGTTTTGGGGATTTCTAGAATCAGTAGGCATTTTAGAAGATCTTTCGACTTCTTTGTTCATTGTTGGAGTTTTGGTTTTCCTTTTAGAAAGCTAGTGGTTCTTCGAGGAGTACTTTCCCCAATGTCCGACCATATGGCAGTAAAAGTTGAAGGAGGTTTACGACTGCTAACTACTTTTGTAGAAGGTTTCTTAGCTAACTGAATGGATATGTCATGGGTTGTAATAGGTTGAGCAAGAGGGCTAGGTTTGGAAATAAATAACTGTCTATTAAATGAAGAACTTCTTTCTAGTTCTGGAACTTGATTCACAATTAATCCACCGAGTGAAGAAGGTAATACGATGGTGATTCTGGCCTTCCTTTTTTTCCATCCAATTCGGATAGATTGAGCCAACCTCATTTGATTAATGTAGTCCTTGCCGCAAACTTACAAACTTTAAAGAATACTAGAAAAAAATTGAAGATAGATCTAATTTGAATGATTAAGTTTTTTTATCTTGATCTATAGATTGAAATATTTTCACTCTAGAAATAGAAACTGTGAATAGTTAAGAAATATACACTTGGGTGTTTTACATATAGAAGATGAACCAACAACAATAATTAAAATCGGCTATTAAATGCTGTTATTTTAATTTTAAATTTAAGATACAATTACCAAGGATAAGAACGGTCAGTAGGAACAATCACCACTTGACACGTGTTTTGGAAAGTTAACTGTATAAAGTCGCGATATTTGGGTTACACATTAGCCATTTGGATTCACTTAAAAAGCCAATCGGAAATTGGTTATCATCCTAGCCCTCCAAAATTACTTTTGAGAGAGCTAAGAGGGCTAGATGATAGGATGAGAATATATTGAAAATGGATGAATATGACATTTTGAGATTTCTTTTAGAGGCAAGTTCAAACTATTAACAAAAGTAATGATGACTAAGCTATGTGCAAGGATAGTAAGCTAAGTGTTTTTTTCATCTTATGTTAGCCCTCTAAGCCCACATAATTCACCAGAATAGATGAACCGACCCAATTAGCCCATGGATCTTTTAAATCTTATAAATTGAGTAAAAAACAACATTTAATGGGTTATTGAGTTCTCTCTCTTAAAAACATTAAATATAGCACTTTTATTCTCTCACGACACTCCATAAAAAAGTGTACTGCATTCCAAAAATACTCTTAGATCAATTTTTACCTTCACAAATTATAATATTCCAAAAGTAACCATTTGTTTAGAAAGTAACCATTTGGAACCGAAACCCGAATGTAACCGAACCGAACCGAGAAGAACCAAACCGAACTGAATTTTAATCAGTTCCTAAATGGGTACTAGTTTTAGGGAAACGAAAGAACCGAGAACCGAACCGAACCGAATTTTAATCGGTTTCTAAATGGGTACTAGTTTTAAAGAACCGAGAACCGAAAGAACGGAACCGAACCGAACCGAAGAACCGAAGAACCGAATACCCATACCTTAGTTACAAATATATAATAATAAAAATGATAAATATAAAATAAATTTAATTTATTTATATATATATATATATATATATAATTCCCTCCTTAAACAATCATATCAATATGTAATAATAAAAATGCACAAATTAACCCATGATTCATGTATATAATAATAAAAAATTAAATTCTATCCTAATTAAATTAACAGGTCACATGTAGTTGGAACTCAACAATCACATTACTGTATTTTAACCCATTTTCCATAAATAAAACTACTCCTACTAGATTTAAAATTGATTCCCATGCAAAGCAAATAAAATAAGCACAAAAGCTGGTTGGAGGAGAGGTCAACGTGGTAACCCTACAAATAAGTAGCGACAAATCGTTGGCGATCTGCAGGTCACATGACTCCATCATCCCACATATATTAATGACTCACGTACGAAAGTTACATCGCTTTTTAATTAATGTAATTAAATTATTAATCCTTTCCGGCATTATTAATAAATTAATAACCTATGTACCCATATATTAGTCGTATAAGATATTTTTATGAGAATTAATAAATACAATTATTATATATTTTTAATATAAAAATATGTATAAAAAATGATTGTTTTAAAATTATAGATGTTTCATTCGTATTATAAAATCATATTCAATAGTTCATTGGTTTGGTGAGACTAAATTTTTGAAGTTTTCTAAAACGATATTTGTTGTCGATGGAGAGAATATATTATATACGAAATGTTAATTCTTTTTATTACTTGGAGTATCGTTTAAAGTAAAAGTGTTATTCAACATTATTTATGTATTTATAAAAATTGATTTTTGTCACAAATATTAAATAAATAAAAAATGTTCGTACAAATATCTAAAAGATATTATAAGAGTTGGTGCTAGAGTTATAACGATAACAAAATACAAGTATGCACGTCATGACATGCCAACAGACAAAACAAAATAAGAGAGACTCGCAAGTGATAAAAAACATCAAAACGATAAAAATCATAGTTATGAAGAAGTGCAAGAGTAAACAGAATACCAGGCAGAGGCCAGCGTGGAGAAACGATCTGCACTTTATAAAAGAGACTAAATGTAAACAAAATTAAGTTAGTGAATACGGGGGATATATAGGCCAGACAAACTTAGCTCTGAGAAATCTGAAATGAAGATCAGCTAGCATACGATACGAGACAACAGAGGCCAGACTCGGAGGAGAGTCAAAGATTTTGTTGTTTCATTCACCCCAAATATGGTATATAGTAGCACCAAAGCAAGACTTCCATAGGTGGCGTGATGTGGAAGGAGAGAAATATGGAAGCCTCGAGGAACGAATAAATCCAATTAGAGTTATTATGGTAGAGGATCCCAAGCTTTGAACTTGGAAGCTTCCAGATGTTCTAGAGAATCTACAATCAAAGAGAATGTGATTGGTAGTTTCGTTGGTGAAATTACAGATAATGCAGGTAGGGAAGTATTAATAATCCAAGTCCGAAGTTTGTCGCAGGTGGCCAGCTTTCCATGGATGGCAAGCCATAAGATAAAAGAATGACGATGAATATTAAATTCATGACATACTAACCCTACCCATCCGGCATATGGGAAGGGCGAATGGATGACGTTGCAGGTGTCTTTAATAGTGAATTTGTGAAATCCATCCTCAACAGTCTAGTAATGAATGCCATCGAGGAAGACACTTGTGGGAGGAAGGGAGATGGTGATGTTGTAGATTTCCAAAAGATTTTTTTTATGTTTTAGCACTTGCGGATCTCCTGTGAGTGGGCCATATCCAACGCCCATTGGAGATAAAATCAGAGAAATTACAGTTTTTACCCAACCTTGAGTCGCATATGATAATTTACCCATAGTGAGATGCAAAGGAGTTAGTAAGAAACCAAAGATCAAACCATAAGAAGGTATTCTAACCGGTTCCGATTGGCACCCTGAAAATATTACTCGCCAGAGGCCTAAGGGATAAATGTTTCATCCAAGTTCATGAGGGGGAGGAACCAGGGTTGATGTCCAAACAATTATTTTCTTTTAGTTTTTTCAGTTTTAATTTAATTGCAGCACATAGAGTTGGAATTATTATTAATAATAGACAAGATATGTTTAATGACGGTTGCCTGATTCTAGGTTTTTAGTTCTAGATTTCCAAGGCCGCCCTCTAACGTGGGCACAATAATAGAATAACATGCCACTTTAGCCCCAAATTTTCATCTCAAGGTCAGACCAAAGAAAGAGACAGAGGTTGTTGGGGATTCCTTTGAGAATTCTTGGAGGGAAGATAAAAATAGAAGACTAGTAAACTTGTCCACCGAAGAGGACAAACTTAATGAGTTGAAGAAGACCAACATAAGAAATGTATTTGGAGGTCCAAGAGCCAATACAAGCGGTTATTTTGTGAAGAAGGGGTCGACAATCACTAGGTGATAGTCGGCTAATGAGCAGATGAACTCCTAGATATTTGGTTGGGAGAAAGCCAACCTTAAACCTAAAGAGGTTAATAAGATGAAGCTTGAGAGTGGAGTTGATCCCCGAAAGTAAAATTTGACACTTATTAGGACTAATATAGAGCCCCATGAGCATAAATAAGTCGTTGAGGCTATTTTTGATGAGAATGAGAGAATTAATATCGTCATGGAAAAAGATCATTAAATCATCTGCAAAGTAAATATTAATTTTTTTGAGTTTATGGCACTTCTAATGGAATTTAAATCTATGATCGTTACTCTTATCCTAAAGGATGCCAGAAATAACTCGCATGACGAGAACGAAAAAGAAAAACGAGAGGGGGTCTTATTGTCTGAGCCCTTTTTATCCCTAGAAAAAAGTTAGAAGGATCATCATTGATATTGATGCTAAATTGAAATTGATTCTTAGTTATTAATGTAGACAAAATACCATTCGATGTATTTCACATATATAAATAAATTTACTAAAATAGAGTTATTTATATTCATTTTTATAGATTTATTTAGCTTTTTTAAAAACAAGCTCATAAAAAAGGTAATTAATTTATTGATTTTAAAATTTATTCAACTTCTCTCTAAAAAATAAACTCAAACTGACGGCCGCACTATATGCTTCAGACAAATACATCTCCAACCTAATCTGTTTAGAGGTTAGTAGTTTTGAATCTCTTAATTTTTTGAACACTCTAAATCTATAGTTTGTAAAGTATATTATTTCATCTCGTATCAGAAAGTGGTTTTATACTCTTATATAAGTCGATTTCGGCCATCGAATAAGATCGTAATCGAAACAAAAAAATGAAGATCTTCATAATATTATTCGTCATTAAATTATGAAGATGAAGATATTATTTGCGAAACTTATCTATACGTTATGAAGTATAATATAGTAAACTTTGATAACTTTTTACACACCGTTCTATGGTTTTTACGCAATGAAAGTTTTCTTAGACTTATGATATTTTAAGTGCAAAACTGGACGTCACATTTGAATTAGTAAGACCTGACCTACAATATTATGAGTGTTAAACTGCGAAACAAGACATTATAAAAGCTGTGAAACTTAAACTATGAGTGTTTTATGAAATTACATAGTTCATATGTCTCTCAGAATTTATCGTAACTTGGAAAATTTCATAGTGATAATCGTCGTATTGTGCGAAAATTACAACGAATTCCAAAACAAAATTGTCGAGATCCTAATGAATTTCATATTATAGCTCTCTAGTTAATTGGAAAATTTTAAACTTATTTGGCCATATAATGATGAATAAAACTAACTATTTCACCAATGCACTAACAAATTAGGTTTGGCCATTCTAACAGTGGCTCGATTTGTTTTTATAGGACCCATATAATGGTCTGGTGTTGTGGTAGCAAGATTTACGTGAATTACTGACTTTAGATGATTGTTCTTATCCTATTCCACCTAGTTTAGATGTTTGTATTAATAAACACGTCAAACCTTATATATATTATATGCAAAGTATGCTAAAAGTATAATGCCAAACAAAGTAGGAATAAATGCGAAACATCTATAACTAATTTTCTACATTGGTAACGAATAAAATTAATTGTATTACCATTGCAATGACAAATTATGTGTAGCCATTCCAGCCACTAATGTGTTAGTTTTACTAGGACTTCTATTTTTTTGGTGTAATGGAAGCAAGATTTACTTGAAATATTAACTTTATATATAAATTCTTATATTTTATCAACCTAAGAAAAAAATACGACATTGCTTGTAAAATATAGTAAAATTATACATGTGAAAAACTTAAATAAATTATATTCAAAATATGTGGTAGGCATGATGTGAAACCGAGGATAAATTCTATATGTGAAACCCGACTTAATTATTTTGCCACATCCGCAATGCACAACCTTGATATGACATAAAATATCATCAAAATGGGGCACAAAAAACCCTTATATGATCCATTTAAATATGAATGAACCCAACTTATCCAAGTGGCTAAGCACATCCCAACCTGCCCTTGTGGCCAAACTCCTGATTATACATAGTCACGTGCGAAAACACGACAAAAAACTGGTTGTATGGCTAAGAAAATGTATCCACCATGTCGTGCATCATGGCCAGACTAGTAAGGTTGGTTAATGTCCAAGCTTGATCCAAGACTCGATTGTGCCATCCAAATCCTCGATCAAGGGGGACGAACCCGGGCCATACCCATGAAAATGTGGTCATGGAAGAACAATATAGACACCCCGTAATAACTGATCATTGAGAGCTCGACTCATAATGTTTTTGCCAATCAGGTTATCCATATCAATAAAGGAAGTGACGACCCGTTACTGTCAGATGAGGGCAGAGCATAGCCATTAAAATCCACCAACACAAGAACGACGATACCTCCATAGTTGGACATGAACAACATGTAAAAGAATAGACACTTCGTAACTAATCACGAACAACATACTATTTAGTTAAATACTGATAAAAAAGATAATAAATGGTAAAAAATTAATTAAACTAAGTATTTCCACCACCGTCAGGCATGCAATAGTATCCATCTGGAAATAAAGACATGAGAAGGCACGAGAGTTTCTTATTTTACAACACGAGGGAAACTGTAGAAAAAGACCCAAACAAACTGGTTCTCTCATTTTCAGAGGATTGCTTAGGGTTTAGTTGAAAACACCAAGGATGAAGAATACCAAAGATAACACAAAAAAATTGTGATGAGAAAATGAAGGTGGGCTCTTAGAATGAGCCAATTCATGGACTTAAATCAACAACACGTGATATTATTTGGCCAAAACAAGTCTAACTAAGAAATAATTAATTTCTAGAAGCTAAGAGACAATATGCCAACATTTTTGATACATTGGGAAATAAACCATGTATGAAGGAGGGTTTGACATGATGAAAAGAGCTAGGTGGCAACAAATTTTGTTAAATTAATTACACATACAAGGTGCGTTAAATTAAAGTTGAAAACAAACTACACGTGAGTTGAAGACTGAAATCCAAGGCTGTTAGAAAGTTAGTTAGCTTGAGCTAAGTTGAGGTAGTTGTGCGCCATAAGGAAATTATATTTGTCATAAAAACCACCAATTTTGGTTAGCATATGCTAAACAGAGATGTTAGCACAAGAATGACAAGCCAGAGTAACTAAATAAGAATATGGTGGCCGATGCGAATAAAATTTCCATGGGAATTTTTTATAACATAACTTATGAGACTAATTAGAATTACTAGTCCAAGGTACAAGTGCTGATGATTTGGATAAACTGAAAGTCACCCATGGACCATCATCACGCCCAAATAAATGACGTGGAGCAAATTAACCCAAGCTGAGCGATTTCAACATAGTCGAGTGCTACGCATGTGACAAAAGCAACTAGTATATGTTGGTACACAAAATAAGGAACGTGGCTCATGGAAGGATACGATGGATAATCACCATCTAGCATGGCGGTTTGAGCACCAAAAAATATGAATAATACGAGAAAGTTAAATGTCGTACAAATGAAGGCCTATGGGAAGCTCTTTAGAAACCATACCAGCCCATTGAAGCATGCAATCGATAGTGAGTGATTGGCATGATGGTTCAAATACTACTTCTAAGAAATCAAGTCTAAGTATTAGCCCATGCAAGGATACGATGAGCACTCACCGAAGATATTTATTCTCGTCTCGTTTATCTAAAAGTTCAAGTGGTATAATCTATCATTTTCCGCTCTCGTTTTGATTTGTTTATTTTTAATATAAAAATCTCATCTAATTTTATTACTATGGTAAATATTATATACATCATCTTCTTTTATACAAGTTTACACCCCAATCTCAAGCCTGAACAAAATTGGGTATAAGCTAGATTGATAACTTTTTCAGTACATAAATCGAAAAAATAAATATAGAGGAAAAGTAAAAAAAAACCTCCTATAAAAACTAACTTATGTTTAGCTTGATTAAGGTCACTCTAGTAAGCTGAACTAGTCCACGGAAAGAGCATATGAACTACTCTTCAGAAATCATAAAAAAAACTTGATTGCTACGATTTAAGATGAGTTAGGAGGAATGGGAACATGTCAATGATATGTAACAACTAAACGTCATAAAGAAACAATCAAACAAACATCTGCATAAATTATTCTATATAGCAGCAACAAGGGTTAGATAGCAAGATAATCATAGACGAATATGTCCAAAAAAAGTCACTAATGATCTATTAGATTAATGGAGATCATTAAATACCTCTCAAAAGTCATTTATTCGGATAATGAAAAAGTCTCTACTTGACTTCACCTAACATTAGTTTAGTCTTACTTTGTTTCAACACGACATCAACCCAACCTGTCCTTGGCCAACCTCAATTATCCTCACTCAAGATCCTTTCGCTTAACAAAACGCAACCTCACCTCAACCTTTCTCGTCCTCAACTTAGCATCATATTAACCTCAACTTGATATCAACTCGGTCTCATTAAGGAAGTACTCGCTCAAAAAAATGGAAAAAAAATTCAAATTAAGAGAAGCTCACTCAAGAACCTCTCACAAAAAAATCCCAAATACAATACGACCTCAACTTGGAGTTCAAGAGCCACCAACACATATAACTTTAAGATATCAGGATTGCAGCACTGCAATTACTTGCAAGCAAGCACAATAGTGAGGGGAAATATGGCACATATAAAACCAATTAAGAATCTAAAGTTTGGGATTTGTATACTTTGTCTAAAAAATAATAACCTCAACTTAGCCAAGTGGCCAAGCGCAGCTCAACCCCGTCTCACGACCAAGATCCTGATTATACATGGTCATGTGTCAAAGCAAGAGAAACTTGGATATATAGACAAGCAGATGTATCGAATAGGTTGTGCATCATGACCGAGTAAAAACTTTACTCAAAGTCTTAGTCGTGCAAAGATTTCAATAAGCCTTCTTCGTGCCTATCAGCACCATCAACAAGCTTTGCCATTGTGGCCAATCACTTTATTACACATGGTCATGCCTTAGAGCATGACCAGTAGATTGGCCGTCGTGGTGAAGCACATGATTACCCTTGGTCACGCCCTATACCATGACCAATATCTTAGCCATTGTGGCTAAGTAATTGATTAAACTTGACTATACTCTAGAGCATGGTCGTGAAATTGGCCATCATGGCTAAGAAATTGGTTATATTATGACAAATTATAGTTTAATATTGGTCCTAAAATAACCTAGTATACAAAGAAAACACGAAGGCCTTGAGTGAATCTACATTCTTCCACACCAACAACAATAAATAAACTATGCTTGACACCATACATATAAAGTACATGACTTGTTTTGATCCAAGAATATATATATATATATATATATATATATATATATATATATATATATATATATATATATATATATATATATATATATATATTAGTTTACTCGATTGCTCTATTTGTAAAAGATACAAGAATATTCAACTCTTCGGATGAATCTTTATCGCTGGGGTTGGATGGTTTATGATGACTAGATGATCAACCCCTTTCTTTAACATCTTTCCTCGCAGTTGTTTTAAAGGTCCTATACTTTGTTCGCTATAAAGACCGCTATGTATGTGTTTTTATCCCATGGGACTGAATTGGCTCAGTGAGAGGCACAATTATATTGGTAGGCGCATGCCTAGTTGAACTGCTACCTCAAGATCATTTTTATAGACGCACAGATTTTCCTCACGAGCAACTTTATCCTCTTCAATACCTTTTCCCGATCATGAAATCTCCGAGTGTGGACCTGTTTTCTTGCAGTCATAACAAATAATAAAAGTTAGTTAAATAATCAAAGGGTATAAAATAAAAATCATATACTTATGCATTGCCAGTATAGGTGGAATGCACTGTAAATATAAGTGTATTTCAGTGGAGTGCAACTTCTATATTTCTAGTGCAAATACATTGTCAATGCGGAGCCGTTGCACTGGTGTTGCGAGGCATTGACACCGTTAGTGCTGAAGAACACCCCAAAAAAGCATATTTGATTCTAAAAATAAATCCATTGAAACCCAAACCCTAAAACACCAAAATAAATTTTAACAACAAACAAATAATAAATGAGTTTGCACTCATTACAAAACTCAACACTACTCATTAGTCATTACAAAATTAAAACATACTCAGTACACAACTCAACAATGTATGAATTTTGTTTAAAAAAGAAGAAGAACTTACTTAGACTTTCAATCTTTTATTTTAGCCATTGTGATTTTTGTTAAAGAAGAAGATTCATTTTTTTAATGAAGAAGATAAAACGTGATTTTAATACTGATAGAAGAAGAAACAACGATTTCACGAAGAATAAACGATTTTGCTCAAAGAAAAAAAAATTATTTTGGTGGATAAAAAAGAAAATATTTTACTAGAAAAAGATGAGAGAGTTTCGCAAATAAAATATGTTGAAATAAACCTATAAATAATTAATGAGAAAAATAAAATACTAGATAATATTTTGGTTTCAGAACTGGAAAATATTATAAATTTGAAAGATACGTTAAATATGATAGCGAAATATTTTAGGCTGAGAATTGAAAAATATTATAGAACTTGAAGGAATAATTAAAAATATGAGGAGTTAACATTTGTTAAAGTGATTAAATGTACTCTTTTATTAACTAACATATTTATTTTGTGACTGCTGTCTAGAATTTATGATATAAAATCTTTTAATTTTTTTTTAGTTATTTTGTTGGTAATGTGAAAAGAAAACAAACTCATTATATAATTTATATACTAATTTCATCCATTGTCTAACCCTGTATTTATAGTTTTGTTTTATATATTTTGGGTGACCGATCACCGATAATAAAGAGTTATCTTATAATTCCTGTTTAATATTTAATATTTGATCTGAAAAATTAAAAGTCGTGGTAATCATTTAAAAAAAATCTTATCAATTACTTTCAAAATTAACACTAATTTTATTTTTTCTTTCAGTTCTTTTTCCATTCAAATATGTAAGCATTCGAATCTTATGAGATTGCGATACGCATAATCTTTTGATAAAAATGTGTTTTTGTGATAAGTCACAATTGAATTTCATAAATTTCTTGTCGATTTACAATTTTTGGACAATAACAAAAATATATATAAATATATTTTTATAAACAAATGTTGTGTTATTTCATATTAAATCCATTGCACGAGTTACACATAATTATTATGAATTTCATAAAAATAAAATGTATGAGTTGATAAAAATAAAAAATAAAAAATACCACTAAACATTTTAAACAAAATAATATCCCTTCAAAATAATTACCGTGACAGAATCTAATAATTTTTATTAGAATACTATAAAAACATATATATATATATATATATATATATATATATATATATATATATATATATATATATATATATATATATATCTTATTAGTAAAACATAATATTAATAGTTATAAACTAATGATATATATTACTTATTATTACTACTATGTGTTTGGTAAGATAAGAAAAAGTTAGTTATAACTTATTTTTAAAAAAAAATTAAAACGACACTAAATAATCTTAAAAAACAAATCTAGAAAAAAAAAGAATCCAACAAAAAAAACATGTGAAATCTAACGGTGAAAAATGTGACAAATGCAAAAACAAATAACGATATCATAGCTCTTAAGGGGTAACCGAGTTGGTTGAATATGATATGCTTGTGATCCAAAATTTCTCGACTAAACCTGTCATTTTGTGTAGTTTACCTTCTGGTGTTGAGTGCGCATTGAATAACGGATGCGGATTTCTTCCGGAAAGAAAATGACGATAATAAATTTATTTTATTCTTCTAGAATACTGATTACCCTTTGATGGAAGGATATCTCTTTTAAAATTAAAGCTAAAAATTATTAGTATAGCTTAATTAATTTTTATTGATTATATTGGAGTACTATTTAAACCAATCACATTTAATAAAAATATCCAAAGTTAGGTAACCTATCAATTCTTCCATTAAATTGATGAGAGACGTGACATAAGTAATAATAATGCCAAAAAAGAATTTGAGTGTGATTTTTCACATGTCATAGTAAGATTTTATATTCCATATTGCATCTGGTATAAAGTCACATCCAACCAACAACCGGAGAATCGATTTTTAATATACTTCTCCCGTCCATTACTTATGGACCGCCAAAACAACAAAAATAATTGATATTTTTTATTTTTAGACAAGGGAAACTAAATACAAAATTTTGTTAAAATTTGAAGAACTACAAATAATAAACTACTGCAAAATAAATAGAATAATTTAAATAAGTTCTTCGAATTAGAGTTGGATTTAAAAATATATGGAAAAAAACTAATGAAACTTAACTTTTAACTTATTTTTAATAAATATTAACAAAATTGTCAAATATTTTTAAAACAAATTCTTTTATTTTTATTTTTTGTATCTTTAATAAACACACTGAAAAATAAATAGAATAATTTAAATAAGTTCTTTGAATTGGAGTTGGGTTTTAAAAATATATGGGAAAAAAACTAATTAATCTTAATTTTTAACTTCTTTTTAATAAATATTAATAAAAATGTCAAATATTTTCAAAACAATTCTTTTTATTTTTAATAAACAATATAGTTTGATTATGTTTTAAAAAATAAATTTTTTGAGATGCTTGGTTTTAGACTTTGGTTCGGTTTCAGTTTGGTTTTAATATTATTGATAAATTTATATTCAATTTAAAACTTTATTATCTATTTGTTTGTGATTTGTTTTCGTTAAATTTATGAATCCGATAAATTAACATTTTATACAATTAGCGAATGAACTTTTATCGTTAATAAAATGTAATATTAATTTATTTATAAATGATAATTATATATATATATATATATATATATATAATTTGGGTAATTTACCAATAACCATTTAATATAACACATATTTATCAATAATCATCCAACGTTTAATAAAGTATAGATAATCAAACAGTCATAAACGATAATTTACAAATAACGAGACGGTCGTATGAAATATGAATTCGGTTGCTAAATAAGTCTTATTGTGTGAAAACAATACAATTTGTTTTTGTGAAAACAGTGCTAATTGAGTGTGAAACAACTATTTTTTATATTTGCTAAAATATTTATATTTTTATGTCGATTTTTTTAAATAAAATAATAATTGTGTTCTAGTTGTAGAATTATGTGTAATTTGGTTTCTAAATACAAATTATGTTCCAGATGTAGAATTATGTGCAAATGAGTTGCGTAAATAAGAAGAAAATAGTTGCGTCAATAGGATTTTGGTTGCTAAATAAGTATGATTGTGTGAAAAACAATTTGTTTTTTGTGAAAATAAATGTTAATTACGTGTGAAACAACTATTTTTTTATACTTGCAAAAATATGTGTATTTCTATGTTGAAAAAACTTTTTTTTAATGGACTGTGTTCAAAATATGGAAATACGTGTAACATGGTTGCGAAATTAGTCTAGAAAAAGAAATTATGTTCCAGTTATGAACTTATGTGTAATTAGATTTGAAAAAAGCAATTGTGTTTCACTTGCGGAATTATGTGTAACTTTGTTGGGAAAATAAGAAAAATAATTCTCCAAAAGTATCACTCATGGATTTTGTTTTGTTCGTCTTTAAATAAATATATATATATATATATTATTTATTTAGGGTTCGAAAGATATGTACTTTGGAAAGTTAAAAATAACTAATTGTTAAGTCGCTACGTGTTTGTATGTTTCACGAGTATTGTTAAAATAATTTATGTTGCATGTAATTTTTAGTAAACTTCAAAACCTAGATGGTTATTGGTAATTTAAATTCTAACCGGTTGATTATCAATAAATTACTCATAATTTTTTATTTAATTTGTATAGTATAAAAACTTAAATAAAAATATTGTTTTAAAAAATATACTAATAAACTATTGTTCTCGTTTCTCACTATCATCGGTTGATATAAACGTATTTTTTTATAAGTATAAACATGTTTTAGAATTGTATATTTTTTTTAACTAGCGAATATATTATGGTTCTGTATTATTAGATTATAAAATGATATTTTAGCATGACAAAAACCTGGTTTATTAAATTTTAAGACATATAAATAAGATAAAATTTGTACGATCTACTGACCTAAGTTTAATTTTTATTTTCATCACTTTGAGTGAAAGTACATTTCACACAAATATTTGTGATTTGAAGATATTAAAATATTGTGAATAAACTGTACATTAGTTTTGATATGTTTGGTTATAACGTGTTAGAGAGTCGAAACAAAGTATTCAATTTTTTTTTGTATCAAATGATGGATGGTAATAGAAGTTGAACATAAATTTAAAACAAATTAAATGAAGGTTATGTGTAAGTGGTTAAATGAAAATTTATCATGAAGTAAACATAAATATCCAACAACAAATGTACGATCTTCAAGACGTGCATCTCATACAGTAGTGGAGAAACCAATGATCGTTACTTGGTTTTATATGAATTTATTTTATAGAAATGTTTTTGATATATGAAACCATTATTTTTATTCATTGCTGGTGAATTGAAGGTTTGATAAATTGGCCATCATACATGATATCTAGCCATCTGTTATCCAAATATTAAATTATTCTTAGAATGCTCTTGTAGTTTTTAGGATGTGTTATATGATCCATATTGCATACGAATTTTTATGATTGATGTGTAACATAGATTTAAATATATATATTTTTAGCATCACAAGAAGATTTCACATATATATATATATAGTGGATGATTAATCTAATTTCATTTGTATAAGTTTCAGACCTCAAAAGATAGTCTAAAAACCTAAGTTCTAATTTTTTATTAAGTTTGGTAATAAATTGGTCAAGTAGCTTTAGAATTTCTACATATAATTAGTAAACTACGTGAATGAATCAAGATAAACAAAATCTGAGAACTATTGATGAAAATAATATAATGAAATACAATTTTTAGAGTATTAAGAACTCCATCTACTTCTTAATCTGTCAAACAATACATTCACAACATGTTTCATACCTATTAATCTTTTTAGAGCTTGCATACATATGTAGGTTTGTTGGAGTCCATATATTTTTATGGTTGCACAATTTAGTCCATTTGATAATAACGATTAAGAGTATACCTATTATATATGGTTTTATCACCTAGTTGAATGTCGTGATGGAATCAACAATAAAGGTTCGATGAAATCAATTGATATATCAGTCATCATAGCTCATTGTAAAGCTATATAAATTATATCATTTATTCATGAACAAAAATATCACCAAAGATCAAGTATCATCTGTATAAGTATTATACACCCTTTGTTTATTATATTATTTCCATTAAGATAAGCAAAAAAGATTGATACTTTTGTTAGCTAATTAAATAATTCAGTGAATCTATATAAGGTATGTTGGTTTTAAAAGATACATAATTAAGCTCTTGTAACAATATTATGCCTCAGAAGTATTATCGTACTTAGAAAGGATATGTCATAATCATTAGCAAAAAACTAATAATATTCTAGGTTGCTAATTTTTACTCTTTGTTGATTGATGTATTATAAGATGAGTTATCATTCTCCAGGAATAACTGACGATAAACTCGTAGTATAATTTTTTTGGACACGTAACACTAATTATTTTTTACTATAAATTACTAGAAATTTACATGATATAAGTATAGTATGTTTTTGTACTGAAGAAGCCAGTGGTATAAGAAAACTGTATTGTCATTGAATGTAAAATGCTTACAAATGTATGATTAAACAGTAAGATTAAGACATGTGTAGTTTATGTGATTGTTACAAAAATATTAAAAATATATTCAATTGTATAATTTTTTAGTTTATATATTTAGTAAAGTTTTAGAGTGTCAGGATTAGAATCAAATGTATATGGATTGTGTTATAATGTATATGAGCTATTTAATATTAGTCTCATATGCATTTTTATGAAATACGCATTAAACCATTTGAGTTAATTTTTTCCACAACCTCTTGTTTAAGGGTGAAGATATAAAAGACACAATTCTCCAAATATGACATCAGATCCCTAGCCTCCAAAACCCTAGCCACAGTAAAAGAAAAACTTAACCTCCGAAATTTTCCTCTTGTGCCGACGTGTTTATAGCATAGCCTTCATCAACTAATGTTTATCCGGTCTTTATTCTCTCAAGACAACCTCTTTTGCGCCATGTGATGCAGCAATTGGGTTTCAGAAGATTGATTCGACTTCCCCCTACTATCTTGGTTCCAATAATAATCCTGGTAATATTATTTCCACCGTTAAATTTGATGGCTCTAATTATTAGGCTTGATCTCGTTCTCTGCGTTTATCTCTGAAAGGTAGAAGGAAGCTTGGCTTTTTGGATGTAAGTATTGTGATACCATTGGATCTGAAGTCTCTAGAGGATTGGATATTGTTCAATCCACACTCGTTCAGTGGATTATGAACACTATTGATGAGTCTCAACGCAAATATATTCCGTATTTTGAGGAGGTTAAAAATTTATGGAATATTTTGCAGCTTCGCTTTACTGTTAACAATATTTAGCACAAACATGAGTTAAAGGAGGAGTTGGTTGCTTATAAATAAACTTTTACTATGTATGTTTCTGAGTATTTTGTGAAAATCGAACAAATTTAGGGTTGAGTGTGATGAGTCCGGATTTCGTCACCACTCTTTGTGAGAACCGGACATGGGAAATTCGGACATCATCCATCTAACCGGACAGGGACGATTCGGACAACCTCCACTTACGAAACTGTCCGAACAGAACTAAAGTATTAAAAACATAATCACTTCATGATTAAGCTAATTACTTGTTTACTTAAAAGCTAGTGGGTCTTTAAACTCGACCCGAATCCATAATATACAACCCGAAAGCCCATACAGCCCAAAAGATAAAGGGTATAAATACCCAACCACCTACATTAAATAAGGGTAATGAAAATTAAATACAACCAGGCAGCTCAATTCTCCCTCAACGCTCTATCCAAACAGTAAATACCTCAAAAATACCCCAAAAATCTGGACAAAATTACCCTCAAACGAAAATAAACTTCACCAAATTGGCGACCACAGTGGGAGAACGATGGTGCCTGAATCTAGCATTCAAAACCATCAGAAAAACCAGTTCGGATGAATCCGAACGTTCCGGAAGTACCACCAGCTTTGCTCGAAGTGGTGGGAGAAAATGATAAATATATTATCGAGGAGTGTGATAGATTAAAATTTAAAATAGAAGCTATAAGGGCAGAGAAGGCAAAAATGGGTGCAAAAGAAAAATCAAAGGCGTCAGTTGCTCACCATACTGACAACCCTAGAGAGCATGAGCCTTCAAAAACCCATGTGATTACGAAGAAGACTCAAGCTAGCTCCAAAAAGTCTCACTGGTCTAAACCAGTGGAAAGCTCTGATTCAGACTCAGAATCTTCCAGCAGCTCCTCGGGCGAAGATGGAGTTGAAGAATCCTTGTCATCCAGTATTGATGAGGATAGGCGTGGAAAGTTAAAAAGGCATATAAGCAAAGGGTCGTCTCACAGCCGGAGACACATAGATCGGATGGTGATGGATCCTTTTGCCTTCCACGATGAGCCAGGTATCTTTGCAACTCCTAATGAGGATACCGTCTTCAGTCGTGGCCGGAATTGGAGACAGTCTCCACTGTCCTCCAAGATCATGTCCGGGAACCTTCCTAAGAGGTTTGACAGTACAAAAATGGAAAAATACGATGGCAGTAAGGACCCGAACAACCACTTGGAGCATTTTAAAAATTTCATGATGACGACAAGTTGCTTTGTAAGGAATTCTCCCAGTTCTTTACGAAGAGTGCCCTGAAGTGGTATAACAACCTACCGCAGGGGTGCATCAGAAATTTTGATACTTTTTGGGTGGCCTTCCGAATGCAGTTTGTTGGAAGTAAGGAGGTAAAGGGCAATGGAGACACAATCATCCATTGTTCCCAGGAACCAAACAAATCTCTAAAATAATACATAAGTCGCTTTGTAAACACCAAAAATGGGTTGGCTGATTGCTTTGAACAAGTAGCAATAGCTTCTCTGAGGCAGGGGTTAAACCCTAGAAACCTGGCTGATTCAGTAACCCGAAAGAAGGCCATGACATGGGGAGGCCTGTTGAATCAAGTTGGAAAGCAGATTAATGTTGATGAAACAAAGAAAACAAGGGTGCACAGGCAGGTGAGGTCTGCTCCGGCTGCGCCAAATCCAAACCAAAACCAGTCCGGTAACAAGGCTAGGGAGGCCGGGCAGAGTCATAACAGAGCCAAAGCTCAGTCTCAGCCAGCTGCTCCAGCACAGAGTCAACAATCTAGAAATAAACGAGGACCTTGGGTCCAACCGGAGTGGTTTTCAGAATTAAAAGAAAACGTAGCCACCATATATGACAAAACAAAAGACGAAGTGCATTATAGAAGGCCGACTGCGTTACAATCTCCGAGGGAGAGCCGTAACAATTTTTTTTTGTCAGTATCATAATGATACTGGCCACACTACCGAGGATTGTATTGCTTTGAAGCAAGAAGTCCAGAATTTAATTGAAACATGAAAGTTGGGAGCATATGTTAAAAGAAGAGGAGGCAATAGGCCTGATAACACTTACCGAGTTGGTCCAAACAATGCAGGCGCATCGGCTCCGGAAGGGGCCATGGTGATAGTCGAAAGATTCGATGTAGAGTCAGAGTACTTGGACCCTGATCCGACCCGGAATAAAGTGGGAGTTATCGCAGAAAATTGCAAGTCGGTGTCCGGACTTATCAACTTTTTTGAGTCACTCACAATTTTTGGAGGAGACACCATGACAGCACCCACTACTTCTTCAAGAAAGATGCATGTTCATACCTTAGCTACCCAACTGGAGGGAGGCATGACTTCCTATCAATCATAAATTCCATTTCCCTTCATTGATTTTAATGAGGATGACTTGAGCGATATAGCTAGTCCTCATGAAGATGTTGTTGTCATAGGAGCATCCATTGGGGGCAATGACATAAGACGGATTTTGGTGGACACCGGAAGTTCTGCCAATATTCTCTTTTTAACTTCCTACAAAAAGATGAAAAATCCAACAGTAATTCAGCGTTCGAACAAGTCAATTGTGGGTTTCACTGGAAGCTCAGTAGATGTGATCGGGGAGTTCGAGGAGGAAGTTTTGTTGGGCAAAGGCCCTTTTAAGAAAATGGTTACTATACTGTTCGTTGTGGTGGATTGTCCCACTTGTTATAATGCTATTCTGGGGAGGTCTTGGCTCTCTAGGATGCATGCGGTGACCTCAACAGTCCATCAATGTTTGAAATATGTTGTGCAAGGGCAAGTGGGAGTTGTTCGGAGCAGCCAAAAGGTAGCCAGGGAGTGTTATGCAACAGCACTGCCCCCCCGGACGTTGGGGGCAGTTCGGATTAACAAAGAATAGTAGTTTGAGGGGCTTTCTGGGGGAGAGGGTGAGATTGATGACCCTAGAGAGACCCCTGGATTTTTAATACCGATTGAAGAAGTTGAAACACATTCTTTGGCTGAGGGAAAAATGTCAAGATAGGATCCAAGATGACATCGGAGTTAAAGGGTAAGATTTTAAAATTCTTGAAAGACCATCATCATGTTTTTGCTTGGTGCAATGCTAATGCTACCGGGTTACCAGCAGATATTATATCACACCAACTGTCCATCCGAAGGGATATAGCACATGTGATATAAAAAAAGAGCTTTTTCTAAGGAAAAGGCTGATGTCATAGTTCAAGAAGTTGACCGGCTTACTAAAATGGGGCACATAAAGGAGTCTTAGTACCCTTTATGGACAGCCAATCCGGTATTGGAGAAAAAGAAAAATGGCAATTGGCGTATGTGTATCGACTTCACAGATCTCAACAGGGCTTGCCCGAAGGATTTATACCCAGTTCCCCGGATTGATCAGTTGGTGGATTCCATATCTGGGAACAAGCTGCTATCTTTTATGGATGCCTTCTCCGGGTATAATCAGATTCAAGTGGATCCGAAGGAACAGGAGCATACTACGTTTGTTACCGATAGGTGCCTTCATTGTTACAAGGTAATGCCGTCTGGGTTGAGAAATGTTGGGGCTACTTATCAGAGGTTGGTAAATAAGGTTTTTGCTGATCAAATTGGAAGAAACATGGAAGTATACATCGACGATATGATGGTGAAAAGTATGGATGAAGAACTACACTTGGCAGATCTCTAAGAAACTTTTGTTAACTTAGTAAAAGTAAATTTGAAATTAAACCCAGAAAAGTGTATCTTTGGAGTACAGTCCGGAAAATTCCTGGGGTATGTGATAAGTGAGCAAGGGATACAGCCTGATCCGAAGCAACTTAATGCTTTGCTGCAGATGGAGCCTCCTCGAAATATTAAAGAAGTACAACGTTTGACTGGGAGACTGGTTGCATTAAACCGTTTTATTTCAAGGTCTTCGGACAAGTGCGCCCCATTTTTTCAAACTTTAAAAGGTGGAAAAGATTTCAATTGGTCCCCATAGTGTGATGAGGCTTTCGATGAGATTAAGAAGCACTTGTCTTCTCCCAAGACTTTATCTAAACCCATTGATGAAGAAACTCTCTTTGTATATTTGGCCGTTTCAGATTATGCCATAAGTTCAGTTTTGGTAAGAGAAGTAGATAATTGTCCTCGTCCGGTGTATTACATCAGCAAGAGCTTGATAGATGCAGAAAAACGCTATCTGAAGCTTGAAAAATTAGCATTAGCCCTGGTGATTGCTGCAAGGAAGATGAGGCCTTATTTCCAGGCTCATCTTATTATTGTCCGGACGTCATTTACCTTAAAAAACGTTCTTCAAAAGGCAGACGTTTCAAGTAGAATGACTAAGTGGTCAGTGGAATTGGGGGACTTCGATATTGATTTTTCCCCTGGGACAGCAATCAAAGCCCAAGCTGTGGCTGATTTCTTAGTTGAATTCCATTCAGATAGGGATACAAAGCAAACAACTGATATGAAAGACAAAAAAGTCTGGGTCATCCGGACTGATGGTGGATCAAGTACCATGGGATGTGGTGCAGGGGTATGCTTGACCTCTCCGTACGGTGACAGAATGTATCAAGCTATATGTTTTGCTTTCAGGGCTTCTAATAATGAGTCTGAATATGAAGCTGCTATAGCTGGTTTGAAATTGGCTCTTATTTGTGGAGCCAAAAGGGTTAAGTTAATGAGCGACTCTCAGCTGCTTATCCATCATGCACAAGGTCAATCTGAAGCTAAAAAGGAGCAGTTGGTTAAGTACTTACTTCTTCTTAAATAATTAGCTCTTAATTTTAAAAGCATCATCTACGAACACATTCCCCGAACAGAAAATGTACTGGCAGACTCCTTGGCAACTATAGCATATACTGACTCTTATCCTTGGATTCATGTGCTGGAGTGCCCATCCATTCGAATCAGTCTGGGTAAGGAAGAAGAAAGTTTCAATATACAGATAAAACAGCCTCAAGATTGGAGATTTTCTCTCCTTCAATATCTCTCAGATGGAATTTTGCCACCGGATAAATCAATAACAAGAAAAGTAAAATACAAGGCTCGTGGTTTTGTTATCCTAAGAGATATTCTATATAAAAAATCTTATAGTAGACCCCTCTTACGGTGTTTGGGGGTCGACGAATCTCAGATAGTGCTCTCGAAATTACATGATGGTGAGGGGTCAGCTCACTGTGGATTCAGGGCTCTAAATAGGAGAGTTTTGTTAGCTGTGTATTATTGGCCCTCTATAATGCAAGATGCTAAGGAGTTGGTGAGGAGGTGTGACCCATGCCAGAGATATAGCAATGAAATTCATATCCCAGCCATCCCTTTAGAGTCAATTACCGAGCCAATACCTTTTGCTCGATGGGGGTTGGACTTAGTGGGACCTCTACCCGTGGCGTTCGGAGGGTGCCGAACTATAATTGTTGCTATTGATTACTTTTCGAAGTGGATTGAAGCAACTCTGTTGGCAGGTAGAACATCGAAAGCTGTTATAAAATTCGTTTTATCCAATATCTGCTGCAGATTTAGAATTCCATAAAAGATAACAACAGACAATGGACCACAATTCGACAATAAGGAAATGGAGAGTTTCTGTGCCTATAGAGGCATACAACATTGCTTCTCTTCCCCTTTCCACCCACAAGCAAATGGTCAGGTCGAAGTGGCCAACAGGACAATATTGTCCGGTCTGAAGAAGAATTTAGAAGGGGCTGCTGAGAAATGGCCTAGTTATTTGCAAGAGGTTTTGTGGGCTTACCAGACCACTCCTGGGGCTGCAACACAAGAGTCTCCCTTTGCCTTAGTGTACGGAATGGATGCCATAGCTCCTATAGAGGCTACTCTCCCTTCATTTCGAGTTCATAATTTTTCCGAACACAATAACGAGGTGGCTATCAGAGGCCAACTTGACTTAATAGAGGAAAGAAGAGTTAAGGCTCACCTTAGAGCTGTGCACTATCAAGGTTTGATGAGAAGCAGGTTCGCTTCTAAAATTAAGAGAAGGGATTTTCAACCGGGGGATAAGGTGTTGAGAAAAGTTTTCCTACACACTAAAGAAAAGCAGTTCGGTAAGTTGGCTCCAACTTGGGAAGGGCCCTATGTGGTCATTAAAAAGCTTAAGCCTGGGACATACCGGCTCCAAGACAAAGATGGAAGGATTTTGAATCACCCTTGGAATATTGAACACCTCCCCTTGTACTTTGAATAGAAACTATGTAAATATTTACTTGTTTGAAAGTTCATGTAAATATTTGGGGGCATACTCTTTCCTACCCTGGTGGCGCGGGGAGGTTTTAATGAGATGTCCGGGCTCTTTTATAAAATTTGATGCCTTCTTAAAAATTCTGAGTGTTTTTCTATTTTCTGTAATGTTTTTATTTGAACAAGTCGGATTAAATTGAAGGAGTGATGACTACTTAATCATTTGTCATCAGAGAATTTAAACACTCTCACGTTAAAACATTTATGAAATAACCAAGGGCTATTTAAACATCAGCCACCAAAATTGAAAAACTATGCAAGAGTTGTGCAGAATAAAACTACCCATTAAAACATACGAAGTGCCTTGGCCATCCAAGGACTTTAAATTGTCAAAATAAAAATATCTATCCGGTCAAGCACCAGACACAGTTACAAAAATGCCTTGGCCATCCAAGGACTTTGGTTCAATCAAAACAAAAGTGAAAAGATAATTGATACTTTAAGACTGAGCCTTTGAAGATGGCTCAGCCTCACTCGTCTTCTTCTTCTTGGGGTCATTATTTTCCTCATCTGGACTCTCCCCGGTGTTCTCTTCCTCATCAGATGAATCGGCACTGGAATAATCATGCTTGTCTCCATCAGCCATCGTGTGGAAGGGAAGGTCTTCGTACTCTACATAAGTCCATAAATCTCCCAGATTCCTCTTCGGAAATTTCTCGTGAAAGAACAAGACCATGTCCGACTTCACTTTGGCATACATTTATTTCCTGAGTGTCTATCACTTGGTTAGTATAAGCATCAATCCTAGCTTGGATTTTTTCTTCTTGCTCTCTTAGCAAATTAGGTTTTTCCTGTGCAGCCTTGGATACCGAGTCTTCGAGCTAAATCTTGTCATTGGTCAAAGTATAAATGACCATGTCCTTAGCCTTCACCTCCTCCTTCGAAGAAGAGAGATCTTTTTCCAACTAAAATTACTTTATTCGGAGTTCTTTGATAGTATCTTCTAAGGTAGCTACCTTTGTGGCCCAACCCTCCTGGTTCTTCTTTAACTCCTCATTCTCCCTCTTCAAAACATCAGCATTTTGGTTGACAATGAGGAGGTTGCCGGACAATTTCTCTTTGTCAGAAGTAAGGGCATTAATAATAGCTGACTGACCTCGCACTTGCTTCTCCAAACTAAGCACTGGCTGAATATTACTCAATATAGAGTGAGTTATAACATCTCTTTCAATTGAGACAGAGAAAGACTTACCATTGAAGGTAACGATGTTCGAAGTGCTCGGAGGAAGGTAAGGTCCAGCAAAATCATCCTTAGGGAGGTTTTCGAAGTAAAGACCAATTTCTTCAAGACCACTAATATCAACACCATCAATACTGATATCCTCTCCTGCACCCCCTCCGGTTTGGAAGTCACTAGGGATGCCTTATGCTTGAGTTTGTTCTGTAGGGTCAACAAGAGGAAGGGGCTCCGGAGGCCGGAGAGAAATCTCATCACCCTTGGAGGTCTTTTTCTTGTTGGCCTCCCTGTCCTTGCTCTCTGCTCCCCGTTTCCTATCTCTCTTAGGAACCCTTGGAGGTTTTGGAGATCCTGCTCATTCCTTAGTACTTTCATGCTCCACTACTTCTAGAAGAGCAGCATCAATCTGTCCTTGAACTGGCCCCTCTTGGTTTGTTGGAGCAGTTTCCTCCACTTCGGTGAGATTGGCTGCAACCGCACTCTGCTTGATTTTACCTTTCTTGACCTTCATCTTACTTGAGGCTTTGGCTCTACCAGGCAGATACAATGCCCTATCTGGCGCGTGTGTTCTTTTGAGGACTACTTCCGGAAGGAATGGGGTGGTAAGTTCCTCCTAGGATAAGTCCCTCCGGTCAGTGGTATTCCAGAGGTAAGACCTTGTTAGATTGCCTCCGGTAAAGGCATTGTGGAAGCGATTCCTCTACTTCTCAGTAGCCCAAGCATTTAGCTTGGTGCAAGTGGTCTGCCCCGCCTTCAAGTAGTCATCGAAGTCTTTAGGCAGCACTGTCAAGAAACAAAAAAGAAAAGACAAGTCAGATAAACAAATTTGTGAAAAATAAAGATGGGAATGTGAGATGGGATTCTTACCATCGCTTCGCCATCTGCTGGTAAGGAGGCTCGGGTTGGCACTGGCTTTAATCTTCCTCCATTCTCCCAGGCACCACTCAAAAACAAGAAGTGAGTCTTCCAATTTCTCTCCGACTCGAGCAGATCATCCACTGTTTTGTAATTATCACCCATGTTAAAGTGATAGAAGGGAATATGGTGGTTTTTGCAGAGGCTGGCCACAGCTGCAAACTGTTCCAATGGGAGAGGAATTTCGGAGAGCATGGAGGCCATAATACAGGCCATGAGATTGTACCAGGCATTAGGGCTCAGTTGACTTGGGAAAAGTTTGATGAGGTGAAAGTATTTGACTATCTCCGGGTCTAAGGGAAACCTTAGTCCCTAGTTGAAGAGCTCAGTGAAGAAAACTATTTCACTAAGCTTGCAATCCATCGGTGTTTTTAGGTCCACTGGAATCCTTATTTTGACATTCTCTAGGATCCCCCATTTTGTTCGCATCCGACCCAGTTCGGCTGTGTGGATGAAAGTATAGTTAAGTTTTTACAAAGCTATTAAATACTTAACACTTACCTTGTGGAAACAAGGACCCACTTTTCCCACAAAGACCTCAGGCAAATCTGGATGCCTTAAGCATAGTTTCTCTTTGCCTTTGTCCTTCTTGGCAGCAATAGCCTCACTTGTTTTCCCGGAGACTTCAGACTCAAACGGAGCTTCTTCAATAGAATCCTCCATCACTTCTTCCATTACCAAGGAGGGGTTTTCAGTTGTTTTTGGGTGATGGGAGCTAGAGGTTGGCTCAGCATGCCCTTCGGACTGTTGGGTTTCACTAGCTTATTGTACTCTGACCTCCGGCTGGGGCTCAGATGCAGTGGTTTCTTTTCGGAGACTTGAACTAGATGCCTCCGGGCCGGACAACTTGTCTTTAGGAATCTTGATGGGTGCCTCTGACCCCGTATTGCTATCTTTGACCCATGATTTAGAAGGTGTACCTTTTAGAGCCTGCCCTTTTACTAGGCGACCTCTTCTCGGATCTACTAACTTCTTTGGAGAGGCATCAGCGTCCAATCCCATGGAAATACTTGGGGAAGGTTTCTTAAAACTGGTGACTACTTGCCCTGGTTCAACATTAGGCTCTGATTCCTGAACCGATGAGCCCGAAACAATTGGTGAAATGGTGGATTGGAACAACCTCCTAGGTTTAACGCTTTTGGTTGAAGAAGAGCCCTGGTCAGGTTCTGTGCTTGGTGTTTCTGGTTTATCAATAGGGGAAACAGGGAGGCTGGCTGCAATGCACCTTTCTCGTTCAACCTTTAGAGCTTTTTCTAACTCTGACAAATTGAGCCACCCACCTTTTATTAAAGCGTTTCTTGCTGTGAACATAAACTCACACCGAAAGAAAGTGTTTGTTTTTTTAGAGAGAAAGCTTTGAATTTTAGTAGAGCAAGGATGATGAAGATGGTAAAACACTAGAAAAGTGAACTAATTTATAGTAAATATGCAAAAGATGCTTTGATACCTAGGAGAATTCGAAAGGGTTGCAATAATTAAGGACGACGCTGATGTCATCCTCATTAAATGAAGAGGTTACTTTTTGAAGAGAGTGGGAGCGTCGTTCTAGGGAAAAAAGCGGATGATTTGGCGAACCAGAGAGAGACACGTGTCCCACGATTTCTGGCAAAAAACCGTTTAGTTTCTGAGAACTTTTTCAGTTCGGATAAAGCTATTACACAGTTCGAGAATCTGTTCGGATATGGCTGAGATCGGCTACAGGCTATTTTTTAGGTCTTGCCAAAGGTTTTTGAACACCACCTAAAAAAAGGGGCTACTGATGAGTCCGGATTTTGTCACCACTCTTTGTGAGAACCGGACAGGGGAAATTCGGGCATCATCCATCTAACCGGATATGGACGATTCGGACAACCTCCACTTACTAAACTGTCTGAATAGAACTAAAGTATTAAAAACATAATCACTTCATGATTAAGCTAATTACTTGTTTACTTAAAAGCTAGTGAGTCTTTAAACTCGACCCGAATCCATAATATACAACCCGAAAGCCCATATGGCCCAAAAGATAAAGGGTATAAATACCCAACCACCTACATTAAATAAGGGTAATGAAAATTAAATACAACCAGGCAGCTCAATTCTCCTTCTATGCTCTATCCAAACAGTAAATACCTCCAAATACCCCAAAACTCTGGACAAAATTACCCTCAAACTAAAATAAACCTCACCAGAGTGCATATTCTTTTATTCCTACTTGTGTTTGTGGTGGGATGGCTAAAACATATAAGAAGAGTTAGGATGAAGAAAGTTTACATGCATTTCTTTCTAGTATCCATTGGGAACGCTTTGGTGCTATTCACTATGAGTTACTTGCTAAGGATCAGACTCCCACTCTGGATGAGGCATTCAAAAATGTACGTGGTGCGAAATGGTTACAGGCTAGTGCACCTGTGAAGAATCCTATCTCAAAAGCCACGATGACATTTGCGGTTCAGTTTACTCCTCGAGGTACTTCTTTGTCTGCTCCCCGTTATTCTCGGTGTTTTTGGACTTATTGTCACAAAAATAGTCATGAGAAATCCAATTGTTAAGCCAAACATGGATATCTTGCAAGCCGGGGGAAACGTCTAGGCACTACACCACCTTATGGACATGGAAAGGGAGGTCCGCTCGGACTGCCAGGCGACAACGGTGCTCCAAAGCCGCGTAGCGCGACAAAATGGACAGCCGTCGTGAGTTCATCGGCTGCAGCTATTACCAAGTGACCTGCTGGTGAGGATTCTCGTCTTTTTGGTCAGTTGCAGAAGTTATTTTTTCTTCTTTAAGAGATAAAAATTCCCAAACTGATGAGCTTCTGAGTGGTGAGTTGTTCAGTATCCATTGGATTATTGATAGTGGAGAGTCTAATCACATGACAGGTGGCATATCTCTATTGCATAATGTTACAATTATGCCATCCTGTGTAGTATATCTTCCCGATGTTCTCAGATTACTGCTACACATTATGGTAGTATGTGTTTGTCTTGTCAGTTTTCTTTGCAGAATATATTTTTGGTTCCCAAGCTTACTTGTAATCAGTTTTCAATATCCCACTTGACTGATGATCTCGACTGTATTGTTTACTATGTTAAATTTGGTTGTGTTATTTATGATCGACAATCGGGGACTATAATTGGATTAGGTGAGTGAAGAGGTATAATATACTACTTCAGCGATGTTGTGAAGATCAAAATTTGTAATGCTGCAGTGGTTGATAGTGATGCTGAGTTCTGGCACCGTACGTTGGGACATCCCTCAGCTAAGATAGTTCAGCCTTTACCTTTTGTTTCTAGTACTGATAATAGAAGCGTAACTCACCCGTGCGATGTTTGTTTTCGAGCTAAACAGACTCGTGAATGTTTTTCTGTCAGCGATTTTAAAATGACTGCTTGTTTTGAATTAATTCATTGTGATTCATTGGGTCCTTATCATACTTTGTCTTCCTATGGTGCGCGATATTTTCCTACTATTTTTTAGGATTACTCCCGTGATGTATGGACTTATTTGTTGGCTGAAAAAACAGAATAATTTCTATGTTATTACATTTTCTCGTAATGGCTAAGAATTAATTTAATGGGGTCGTTAAGACAGTGCGCAGTGACAATGACACTGAATTTCTCTCTGTGCGCCGTGTTTTTGATGAGTTGGGTAGTGTTTTTTAATCTTCATGTGTGGGTACTCATCAGCAGAATGGTAGGGTCGAACGAAAACATAGAATTATTTTGAATGTTGCGCGTGCTCTAAGGTTTCAATGGAATGTACATGTTAATATTTTTTTGGGGGGGGGGGTTATTTTCACTGTAGGGTATTTTATTAATAGAACTTATTCTCAATTATTGGGTTCCAAGACTCCATTTGATATGATTTCCTGCGTGTCTTCTGTTTTCTCTAAGCTTTGTGTGTTTGGGTTTCTGTGTTATGTGCATGATTAGATGTATAAGGGTGACAAGGTTTTTATTCATAGTCGTCGTCGGTGTGTTTTTTTGCGCTACCTGTATGGCAAGAAAGGCTGGAGAGCATATGGAGAGTCAAGATTTTTCTGTTTCCAATGATTTGAATATTATTTAATATATTTCCATTTGCATATATTTCTGTCCTCTACGAGTTGGGTTGTCCTGAGACTAAGGTCGATGCACCTCCTACTACAGATACAGAGTTTCAGCTTCCCTGTGGTAGTGCCACTCGCAAAGGTTACCAAGGTTGGTGATGTGCAACCTCCACCTCAGGTTGGTGATATCGGTGTCTCAAATTCGCCAGTAGCTTCAGATGTAGTTTCAGATACTCTAGGAATTTCTTCAGATCTTAGATGGGGCAAGCGTAGTAAAATTCCTTCTACTCGTTTGAAGGATTTTGTAATGACTACAATTTTACATTCAACATCATCTGCTCCTCCTGCTCCCGGTTTGAGTCCATCTCCTGATCACGGTATGTCTTATCATCTCACTCATCATATAAACAATTCTTGTTTTTCATTGGCACACTGCTATTTTCTTGAAACTATTACCTCTGGGATGATCCGAAGTCATTCCAAGAGGCTATGCGGCACTCTGGTTAGAGAAAGGTAATGTAACAGAAGATTCAGGAACTAGAGGATAATCATACTTGAACCTTGGCGCATCTAACTCAATGGAAGAAAGCTTTGGGGCTTTGGGGCTTTGGGGCTTTGGGGAGTCACTGGATTAATAAAATTTAATATCATGCTGATAGGAGAGTAGAGCGCCTCAAATCTTGTTTGGTCGTGTTTGATAGTCACCAAGTAGAAGGGGTTGATTATACATAGACCTTTGCCCCTGTTTCCAAGATGGTTACTGTACGTTTTTTCTTAGCGGTTACAGCAGCTAAGAAATTAAGAGTTACATCAGATGGATGTACATAATGCCTTTCTGCATGGTGATCTGGATTGGGAGGTTTACATGTAATTTCTTCCAATTTTTAATAGAGGACGTGAATAGTAGGGCTGTCGCTTTCACAAAATGTTGTATGAAGTAGGCACCTCGGTATTGGTTTGCCAAGTTAATGGGTGCACTGAAGAGGTATGGGTTTGTTCAGTCCTATTTAGATTATTCTTTATTCTCTTATTGCACAAGTGTTTTTCGTATGCATGTTTTGGTGTACGATGATGATCATATTCTATCTGGGAATGACCCTGGTGCATTGGTTGATTTTAAGAAATACTTGAGCACTTGCTTTCATATGAAGGACTTAGTTCATCTCAAATATTTTCTTAGAGTTGTTGTAATATGAAGTCTCGCGGGTATCATTCTCTGCCAACTTATATATATTATGGAAATTATTTTTGAGATAGGTTTACTTAGCAGCAAGCCTGCACCGTTTCCCATGGAGCAAAACCACCAGCTCGGCAAGAACAAGTCGGTGATACTCATTATAGGGTCCGCATAGCGTAGGTTGGTGGGGAAACTAATTTATCTGGTGTTTACACGACCATATATCTATTTTTTGGTATATATATATTATCTTTATTTTTGCAAAAACCACAGGAGGATCACTGGCAATCTGCATTACGAGTTGTTCGTTACCTGAAAGGAGCCTGAGTCAGGGAATTCTTCTGCCGAGTAGTTGTCATCTCACTCTGAAAGGCTGGTGTGACTCTGATTGGGCTGGCTGTCCTAAGACTCGGTGCAGTATGAGTAGTTGGATAGTGTTCTTGGACGATTCCCCTGTTTTCTTGAAGACTAAGAAACAAAGCGTTGTTGCATTATCTTTCGCTGAAGTAGAGCATCGTTCTATGGCAGGATTAACTTGTGAGTTGAAGTGGTTGCACAGTTTGCTCAAGGATTTTGGTGTCTCACACTCAGGAGTTATGCAAGTGTTCTCTGATAGTCAGTCATCTTTACATCTTGCCCACAATGCTATGTTTCATGAGCGTTCAAAACATACTGAAGTAGATTATCATTTTCTACGGGATGCGATACTTGATGGGGTTATTCGCGCATCTCATGTGCCCACTTAGTCTCAGCTTGCAGAAATCTTTACCAAAACGTTAGGCAAGCAACCGTTTGACTTTTTGCTTGGCAAGTTGGCATTCATAATTTTTATTCTCCAACTTGAGGGAGGGTGTTAGAGTGTCAGGATTAGAATCAAATGTATATGGATTGTGTTATAATGTATATGAGCTATTTAATATTAGTCTGATATACATTTCAGGAAATACACATTAAACCCTTTGCGTTAATTTTTTTACACTGTATAATTGTGACCTGCTGTTGAAGGGTGAGATATAAAATACACAATTCTCTCAACATAAAGTCCTAAACGATGATAACTACAACCAAATGATCTTCGTATGTTGTAATGTACTGCTTGTTAAATAAGATTTAATAGAGAGGATTGTTTTTTATAACATTTAGTGGCTGTTTGAAATGATAATATTTGTTATCAGTTTTATATTATATACAAAGTTGGATGAGTCATCGATGGTTTTTTGTGATGTACAAAGTTTGATTTATCATTTGATAGACGAATAAAGATATGACGTACAAAATGACTGTTGATATGTGGTTTCTTTTTCATAACAAGCTAAAAATACTAAGATAAAATATAAGTCGATTTAGAGAGAAACATATATAAATTTTTATATTTGTTTATTTAATTATCTAATCTTTTATGAAGATCTTAAATAAATTTTTATTTATTTGTGATGTAATACATATTTTTAGGATTAATTTTACGAAAGGAGAATTAAAGTAATGTTCTAACAAAGTATTATTATAGATATTTCAGCTTGTTACAACTATAAATTTTTGGTACTATGCATGTTAGAGTTATTATTTTCTTAATATTCAATATGATAATTTCTATATATATATTGAGGCTTTGTTATTATTATGATGTAAATATGTGTTGTAGTATTAGAAATTACTAGACTGTTATTTTTTGAAACATATGAATAGTTGTATTTCTTCATATAAGATTTTAACTCTATAGTTTGTATTTTTTTTCTTCATGTAAGTATGGTTGGAACTAAATGTTGTTAAAGATCTAATGAAGAAAGTTAGGATTGATTTTGGGGCTGAAGAGGGTTATTGGTAAGAAATAATATACAGAAAAATTCTTGCATATTGTAGTCATTGTTATCATTTAGTTCATCATCAATTGAGCTGTAGGAAACTTACTCCTAAGCACCCTAATTTTTCTCAAGAAAACCTCAACAATGAATCTTCTAAAAACAATCAGCAAAACACTCAACCTGTATGGAAACAGAAGGTAAAATCTATTAATATAAACGAAAGAAACTCAGTTACTTTACTTGACAATCTAATGAAGATAATTCAAATTCAACAAAATCACCTTAGCCCTGATCAGAATGTTATGAACCAAGTATTACTTGGAATTGATATAGTTAACAAGGATAAGTTAACTCAAAGCTCTTTATGTAACTCAAAACATAACACTATGGAAAGAATCTTCAAGTTAAAAAAACGATATAGACAAAGATAATCAACCATTAAGATGAGAAGAAATAACAGAAGCTCTTCAAGATATAGATTTAAAAAAACTCTCTGACTAGAAAATAAAAACTCAATACTAATCCTTATAGAATCCAACTCTCTTACTAAAGAAACCAGGAGAGGCTTGCCTACCTCCCCTAGCAAACTAGAGACAAACAAATATTTTAAGAATGTTACGAAGATGAAGTTGAAAATATTCACAACAAGGAATACAGAAGGACCTATAGCTATCAAAGCCTCAACATAAAAAAGGTTAACAAACCATTACAATCCCATCATAAATGACAATAAATATCCTAAACTAGAATGTCAGGGGATTGGGAAACAAGGTTACTTTAAGGAGGCTTCAATCTATAAAACGATTGGAAATAATTTATTTCATGGCCGTTCAAGAGCCAATTATCTATGCTTATAATATTGATAAGGTCTCTAAGATTCTTATCACAAGGTAAAACAACTGTAAACAACAAGATATGGGTCTTGTGGAAGGAAGAGTTTTCCAATTGAGGAAATATCTAACCAATAGCAACTATTACATCTGAAAGTAAGGCACACATATTTAATTAAAGATTTATGGATCACAATAATCTATGGTAAATGTCTAAGCTCTCAAAAGAATGATCTCTAGAATAGTTTATGGGGTTTGTGTGTTCTTTCTCCTGAGTGGATAGTATTAGGGGATTTCAATGCTATCTCTACCCCTCTGGAAAAAATTTCTTGCTCCACTCCATGTCTAAGGAGTACAAAGGAATTTAATGAGGCTATTCGACTCTGTCACCTAGAGGATGTTGGTTTTATTGGATCTAAATTTACTTAAATAAACATCAGGAAGATGAATAGGCTTGACATGGTTTTATACACTGATGGATAAGCTGACTACTTTGAAGTAACAACTGTTAACCATCTTTCTAGAACTGGGTCAGATCATACCCCTCTCAGAATCTCTATTAATCAGACTAAAAACAAAGTTAAATCCGCTTTTAGGTTCCAATATATGTGGACTCTTCACCATGAGTTTCTAACTATTATAAAGGACAACTCGAACTTTATGGTCTACCTATTCATACTTTCTGGTATAAGCTAAAGAGATTAAAGCAAAGACTTAAGATCTAGAACAAAGAAGTGTTTGGAAACATATTTAAATCAATTAAGAAAATAGAGGATGAGGTCAAATTCGGAGAAGCAAATTTTGAGAATTCTCAAAGTCTATAAGATAATAATAGTCTTTCCAAAGCTAAGGCCACTCATCTTCAGTTATTAGCTAGAGATGAGGTATTTTGGGAGAAAAAAAATCATATAAACTGGTTGAAAAATAGGGACAAAAATTCAGTTATTTTCCATATCTATGTCAACAAAAGAAGAAAGATAAACATTATAAAAGGCTTAAAGATTCAGCTATTTTTTAGATATGCTCGTTTGTTATTAAAAACTATTTTTGTGAAACAATATAGAGTTTCTTCAAAAACTATCCTATACTTGCTGGTATCCATACTACTACTATCTGCATTATTCCTAAGATTGATCATCCCCAATCTTAGAGTCATTTTAGACCCATAAGCCTTTGCATTATGCTTAACAGGATATTCTCTAAAATGCTAAAAAATATAATATCTTCTCTTGTACCCACATTTATTTCTGATGAGCAAGGATGATTTTTCAAGAGGATAAGTATCCATGACAACATCCTTCTTGCCCAAGAACTAGCCTACGACCTCAATAAAAAGTGAGAGTAGGAAACCTAATGCTTATGGTGGACATGTCTAAATCCTTTTGTAAGCTCTCTTTTAGTTTCATACTCAAGATTATGGAAGATTTTGGCTTCAAATAATATGTCTTAAGTCTAGTCTCCAAGAGTATTGATTATGCATGGTTATTTATTCTACTAAATGGAGAAATACATGGGTTTTTAAAATCTTCTAATGCGGCCAGGGAGGGTGACCCTCTTTCTTCTAGTCTATTTATAGTTTCAGAAGAATATTTGATAAGAGGATTGAAAAATATCTATGTTCATAAGCCTGGTTTGAGATTTAAAACAAAAAGTCGCATGAATGTCTCTTCATTAAGTTTTGCTGATGATTTTCTAATATTATCTAATGGAAAAACTTCAAACATCAAGATTTTCTCTAAATTCATGCAACATTACAAATTAATGTCAGGTCAAATCATTAATAAAGAGAAAACAAAATTCTATATTGGATATGAGATTTCTCTTGCAATAGTAATTTCTCTTGGGAATTTGACTGAATTTAATCATAGTCAACCTTAATTTTCCTATCTTTGAATTTCAATTAGCTCAAATAACTATACAAGGAATTACAATATTTAGCATCTAAAATTAGAGCTAAGATCTAATAGTGGGACTCAAAGATCCTTTCCTTTAATGGTAGGCTTATACTAATCTAGACAGTCCTAAGTACAATTCCTAACTATTATATTCAATGATGTTCTATCCATAAATATGTGTTTCACAGAACTGGGAAATTATGTAATAAATTTCTTTGGAAAATTATGTAATAAATTTCTTTGGGAAATTAAGGAATTTAAGTCAACAATTATTTGGTCTTATTGGTCTAACATCTGCAAACCCTATTAAGAGGGTGGACTAAATGTAAAGAGATCTAATGATATTCACATAGTTTACTCTTGTAAACTATTGTTTAGATCAGGTCTCAAAACTCTATTTGGGCCAAGTATATATGCTCTATTTACTTCCAAACCATTCTTCCTTCTATGGTTAAAGCCTCAATAAAATGTTCAAAGATTTGGAAAATGATTTTAAACATCAAAAAGCTTGCTGACTCTTTTACTAGTTCGATGATAAGAGAAGGAAATATAGATTTTTGGACAGTTAAATGGTTCTCTAAAACTCCTATAATCCAATTCTATGAAAATGAAGACATGTTGTGGGATCAAATTGATAAAGTAAAAAACTATTAGGCAGTAAATCGTGCTCTCTTAAATAATCACGTTTTATTTTCTGATATTGATAAAATCATCAAATTTAGTGGGAAACCTTATTGTGCAGACTTAATTATCTTATCTTTATCCTCTATTAAAAATTTCAAAACTATGGAAACTTGGGAAGAAATTAGATCTATAATAAATAAATCTAACATATTTAACATAATTTGGAACTCCGCAACCCCTAAGGAATGTTCCTACCTTCTCTGGAGAGTATTGAACAACTGGATTATAGTTGATTCAATACTCTAGAAAAGGTATTGCAGTCTAGCATCCAAGTATCAATTCTATGATAACTTAGAAACTACACAACATCTTTTTGTAAACTGTAACTTAGTATGGGATGTATAGAATACTTTGCTGGTCTTTTTGGAATCATAATAGCAAGAAACACGACTCTTCCTCACATGATTAGAAATTGGTTTTAGGCTTCTAATAAAAAGATTCATTTAAAGACTATTCAACCCCCTATAATATGTCGGGTTGTCTAGAATAACTTGAACAATTTAAAGAATCAAAGCATTCAATGTAATTCTAAGGCTATGATTGATTAAATATAACATATGTTATCTTCTTTAGACAAGAAAAATATCTTAAAGACATCATATTGGAGCCAGAATTCTAAAGCAACCCCAAACCTTGGTTATTTCCACCATTTAAAAAACCCTAGGATCTATATTGCACTTAAGTGGATTCCATTTACTACCAGTAAACACAAATTAAACACATAAAGGTTATGTAATTTCTTTGGAGAATCTAGTGGGGGGGGGATTACTAAAGAATTATTTATGTTTTTGGTGGTAACTATGGAAAACAATCAACAATTATTGCTGAAAGTAGAGCATTACAGGACTAACCTATTACTTTGCAATCAAATGAAAGTAATAAGGGTAGATATAGAGATTTTCTCTAGGCTTCTAATTGAAATATTGGCCACTTGAAAATATCCTTGGTATTTAGAATCAATTTTACATTGTTTTGGGACTTTGATTTATCCTAACATGACTATTAGCGATATTTTTAGGAATCATAATCAAGCAACAGGCTGGTTGGCCAAAAGGAGTTTAAAAACAAAGGAAAACTTCAACTTTATTCAAAATCAGACCCGGTGGGGACAATTTAGAGTCGGGGGGGGGGGGGGTATTTTGGAAAGTTTGTGATTTAAGCATTAACTTCTGAGTAGTGAGTATTGAGACAAGAGAGGTGTATGCTTGTATTTAAGGTTCTTGAAAAAGTCCAACCTATTAAATGAAGTTGGTTGGGGTATTTATACTGGTTTTTTGACTCATGGGCCTTCCGGGTCGGACCCTGGATTTGGTTAATCTTTTAAGCCCAAACCCTAAACAGTGTTAGCACACAACTGAGTCATGATTGACTTACTCAGACTATTCATAATATACTTGGAGTAAAATTAGTCTGAACTGCCCCTCTAATTTAGGCAGTAATGCTCTTCTAACAATATCTGACCCTATCAAGGCCCCTGCTCCTCTTCAAGCAATCATACTTCTTGAACGCTTAGAAACAAATTACCTTAGATTAGAAGATCTAGATTATTAAACTAACTAATCTCTGCAAGTATTTTATCTACCTATAATCTATTTAGTTTGGAAGATAAGTTCACAGAAACAACGGAGCTCAAGATTTTAGTAATCAAGCAACTAGGAAAGTAAGGAAGTTGAAAAGAAAGTTCAATAGCTCTGAAATCACCAATTATGTAGAAGTAATTGAACAAATCATGAAGTAGATCTAAATCAAATTATCTCCCTGAATTAATAAAAAAATAAATTACATGTTAATTGTAACCAAAATTTTCAAATTTAATCATCTTAACATCAAAGGCATCTTACACCGAAAGAAGTATCCTTTAAGCTCTATATACTCGAATAATTGTCGAATTTATATTATGGAATAAAAATCATGTTTTCATCTCAAATCATTACTAACTAATAAAAACTAACACTATCAAGCAGGTTTACCTGACTTATTTTTTTTCTAGGTTTCTTGAATTTAAAAGAACATGTTAAAGGAAGTAGCTAGACAATTTATCGAACACAAATAAGAAAGATTCTTAGTAAATTTTTGCTTCTAATCTAATTTTAAAATTGGATATTTGATTTTGGCTAAAAGTAATTTTCTATAACGAGCGTTAGTCAATCTGAGGAGCAAAATGAAATTGAAAATCGATTAGTAAATGGAAAAAGAAGAAAATAAAAAATCAATCAGTAAATTTAAATTTTATAGCCCCTTTCAAATTCATCATCACAATAGTTTTACCAAGATCAAGTGAGATAATGGTTGTGATATCTATAGCTTACTAGGCTAAAAATTCAATGGGCAACTAGCCAAATCTATAGTCTATAGTATTGGTGAGGTATATCTCATAGATATAAGCACATTAAGGTATTTTATGGAGGAATGTTATTGTTTGGAGGGGAAGAAATGATTGGAATTTAAACACAGAAGAAGATTTGATCGTTGAAGGTATATTAGGGAGGTTGTTATAGTAGAAGATATTTGTAAATTTTAATTGGTAAAAATAACATAGAAAATTTATAAGAGAATATTATTACTAAAAAAATAAGTGATTCCTTGGATGATGACTCTTTGTGTATGTATAGGTATAAACTTTGGCCACGCGTTTTTATAAGCTATGGGCTTAAGTCTTTTCCTACATTATCAACTTTGTAGTTTTAACATAGAAGTCTAAATTTCAGTCCAAGACTTTCAATTATAAATATTGAACGGAAATGGGCTTCACCCTATAAAGTTTCGACGAAATACTATAATTTTGAATATTTTTCTTTGGCTCACCCATTTGAGATCTTTATTTGTTGTTATCTCACATAAGCTTTTCTGTCTTATTGTCTTTGAAGTCGAGATTTCATGCCCAACTAATTGTTCTGTCAAGCCATACGACTACACCAATTACGGTTGGACTCATGAAAGTATCGAGATATATTGATGTTATACTTACTGATAAGGGAAGGAACATATAGGTGTTTAACATGTAATTTAGCCCACAAATAAGGTCAAGGTCCATGTATTTAGTGACTAAGGGCTAAGGTAAAGCACACATAAGAAATGAGGGACTCAAATGATAGTCCCCAAGAAATCGTTTGTAAAAGTCAAATAGTGGGGTAAGAAATCCACTCTTACGGTGGCAGATATGTAATTTTATCCTCCACCTCATTTACTATATAAAGGACATTCCCTTTTGGGAAAATGGGCCAATGATTGATCAATAATTGCAACATTTATTCTTTTTATCTCTTTATTTTCTAGTAATTCACTGCTCACAGTCACATCACACGAATATTCTCTAGTCCGACCCCCTCACACGAACATCCTCGCTTCTGAGTCTCACTAAAGATTCTATGAGCTCATCACTGGCGCCGTCTGTGGGAACCGTTTGTTACCCAGAATTAATTTTCTAAAACTTTGAAAACTAAAAGCAAAAAATCATGGTTACAGAAACTCGTAGAGATCGAGACTAACCTGAGTAGAGATTTAGTTGGTGTCGAATCTGGAGACCATCTGATGGAAGAGCAGGTCACGAACGAAGGCAATTCTCCGAATCGGTATGCAGAAAAACTTTTAGAGGAGTTAGTTTTGGTCGCCAGGCGAAAGAGTTGCTACAAGATATCAAAAGGTTAAATGCTGAAAGGGATACCATGGTGGCGAGTACCAAAAGGGTCAGATCCGAGGTCCGATAAGAAAGGATTGAGGCCGATCATATCCAAGATGTTGTTATACCCAAAGAGATCCGACGCAAGAAAAGACATCGATATTCTAAAAGACGTCCTAGATTCGAGCAAAAGTATGATCCGTCCGAGTCTAGCGAGTATACCTCGTTGGTCTATGATAAGTCTTCCTCTTCGGAGACTGATTCGAGGTATAAGGTGGATTGAAGGCATAAAGATCCGAGGAAGCATAAACATACTCATCGGACTAGTAGGAGAATGAGTGATTCGAGGAAGAAAGATGATGTTGGTAAGCAAAAAATACACTCCGAGGATCATGTTAATACTCGGAAGCAACCTCAGTCTGATAGCTATCACCAAGATTACAGAGTCAGCAACCACTTTACTTCTCCGGCCGAGGAAAGGCTGTACCCGACCACTAACGACGGTCCGGGGGGAAGTACGTACAAGGTCGGACATAATTGGAGGTCATCACCCCTCTCCCTGGAAATCCTCTCCGGGCACCTTCCTAAATGGTTTGATATTTACAACCGACTGCCTCAAGGGTGTATAAAGAATTTTGATATATTCTGGAGTATGTTCTGACAACACGTCGTCGAAATAAAAAACTAATTGAGCCAACGAAGATACCATCATTTATTTTCGGTAGAAGATCATAGAGAGTTTGAAAGAATACACCAAATGATTCATCCAAGTCAAGACGGACATGGAGTATTGTGAGGACAATGTAGCAGTGGTTGCCTTCCGAATGGGTCTTCTTCCGGGGGTAATGAAAGATAATGTTGTAGAAACACAAACGATGACGTTTGGATATTTTTTGGATCAGATAGAAAAAAGAATCTTAGTCGAGGAAACCAGGGCCTCAGAGATATAATCCATGTCTCAATTCTATCAAGATCCGAACTTAGCCAGAACGAGTACGACGACAGTGAATGTCTGACCACAAGCTACCCAACTGACCACAACTGTCCGACCACGGGCTCAGGCAGTTCAAGCAACAAACCAGACCCCTTAATGGGCGACTCAAAACCAATGGTATCACCAGACAGGTCAAGCAGTTTAACAGTATGCCAGATCGGCTTCGAACAGGTGGGTTCGACCAGCTCATTACGCCGAGTTAACTGAGTGTATCGTTACTATTTTTGAAAAGGCACATGCAAATGTGCATTTCCACAAGCCTTTTCCTCTTCAGAATCCGAGGGAGCATAGGAAGAACAAGTATTGTCAGTTCCATGATGACATCGGGCATCACACTAAGGATTGTGTGGCTTTAAAGAAATAAGTCCAATACTTAATAGAGAATGGAAATTTGGTTGACTTTGTCAAGAAGAATACTACGGTGGTACCAAAACAAGAATTCACTCCAAGGAAAGACGATACCATGATGATTTCCGATGTGATCGAAGAATAATTTGTGGATGCGTTTGATGTGGCAACAGAGTATTTTTATCCGAAGCCGGGCAAAAACAGTGTAAACATGATAGAGGAGGCAATCCATAGAGGAAAGGTCAGTGAGTTATGTTCATTTTTTGAGTCACTAACCATTTTTTTGGGGGGGGGAGGGATACAATAGCAAGTATATCAAACTACTCGAGAAAGAGGCATATCGTTGGAGGCGGGAGCCTCATCGTACATTTACCGGGATCCATCACCAATCCTTTGCTTCGAGGATGACGACATGAGGGAAGTGCCTGGTCCACATGAGGACGCAGTGGTAATCGGTGCAGAGATTGCTGGAAATGATATAAGAAAAATTTTGATTGACATGGTGAGTTTTGCAAACATTATGTTCATGACAACCTATAACAAGATAACCAATCCTCTAACCATCCTACGATCCGACATGACTATAGTGGGATTTACTGGTGCGATCGCGTATGTCGTCGGAGAATTCGAGGGAATGGTAGAGCTGGGCAGGGGGACATTCAAGAAAATAGTGACGGTATTGTTCATCGTGGTAGATGCACCCACATCGTACAACGCCATATTCGGAAGATCTTGGTCGTCTAAAATACATGTTGTGTCATCCACAGTCCACCAATGTTTGAAGTACGTAGTGGGAAGCAATATTGGAATTGTAAGATCAAGTCAGAAAATGGCTAGGGAATGCTACAAAGCGGCGCTGACCCCCAAGCAGTAGAAGGGGGTCAGATCCAAACAAGAATAACAGTCAGAGGGGCCTCCTTCGGATTCCGGTCCTGTTGATGATCCGAGTGAGTCCCCTGGGTTCATGGTCCCTGATGAAGGCTTCGAGGACCATGCATTCAGCCCTTGAAAAGTCTCAAGATAAGAACAATATTATCACCTGAGGTAAAAGAAAGCTTAATTAGATTTCTTTCAACCAAATTACATCTGTTTGCGTGGTGTACAGAAGAAGTTACAAGGGTACCAGAAGAGGTCATCTGTCACAGATTGGCTATATAGAACAGTGTTCGACCGATCATTCAAAAGTGAAGATCTTTTTACCAAGATAAAACTGAAGCAATAATGGCAGAGGTAGACCGTTTAACGAAAGTGGGCCACATCCGCGAATCGCAATATCCGTTGTGGACAGCCACTCCAGTCTTAGTGAAGAAGAACGGAAAATGGCGGATGTGTGTGGACTTCACTTATTTGAATAGTCCCTGCCCTAAAGATCCTTTTTCGGTCCCAAGAATAGATCAACTGGTGGACTCGACATCCGGAAATCGTTTACTGGCCTTTATAGATGCATATGTTGGATACAATCAAATCTGGATAGACCCGAGGGATCACGAGAGCAAAACTTTCATCACCGGAAGGGGTCTACACTGTTATAGAGTCATGCCATTCAGAATAAAGAATACGGGGGCAACATACCAAAGTTTAGTGAACAAGGCGTTTGAAAGTCAAATTGGCGGAAATGTGGAAGTTTATATTGATGACATGTTAGTTAAAAGCCTTAGAGACGAAGATCATTTAGCTCACCTAGAAGAAACGTTTGCTAATAAAGTTGAACCCGAAAAAGTGCACGTTTAGGGTAAGATCTGGAAAGTTCTTAGGTTACATAGTCAGTGAGCAGGGCATCGAAGCAGATCCGGTGCAGTTAAATGCCTTATGTACTATGGATCCTCATAGAACGATCAAGGAGGTGCAAATTTTAATCAAAAGGTTGGTTGCTTTAAACAGGTTCATCTTCAGGTCGTCGGATAAATGTCCCCCTTTCTTCCAGGCTCTAAGGAAAGTGAACCATTTCGATTGGACTCAAGAATATTCCGATTCTTTTAATCAAATCAAACAACATCTTTCATCCCCGGAAATACTAACAAAGCCGTATCCGGGGGAGAAATTGTTCCTCTACTTAGCGGTATCCAACTTCGCAGTCATCTCAATTTTAGTCTGAGAAGAATCGAGCCTTCCAAGACCAGTTTATTACGTAAGCAAGAGTCTTTTAAATGCAGAAAAGAGATACCTGAAGTTGGAAAAGCTAGCACTTGCTATGGTAACATCAGCTCGAAAGATGAGGCCCTACTTCGAAGCTCATACGGTGGTGGTGCGAACATCTTTTCCTTTGAAAAGTATGTTACAGAGACCTGATGTGTCCAGAAGGATGACTAAGTGGTCGGTAGAACTCGGGGATTTCGATATCGAGTTCGAACCACGAACTGCAATCAAAGCACAAGCCTTAGCTGATTTCTTAGTGGAATTTCATTATGACAGGGACGTTGTGGACATAGAGGAAGAAAAATCCGACTCTGAGTGGCAAGTCCGAACCGATGGGGGATCCAGTTCATCTGGATGCGGAGCGGGAGTGCAACTAACCTCCTCTGATGGCATTGCAATGTAACAGGAAACCGACTCGGATTTGAGGCATCGAACAACGAGGCAGAGTACGAGGCGGCCCTGGCCATATTACGACTTGTAAAGATTTGTGGGGCTAAACGGGTAAAGTTGATCGGTGATTCTCAACTACTGGTAAACCATGCTCTCGGACGCTCATAAGCAAGAAAAGATCATCTGGTGAAGTATTTGGGAATTTTGAAATCTCTAACCTTGAAATTCGAAGACGTTCGATTCGAACATGTTCACAGGAAAGGAAACTCAGTGGCTGATTCCTTGGCCAAAACATCTTACTCAGAAGAATACCCGTGGATAGTGACTCAAGAAAATCCGTCGATAATCAAGGGATCCGAAGCCGGGGAAGGTAGTATCGAAGCTTTCCAGATATCCACAGCTTTAACAAAAGACTAGATAAGCAAAATACAAGATTTTTTAGTCCATGACACACTGCCCGTTGACAAAGTCAAAGCCAAGAGAATATGCTTCAAGGCCTATGGATACGTAGTCCTCGGAGATGCGTTGTATAAATGATATTTAGTCGTCCCTTACTTCGCTGTTTAGGGAAGGATGAATCACAACTAATCCTCTCAGAGTTGCATGACAAGGAAGGGTCAGCGCACTATGGATACAAAATGTTGATATGAAGAGTTCTATTGGCAGGGTATTATCAGCCAACCATCTCGGCAGACACCAAATAGTTGGTACAAAAATGTGACACCTGTCAGCGATTCGCTAATTTGATTCACTTGCCCGAAGTGCCTCTAGAGTCAATATCAGAGTCTATCCCCTTCGATCATTGCGGGATAGATCTAGTCGGACCACTTCTTATGGCTTCAGGAGGACACCAAACAATCGTCGTTGTTGTGGACTATTTTCCAAGTGGGTAGATGTCGAACCATTAGCAGGTACAAGGGCGAATGATGTGATTAAATTCATCGTTTCTAATATCTGTTGCCGCTTTAGTGTACCCAAGAAGATCATGATGGATAATGGACCGCAATTCGATAACAATGAAATGAGAACCTTTGGCGCTTCCAAGGGGATACAATAATGTTTTTCGACTCTGTTCCATCCCCAAGAAAACGATCAAGTCGAAGTAACTAATCGAACAATATTGGACGGACTAAGAAATAATTTAGAGGGCAAAGCGGGGAAGTGGCCAGATTACGTACAAGAAGTGCTATGGGCTTACAGGACTACCCCTCGGACAACAACGCACAAGTCGCCTTTTGCACTGGTGTACAGAATGGATGCAGTAGTGCCATCAGAAACAATTTCCCATCTTTTCGACTGAGTGAGTATTCCGAGAAAAGGAATGACAAAGGAAAACGCACAGAGCTTGATTTGATAAAAGAAAATAGAATAATAGCACAGCTGAATTCCTTGCATTATCAAACTTTAATGAGAAGTCGTTATTCGTCAAAGGTCAGAAGAAGAGAAGTTGCGGTGGGAGATAGGGTCCTAAGAAAAGTCTTCCTGCACATGAAAGAAAAGAGACTTGGAAAGCTTGCCCCAAACTGGGAAGGTCCGTACATAGTCACAAAGAAGTTGAAACCAGGGACGTACCGATTGAAAGATAAAGAAGGAAGAGATCTTCCTCATCCCTGATATATTAAGCACCTAAAAGTTTATTTAGTTTGATTGTGCGATATGTAAATATTTTCTTTGTCAATTTTTGTAAGGTTCGGTGGCATACTCTCTTTCCTATCCAGGTGGCGCAAGAAGGTTTTAATGAGGTGCCTAAATAGCCGGCTTATATATCAAATCTTATTGCCTTCTTCAAAAACTAGACTAAGTTCATCTTTTTTAACTCAAAACACCCTCGAAAGAAATTTGGACAAGAATTTTCATCTTTTTGAACTCAAAACACCATCTAAAGAAGTTTGGACAAGAATGTTCATCTTTCTTAACTCAAAATACCCTTCAAAAAAGTTTGGACAAGAAAGTTCATCTTTATGAAGTCAAAATATGAACCAAGGAACGCTTGAATAAAATAATTCAGTACTGAATCATAAGAAGAACAACATAAGGAGGAAATGGTTAACCAAAACATCACATTAAGGAGAATATTACACAAAACGTTTCTTGTTGCAGTATTCAAATAACAAAGGAGTTAACAAAATATGAACTACCCAATACATGCTAATCGGATGTAGAATTTTTTTTACTACAAGTAGGGGAATCCGAGTCCGATGAAGAGCTCTCCGAATCCTCATTAGATTCGGGATCCTCTACGGATACTCTGGGTGGGCGATGCTGTTCACTGACCCGAGTCCAAAGACTACCAAGATGCAAGTCTGGGAATCTTTCATGCATCTCCATTACCATGGCTGATCTCAACTTAGCATCCCTCTCCTCAAGACGAGTAACAATACTAGCAGCATACTTATCTAGACATTCTTTCTTCTTAGCTTCAAAGTCTTTCTTCAAGTTTTCATTTTCTGCTGATAGTTTCTCGATGTCTGCAACAGCATTCTCAAAGCATACCTTTATTTTGCAATAGCCTTCAACAAGACCATCTACTGTTGTGTCACGCTCGGCCTGCTTAGCTATGAACTTCTCCCTTTCATCATCAAATTTAGTCTTTTCCTCGAAAAATTCAGTCCCAAGGGAAGTAATGGTAGCCAAGCGGTCCTCGGAGGTCTTTCTCTCCTTAGCCAATTCATCAGTCAACTTTTTAACTCTCTTCTTTAGCTCTTCAGACTCGGACGACAGAGTTTGTACCTTGGCAGTCACTTCCTATGTCTTGGATAACTCATCATTTAGCTCCTTCACTTCTTTCTTCAGGTTATCGGACTCGGAGACCAGGCCTTCCATCCAGGAGGATATCACGGTTTGTTCGGTTACCTGATCGGTCAAGTTCTTCACTTTTCCCTTCAACGCAGAGATCTCAGAAGTTAGGGCTTTCACCTCTGACCTCCTCTCAATAACCTCATCTTTATAGTGATCATTCTGATTCGCTTTGCGTTCGAGTATAACAACAGTATGTAGTAATTTGTTCAACTCATTCGCCACATAGTCATTTTCATAAACGTCAAAGTAAGAAGAGTCCAGGGAGGGATACCTTCCCTCGTCGGAGCCACGTTCTTAACCTTCCCTTCGAGTGGAGAAAAATTCTCCACCACAGTCCGAATCGACAATTACGAACTTTTTGGACAGAGGCAGGCTTGGATGGTTACTGTTGTTATTTTCCCCTCCACTCTCAACAATCCTTTTCTTCTTCTCCTCAACAATGAACTTCTGCGGCCTTGTGGCACCAGCCCGACCTTGAGGCCTAACCTCAACCAGGTGATCAGCTTCACTTGACCTATTTTCAGGATGAAAGGTTGGGGAGAATGCCTGAAGGCCGAGGGGGGCTACATTTGGAGGTTCCGATGGCTTCACGTCCTGGGGCAAGCTTACTTGGGTGTTATTATTATCACCCCAAGACCCTGTTGGAGGACTGCCTTGTATCATATCTTGGGGACTGCCCTGAGCCTCAGGAGCGTCATCTTCAGACTCATCATCTTCCTCACCTTCCTCAGGTTTTCAACATTTTGATGACTCGGATCTCGGGCCCGAGTAGGGAGGTAAACTGCATTATCAAAGCGCTCTAAACGTTTATGGACATCGTTGCTCGGAGGAGGCACAATAAGTTTCGAGGCGGTCTTCTTCTCACTAAGATCGTACCACCACATATTACACTTGGCGAAATTCATTGGCATAAATCTTTGGTGGAACTTGTGGTCCCAATGTTCACCAGCCCAAATGCTTGGCTTCTCAAAGATATCTTTACCGAACTTAGCACGACGCTTAAAGGACTTAGGAATTCCTTTCATAGCTGAAAAAGACACACAGCCAGAATTTACCAAACCCTGCGACTCAGAAAAAATTTAGGTGAGAGTACTTACCTTGTCCGGTCCACTTTAGCGCCAACCGATGAGGGAGGTCTTCGGAGTTCTCGAATACGGTCTCCCATAACCCGGAAATGAACAAAAACTGCTGCATCCACTTCTTTTTGGCTTCTAAAAAATCCTTTATCACTTTAAATTTCCGGGCAAAGCCAAGTGAATAAAAATGATAGTGAGAATTTTTTACTACACCCGAGACGGTGATGAGTTGTTCTATGGTGAAATCATTCTCGGAAAGCCTCGAAGTCATAATGTAGGCCATAAGGGTGTACTACATGTTTGCACCGGCCTGAGAAGGGCAAAGTCCGACCAGGTGAAAGTAATCGGTCAGGAGAGGGTCGAGCGGCAGTCGGAGACCCCAATTCATCAGCTTCGTTTAAAGCACCAACTCGTTGTTCCGAACTGATCAAAGCGTCTCTCTAACAGTAGGAAATCGGATAGTGATGTTAGTAGGAATACCCTACCGATCGGTCGGATGAAAATACTTATACTTCACCTTGTACAAAGCCAAAAGATGTTTAGCTTTGATTTCGCTAAGATTTTTTCCCAGGATATCTTCCACATTCGATGGCAGACCGGTGAAACTTTTTTTCTTCTTCTTAATCTTTACCAAGGAAGCCTCACCTTGGTGAGGGGGAAGATTAGTCGCAGGTTCCGAGGGAGGAGCCAAAACATTATCCGGGGAAGGAGCATCAGCAAGAACAACTCGAAGAGGCTCTGCCTCAACCACCACCACGTCTGGGTTATCCTTGTCATCTTCAGGGTCATCAGATAAAGTCTTCTCTTGAACCTCTGGGATGGGAGTGAGAGACGGTTCGGGCCGAGTCCCTCTTGGCAAGATTTTCCAGTGGCTAACGTCGGGCGTCGTTTGAGGAGAGCCTTGGGGGTTGTTGGAGGAGTTGAAACAGAGGAAGGGACCGTCATCCGGCCCGACTTGGTGGCTGGATCAGGCAATCTTTTCAGTTTAGCTCTGTCTCTGTGTTCTTTAATCGGCGATCTTTGCCCCTCATCACCCATTATGATGAAGGGAGAAGGTCGAGAAGGAAAAGTCAAGGGAGTTGGAGAAGCAGAAATATTAACCCCACCACTTGAAGGGTGTGCTTTACTAGGGGAGGATGCAGCAAGGTTGATAGAGCGTTCGCGGATCGGAGCCCAGTTGTCTCGAAAGTTAGATTCCCAAATCTCTGCAGGGGAAGGATGTTCTCTTGCACTGGCAGAACTACGAGCACCAATCCGGTTAGAAATGTTGAACCACCTCCAAAGCTTGTACTTTTCAAGATTGATAAACTCGTCAGGCATGAAAATGACAAGTAAGAAGTTTGTTTAGGCACATACTCTCTCTCTCTCTCTCTCTCTCTCTCTCTCTCTCTCTCTCTCTCTCTCTCTCTCTCTCTCTCTCTCTCTCTCTCTCTCTCTCTCTCTCTCTCTCTCTCTCTCTCTCTCCAGAGCGAAACTTGTTCAAAGAAAATCAGAAACCTTTATTCAGAGAAAAAGTTGAGTATTTATAGGTAAGGGAAGCAGAAGGCGAACAAGAAAAAAGTAATGATACAATGACATGATTCCATAATAGTTGCGCCGCCTAAAAAGCATTTGACTCGATAACAACGAAACAAAGCACGCGTGCCTGACAATAAATGATTATTTATGTGACATCAGCCTGACCAAGGGGTGAGGTCAGCAAGCTAAAATCCGATCCAACCCAGTCAAAGGCTCACCAGGGAATACGAGATCAAACCACGATGATATCCGACCATGAAATCTGATCCTGTTAGATTTTGTTCAAAAAGCAAAATACCCGAGCAGGTTAGCGCATGATCCGATCCGAACGATGTAAAATGGAAATTGAAGTCCACGTCCAGAGAACTGCACATGGACTGGGAGCTACTGATAAGGGAAGGAAAATATAGGTGTTTAACATGTAATTTAGCCCACAAATAAGGTCAAGGTCCATGTATTTAGTGACTGTGGACTAAAGTAAAGCACACATAAGAAATGAGGGACTAAATTGATAGTCCCCAAGAACTTGTTTGTAAATAGTCAAATAGTAGGGTAAGAAATTCACTCTTACGGTGGTAGATATGTAATTTACCCTCCATCTCATTTACTATATAAAGGAAATTCCCTTTTGAGAAAATGGGCCAATGATTGATCAATAGTTGGAACATTTATTCCTTATTGTCTCGTCATTTTCTTGTAATTCATTATTAACAGTCACATCACACGAATATTCTCTAGTCCGACCCCCTCATACGAACATCCTCGCTTCTGAGTCTCACTAAAGATTCTCTGAGCTCATCACTTACCTCGCTAAAAACCCTTCACAAATTTCAAACCTCTCTTGAAGACAAAAAATAACTCTATGTTCCCAAAGGAAAACAATTACGAGTATAATTAGGATTCTATTTGTTTTTTATTTATTAGTTGATGATTATCTCATAGACATAAACTATATTTAGTTTAACATTGACAATAAGTTGCAATAAAAATATTTTAAAAAACTTGTTTCTGATTTCTTGTTTAAGTATAAAAGTAGCCCTCTAGTCCTTTTAAAGTATACTACTTACATAAGTTGAATTGATTCTCAGATAATCCAAGATTTGATGCTTCGGCTTGGCCAAAATCTTTTATGATATAAAAAATGTTGCTAAGATTTTTGTTATTTTAAGTTCCTTCACCACTGAAATTTATTTCTCGTGAAGATGAAAATAATAAGTGTTGAATTTGATTTAAAGGTAATGAGAGTTGTTTACATGCTTCTTGGAGTCTTAAGAGTCACCTTATACGTGCAAATGCATTTGAATGTTGCCTCATAGCTTCTCTTATTTTATCCGTTTAATGCATTTGAATTATGTTCACTCATCTGTAAAAACAAATCTCAACTTGTAATATTAAATAAATCAAAGCATACAATTTACTTACTATCTCTTTAAATATTCTTCTTCTTTATTTTTATTTTTATTTTCTTCTACCCTAATTTTTTAAATATCACGACTTTAATTTCTTAAGGCTTATTAATTTGATTCATTCCACTCATTTGTTTTAAAATGTTGTTTTCATAAATGCGAGAATTTTTATAGATCCACATAAAATAAATGTGTGACTAAATAAAAATATATTTATATTAGCAAGGATAATTATTTTAGGAGGAAACCTGAATGAAAAATTCTTGTTGACGTTCATATTCAATTTTTAAAATCTGGAGAAACTCATTTAAATTCTTTAGTTGATGACGTAATCATTTTTACTTATATTTTTAATATTGGGCTTCGGTTCCCTTTCAACAAAAATTGACTCAAAAGTTTACAAGAGTTTTCATGTGCTCAAGCTAGCTTGTGCCCAATCAGATAATACTTTTGATGGCTTTTATTATTTGTTTCTCAGCTTTACTTCAAAAATTTCAAAACTGAAAATATTTTGGCGTTATCAAATATCTAGTTAGAAATGTAATATTTACTTTTATATTACCACAACACATGGTGCCAGCAATGTTGATAATCTTTCGAGCTATAACAAGATATAGAAGATGGAGTATATCTATGTCTTGGGAAATTAGAAAACTAACAAAAAGGATGATAATCAAATGTGTTCACATAACTGGAAGTCTGGAAGTGATTTTTTTCGCATCTCTTATGCTATAAAGGAGTATACTAAACTTGTTAAGGAATTTGAACAATTATTCGATTCTTACAAGGCAATCTTGGTGCCCGAGAACTTTATGTCTAGTTAAATATGACTGAAACCTGACATGGTTTATTACATTTACGGTCTCAGGCAGACCGGTTGAGACTATTGATGATTCCAAAAGTCTTATTCCTACAAATTCCTTAACTTTCGTTGCTTCTTATAAATACTTTTTAGTTGATGATTCCAAGAGAAATAAGAGTAATATTATGTATTTTTATGTTAGGAAACTTGTTACCAAATCTTATGAGCTTAAATCCAAGATTGGTGAAGATGCTCCTATTTATTCAATAAAAAAACATGTTATGTTATCAAAAATGAACACTGGTGGCCATCTTGAAACCCAAGTTAGTGAGTATTCTTCTGCCACAGCTGTCAAGACTTTGGTTGTTATGAACTTGATTGTAAAGACTTCTGTTATTGAGGATTTTGTTACTAGTCATGAGCTAACATCTATTGTTTTGAAGCTAATTAGTAATTTTGTTGGTAAATATAGTCTCTTTAGAAATTTATCTTGTTAAATTCTTTGTTGCTGCCCCTTCTGGTCCAAATGATCCACTTATTATTGTTAACCATTGTGCTTCATAATAATTTGTTGTTGGTGATGATCTTTTTAAATTATACGTTTATTTTATAGATAACCACCCTCCAACAATAAAAATGGGTGTTGTGATAACTTATGGTGGTTCTCGGGTTACCAAGTAAGCTTCCCTTCTTATTAGGAAACAAAATATAAAGATGAATGATGTTTTACATGGGTTAAAACTTGAGTCTCTTTCAGAGAAAGCTATTTTTCATGCTATTGCTAAGTCAACCCGTTGCTTGGCAGGAAAAACAGAGGCCAAAACATAAGAACAAAGATTATAATAAAGGTTCCATAGCTAAGAAATCTAGGAGTAAAGATGTTATTGGTAATGATTTTTTTTAATGTTGTTCTTTTTGTTTTAGTTGATGAAGCTTCTCTAGTCTCAGCTATTGTAACCAAAGTTGTTGATGTTTACCGTACTTCTCCTAAGAAGATGGCCCAGATTTTCAACACTCATGATGTTTTAGCTGAAAGAACTCATATAGATACCCATGATGAATAATTTGATGCTTATTTTACATTTAATGAAACTTCTCATGCTTCTGCACTTAGAATTTTTCCTTTGTAGAAGATTTTAAAAGTGTTCAACCATTGCAACTTTGGCGCGCATAAGTAAGCTATTAACTTATCTTACTTCTATAAAGTTGGCCATGAGGCAGATGGAACTAGGAGTTGATGTAAGTTCATGTCGCTTGCTTGTTTATGATTTTTTTCCATATATACTTTGTTGATTACGATTTCATTTTGCTTTCCAGTATATGTATAATAATTTTATACTAGTGCATCAAGCTTGTGAAAATCATGCCCAAGTTATTAATGATCTTTGACCGTTACTGAAAGTTGTGGCCTAACCATTTTAAAGTAGTTGAAACCTGAAAGCTCATATCCATGCTAAAAATGAGGCTGAGGAACGGTTAAAAACTGATTTTCAATCTAAAGCTGAAGTAGAGACAATTCATAAATGAACTCCAAGCTAAAACTAAATCAGAAATAGAGTTGAAAGTTGAGTTAGACTTATGATAAATAAGCTTGCTTATCCTTGGAGATTTGGAACATTTATAAAAAATATGTCTTATGTTCAAGCTATTATTTTTGCACCTCTTTTATATGAAGCAAGAAATGTTTCCATCGAAGCAAAACCAGAATAAGATCTTCGGCTCTACTAAGCAAAAATAACATGATCAATTTGTGAAGAATATTACAAATAAAAAAGTAGAAGATGATGAAGGTTGTACATGATGAACGTAGCAAACTTGAAGCAGTGTTGGAACGTTTGATGAAGCGTTATTGTAAACAAACAAATTACAAAAATATTCTAAGTTGGGTGTCTTCAGCATAATTAGTTCGAAGATAGTGTAATGGCTCGTATAAACGAAGCTAATGACAAAACAATAAATGAAGTTAAAGAAAATTTAGTGTTTGGTTTCATGATGATTTTCTATTTTTATCTAAAATTATGATCGTAATACATTTATTGCGATAAAAGGCCGCCACACATTTAGTGGAGAAGTTAACCATGTGAAAGTAGGCATATATCAACTTATAAGGAATATGTACAAAGTTTCTTCTCTTATAACTGAAGTTGAGAATAAATAAAATGATGGTGCTTCTACTTCGTGTCCTGCCAATGAAAATCTCTCTTTTGTTATTAATATAGATCTAGTTGATCTTTTTTTCATTTCTAAAAAGCAAACCACTATTGTTCTCTATCTAAGGTTGATGTTGAAAGTTTTGAAGTTACCACCTTTATTGAGAAACATAATTTTACCTAGTAACTTTTCTAATTAAAAAATTGATATATTTTGTATCCTCTGAGGTTACTTGTTTGAACCGAAGTCCCCAATGACCTGGCATTTTTTGAACCACCAAGGTAAGAAATGGTGCCTCCCATAATGAAGGTTCAACAAAAATATACAATTGTAATTTGAAAAATAATAGTTGAAACTTATGTTGAGTTATATAGCTTCAAATGTTATATGTTCCAAAACCGCCTAATTTGTTTATCTTCCTCATTCAAAATATGTATGTTCTAGGATTGAACTTCAATTCTGTTGTATATGACCCTTCCTAGTTTACATCAAACTTACTAAGAGATTTTTATTTAATGAAGGAACACTCTCCTGGGGATTTTGTTTACAACCTCGAAGCTTCGGAATTAAGCTTTCGATTTGTATTTATTTATCATAAGATTTTTGTAATGATATGATCTTAGGTGAACCTTGGCTCTTTTTTATTTAATATCATCAAGTTTTACTCTTCTTGCTTTAGAGTTGCTTCCTTCCTTATATGTTTATATCATGTTTCAGATGGAAGTACTGCCTCAATTACTTCTACGAATGCAAAATGTTTCTCGACTATTATAATTTTTTGGCTGGTTCTGTACAACCATATATCTTCCTTTAAAAAATCAGGCGAACTCCATGATGTTACTTCTCTCATATTATTTATACCATTTGGTTATTGTTCTTTTTGTGACCACTACTCGACCATTTTCTATAAGATGGAAAGAGGAAGAATTTTTTGCTTTACGCCTCTTATTCTACAGAATATAGATATTTGATTGTTTTGGAATTATTTTATGTTGTCAGTTGTGATGATACTTGGAATTTCATATATGCATTGTATGTTAGTTTAACAAAATAATTAAGATTCCTTAGTAGTTGTGTTTCGACCATTTTGAAAAATAGTCAACAACTATCAATAAGAATTTTTTTTATCTTAAAGCCTTTAGAAGGGATCCTACAATATCAATACCTCATCTATCGAAGAGAATAGCCTCTGAGATCGTCTCCAAACGAGCAATCCGGACTTGTGTTGTATTCGAAAAACCTCAGCAAGTATCACAATTATTGACATTTATTTTTTGGCATACTTCAATATTGAATAATATCTATTTTACAAGATACATTTATGTAATTCTTAATAACCACACTGCGTACTTCCTTCTTTATAATGGAGTTTTTCTACTACCAATACTGTATATTCTGGTGTGATACATCGAATGAGAGGTTTAATGAGAACATACATGTATATGGTTTTGAATATCAATACAAATCTTATGGAATTTATTTGTATGCGCCTCATTTGAGCCGTATGTGGTGTGGTTAATTTTGGTCTGAGGGTAATTTTGTAATTTGTTTAGAGTTTGTGAAGGTTGGTGTGTGTTTAATATTTTGAGTAGAGAGTAGAGGGAGAATTAAGCAGCCTGGCTGTAGTTAATTTTCATTACCCACATTTAATGCAGGTGGTTGGGTATTTATACCCTTACATTTGGGCTTTATAGGTTTTCGGGTCATGTTTAATGGACCCAGGTCATGTTCAAAGACCCATGAGCTCTTAGTATGAGAGCAAGCAGCTTAGTCAAGAAGTGTTTAGGTTTTTAAGTACTTTAGTCATAGTTCGAACAGTTCAAAGAGCCAAGTAGTTCGAACTGTCATGTCCGGTCCAGTGATCTCAGTCCGAACTATCCTCGTCCGGAGCGGTAGCAATATTCGGACTCATCAGTATGTTTTGGGAGTTTTCCCTCTATAACATTCTTTGATGGGTGTTCTCCAGTCTTCTTATTCTCTATTCCCTTCAGTATGCATTACCCCTGATACTGTTATATTTGCAAAGAACTATTTTGATAGAGTGATTGATGGTTTTCCTTGAAAGATTATTTATGGTTCTAAATTTGTACATGCCAAATATGCCAAAGAATAGACGGGCGCGTTCTCTACCCTTGTTACTTATTCAAAGATAATTTTCTCAAATAGAGCTTCATGGTGACAAAACTTTTAAGGTGCTAGATTAGATTTTCCTTTTCAGTCTCTTATTGGCCTAAGGTTTAGTTAATCACAAGATGAGAATATGTGGGAAGTTTTACTCTTCTGTCTCCACATATATTAGTTTACCAAAGACCAAATATTGCAGCCTCATACTTTGTTTCATTGTCAAAAGTAAACAAAATGAATTTTATAGTTTGACTCATAATTTTTCTTGTTGGGTACATTATTTATAAGAAATCAAGTAGTGTGTTTGACTTATTTTATTTTATTAGGTATAAATTTTATGATTGGTCAGTTAATTATAATAAAAACAATTATATATTTTTTCAATACATTTGATGAAAGTCTATGATTTGTCAAGTTTGATAAACTTAGTTTTGTATTTCAAATGTCTAGTCAACATTCCTCGATTACAATAAAATATTCGGTGAACGTCTCTCGAGTATTACAATTTTGATAAATTCAGTCTTTGAATGTTCATGTGTGAAAGACTAAATTTATCAAAATATTTATGGTCAATAGACCTCACTCGACATTTTGAAATCAAAGAACTATATGAAAATAATCGTCAGAGTTGAGAGACCTTCACCGGAAATTTAAAAACAAAAGATTATACGAAAAAAAAATATTCAAAAGACCAATCACAAATTTAAGCTTATTTTACTATATGTTGTTGATTTTAGTTTAAATTTCATTTATTTTGTATCTTAAGTGTTCTATTTTTATTTGGCTTATTTAGGTAAACTCATTCATCGTTGTATATTAATCTTCCAATTATAAAATTTACTTCAACAATGTCGTTGTGTAGTACATATTTCGAAGTTGACAATTTTTGGGAAATCTAATCATTATAAGGCAAAAATCGAGGTGCTTTATCGATCCTCTTAAGAAGAATAATTACCTTGTTCAAGATTAGCAATAATTAAAATAAAACCAAACAACAAGATAGATTTATCGTGGTTTGGATGGTGAAGAAATCATACATCCACCGATGATGGACATTCTTTTATTAAACAACTAGGTTACATAAATACTCTCAAACACAAAGGCTCAATCAACTTTTGTTATAAAGATAATATGGTTCACATAATTCTCTATTCAATTTTATCTCTCATCTCACTTCTCTCATAAAAGACCTAGAGCTTTTTCTCATTTAGATAATTTGTCATTCACTCAATTTCGCCATGCCACACCCTAACTTTATGTTTCTTCTTCTATTTATAGACTTAGAAAAAAATTTAATTCTTCAACATACACTCTAAATTAATTCTCATTAATCAACTGCTATAATAAATCCCCGACTTACTAAAATAGAAAACCTCATAAGTGAGAAATTCAAATTAATAGAAAATCTAATTAAGATAAAAAAAAACTCAATTAATAAAAAGTCCAATTAATATAAGAAGACCAAAGTAGAAGACCTAATTAAATAAGAAAAATGCCAAGTTAAAGAAGCTTAGTTCAATTAAGAACTTAAGCCTAACATCAAATGAAGCATCAACCCAAGAAGCATTTGGCAGTCTCAGAAGCTTCAGATTAGTGGCATCAGCACCATGCCATCGGATAGGGGCATCATCTAGGGTCATTAGCACATGTAATCGGCTTAGTTTCTACTTCTTCGGTCAAGTCTTTGGCCCAGTAGAAAATGGCATGCATGTGGCGGCCAAACTATATCATAAGAGAGTCCAAGAGTTCATACATATACATACCGTCGGGTGCTCCATCAATGGACCATGTAGTCCTTCGATAGTATATTTGTAGACGAGTTACTTCTAGCTTACACCTAAAAATTATATACCTAGGCTTAAGAAAACTCCACCATCCATTGCACACAATGTTCATATCTTTATAAACCATCTCACATGCATCTCATACTTGCACTAGACTCATGTGTTTTGTGAGCTCTAAAATTGGCAACACTTTGGTCTAGTAAGTAGGAATTTCCTCACTAGAAATCTTAGCCATCTTCACTTGATCTCTCTCCACCACATCTTGGATAAAGTGCAGATTGATATCTACATGTTTAGTTCACTCACCGAGCTTCGATTTTTTAGTAGATAAAGTGCATTAGTTTTATCACGTAATAGAACCAAATCTTGCTCCATACTAGTGAGTTCACATAATAATCCCTTCAGCCAAATAATTTCGTCTATTGCTTTCGTGGAGGCCATATACTCGGCTTCTGTAGAGGATAGTGCAATGAACTTCTATATACAAGACTTCAAACTTACCAGTCCTCCAGACATAGTAAACAAATAACCCGAAGTATATTTCCTTGTGTCAAGGAAGCTTACATAATTGGATTCCACATACCCTCTTATCACTATATTAATCGTAAGATTATTATTGTAACGAAAACCTACAACAGTTGAGCCCTTCAAGTATCTCATGAGCCACTTGAGTACATGACAATGTGGTTTTCCATAATTGACATAAATCTGCGCAAAACACTTATAACATAGGCAAGATCATGTCTCATAAAAATCATAGCATACATAGTGCTACCAATAATATTGGCATAAGGGATCCCAACATATACTTGTTATTTATAACTTTGGTTGGTTCTTCAATGGAATTGAGTTTGAATATGAAACCAATGGGAGTTCCTTCGTCACCTGATAACTATCAAGATCATCTTATTCTTATATTTGATCATCCAAATGCTCTGGAACAGCAGAACCTCGGCCAGCATCGGACTCATGTAGTTGTGGAACTTCCTCATTACGAGCTGGCGTGAACCAAGTCTTAAATCATCTTCGACAGAAGCATTGGAAACCTCACTTTTTAGACTAGATCTATCATGAACTTCACATCTTTTATCAAAAGTACTAGGTTGATTCTAGACTGCTTTCTTAATTGGCATGTTATTCTTATTGAAAAACACGTTCATGCTTATCACAAACTTTTGATGTCCAGGTTCAAGACATGATTACATATACCATTTTACTCATTTCAGATAGCTAAGGAACAAAAAATTAAGTGATCTTGTCCTAAGATTATCTTGTTTCACACGTGCATAGAAAGCATATCTAAACACTATCAAATATCCAATTTAGGTTTCTTCATGGTCCATACTTCTTGAGGATAAAGAAACTTAAACGTCATAAATGGACTCATATCGATGATATATGCAGCTGTTGTCACAGATTCTCTCCAGATGCTTTGGTTTATACTAGTTATATGAAGGATACACCTACCCATTTCAGCAGGGTTCAATTAATTATCTCAACAAACTCATTATGTTATGGAGTCCCGCTTAGGTTTCGTGTTTAAAAATGTCGTTTTTTCACAATTGTTAGTGAACTCTTTGTTCACATATTCTAAGCCATTATCAGTCCAAATCTTCTTTAGTATTTTTGCAGTTTGATTCTCTATCAAAGTTTTCCAGTTTACAAAGGCACCAAATGTTTCATCGTTGGTCTTCAAAAGTAATATTTATACATTTATAGAATAGTCATCTATTAATGACATAAAGTACAATGCACCACATGTCGTAGGTTCTCTTGTTGAACCCCAAATGTTCTAATAAACATGATCAAGTACTCCATTGGTTGTTTGGTTGTTTGGCAGAAACTTCACCCTCTTTAATTTACGGAATACACAACTTTCACAAAAGCTTAGTTTCCGAACTGTGCTACCATCTAACAATCTATGTTTACTTAATTCATCAAGTCTTTTCTTACTTATATTCTCCAGTTGATGATACAAGAACATGGTAGAATCATTCACAAAACTAGACACGTATACTACTACCACAAAGCCCTCAAGAAATAACACACCATTAGTCCTATTGGCTTTATTAATAAAAGGAAAATCCTTGCAAGACCATAAAACTGTCATCTCCACCCCTATAGGTAAACCTTATTTATCTAACATCCCAAAAAATAAGGTTATGTTTAACTTCGGGTACATACCCTACGTTGTAAGTCACGCTCTCAAGTATTTTAGACAACTTGAGCCAAACTGTTCCAATCCATCTGATATCACATGATTCGTCATTGCCGAGAATTCCCCTTCTACCATCAAGCATTCTAAGTATTTTAAACAAATTCTTATGAGAATTCATGTGGAATAATGAACCCAAATATAGCACATAATTATCATTGTTCCTGCAATAATAAGAGGTCATTAATTCATCAGTGTACTAACATTCATCACAAACCATTGCAGCATCTCCGACTTTGGTCTTCTGATAGTTGTTTATCTTTACTTTCTCTAGGAATTTTCTACTCATGTGTCCTTTCTTCTTGCATACCCAACAGATTACTTTACAACTCGTCCCAACCCTTTTAGACTTTTAACGAGAATTTCATCTTCTCTTATTTGAATTCATTTTCTCTCATCGACTCCTCACACTTAGTATGCGCCTTTCGCATTCACCTTTCATAATAATCTTTCTTTGAATATCTTTGGAGTTCACGACGCTCTTGATTTCTACTATCATGAAGGTTCATAATCATTTGGCAGAGAGACTAAGAGGATGGTTTCTTAGTCCTCCTCCTCTACTTTCACACTAACAACATTCAAGTCGAATATGATTCGGATGTAACAATATAGGTGCCTTCGGATTTTTGTGCTACTATCCATAGACATCGTTTAAAGTTTTTTCTTTATATAAAAATTGTTAGCCGATAACTTCTTCATGTAAATCGCCTCCAATTGATTCCATATCCTCGGCATCATAGGCTCTTCAAATACCTCTTGTAGCACTTCATCTTCCAAACTCAGTTTGAGGTCATTATGAGCTTTAGATAGTTACGTTATCAACCTGTGTAGATTTATCGACGATGACAGCAATTAATCATGTATGTACCAGTTAACCCTTCATCTTAATTCTTCAGAGGTTAAAGTTATTCGATCCGTTAAATTTTTCTAAGTTGAGCTTCATAGAACTCATCTTTGTGGCTTTCGATTTCCATGCGAGATATGTCTCTCCAACCTTTAGATCAACGATCGATCTACTTCTTCTATTGTTGCTCCACGCTCACCAGATCACTTGTTGGGAAACCCGATCCTCTTAAGGCAAGAACCGAGATGCTTGATCTATCCTCTTATGAATAACAATTCATGTTCACCGATAACAAAAAAAAATTAAAATAAAACCAAACACACAAGACATATTTACATGGATCAGATTGTGAATAAATCATACATCCACAAGAAATGAATACTCTTTAGCTAAACAACTAGGTTACATAAAGACTCTCAAACACAAACGGCTCAATTATTTTTTGTTATAAAGATAAGATGATTAACAAATGTACCTATTCAATGTTTATCTCTCACCTCATTTCTCTCTCAATAGACCTAGAGCCTTTTCTCTCTTGGAAAGTTTGTCGTTCACTCAGTGTCGTCACACCTCACCTTAGCTTTGTGTTTCTTCTTCTATTTATATGCTTTGGAAAAACTCTAATTCTTCAGCAGATAGTCTAGGCTAATTGTTATTAATCAACGATATAATAAATTCCTAACTCATTAGCATAAGAAACCTCATAAATAGAAATTTTCAATTAATAGAAAATCTAATTGATAGGAAATTCAATTAATATAAGAAGACCAAAATAAAAGATCCAATTAATTAGGAAATTTAGCAAGCAGAAGAAGCTCATTTCAATTAAAAACTTAAGACCAACACCGTATGAAGCATTGGTCCATGAAGCACTCAGTAGTCTCGGCAGTTTCGGATCAGAGGCATCAACACCATGTCATCCGATAAGGGCACCGACTAGAATCATTGACACATGTCATCGGTTCAATCTCTATTCTATCAAACATCTTTGCACCTAAATTTTGAAAACAATCTATGTTGAGATAATCTAAAAATATCTATATATATACATGTCATCGGTTGATCCATCTATAGCCATGTAATCTTTTGAAAGTCAACAAAGTACATTTGTTGACGATTTCTACACCTAGCAATTTATTTTTGATTATATTCAAAATACATGCAGAATTTTACTATGTCTTGTGAAATTGTAGTTTAAATATCATTTACTTTGTATCTTAAGTTTTCCATTTAATTTGGCTCTTTGAAGTAAGCTCACTGGTTCTTTGTATCATAATCCTCAAATTTTGAAATTTACTTCAGCTATATCTTCCAAATCACACTTCAGTTCACACTAAGCCATGTTCTTCCATTTGAAGTGGTAGAAGGTATAAACTTGTACATGCCAATCTATGGTCCTAGCCTCTATTATGTAGCAGAGATTTCATAGTTGATGATAGTTGAAAACAAATCTAAAAATAAGCTTTATTTGATCAAAACCATAAGATCTTCAAATTAAGCAACAAAGGAAGCTCAAGAGAGTGACATTGTTCTTGTAACATGATAGAGCAGTAGTATACATTAGCCACAAACTAAATTACCCTACGCAACTACACCTGCAGTTTAACATGCACTTTTTGCAATCATTCACATTCGGTTTCCCTCCATAGCAGTGGCATTTTTTAGAGCAGCTGGCTGTCGAGCCGTGACTCCACAGACATCTAGCCATGCAGCGCAGAAGTGGCGCGCAAGATGGGCAACCATGCTTCAGCTGATCAAATATGCAGCTCTTGCATCCGCTTCCGTTGGCCGAACAAGCTAGCGAAGGAGAGATCATCAAGCTCAGTGAAAGTATAAGTATAGTCACAACTATACATAGTTTCATTTTCTCCATTACTTTGAAAATTGTAATCTCCTTTTGTTGATTGATTTACGTCAACTTTGCTTTATTTATATGGCATTAGTTATAACACTTCAAAGGTTGTGTTGGTGGCTGATGATCTTCATTAATTGAAGCATTAAGTATGAATGAGAGTCTGGCTATCTTGGTTTGCACAATATGTCATTATTTATATGTCATTGTATTTATGCGTTTGTGTGAGTTGACTTGCTCTCTTGTTCTAATCTCAAGACGTATTACTCATTTACTGCTTTCAGACTCACAATGCTCTGTTCACTTTATACACTTTTTTTTTTTTTTTTTTTATTTATGATCTTGGTTTTGGTTAAAGATACTTCTAGTTGTCTATATATAATCTTATTAAATTTTTAACCGATGCCAAATAAAGATAAAGATATCAATAATCATCCGCTAATAGTTTTCATAATTATTTGGTTTTTGAGTTTACCAAAATTTATATGTAGTAGTATAATTTAAAATCTGTGAACATATGGTATGTATAGTCATAAACGATTAGTAATTTTATTTTTTAAAATTTTATATTTTTCAAACTCTATTCTAGAAAGAATTCTAAATAAATATATATTTTTTATTTTTTATTATAATCCCAATCAAATTACATAAAATTTCGTCCTTAGAGTATAGTTTAAAAAAATTACCAGCCAAATAACACGTAATTCATAAACAATTTGCAAAAATAAAATGAAATCAATGACTAATATTTTTGAAGATATTTTTTATCTTTTAACCAAAATACACGTAATTTTTAAGCTATAAGACATTTTTTTAGCAACTAAATGGCACGTAATTTTATAACTGGAACACAATCAATTTTTTCAGACTTGTTTTGCAACCAAAATGCATGTATTTTCGCAATTCAAACACAATTCATTTTTAAAAAAAAAAACACAAAAATGCACATTTCCGAACAAAAAAAACTTGTTGTTTCACACCCAATTAACACTTATTATCATATAACAAATTTGTATTTTCCTTTTTCCCACAATCAGACTTGTTAAACAACCAAAGTCATATATATGTAATTATTTTCTTCTTATTTTCGAAACATGTTTGCACATAATTCCGCAAGTGGAACACAATTGTTTTTTAGCAACCAAATTAGACATAATTCTACAACTGAAACACAATTGTTTTTTAACAACCAAATTACACATAAAAATAATTGTGATCGAGTTGCAAGATTACGTGTAATTAGATTGCAAAAAAACATTTGTATTCTAGTTGCATAATTATGTGCAAATGAGTTTCATAAATAGGACATTAGTTAAAAAAAATATGTCCAATTGTGGAATTATGTGCAAATGAGTTGCGTAAATAGGATTTTAGTTGAAAAAAATAAATATGTCAGAGTTGTAGAAGTACATGTAAAATGAGTGGAATTATGTGAAAATGACTTGAATAATCATTTAGTTAGTAGATACTCTTGTTTGGTGGTACTTGAGTTTGCTTCTAGTTAGCTATATAATCCAACATATGAAGGCAAGAAGACTTGTGCATATGTGTACTTCTTTGAAAGGAACATGACTAACTCCAGACGATGTGTTTTAGTGTCATGCGTCTACCAATTCTAACGTTAAAGAGGCTGTCAAAGTATTACCAAACCTGCCATGATGTGTTGTACTGAACAGATAAATGTTGAAGGGATTCTATATTTTCAAATTTCTTGCATTTAGAGGCTAAGGAAATGTTCCTATGTTGAAGGTTGGTGTCCACGAATATCCAATTATTCAGTAACTTCCAAAGAAGGAATGACTACTTCTTTGGATTTATATTCTTCGGGGTTCTCTTGAATAACATAGCTTTAGTTCCTTTTATTCTACTATTGTTCCATATTTTTTAGTACTATACTCTCCATTAGTAGTTTTTGTCCAAAGAATATAGTCTTTTATGTCTTCTTTGGTAGTCAGTTTTGAGATTATGTTTAATTGTATTCCATCTCCCCTTGGACCCATAATCTTTGACCTTGTCTTGAGTATACCCGGATGTGTTGTTCATTGTTTAGTGTAATTAGAGGGAACTTCTTACACCACTTGTCTAGCCAACATTCTATTTTCCCTTGTCCAAGCTTCTAAAATATGAATTCTTCTACAACGTGTCTCACTTCAAGTAGCCTCTTCCAAGTTTATTTTGTTAACTGAACTTGTATTGGATGATTTGTTGAACAGTGAGTATTATGCATAAATTTAGACCAAAGGTTTCTGTTTTCTCTAAACTTATACCAAATCTTGCAGGAGTAGGTAAGTTAATTTTATTCCAGGCTTCTAATGTTGAGAATTCCTTCATTATAAGGTTTACAAATTGGATACCAATTGGTCCACGATATAGCTTTGTGTTTTCATTAGAACCTCAGAGGTATATGTTGCATATTATTGCAATTCTAGTGAGGGTAGTTTTAGGCAGAGTGATATATTGAATTTGGTAATTAGAAATAGCTAAGAGGACATATTGAAGTTGAGTTAGTTTACTACCAAAGGAAAGTAGATTATGGATCCAATATTGGATCTTCATCCTAATTTTTGTAACCAAGACTTCATGATGTATGACTTTACTTCTTGGGTGAATGATAGTTCCAAGATATATCATTAGAAAAATGTTGATCTTGAAACCATTAGCTTGATGAATATAGTTAATTCTTGTAGAAGGAATTTTTTATGATGGTATGAAGATTGTCTTTTCCTTGTTGATTTTCAGACCATGAATTTCCTGATAATTTTGCAAGAACTGACTGATGTTGTTGATGTTTTAGGAAAATCCATTGGCAAAGATGACTAAGTCACCATGAAAAGTTAAACAATGAATCATTACTGAGCTAGTAGTCTTGTATCTCATATTTCTGTTGGTTTAAAATAGATGTTTGAAACCTCTGAATAAGAATTCCTCAACAAAAATGAAAAGACTATGGGCGATGGGATCCCCTTCTCTTACACTATTTTTTTATTTGAAGAACCTTTTGATTTATCCATTAATGATTACGGGAAAGCTGCCAGCATTGGCAGAGCACTTGATTCTATTAATAAACCTGCAATCAAAACCAAAATAATCTATAATTTTTGGTTAGCAAAGAAAGAGAAATCATGGCAAAGGTTTTAGCCATGTCGATTTTAATAATTAAGTTTCCTCAACGAGTCTTTTGTTTAGATTATAAGAAATCTCTTGAGTTTATAATATGTTGTATGAATATTATTGCCTCTTACGAAACCATTTTTCTCCTCAGAGATGAATGTAGGAAGAAAAGAAGATATCATATCATTTATAGTTCTAGTTAAGATCATATTAAAGACAGTACACATACTTATAGGTTTGTAATCATTCCATGTTCTTGGATCGTTTTTCTTAGATTAGGCATATTGCAGTCACAAAGATTCCCTGAGGTGCATAATCACCATTGAATAATGATTTTACAGTAACACAAATGTCATTTGCTATAAAATCCCAGTGGTGTTGGAAGAATTCGGTGTTGAAGTCATCCCCACCAGCCACACTTGAAAATTTCAAGGCTTTAATAGATGAGTGATTTTCATCATCTGATGGAGGGATTATGAGGTTAGTATTGTCTTTATTGGTAACTATCTTGGAGATGATATTGAATAGGTTATGAATATCTTTAGACATAGAATTCTCAGTTATAAGGGTCTTAAAGTTGTTCATAAGAGAGATATCAATCTCATTATTATCCTTAATCCAAACGTTGTTGTCCGTAAGATTGGTGATTCTATTTTTTTTATTTTCTTCTTGACAATACTATGGAAGGTTGTAGTATTTTTGTCATTATTTTTGTCGTCTAGTTAGCATAGCATTTTTCCTCCCAATAAGACTCATCTCTGGCTAATAACTGAAGATGTATTGTTTGGGCTTTGGCTAGTTTCAATTTATCCTCTTGAAACTTATATTTCTAGTAAAGCGGGTCTCATAAATTTTTACCTCTTCTTTAGGAGATGGCACTAAATATATTGCCAAAGGTTACCTTATTCTAGGGTTTGAGTACAACCTTAAGTCTTTTCAATTTTTTCCAAAATACTTGAAGGGGTAAACCATGCATTTTTTATTCCAGTTATTCTCAACTAAACTTAAGAAATGTACATAAAGAAGCCACATGTCTAGGATTTTGAAGGGTGATTTTATCTTGTTAGAGGAAATTGCTTTAGTGATAAATAGTGGAGAGTGGTTAGATCCAATAATGGCCATGTGCTTGATTGAAGTGCTTTCAAAATATTTTGATCATATGTTTTTTATTAACACCCTATCTAACCTTTTCCATTTGTGAGAATTAGTCCAAATATATTTAGATTTGTTATAGTCAGCAGCATAAATATTATAATCACTGATATTTATCATTAAAATCATATATGCTTTTCAGGCATAAAGATTAGCAAGAAAACTTCTCATAAGGGTTAGTGATGGCATTGAAGTATCTCATCACTAACCATGCCTTCGTAGAGTCAACAACACTTCATAGATTATTCCAGAGGGTTAGTCTTTGGTCCCTTATACATTTTGTATAAACCACATAAATAATGAATTCCTTGTCAAGATTAATATGAGAAACCTTTAAGTGAAGTATCTGATCATGGTTAATAATTGTTTGAACATCAAAGTCATTCATCAAGAAGACCCATTTCTTATTGGATGTATTATAAATAACATATTGATATTGCAATGGATTGGTTGTCTTGTTTAAATGAGATTCAGCAATCATACTCTCCATTGCAAGAAAGTCTATATTTTCAGATTTTGTTATTAATTTAATCTTACACCAAATAATTTTGTTTCCTTATCCTTGTGACATCCCAGCATAATATTAATATTTTCAGTTAGAGGAGCTAGTTTGTGTCCTGGCAGATCCTTTGAAGTGTATGGCTTTCATTGTGTTTAGACCTTTGAGAGATTTAAGATTTGGTTTCTTAGATTTTTTGTTTGAAAATTTCTTAAATATGTTGCCTTCTTGAACTGATAATATAGGTGTTGAGGGAAGGATTCCTATGGTTTGAGGCTTACGATAAGGAATTTCAGGAGGTGGAGATTCTTGATCAGTAGATTCTGTCAGCATGATTCCTACTTCTAAAGAATGCAAGGCTCAAATTATCTCAGGATTTTGGATTACATGTATCTAATTGATTTGAACTAATTGGTTATAGGTTTTCTTAGCTGAGGATCTCACTAGAGAAGATATGGATGATAGGATTAATAGGTGGTAATTGAGGGTCACTTGAGGCTTCAGTTGATGGTATGACAACATTATATTGTATTGTTTGATCATTGGTATTATTATTTGGGTTTAATTGTATTAGCTCCTTAACAATTACTGATTTTAACTTTGGCGTCCATATTTCAATAAGTTTGGGTTGGTTAGGGTGTAATGTGGTTTGAGTATGGTGTTGATTCTCTGTTTGAGGTTGTGTATATTGTTTGGATTTTCTGTAGTTTTTTATTGTGGCCAATATGAAAGCATATTGTACAATAACAAGGTCTTTCACCGTAGGTTATCCATTGCCAATAGCCATTAGTTTTTCTAAAACTAATCCATACTTTGGTCGTGAGTTTCTTTGTCAATTCCAACTTAATTCATGCCTGAAAATAGTTGTACATGGCTCTATTCTATTGAGAGACCCAAACATCAATAGGATTACCCAAGGTTTGATAAATTGTTTTAACAGTTTTAGCATTGTACATATAGGGTGGAATATTATGAAATAATATCCAAGTAGGTGTTAGTGGAGATTCTTTTTTAGGATTGAGGTTGGGAGTCCATTTTAAGATACGCATTTTGAAGTGTCCTACAGTCCAAACATTCCACCTCCAAATTCTTCTAATGTCTTTTTAAGGTCTATTTCAATCAGTAAGTGACGAGGGTCCCATAGACCTATGCTTATGTTTACTTTGAAGTCTAAAGAACCAAAAAAAATTGTGTATTTTAGACATTAAGGGTCTTCCGGCAGAAAACTCACAATGAGGAACCTGTAAATCAGGAAAGTGGATTAAGATAAAATAATATTTATATAGGCCAGCTAATTTGGTGCCATGGAATCTAAACCGAAGGTCCAATAAGATTCTGTGAGAAACCAAAGAGGCAATGGTCGGAGGGGAACCAAATATTCTTGAGTTCCTCTCCTTCCAAACGTGGTAAATTACCGCGGCGAAGCAAGAATGCCAAATATAGTGGTTTCAAGATCGAGAACAATTTGAGGCTTCGCAAACCCAAAACTACCAGCAAGAGGCTGTAAAGGGGAATCCTAGTTTATTACTAGCATTGGTCCAAATACTCTGAGTGAAGCTACAATAAAAAAGGAGGTGAGAGATAGTTTATGATTTTGAGTTGCAAATGGCACAATCAGGTGGGATATTATAACCCTAATTGAGAAGCTTCTCTTTGGTGGCGAGCTTACCCATAATAGCGAGCAATAAGATAAAAGAGTGACGAGGAATATCGAATTTATTCCAAACTAACTCGGCCCACCCCACTTTAGGGGTAGGCGTATAAATTGAGTTATATGTGTCTTTGATTGAGAAAGAGGTGCTTCTAGCCTTCGTCGTCTATAAAGGAACATCATTGGTGTAGATGTTGGGAGAAGGAAGAGTGAGAATAAGGTTGTGAATCTCGAGCTTTCGCTGATCTAATGTTAGAAGGCCAGTTCTAGTTTCCATCGAGAATGATATCTGAAACCTTGATGTTTTTTCGAAGTCTTGAATCATTGATGATATTGGATCTATAATGAGAGAAGTAGAAATGAGCCATTGGTCGTACTAGAAGGAGGTACTAGAGCCATTTCCAATTTCCACCCTGTATAAGTTACAAGCCAAAGGGTGGAGACGAATAATTTCCCTCCAAATGCAAGAGGGAGATAATCCCAAAGAAAGATTCGAAAGTTATTATTTTTTATTTTTTCAAGTTTAATCCAATTACACCAGATGGAGTGATCATTATTACTGATGAGAGACTAAAGATGCTTAAGGACAACCGTCTGATTCCAGATTTTTAGATTCAAGATCCCAAGGCCTCCATCTATAATGGGTGAGGTGACAGTAAACCATGCTACTTTGGCACCATGAATTTTCATAGCAGAGCCTGACCAAAGAAAACGACAAAGATATTGGGACAGTTCTTTGATAATCTTGGAGGGGGGGGGGGTAAATATAGAGGAACAGTAGACCTAACCAACGAATAAAATGTACTTGATAAGCTGAAGCCTACCGGCATAAGAGAGATGCTTAAAATTCCATGAGTAAATTCTAGGGGTAATCTTGTGAAGGAGAGGACGATAGTCCGAGTGGTTGAGGCGGCCAGTAAGAAGGGGAACTCCCAAGTATTTAACAGGCAGAGAACCTTTCGGATATCCCATGATGGGAAGAAGATCCAAACAAAAAGAGTAATCAATACCCGAAAAAAGATGTGACTTTTGGAGGGATTGACCTTAAGACCATAAAGAGTATAGAACTCATCAAGAGCCTCTTTGATGATGAGGAGGGAGTTTACGTCACCATGGCAGAAAATCATTAAATCATCTGCAAAGCATATATTAATGTTTTTGAGCTTTTGACACTTCTAATAAAAGAGGAATTTATTATCATGACTCTTCTCCTTAAGGATACTGGAGAGAACTTGCATGACAAGAACAAAGAGGAAAGGGGAAAGCGGATCTCATTTCCTGAGGCATTTTCTTCCTTTGAAATTACCATAAATAGCACTATTAATATTAATGGAGTACGAAGGAGAAGAAATGCAATTGATTATCCAGGTGATAGTCTTCTCAGGGAATTGCATTACAACAAGAATGTCAAGGATGAGATGTCATCTGACATTATCAAAGGATTTGATTAAATCTATTTTAAGGGCAACCCTTTTGCCTATGCAATTACTATAGTAACTGCACAGAAGCTCTTAGGACAAAAGGATGTTATCCGAAATGTTCCTTCCCTTGACGGATGCCGATTGGGAATTATCAATAAGATAAGGAAAGTAATCCTTAATTCTATTAGTTAAGATCTTAGAAATGATCTTGTAAACAACATTACAAAGAGTAATAGGTCTAAAATCATCAGGCACAAAGGGAGAATCATTTTTAAGAATGAGAGCAATAGAGGTGGATCTTCAAGAAGCATCCAAAGATCCAGAAATGAAAAAACTCAAGGACACCTTTACAGATATTTTGGCCAACTTAAAGAAACTAGAGTTGAAACCATCAGGACCAGAATATTTGTTACTATCAATACTGAACAGTGCTGATTTAATCTCATCACAAGAAATCTCACGAGTCATAGATTTCTTGCCAGTATTAGTAACTTTAGAAGAAAGAAGAGAGGAAATTGTCTCCAGACCCGGGTACCTAGCTGGATGCCTGGTACCGAGAGAGTTCTCAAAGTATCTCACAAAAACCTTTGAAACACATGCACGAGTAGAGACGGTAACTCCAAATTCATTGTTAATGGAGATGATCTTGTTTCAGAACAACCGAGTTTTGATACTATTATGGAAAAAATTAGTATTTTTATCACCGAGCTTGATCCAATTTTCTCTGGATTTTTGCTGAAGAAAAGATTCTTCAGCACGACTAAGAAAGGTGAAGGACGAGGAAGCCTCGCACTCATCTGATACAAACATAGGGTTGAGAGGGTCACTTGTAAGATTATATTATGCCTGGAACAATCGTTTTAGAGCAATCAAAACCTTAGATCTAATGTCCCTAAACTCCTTACGGTTGAGTCCAACAAGTTCGGACAAAAGATTAAAGAGTTTGTCAGTGACTAGACGCATCCCAGAAGAAGAGATGGGACTATTCCAACTCTTATAAACAATGTCTTTGAATTGCAGGTCAGTTTGCCACATGTTAAAGAATTTGAAGGGTTTTTTACGCTTTTGACGAGGCAAGCCGAGATTTAGCGTAACAGTGGTATAGTCAGATGAACGAAGAAAACCAAAGTGAGCGGAAGACATTGGATGAGAAGGTTGTTTATAATCCAAGTGAAGTGAAAACCAGTAGATCGGAGGTCACTGAGCTCACTAAGGAAGCAACAATTATTAAAATCGTCGATAGCGGAAGACCAATTATCGAGGAATCTAAACGCTCATCCGGATGACGGATGGAGTTGAAGTCCCCAAGGGAAACGCAAGGTATGTTCTTGTCTACCATGGAAATGGTAATCAAGTCATTCCAGAGGTAGGCGCGGTCCAAAGCTTCATTGAAAGCATAAATGGCAATAAGTCTGAAAGAGGCATCAAAATTACGACACTTGGCCAAGGAATGAATGTACTGAGGGGATTGGAATAATCTAGAAATAGTGATAACACTAGGGTTCCAAATAATCCAAATTCTACCTAGATGATGATTTGACTGATTGGTAAGAACATGCAAAAAGGGAACCATTTTCCTAATGATGGAATTAACTTTATACAGTTGGAATTTAGTTTCTACAAGAATTAACAATTAGATATTATTACTAATAATGAAATCAGTAACATCTTTTTGCCTAACAGGGTCATTTAGACCTCGAACATTCCAAGAAGCAATATTAATTACAAGAAACACTTACAGCGCATCAAATAATGGTCTCGTCGGAGGACAAATCTATTTTACCCTTATTTTTTGCATCCGTGAAGCGATGCCTTTTAGGTGGCTAATCTATGTCTTCTCCATTTTCCACCTCCTTGACCTCTTGAAGGGAAGCAAGATTATGCCCACTAATACAATCCGGGTCAATCTCAGAAGGATCAGATTCCTCTTAAATGAAATCGGGATAAGTTGGGAAGGATGTTTCAATGGTCCCTTTTTACAAAGGCGAGTGGGGTGACAAAAAACAATACAATTAGCACACTGAGGAGGGAGGCCTTGGTACTCAAAGTTCACCGTAATAAATTTTCCATTAATCTTGAAAGTAAGCTCAGATCGGGTTTCTGATCCCGCATAAATCATTATGCAAATACGAGCAAAACAAAGTTTTTCCATCCACTCCGTTTGATGATCAACATACAATGGGGTACCAATAACCGGACCAATTTTAATGAAACCCTCCGCCGTCCAGAGTTCCAAAGGAAAATTAAAAACCTTGACCAAATAGGGACATCCTTATGGGGATGTTTGATGAGGGTGGAAAGAGGAACCCAATTCTTGAGAATGATCAAGTTACCACCAAAATGCCAAGAGGTCTCTTCCAAAACTTTCTTGGTCATCACCTCGGAACCAAATTTGAAGAGAAAATATCCTTCGGGAAGAGACTTAAAATACATAAGACCATACTTTCTCCACATAGATTCAACATTGTTTTTAAGTAAGGTAAGATTATGAGGTTGAGAAAGAACATACCCCCATAAGCAAGCCTTCCATAAATCCGGTGAGACCATAGCCGACACATTCAAAATGAAATCATCTTCATCATGATCCATTGGGTTAAGATAGATAATCAAAGGAGAGTGATTATCGAGATATCCCGCGACAATACTGGCATAAGAAGATGGAGTTTGAAGATTCAGGCGAGAATTTGAGATAGAGTTACCAATGGGATTAGCCTTGGAGGAGGGAGTATTTGAAGACTTGAAAGGAGATTTTTGAATATGGGCCAATTTATTTAAAAACTTCCTTTATTTTGGATATTTTTCGGCATTACCAACATTTTTAATTTTGGTGAAAGGAACGTAGGAGGAGCCTGCTCCAATCATACCCTTCCTTTTATTTTTCGCAGGCCCAACAATTGTTAAAACTTCAGTCGGTCCAATCAATTTAGAACTCTGACCCACATTAACTGACTGTTGACCCTCATGACCCAGCTTTAAGTCACCAGATAACGAAGACATTGAATTAAAGGTTCTATTAATACCCACATCAGTATCACACATATTTTTAATCTCATTCAAGTTCAAATAAGAAACCTCAAACCCAAGATGCCCAGATGAACGAGAAGCAGAATTATCAGAAGAAATAGGAGGTGACTTACTCATGGAGATCAATGGTTTAGCAGACTGATTCGATAATTTCATTTTAGAAGAAAACCCCAACTTAGAAACGAAAGCAGAGCTGCCATAGAAGGGAGATGCATAGCCATAGTGAACCCTAGTGGCACCCAACTCCGCAGAAGAGGCTTTAGAGCAAGGGGGAGAGGTTCGAACGAGAGGTCTTGGATTAATCGAGCTTTGGGGAAGTAGGAGAGATGGAGAGTCAAGACGCACGTCCTTCCATCTCAGAGCATAAGAGAAACGGCATTTGAGGCCTGAATATATGAAGGGATGTCTTTGATTGAAGAATCCAAGTTGTCGTAAAACCCTTTCGAAGAGGAGATCAAACCAACATAAATATAGTGGGCTTCAGTGATGGGAGGATGGATAAATCTCGGCCCAGAAAAATACTCCACGAAAGGCAGATCAGAGAGGTGGTTATCAGACGAAGGAAGAAAACCCTTCATCTCAGACGATGAGACATTTTGAAACTGGATTTGGTCGTGACCAGACTCCATGTGATGTATGGCCAAGGCAAGAGAGCTTTGGACAAAGGATTCACGGTGAGGGGGGATTTGGTGGTGAATAGAAAATTCCTGTGGGGTTATAGGGAGGCTCTAGAGAAGAACTAAAAACCGACATAAGACAGTTTTTGGTCACTAAGAGGTATGGGAGGGATATAAGAGGGAGGGAAGGATGCCAAAGAGGAAGAGAACTATTCAGTTCTAATAGGGGAGAAGGAACCAATTTTCCCAGACGGCTTGGCGAGAACCGGAATGATCCATGAAGAACTGGTAAAGGTAATAGTTTAACAAAATTTTAGTGTGATACTTGTGTTTGCTAGAATGATGAGAGTATGAATTGCAAACAAATAACTTAGATGTTAAATAAGGGAATGGGGAAGGATTAGTATAGGAAGAGATGATAGGCAGAGGGGTTAGACTGTGAAAGTTTAGGCTGACAATCTGAGCCAATGTGTCATTGACTGGGAATGCTGGATTAGCCTCGGAAATTATCAGAAGGCTATTGATTCGACATAATAAGAAGAAAAGATTGGGGAGGCTCAGATTTGTATAGGTAGAAGGCTGGAAATATCTTGAGGCAGAAGGCATGTTTTTAAGCTTGAAAAGGTAAATAAAATTAAGGAAGGACATGAGGTGAAAGAAAGGGGGGTCTAAAGCTCACCCAAAGAAGGAGAGAGAGAGAGAGAGAGAGAGAGAGAGAGTGAGAGAGAGAGAGAGAGGAGAGAGAGAGAGAGAGAGAGAGAGAGAGAGAGAGAGAGAGAGAGAGAGAGAGAGAGAGAGAGAGAGAGAGAGAGAGAGAGAGAGAGAGAGAGAGAGAGAGAGAGAGAGAGAGAGAGAGAGAGAGAGAGAGAGGAGAGAGAGAGAGAGAGAGAGAGAGAGAGAGAGAGAAGAGAGAGAGATGAGAGAGAGAGAGAGAGAGAGAGAGAGAGAGAGAGAGAGAGAGAGGAGAGAGAGGAGAGAGAGAGAGAGAGGAGAGAGAGAGAGAGAGAGAGAGAGAGAGAGAGAGAGAGAGAGAGAGAGAGAGGAGAGAGAGAGAGAGAGAGAGAGAGAGAGAGAGAGAGAGAGAGATGGGTTATGATTTTCAGAGATCTAACTAGAATTGAAACAGAATGTTTGTATATGACCGTTGGGAAGAAGTTAGATGACCAAACTAAGATAAGGTCATTAACCAGGAAAGGTTTATGTTGGGCAGTGAATTTCGAATTACTGTAGTAAAAGAGGTAAAAGTTTAAAGAATTTTGTGTTAGCTTGAATCAGAGAAGATAGGGTGCTTTTTTAATGGGGATTGATTATAAAGTTGGATTGGATTTTAGAATCTGGGATTTGAGATAAGGTTTTTGAGAAGAAAGGAGTGATCCTATCAAGGGACATATGATCAACTTGACTGGGTGGAGAGTTGGAGAGGAGGGGGAAATCCAAACTAGAGTGGATAGACCTGGAAAGATAGAGAAGATCATAGACATGATATTGGGGAATAGGGCCCAGACTGAAGCAATCCAGGTGCCTAAGAATATAATAAACCGGAGAGGCCAGATTAATATCCCCAGACCATGACTTACAATTCTAACCAAAAGGCTTAAAAGGCTTAAGGTGGATTAGCAATGGAATAAACTTGGAAGTAGTTTGCTTTCCAAGATAAGACTGTTTTCAAAGTGGAAAAACATAGACTTCATCAAGCAAACCAACAACCATAAAAAAAGATAAGGATGAACCATCGAAATCAAACTCAAAATTAAAATGGACTGCTTTTGGGACATGAAGTTTGGTTAAAAGCCACTAACCTGGGGGTTGTATGAGGTCGCTTACGAAAAAAGAAATCTTAGTTAAGCAACTGACCTTTCAGTAAGCAATCACCGGAAAGGAAGAGGCTGAGGAAGCCATCATTTGTAATGAAATTATGGCCATCAAGCAAAATACGTTAAACAGCACGAAAGAGAGGGGGAGAGTTTTTCAATTATGTTGTTTTGGTTAACATTGTGTCCAAATACGTTGGAAATACAACCTAATCAAAATCATAAATTTAAGTTAGGACTTTTCATCGTGATTTCTTATGTCCTGTCCTGTCATCTGATCAAAATCAAAGATAGTTGTTTGACCCATGAGTTCGACCTACAGGTTCAAATGTGCTCTTGTTACACTAGTTTCAACCATCTAGGCGAAATTCGAAATTTACTTGTTCACAAACCTTTTAATTGGTTGAAATAAAAATAAAAAACGTAGTAAAGACTGAAATGATAAAAGATTCAAAAATCAAATTAGGTGACAGTAGTCAGGAAAACATATATAGTTATAACCATAACTTCACACAAATCATACCATAAAATCTAAATATCACCATAGTAAAGTGTAAACACAAAATATTACCATAGTAAACTGCAAGCAGTTTTTGCTATAACGTTAGAACGATTAGTAAATATTTCAAAATAATTTTATTTTCATTTATTTAGACGCAGCGACAGCAATAGACTAATGATGAGCTGTTAGCAATCAACCCATATTGACCCTAACTTGAAAAATAAAAGGTGTGAGCAGAGAAATCAGATCAGAACTGGACAACTATATACTGGTGCCCAAGTAAATGAATGTTAACTGCATTAAACAAGACAAAAGTAATATAATGATCGTCTGTTCATTGTATATAGATGCAAAACTCGGACATGATTTCAGAATAAACCCGACAACGATAATATGAAATACTATGATTCATATCATAAGGACTCTTTGTCGCACCGGAGGAAAATCCAGTGATACAAGTCCATCACTGCCAATCTTTACGGATATCAAAGGTGTAATTGATCTCCAAGTAGGACTTGTTGTCATCATCGAAAAACTGGAAGAAAAAATAATGAAAGGGTCAAGTTTAGGTGAAGTTCGATATTTACATAAAGTTTACGAATAGAGAAATAACAAATAAGCACTTGCGATAAATTACTTCTCGGGCCAAGCAATAAAAAGTAGCGAAATTACTATTCGTAGTGACAGGCAAAATTTAACCTTCCACCAAGGGCTACGCCACTACTTATGATGTGGGATGTAATACAAGCACAGCTAGAGGCAGGATAGAGTAATATTATCTATAATCTAGAAAAATGTAGAAGTTCGGTTCACGTTGATTATTCTTTAGAGCATAGGAACCGTACAAGTAACTAGTTTTATTGTCCAACAATTTACAATTCAGAAATCATAACTTGAAATGTAAAAAGTCCAAAATTATATAGGTATAAAGACTGAATGAAGATCTAAAAAGTTACCTTGCTTTTAGCTGAATAAGATCCTCTTGCGAAGATGCCAGATGGTGTGGTTTCTTCAGGCATCTCATGTGTGTAACCTTCTGCTTGAGGACTGAAAGTGCCTAACATCTCCTTTGTACTATCCACTAATTCAATCGACATGGAAAATGTTATAAAACGTGAATGTATTTGAACAATTGTCGAACGACAAGCGATTTGGTTTCAAAAACTCTTTTAAACCAAACGAAGAAAGCGAGAAGTTGATGGATAGAAATTATATCGTTTACCTTTGACACCGGTCTTCCACACGGTGTTTGTGTATTTGAGACCGGACACAATGTTGTTGCTAACCTGAAATGTGAATTTCAGACTGTAACGGCTACCTTCTTTTATGGTAAACCAGCTTCCTTTTATGTTTCCACTCTCCGGAACCGCAAGTACTATGTCGTCTCTGCCTGGAGATTTTATTGCGAGGCTAAGAATCTTAACCTCCGGCTCTAGATTCTCTGCGTTACACATCATACAAAACCCAAGACAATGTCATATAAAATAATATCGAAAGAGAATACTCATGTACACTTTTTTATAAGGCATCAAATAATCGAACATGTTAGATTTCAGTCATTTCAGACTCATCCAATGTTGTTGCCCTGGGACTCAAAAAATCTAAATTTGGCTCATCGAACATGTTAAGATCTCAGTCATTCTGCTAATGGTTCGACAGGTGGTCAAATCATTTCAGACTCATCCAATGGTGTTGCCATGAAACTCAAAGATCTAAATTTGGCTCTGGTCCGGGTCCATGATTAGGGAACATACAAACTTTCATAAAAACTTCTTTGAAGCAATACAATCTTGTTGAGCTATTATGGCTCATTGAAACTCTAGTTTCCATGCAGGAAAACAAGGAAATAAATTATAAGATTCAACAATGCAGATAATTTTCCACCATTTTCTAGGCTACCAAACATAAAATGCACAGTGAATGAAATACCTCCAACGGACTCAATATCAACACTGCCAAGAAGCTGTTCTTTCCACCTCCTTAAGCTCTCATCGTCCTGAAACAAACCAAACCAGACAAAGAAAATGCAAATAAGATCATTCATTACAAGCCAAATCAATTAATAAAAAAAATTCAAAATAAGAAATTCAAAACCTTGTCTTTTTCAAGTTGTTCTTTGAGTGCAATTCTAGGACCCAAATTGATTCTTTTTTCATCATCGTCATCCTCATCTTCAGTAGCACAGATAGAGCTCCCACTGTTCTTCCTACTAATTCCCTGTTCACTAGATTCATCGAAATCCTTTTCAGGTGGAGGCGTTTTTCCTCCAGAAACTCCTTCATCGTCACTTTCAAGCCCCATTTCTTACTCTCTTATCTTTTATCTGTTCGATAAACAATCTTTAAATCCAATCACTTCAATAATCCATAATTTTGAAACCGACCCAGATGGCCAAACAGTGAAAAAAAATCTACCCAGAAAGAAACAACCAGAAAGGAGAGAACTTTCTTATTTGGAAAATTAAAAATTGGATCTTTAATTTGTTAGGTCAAGGATTTGAGAGAAAGAAGAGAATAGAATTGTGGGTAATTGTTGAGAGGAAGAAAAGAAAGACAGGGAGAGAGAGTGAGAGAATGAGGGTTGTTTGTAAAGATAGAAAAGGAAGTCATGTGGTGATCCGAAAATATGAGTTTGAGAGGGAGAGAGAGATGGCGAAGGGCACTGCTAACGTCCACGAAGACCAATATTAGAGGAGAGCGAGACTTACCGATGAATTGGATCGAATGTCGATAGAATAGAGGCTGTGTCGGAGAATGAATTCGGGATTAGTTATAAAATGCGTTTGACTTCTTCCTCTAACGAGCAAGATCCATGTTTATACATTTATATGAATGAAACTAAATCACATTATTTGTTCCATATGATTCAATACATTCATATCATATGGATCAATAACTCTCTCGAAACTTTATAAGCATCCAAATTTGGTAATAGCTTCGGTACAGTCTCCTCTATTTCATCTAATATTATTAGATTAAACCCATTTTAAATCATGTTTAAAATACCGCGTTACGTTATTGTTTTTTTTGGAATATATGTATTTAATATATTTATAAGCCGACGATAATTTAGATCAACATGTTAAATAAATATATTCCGTGATTATTCTTTTAGGAAGTTCAAGTTAAAATTAATCGAGTTAATTATTTAATTAACTATATTGGATCTATGAACGAAAATGCGTTATGGGCTCAAGTGTGGTAACCGGTTAAATTTGTGCACTCCAATGAATAAAGTCCAAATTTCAACACTTAAGCATGAATAAATAAATCACGGATAAATCCAATTATCAATTTATCGAGTTAGGGTCCCGGACACAAAAAATAATCAAGGATAGGCTTTGGAGTGTTGGGCTTCACATCGTAAAGACTATAAGTAAGTCGTTAGGTTTATAAATTTCATCATTTTAAACTTTAATCAAACAGACGGCCGCTTCCTTGAGTGTCTGGATACATTTCTTTTCTTCACTAACTCGTTCGGCAGGTTTCTCAAGCAATGTACACAAACGTTGAAGAATGAAAAAGATCAAAAGAATATTAGATGGAAAGTAGTAGGTAAACCCGTGAGTCTTCTGTTTTTTCCACGCATTGTTAAATATTATTTGATACGATTTCGAATAATATTTATCAATTGGTATCGGAACCAGATTAACCCGTTTGGATTCGATAGAATAATCGAATTGTGTGTTGATAGATAAAGAGACGTGTTTTTTCTTCATCGTAATGAACACATGTCATTGGGATTATGTGTTGATTGAGCTCGTTAGGGCACGGATTTAAGGATTGTATGAAAAACATGTTTATGTGATTTATTTATATTAAAAAACATGTTTAATTGTTTTTTCATGTTTTATATCAATAAATTGTAATTTTAACAGTTTGCAATTTTTTCGGTTAAATTAAGGTTGATTGATGTCTAGAATTTCTTATCCCGAAATTAGCATCAAATCAACCTTAATATAACGAATAAAATCAAAACTATTGGGATAATGACTCATCGACGGCTTAACCCATGATGTTAAAGTTGATCGAAATTTGTCCAACATTGTTCATGTTAGCTAGCGAATTGTTGAAGATGTGGTGAACGCCATGACATGCGAAAATACGCAAACCCGCTGTTATCGCGATGATAGTAGTGTGAGGCTACTGGTTGGGAATAAATCCAATAACAGTAGCATTACTGCGAGGGGTGGGAGAAACTCAAGACTCACAGTAGCAACTGCCGCCATTTGCAGCAGGATTACTGGAGGTTGGGCGCACACCCAAGTATTACTCGCGATCATCATTATAATAATTATCATGGTATTCTTCTCAAACTCATGAAATTGCATGTTAGTATGATTTACCTTCGGTATATATTATCAGGAAATTTTATGTTTTACATGTATTTGCCATGTTCATGCATATGTTTTCAGTTATATGTCAAAATGCTAAATATGTTTTGTGTTGTTTCTTCGTATTATAGTGTCCACTGGTTCCAATATATTGGGAAATCGTTCACCCATGTTGGATTGTTCAGACTTCTAATTGTGAAAGGAAGACATGTTGTTGTTTTTGTCTTTACATGATTATGACCATACATACTGGAGATGTATTATTTTTAAAAAATGTAATGTATGTTCCCACTTTTTCTAGGAACTTATTTCTTTTCCAGTTTTAGACTTGTAAGGTTATCGTTGTCTGATGGGAAACAATTGTTTTACACTATTTCTAAATATTGTAATTATTGGAAATGAAAATTTGATTAAAGAGGATAATTTTATTTGTTTGATGCAATTAATAATCACAATATTTCTATGAATACACAACGTGCACCAAACAACATTACTAAATCTGAAAGATCCTTTAAATTGTGGTACAAGTGGTTAGGTCACATATCCAAAGTTAGGATGGACAAGCTTATTGTTGAAGGTTTATTGGGCCCCTTTGATTACTCTGAATTCGATATATGTATCGAGTGTATCAAAGGGAAACAAACCAAAGTTAAAAAGTTAGGGGCACATAGAGCAAGCGAAGTCCTAAATTTGATACATACCTACATTTGTGGATCATTTTCACAAGAACCATGGAACGGGTAGCGTTACTTTATATTATTCATCGAGGAATACTCTCGTTTCGGTTATCTCTATCTTCTTTATGAAAAGTCTGAGGCCCTCGAGAAGTTCATAGATTTTAGGACCTAAATTGAGAAACAACTCGGTAAAAGCATTAATACCGTTAAATCTGACCATGGTGCTGAATACTATAGTAGATATGACAGATCAGGTGAACCACGTCTAGGTACCTTTGCACGGTACCTAGAGAAATGTGAAATAGTCCCTCAATACATTATGCCCGGTTCACCTCGCATGAATGGTGTATCTGAGAGATGGAAACGAATATTAAAAGATATGGTTATAAGTATGATAAGTCACTCATCTCTACCATTATCTCTATGGGGGGCATCAAATGTGCCACTTATATACTTAATCGATTACCTACCAAGGCTACTGTTAGGAACCCATATGAGCTTTAGAACATGCCTAGACCCAATTAAAAACATATGCATGTGTGGGGTTGTCCGGCTGAGACGAGGACTTACAAACCTCAAGAAAAGAAACTAGACCTAAAAATAGTTAGTTTTTTCTTTATAGGGTATTCCAAACATTCTAGAGGGTTTAAGTTTTACGATTCTTTCATTGGTACAATATTTGAGACATGAACAACCAAGTTTCCAGATAATGTTGAGTTTGAGGGGAAGAATATAGGAACGAATGTTGATTTTGAGGAAGAATTATAGAGATTAATGAAGGTTTTAATTAAGATACTCATGTATCAGAAGATTGGGTTGGAATGCCAATCATTTCGGTCCCATTAGAAAAAGTTAATCCTCAAATTAACAGTAATGATCCACTTGTGGGTTTCAACTAGGATACATATATGGTCCAGGTAGAACAAGAGAAACCTCGAGATAATCTTCTATAAGGAAATCAAAATGACATCGTTCATAATGATCAAACTTTACCTCATTAAGAAGTAAAACAAGAGGAAATAATGCCCTTAAGAAGGTCCACGAGAGAAAGAAAAAGTACTATAGGTTCATAATTTATAGTATATCTTCAAGAGTATAATGAGTTATGTGTTGGAACTATAGATGATTCATCATCCTATAAACAGGCCATAACAAACTCTAACTCTCGGAAGTGAATTTACACTATGAAGGAAGAGTATAAATCAATGCAGGATAATGCAGTATGGGATCTTGTCCCATTACCTGAAGGGAAAAAGAGAAATTTGTTGTAAATGGGTTTACAAAACCAAACGTGATTACATGGGTAATGTAAAAAGACATAAATCACATCTTGTAATGAAATGTTATATTAATTGTGAAAGGATTGATTTTAATGAAACCTTCACTCCCGTATCGACGAAGGATTCCTTTAGAACAATCATGACATTAGTTTCACATTTCGACCTTAAGCTTCATCAGATGGATGTTAATACCGTTTTCTCAATGATAATATTGAGTAGACGATCTATATGGTGCACCCAGAATACTTTGTGGAAAGTAACTCAAAATATATGGTTTACAGGCTTAAAAAATCCATATATGGGCTTAAATAGGCCTCTCATCAATGACATCATAAATTACTTAAGGTGATAGTCGGTTATGACTTTGAGATCAAATCCGTTGAGGATTGTGTGTATCATAAGTTCAATGAAAGTACTTTTATATTTCTTATATTATATATGGATGACATATTATTTTCCTCGAATAATAAGGAATTGTTACACACTACAAAAAGATTTCTACCAAAAAAGTTTGATATGAATGATCTTAGTGATGCTAATTTTGTGTTAGGTATCCTCATACATCAGGATCGCTCTCGTGGTATTCTTGGATTATCACAAAAAAAATACATTAAAAGTTTGTTATGATGTTACGGATTTACAGATTGCAAACCTCTAAGTACTCCTATAGCAAAGGGTGACATACTTAGTTTGGGTCAATATCCTAAGATAAAACTTGAGATTGAGAAAATGAAAACGGTTCATTATGCTTCGGTAATTGGGAGTTTAATGTATCCTCAAGTTTGTACTAGGCCAACCATTGTCTTTGTTGTAAATATATTGGGGAGATATGTTAGTAACCCAAGCATGGATCACTAAAAAACAGTTAAAAGGGTACTATGATACCTTTAAGAAACAAAAAGGCACGTGTTGACATATGGGAAGTCGGATAAACTGGGGATCATTGGGTACTTCGAAGAGATATTTGTGGATGCTTAAACACAATAAATAGAACATCGGGAAAAATATTCTTATTGGCTGGAGGTGCAATATCTTAGAAAAGTGTAAAGCAAGCACTTATTGCATCGTCCACCAGGGCAGCAGATTTTGTTGCGTGCTTTAAGGCATGAAACCATGCATTGTGACTGCGGAATTTTGTTACTGGATTACGCATTGTACAAGGGATAAAAGGTCCCATGAGGTTATATTGCGATAACAATTCTGTAATGCAGTACTCTAAACAGGAGCTCATCTAAATCTAAACAAATAGATATAAAAGTTTCAGTTTGTTAAAAAAAGAGTACATATGGATCAGATAAGTATAGAGCACATCAGCACAAACTCCATGATAGCAGAGCCTATAACACACACGGTTTTTCCTAAGGTTTTCCAAGGACACACCATCAGTAATGGTGTAGTTGATTTAAAGGATTGTTAGTTTCAGTAGGAGAGTTTGTAATAAGATCTAATGTTATATTTTGTAGTATTGTGCATATTAAAGTTCATTGCAATATATATATATATATATATATATATATATATATATATATTGTATTGGATCTCCAAAAGTAGGAACCATTTAAGAGTAGATATGTATATTACAAGTCATATTACTCTTAGGCCATGCTCCATAAATGGCCAGAGTAATTGATTGATAATGGTAATGTGATTACTGTTGCATCCTATTGTTCACATTACGAGAAATATGTCTTTAGTCCTTTATTATTATTAGTCGTGTACGGGGTTGTACCTTTTTCCCATTAACAATGAGTATAAGGATCCCATTAAAGTTGAATATGAATTCTCAAGTACCATGTGGCGGTCCAAGTAGGATATTGTTGGAATATATTTGTTTAATATATTTATGGACCGACAATAATTTGGACCGACATGCTAAATAAACATATTTTATCATTGTCTTAAGGAAGTCTAAATTAAAATTAATTGAGTTAAGTATCTAATTAACTATATTGGACCTATGGGTGAAAAGGAATTATGGGCTCAAGTGTGGTAACCATGTTGAATTTGGGTATTGTGATGAAGATGGCCCAAATCTCAACACATAAGCATGAATTAATAAATCATGGATATAAATTCAATTATCAATTTATCGGGTTCTGGTCCCCGGACACAAGGAACTAATAAATGACGAGATTTACAATGTTGGGCTTCACATTATAAAGACTATAAGTAAGGGGTTATGTTTAGGAATTTTATTATTCTAAACTTTAATCAAATAGACGACTGCTTCCTTCAGTGTATGGATACCTTTCCTTTCTTCACTAACTCGCTCTGCAAGTTTCTCAAGAAATATACTTAATCACTGAAGAACAAAAATGAACAAAAGAATACTAGATGGAAAACAGCAGGAAAACTCGTGAGTATTCTTCTTTTTTGTTTATTCATTAGGTAAATTTAGAAAAGGGTTTCTATTTATCTTTCAGTGCATTGTTAAATATTATTTAATGCATTTTTGAATAATATTTAACAGTAGAATAATATAGAAATTCGGAAAATAAATTAAAATTGAGTTGTCGAATTATTAGTATGTTTAGATACTCTTAGTTGCAACTTTTGTGGTAGGTGAGAAAAGTGGTATTTAGATGTGAGATTAGTAAATCTAATAGAATCGGACGATAAGTTCGTGTCTAAGAAGATGGGTCAGAATGTTATATGCATAACCCTAATTTTATAGGTTCATGTTTCAGTTCAAAAGTCTAATTTGTTTAGGTATTTAATTTCAAACCCTCCTTAAATTTTATTAGTCGAAACTTGATGAGCTAAACTCTTACAATTCATGACCTTGTGAGTATTGCGAGAGAATCGAGGGAAAACTAGAGTCTTGAGTTGTTTATTAACCATGATTAACCATGTTTTCCTAAGTTTGTGTGGCATGCAATTTTGAAGTATAAACTCTCGTCAAACTAGTTATCTATTAATTATTATTGAGTCGATTACGGTTGGACTTGTGAATTTTTTTAGGTCTGTTGGTTTTATACTTGTCTTATTAAAAACTTGTCGGTTTAAACCCCAATTGACGATAAAAATTATATTTTACCGGTTAGAAAATAGTAGCATAAATAGTATTTCTTATATTATTTTTATTCATTGGTAGTCGGCTATCTTATAAGTACAGGTTTCAACTAGTTTAAAATTTATATAAAGTTAAACATTTTACTTTGAAAATTGCTTCAGGTTACTTGTGAAGGTATGAGAATAACCTCGTGGTCCTTTCGAAGTATGAAAGAAGGACTATTGTTAAAAGTCGATTATGTGAGCAAATATTTGAAACTTCTTATTTTGGACGAGCCGGAACTTTCTTCAGCATAAAAAAATTAAATTATCAAAACTTGTATGTTCATGGACTCTGTTTATCCGAGACTTTAGCCCTTGATGTTGACAAAAAATATGAAATGTTGATATCATAAACTTGATGATGATAAAAAAATGTACCACACATGGGAGAGTGAATAAGTCATTGGACACGTATCATTTTGTAGAATACTTACATTACTTTGGCACGCATAATACTGCATTTTCATATTTGATGCTCATAATCATTGGGTGTATTTAAATTTGGACTACACATTCGCAAAATAAATCGGGACCATTTAAATAACAGTTGACTCGATATTTGTGATTTATTTACCTCTTACTTAAATTACGTACTTCATCTTCATTTGAATATTTTCCTCATACTTCACCATTTTTCTCATCTTGAATTTTTTTATCGTGTTTGCTATATCCTTTTTATTTTTAGATCTTTTTTCTCCAATCTACTAAATCTCTTTATTTTTCCTTAAAATTTATCAACTTAAACAAAACTTCTTCTTTAAAAATGGTTAGAGCTATGGGTTTGGATTTGCGTCATTTAAATAAATAAGAGTTCCATAGTCAAAATTATAGTATTAGTTGCTCGTTTGGGGAGACTTATACCAACTCTTCTCAAGAAAGAAATGAACCTGATAAAGATATAACATATACTAACAAAACTTATGGGATAATTGTTATTGATATTATAAATTATAAGCAATGCCACCATTCAAGTCGTTTGGTGGAAATAGTCCAATTACCTTTACTCATGGACTATTTGGTTCAGTCTGTGTTAGAGTCGATTTTTATTATGGAGTTTATATGGCGAATGCAAAGGTCAGATTTTCTTATTCCCCACAAATGGGAATTATGAAGGATCTAAAAAACCCTTAAAATTGTTAGACCTATGAGTTTACATATGTGGGCTAATATCATCATAGTCTTATTCATTTTGTTATGTGCGGAGACTTTTTAGACTTAGTCTTTTGTATATTATGAAAAGTAGGTGTTGAATATTTTAGTACGTATTCATGTAAAGAAAGTACCATGGCATTTGTGATATTTGTTGTTTACTTAACTTTGAATGTCACAGCACGATGAGATGACATCAATTAAGAAAAGTTGAGATATTTCAGCCTTATCCTTATGAGAATATGATATCTTGGCATGAGTCGTGTTGCATACTACGTTTTCATCTCAAATATATCCTCTTGTTTTGTGAAAAATACATCGGATGTTGTTGAGATAGTCTGCTAGGGTGCTGAGGGATCTCAATTATATCCAAAAAGGAAGATAAAGTAGTGTATGACCTTAGTAATTTTTCAAAGGATGTATGTGCATTTTAGGATCGTTGTTGGTTGGGTGTTCGTAAATTTGATGACATATATATATATATGCATAATAGGAAGTCTGAAAAGGTATTTATTATTATAGGCAAAATAATTAATTTGTTAATAAATATTTTGAAGAAATTTACAAATTATAGATACTACTATTTGGTATTTTGGATAAATTGTGTAGACGTTATTTAGTCATGTGGTGTTGGTATGTCTGTCAGGTACTAGAAATGATATTTATTGATGACTTTTTCAGTAATGTTGTGATACTTGGTTGAGAAGTTTCCCTTGAAAGATGTTATTGATTTGGCGTTGTATATGAATATTTGGCGTGCCTTTATTTCATATGCGAAAGGCCAGAGGATGTCTCTGCATGGGGAATGCCAATATTCATGCTTGAGTTAACGTCTGCTATGAAGTTTATATCATACCACCATGGTTGAGTTAACCATACCAGAAGACATGTAAGGCCCCATGCATCAGGTTTGTTAACCTATTGTCGTGTTTCGGATGAGTCGGCATCGTGTGCTTCTAGAGGTAGTTAAGTTGGTGAAATGATAAACATTGAATTGCAATATTGTTTGTCCCGCGATTATTGATAGTCGATGCGTCTTGATTCTTGTTTGAGTGCGAATTCTTGCTTAAAGCCGCAAATATCATTTTGGTAGGATTTGTTGGTATCGTGTGCATTTTCCGAAGCTAAAATTCAAGAGTGTATCTTGTCATGCATGTTTGTGGTCCATATCGACCCGTGTTACATGGATAAATCGTGTCTTGATTTTTTTTACTCGTCTTGGTTATATATTGTGCTTATTTTCATACGAGGCGTATTATTTAAGTATAACTTAGTGTTGTTTATCAATTCTTTCTTCGGTGTTGACACTTTTGTTTGGCTTACAAGTTATTGTATAAGATGATAACAAAAGGAGTGTACCATTTCCTACTTGTTTGTCGCAGCTGAATTGGTTGTTGTATTGTGCGGGGATTGGATAAAGGATGCATAAAGTATTAGATACTTTATTATAATTAAGGGACTAATTAGGTATTTGAAGAAGATCGTTGCATCATTTTTCCATGGGGCCACGTCTCAAGGAGTCTAGGTGATCAAAATAAGGTATTTTTATAGAGTATCTAGTGAAATGAGTGTAACAAATTATGTTGGTGCATCGGTATAGTTGCTGGTTGTTGGTAGAACAAATCCAGAGTAGTCATCGCGGGTTGCACCAATGCTCTGAGCTTATTATTTTGTCATCGTGTAGCTTTTCTGGTAGTCTGGAAATGATGTGTTATATACTAATTACACATTTTTTTTGAGTCCACGACTGGGAGTTGTGATTAAGCGGATTTGGCTGCTTAAGTTCCACACTTGTAAAGACAGTCGATATAGTTATGTAAGAAAGAATAAGCTTGTGAATTAAAACATAAGTGTGTGTCCCTTATGCTAACCAATATTTATGTTTCTCATGTTCTGGGTTTCTCATGAGTACAAAGCTTGGTTTCCAAATTCATTGTTTCTTGCTAAGGTAGTTCATAACATTGAACAGTCCACGTAGGGGACGTTCAGATTTTCTATCAATATTGTGGCCATTTTATTTGGTGTTCTAGTTGTTATCTAGGTATTATTTTCTTTAATTGAGGTATTGTGTTCTTGTAGATCTGTGGGTATTTTTTTGTCTGGAGTCATGTTAGTTACTTGAACTAACTTGGGATACAATTAACTACTCTACACTTTGGTTGTAAGTTGTCACCGTTCTAAGATCCACCAATACCCTTGACTATTTTGTCTTGTCAAACTCTATGTATTGTTTCAGTTACGCGAACAAATCTCCAAAAAAATATTGTATTCAATTTTAAGGGCAAGCGGGGATTCATATGGCATGTATATTTCATAAACATCATAAAGATATTCTATGTTTGAGCTATGCGGTGCCTCCCAATGCCTATTTACTTGTCTGTTAAGTCTCAGTTCTCGTGCTGATTGGCCATATATGGTATGTAAGGGTAATGATCAAACGGAGATGCTACTTCTAGTTCCATCCTAATTGGGATGGCTGTCATTGGTAAGCTGATGGGGGCCCGTACGCATTGCTTACATTTCGTGTTGCACCTAAGGGTAAGCTAATGCCACACTAAAGTGAAATGTTTGTTGATCTTGTGAAGTAACGACACTAGTCTTGTTACTGGGTCGGGCCGGTCCAGGTTTTAACTTGACCGAGACCGGCTCAGTAAACTGTCAGGTCGGGACCAGAACATACAGTTTAAATTACTACAAAAGCCTTACATTGTCTCCATGATTTTCAAAACTTTCCCTTGGTGAATAAGCATCGGTCGGGCAGTAGGGTAAACATCAGTTTGTCTCTATGATTTTCTTGACATCATCAACTTGCGAACATAACAAAATGGTCAGCATACAAAATAAAGATCATTAGGTCATAAGGATTAAGAAAAAAAAGTAATAAATTTAAAAATCATATTTCCTTTGACGAAACTATTTCATCCTAGTAAAGCAAGCCACAATGATTTCATGTACTACAAAAACTTTACTACTTAACAATATATAAACTATACAAAACTTAACGAAAAACATTATCAAAACACAGTGCATACAGTTACGATATAAGATTTTTCCTCAACTAAACTTTGTCAAACATACCGTATTTATGTCATTGAATTGTCCGACGTAATATCTCCAAATGTGAATTGCATCTGAACTTCCACCTCCTAAAGCTACCAAAACATTTACAGTATTAGAAGATGTAAAAATAATGAAATAATATTAACGATTAATTAAATACTTACAGTGCTTTGACCTTATCTTTTTTTAATTTGTGAATTTCTTTCACCCAATCACCTCCACATAAAAGCATTTCTACAGCTTTTATTTTCATTGACGTGCGCTTAGGATCAATCACTTGTTTTTTGGCACTGAAAGTTGATTCTTAAGCAACTGTTGTTATAGGAATTGAATATATATATATATATATCTTTTGGCATGATGTTTAACACTAGATATTTAGGCCTATTCACCATCCACCATTGTAATGCGTCAAACGACGTACCTTCAGGTACTCTGAACGGAGGCTCTTCCAAGTACAATTCAAGGTCAGTTTTAACACTTTGAAAATCCTAAACTGATTTAAGAGAAACATCAAACAATCTATTCCCCAACCCATAGTAGCCACTAGAATATCCAGCAGTAGCATTAACATTGGATTGGAAATCAACTCTTCGTTGATTGGTTTCTTGGTACAATGAGAATAGGGTAGTTAATTTCGTCAATGATAAATTTCACGCTTAGCTTCAGAAGACTCTTGTTTATTTATTTCTTCCTCATGAGTGGCAACAATTGTTTATAGGCCCATCCGATAAACACCATTATATACCTGCAATGTGCATCAAGTTTATTAGGTAATAGCATGAAAAAAAAATCAAACTGATTCAGAAGTAATGATATTATACTTCGGATCAAGCATGACCCCGATAGAAAGCAAACATTAGATTGCGCCCAATATTTGTCGTATTTTTCCTTCATCACAGCAACCATTCTTAATAGGTGAGACTTAGTTTCATCTGCGATAGTCTAATCCAGCAGCTTCTTCACAAGGTATATCTCAGCCAAAAATAGGTTCACTATTGGATATGACGTACCACTTATTAGGTTTGTAATTTTTGTAAATACTTTAAGAAAATTTCAAATTGGCCCCACATTGATCCAGTTTTCCTCTTCAGACACATAATGGAAAAATACAGAATTCCGTTCTGCATATCTCGGCCACACGTCTTTATAGTACATAGAAACTGACAACATCAACCAAGTTAAATTATTACCTTGTTTTAACATCAAATTTAAGTAATCTTCCACTCAAACCTAACTATTTCACAATTTTATCAAATTTCTTAGATCTTGCCTCTGAATTTAGAAAATACTTAACCCATCTCATAACCTTCTCTATTGTTGTACTAATTATTTCCAAACTAGCTTGAACCAACAAATTCAAGACGTGAGCACAACATCAGACATGGAATAACTGACCATCTAAGGTCAAATTATTTCTATCGCTAAAGTCCAGCTTCAACCTATTAATGAAATTGTCATTTGCAGAGGCATTTCCCACTAAGATTTAAACAATTTCATTTCGTATCGTCCAATCATCCGTAACTCTTAACATCTCCTTAGCAAGTACCTCGCTGGTATGGGGATGAGGGACATTACAAAAGGATATAACTCTCGTGTGTAGTTGTCATTATCATCTATGAAATAAGTTATAACTGTCGTGTACCCTATTTTTTGTTTCGTGGACCACCATAAGTCAGTTGTCAATCCTAGCTTTCTAATCTTAAATATTTGTTTTTTTATTTTTTATTTTTCCTCAGCGTAAAAAATCTCACAGTCACCTTTGACGCAGTGCCTAGTGATCATTTGGTACCAAGGCGAGGATTTTTTCAACAATTTTTTCAATATAACTTCCTCCATAATACTGAAGAGATATTCATGTTCTAACACAAATTGGGCAGCTAAATTTCTGACTTTCACGTGATCATATTGTCAAGTAATGAGACTTGTACCACATTCACCGAAATACTTAAAAGTCAACATGGTCTGTGTCCCTGTCGTGGTAGGTTCATTAATTTTTTTTCCTTCGACTAAATTTAAATAGGTGCCTTCTGGCGCTAGAGGTATTTTTCCTTGTCTCGTCAAATAGATAAATTTTACCACAACACTTACACTTTATTTTAGTATGCCCATATGGCTAAACCATGAATTTCTTAGTCCTATTCTTAGTTTTAGTTGAATTATATAGGTTATCCATAGCTGCATCGGCTAAACCAACAACAGTTGTTGACCCATCTATTTGGGATTGGCCAATATTATCAACATTGTCAAGGTGTTCCCCTATTTCTATCCCATCCTCATCAGTCTCCTCATTACCAAAACCAAATGACTCAAGATCAAACTCACCCTCACCAAAAACATTCATTACCGGAGAACTCAAAGAATCCTAAAAAAACATTAAATTTCAAATACAATTACTATTTTAACATACAAGACATTACATTAATTTATATAGAAAATCGAAGTAGAAAACTAAAGAATCCTAAAAAAACATTAAATTTCAAAAACATTTAACATGAATAAGTTCTTGTGAATGAAAAGATGAAAAAATTAGTTATTTTTTCCACTTCAGGAAGACCTGCTTCGAAAATCAGAAATGTTAAATACCAATTTTACTTTTATACAAATTATTAAACATAAGAAATATGAGAAACTATTTAAATGTGATTTTTTGTTTAAAGAGCAGTTTCCACTTGATAAAGAGAAAGATTAAGGATAAAAGCATGAGTTAATTCAAACTTAGCATGACTAACTAAGTGTTAAAATGCAAATTTTATGCACATAAGAGACTGTAAAATAACATCTTTTATTCATTAGTACAAAGAGCTTATGTATTTTGCAGTATATGCAAAAAATATAAGATGATATGCAGCCCAAAATTTAATTTATGTATTTTATACACATAAATATCAGAGCCTCAACTAAGAATAAAATTAAGATTGATAGAATAAAAAACACATCAATTTTTTGGATCTTGTTTAATACCTGTCATTAGCAGCAAGAGCCCACCCTAAAGCAGGAAGCCAAGCAGAACAAACATGTTTGCATTTGACAATTGTGACTTCTTCACAGACCCTGAATTAGTTCACGCTGATCTAACTCTTTATCAAAGGCAGATCACAATCTTCTACCCAATCTAAAATGCGTGGTCAACTCCTCTTTTCACGAAAATCAATGATTTAAAAGTCAATACAAATCCATCAAACTTGAAGTTCAGCTAAATAGGTACATTTTTCTAATAACATGACACGAAAGGAATTCAACTCCAAACTTTAAGATAATAATAAACACTGATGATCTATATAACATGCAAATTCATCATAAACAAATTTAACTATATATATAATGGCATATATGAATCAAATTATGCTCAACTAAAAATTACAATATAATTTCAAAAAAAATTTTATATGATCAACGCGAATAATACAATCAACAACAAATGAATCAAAAAGTCGATTAAATCACACTTTGACCATGAATCAATCTAAAACATTTTTTTATAAAAACTAAGCGAATGAGAACAGTGAAATCATAATCGAAGAAATATGACTGTAATATTACTGTCTCTTTGATTTATTGGGATCGAGATGACTTTATAATAGGAGAAGGAGCTGGTGTTTTGCTTATAGATAATTGGAGCATGCAAAGGTAAAGTTCACCAAAACCTATCAGACATTTTTTTACATTTTTTGGTCCATGTTATTATGTGTAAACATCAGAACGTGATAATGCTAATTAGTTATGTGTAAACGCCAATCAATGACCTGTTAGTTGTACTTCAGGTTTCATCAGTTTTGTATTCATACCAAACATGAGGTTGAAAGTTTACTTAGTTGTAGACATTGCCAAACATGGGATTGTACTAAAACCACTCCAATTCAGTTGAAATTCTATGTACCAAACCACCGTCTAAGTAACTGCTTTTACTAGCACCATATTCTCAATTTGCTTCCACTTTTGTGAAATATTGTCTTTAAATTCTACTTCTCCTATTATCTATTTCGTGATTGACGCTAATACTTCTAGGGTATTTTCATTTTGTGTTATTTTCTTACTTTCTCTAGGGTAAAAAATGTGTACCAAAATCAATTTAAAAGACACAGACACAGAAAGATGAACATCAATACATATAAGCACAATTTATCGAATGCAAAATCTCTCAAACAGAACCAGAATACCCAAAAAAAATTAAACCAAACGTGAAATAACAAGTGAAAGCTATGAATTGAAAGGGAAACAAGGTAAACAAACAAAAGTAATGAAATTATTAAAATAATAATTACATGGAGTTTGGTTATTCGATTGCGGGAGGAAGTCAAATCAGTATGTTAGGGATTTAGTTTGAAACTTTGAATCATTTATACAGAGTCAACTACAGTCTATAGTAGTTGGATTTAGGGAAAAAAAACCTTATATATCTCCCTAACCGGTCTAGTTTCTGGGCGGACCGTCTAGACCGGTAAGAGAGTCAAGCCCGGATTTTGGCTCCCAACCCGCTCTCTAAGTTTCCCGGACCGGTCCTGGGCGGGTTACCGGGTTGGGAGGCCTAGTAATAGCTCTAAACGGCACGCAGACTGTAATAACTTCTAAATGGGACTTTGACTTGAGCCATTTGATCTAGAGGGTTATAGAATATTTTCCAAGGTGTGTCGTGGAGATTCGGCCCATAAGAGGGAGGTGCTTGTTGATATCATTTTCGATTGCGATCGATCGCTTGTGGAGGCATGACACCTCCCGGATCTATCTAATTTATTGTACTATGCACACTAATAATCTAGTTTATAGGAGTTTGATTTTTGCGCCTCTTACCATGCTTTGGTTGTGATTCTTGTGTCTAACTTCTCTTATTTTGTCTATCACGTCATTGTTCATTAATATTTTCAGAGGATGCCTGGTTTGACCTATATATTTTAATCGCTTTGTTACCAATAAACTGACTCTTAATCGCTTATCAACCATCACGTTTAATCGCTTTGTTACCAATAAACTGACTCTTAAATGACCTCCATAAGTTTTCAAAACTATCAAATGACCCCCCTAAAATGTTTTTGAAACCAAGATAAAGCGCTCTTTCTGGAAGTCGTAAAGAAAGACCGAAAGAGTAATATGTCGTCTGGATTTAACCCAAACATAGTATTACAAAATTATTAAGATGATGTTCAAGATTTATGGTTCCATAATATTTCTCCATTCTACATCAGTATAACTTCATTGGTAGTCTTCCTTCTATAAATCTTTGAGTTAATGAAGATTGTGCTAAAGTCTACCATGCTAACTTATGGCTTTTAAAAGCTTATGCCATTTGTCAACCACATTAGTTTTTCCCTTAATACCCGTCTCCTTAGAATATGCTTCATTATATAACTATTCAACCCTTTATCATGCATTAACTCATGTTTATTGATATTTTCATCCAGATTCCCATTTACTTTTGAAGATATTTTCTTTGGTTATCAACAGCAAAGTTTTACTCACCATTTCCAAATAGTTACGACCTTGTTTATACCATTGATTTTGTAACATATTAAACTCGTACTGGTTTGATTTCAACTTATTCAGTTTCATCTCTAAAGCACCAAACAACCAATTTAAAATATTACTTTTATTTCTAATCGGTAACTGTTGAAAATACCTCACGTCTACAATTTCTTATTGTCTTGGTAATGATGTAACTGATGGATTGAAAGAAACATTCACTGGTTTCTCTTGCATAAAATTATTTTCTTGAATTGTAGATATTATTCTAGATATATTCAGTATTGTAACTGAAATTCTTTGCGTTTTGTTATTCCCACAAGTTAGCGAAGCAACGTTCATACTATTTAAAATAATTGGTTGCTTCATACTATTTAAAATAATTGTCGGTGATCCTCATTTATTAATTCATAATCTAGTCATCATCATTGGTCAACAAACAATCTCTTTAAAGATTTCCTATAGACGGTGATAAATAATGAAGGAAAACCTTCGTCAAGACATATAAATTATATGAATACTAAATAAACCGAAGAATTTACAGAATATTTAAATAATCAAAATGAATGACACATATATCTTAAGATACGTGCCAATCATCAATTACAAATTATATCTACAAAATGAGATAAAAATATCAATTTATTTTGTCTACAATAATTTTTAGTCATTGAGAAAATACTTTGAATTGTTTTAAGTACTAATGGGGTTACATACTCTGCTACACGGTTTATATAATCATTGTTCAAATACGAACTACATAAGACAAACTATAAAAATCTTATAAATCAAAGAATGTGAACATTATATAGTTAGAAAAATTATAAGTCAAATAATATGAGAGATAAATAATTAGAAAACTAAAACGGTTTATGGTTACAGAGAACCGAGAACCGGACCGGAACCGTACCGGTAAGGACCGGACCGAGAACCGGACCGAACCTTAGCGGTTCAGTTTGCGGTCCTATTCTAAAACCAAAATCGATAAGGAACTGAACCGGTAAAATCGATAAAAAAACCGAACCGATAAATCGGTAGAACCGAATCATAACTAAACTGATAAAATTGATAAATTTGACTTTTTATATTATTCATTATATATATATATATATCATATAAAAGATATTAAGTAAACATCAATTAGAAAATTAAAAAAATTATATAAAAAAAATTAATTTATAAAAACAGTATAAAATGAAAGTGAGAACCAATAGTTGTAGCACTTGATATCGGTCAAGTCTGTAATATTTCATATCGCTCAGTCTAACATTCTAGAGCATAAAGACACAAATGATGAAATAATAAGCTGTTCATGAGCAATAACTAATATGAAAGCATAAAAACACAAATAATGAAATAATAAGCCGCAAAGAATGGATCAACAATACTACATTTGGATTTACTGAGTTTGAAAGTAATCCCACGTCGATTTATATAAGAAAGGAAACTGAAAATTGATCTTATATAAAGAGCGACCCACATAGGTAAATTTGTATATTAAAATGGGTAAAAAACTCATCAAAGCAAGGTTAACGGTCTTGCGTTAGTTACAAATTTATATTTATATTTATAGAGATCGGTTTGTTAAATCGAATCGAACTAGACCGAATCGAAATCTTATCGGTTCGGTGAAAACCCATACCAATAACAGCCCTACATAAAACTAGTAATTGAAAATCCGTCATCAATAAATTTAACGTGACCACGCAAATGAGCGTAAATGCCCGAACTTTATTTATATCATCAAACTTGACTATAAGCTAACCTCGTTAACTAACATAACTATAAGCATTCGACCAATCAGATAATATCAAGAAGCCATATAAGAGGCCGTAAATGCTTAGGCTATGGTTATGAGTTAAAATATAAAACAAATTACCTAAATAAAATGACACTATTAGACGAGCTACATAAAAAATCATAAATAAGTTATTTGATAAGTAAAGTGACACAATTAGACGAGCTACATTAGAAAGAATAGTCAAGTTATAAGTTAAGTAACATTAGATGAGCTATGTGAAAAATTAAAAAGTTATAATATAAGTAAAGCGACACGGTAAGATAAGCTACATGAGAAAAAAATAAGTAAGTTCTACTGTAAATAAAACAACACGACTGGATGAAATACATGATAAAAAGTAAACAAGTTCTAATGAATATTGTCTAAGACAATATCATACTTATATTAACTTAAGTACGAATATAAACCATAGAAAAGAAAATACTTTAAATTTGGTGCATGAATAAAGATACATTTAAAGATCAGATTACCCATCTACATTCAGTGATTGATAATCTTTAAATTTCCTCTAATAGTCTAACTTGAGGACCAAAGGGATCATAATATCTAAATAATAATAAAAAATAAAGATATTTATGTAATTATTTAGAAAAAATAAAAACCAACATACTTACAAATAATAATATATTAATCATTTACCATAGAACCATTTAATATTCGATATTTATTTATCTATGAAAATGTACCATTAAAAATATATATATATTTTATTTATGCAAAGTCACTTTTATCTATCTAATTTAATATCTTTTACAACATTTAAAAAAATTGAAAACTTTAAACTCGACAAAACTATTCCAACCCGCTTTAACTTACCTAAAATGATTATGCTTTTTTTTATAAAAAATATTATCTTCTCAATAAAAATATTTACAATATTATAAAACACACTTGATAATAAAGGGTGAATTATCACTTGTTTTTACCAACTTATCTTTATTTTATTTTCTAATTTATAACTTGATGTCATAACCATTAAGAAATCCTTATATCAATAAACACATAATTAAAATAAATTAAATCAAACTATATGATTTAGCTTATATAACTAAACCCTAAAACAAAATAAAATCAAATTTCTTAAAGATTACTTATGGAAGAGAACGACACCCAAACCAAAGATTTAACACCGGAGAACATCACCCAATCAACCAACAAGTTAAGTTAATATTGTTTTTTAGTTTTATATTCATGTAATTTAAAAATCCGTGTTAAAAAAAATATTTTTTGAAAATCTCTATTTGGGCAGGTTTTAGCAGAAAGCAACTAATTATGAGACAACAGATAGGAATTAGTTGTTTTTTTTATAGAAAAAAACACATGATTCCGATACGCACCTTGGAATCAGGTGAGTTTTTTTAGAAAAAACAAATGATTCCGAGACAGCACTTCGGAATTAGGTGCATTTCGTCTGTTTCAATAAAGAATGGTGCATTTTTAACTTTTGTTGTTTTTTTAAATAACGAACGATTTCTACCTTTGACGAATTCGAAAAAAACTACCGTTGTTTTTCAAGATTAGAAGATAAATCGAATAGGTGGTTAGGATTTGTTATTTTTCAAGATTTGAAGAGAAATCTGAAGTGGATACCGTTTTTATAGTGACTAAGCTAGAGTTAGGGTTTATGGGTGATTGATGGTGAGAGGCTAATAAAGATGGTTGGATGTGCATAAGTTAATATGGCGAGAGATAGTTGAGATAATGTCAGAGATGTTTGAAATTGAGGTAGATGCCGATAGAGTTGTTGGAGAATAAATGAATTTTCGGATAATATAAAATAAAAGATAAATATGTTATTTCTTTTATTGAGGAAATAACAAAATGAAGTTTTTATTTATGTATTTTCTACAGAAGAAATAGCTCTATCCCATAATAAATAAAAATAATAATAAAAATAATAAATAGAATATAAATTTATTTTTGGTTAATGGGTTATGCTAACCGGTGCCCATGGGCACCGGTTAACACACATTTAATACACTGTTTTTCCGTGAAAATCAATTTCCTTTTATGAGTGGGAGAGATAAAACAATTTTGAGGACAAGACTACCCTTTTTCCTATTCTATCTTATCTTGGGTTATAATTAATCTTAATTAAAAATATGATAATTAATAATTTTTAAATTATTATATTAGTTAATTAAGTAAAGTTATACTATATTAAAAATAAAATATTAATATTATACTGTTATTTTTAACTATAGTAAATTAAAATTATTACCATTAGCAAATTAATTTTTTAAAGGGTTATGCATAACCCTTTTTTAAAACCTTTTGACTATCTAATTTTGATAGTTACAATTATATTATCATTTGATTTTCTTTTTATATAGCTAGTTTTGTTTGTTTTGAAAAAACGTTAAAAAATTTCCTTAAAAAATAATTTTAACTTTATATTTTACAAACAAAACTCACTTTCTTACTAAAATTAATTTCAAATAAAAAAGGTAGTTAATGAACTTTCAACTTTTTAAGTGAAAAGTTGGTCTAAAAAAATTAATTTGTTTGGAAATTTGAAAATTAAAATGATTTTTTAAAATATTTAATTTTAAAAAATAAATTTTAAAATTATTTGAAATCTGCTTTTGATTAAGAATTTGATAAAATAACATTTATTTCAAGAATGATATTTTAAAATATTTTGCAAACTTGTTTTTAAATTTCCATTTAAAGTTCTAAAATAAATAAATTATACAGTATAAAATTTATAAATATTATTTAATAGTTATATATTATTTTAACTATTGATTTTTTTATCTAAATAATTAATTTTTATAATTTTTATTTTAAAAAATAGTATGAAATAAAAAGGTAAAAATATTATAATCTCTTGTATTATTACTACTTTATGAAATGGATGGTATTTCATATTTTAATTAAAACTAATTATTAATGAATGTAGAATAAAAGAAAGAAGGACAGTAATGTCCTTAAATTTATTTTATCTCTCTCCTTAGTAAAAGGGAGTTTATTTTCACCGAAAACAAGAGTATTAAATGCTTATTAACCGGTGCCCATGGGCACCGGTTAGCATAACCCTTGGTTAATTATGGGTACTTTATCCTTAGATATATAAGGATAGGGAATTGCTAAAAAAACGGCCAAAATTACTCCGCGAAGTCGCTTAAATTTTTTTTTCAAAACTACTCCGTGAAGTTATTTTGTTTGACGATTTTGCCCTTCCGGAATCGTATAAATACTCAATTTTACTCCGCGAAGTTACCATAATTTCAAAAAAAAAACCTCATACTAAAAATCTCCTCTACCTTCTCTCTAAAAAAAATTATAACTAAACTAAATTAAATAACTAAAACCTAAACTAAAACTAAATATAACTACTAAATTACACTAAATTAAAACCTAAACTAACTAAAACCTAAAGTAACTATACCTGTGGACAAAACTAAAAAGTTGAAGCACAGCCTCACAACCACAAAACCCACTGCCCCAAAACCGTGAACCCAAACCACCCACCCTCCGGCAAGAACCCATTCACCCACCGGCACCCACCGACACCCACCGGCGCATCTATTTCGACCACCACAGGAGCACCGCACGACCCATATACACCGCAATCGTCGCCGGAGAGACCGTTCGGAATAAGGGGAAGCGCAACCGAAATCGAAATTAAAGTGTAAGTCGATTTTGTTATTGTTTGATAGGCTAGTTAGGTTTAGATAGGTCTAGTTAGGATAGATCCGTAAGAAAAAACGTGTTTTGGGCTGTTTCTAGGCCAAGGCAGAAGCTCTAAGCTTCTGCCATGGCGATGGTGTTCTTCGCCACGCACGGGCGAAGAACACCTTCCCTACGCCATCCACTGGCGTAGGGTTGGACCCCCACGTCGCATGGATGGCGTGGGGTTCAGCCTGTACGCCTTAAGTTGGCGTACAGGCTGAACCCCACGCCATCCATGCGACGTGGGGGTCCAACCCTACGCCACACGAGATGGCGTAGGGAACATGTCTCACGCCACCACCGTGGCGTGGGCATGTAGACGTACGCCATCAGTATGGCGTACGTCTATATGCCCACGCCACGGTGGTGGCGTGAGGCATCTCCGGCCACCGGAATGGGCCGGGACCGGATTATTTTTGTTTTTCGGTTCGTTATAACCTGCCTTGTGCTATTTTTTATCTAAAACGGGTACCACCATTACAATATGTGTTTTCGAGGAAACCTGATAGTAATTTTGTTTTTACCAGGTGATGGATCACAGCGACGATGCACAGTACACATTGTCTGGTGATGGCACGCGGACGAGGAGAGTTAAAAAGCGGAATAGGGTACGTGGCCAGCCAGTTCCACCTGTGCAGATGGATGAGCTCCCCATACTCTCCGGACCGCATGCGTCCGGATCGAGTTCAGCTTCCGCTTCCGCTTCCCGCGGACGACGCCATCCCCCACCGGGTACAGCGGAGCGTAGAGCTCCTCCTCCGGCCAGATTGCCGCCGCTGTTCGGCGAGGATTTCACCTCCCACGCTGCATACCACATTTGGATGGGAGAGGTAAGTATCGAAATTAAAATTTTTTACATTTTTTGAAGCTATTTTGTTTTGTCCTATGATAATGGGAACAAATTTTTTTAGGAGCGAGAGATGCGGCTGTATGCCCATTATCCCAGTCATCGAGCATGGAGTTTGGCTGCCCAGACTAGGGTACGCGCTGTAGTCGACGCCACCCCGTTCGGTCGTCTGATCGAGCCGTTCTACGAGATGCAGACACACTCCAACATGACGGAGGTTTTCCTAGAGAGGTGGCATGCGAAGACCAATAGCTTCCATTTCGCTTTCGGTGAGATGACGATTACTCTGGACGACGTTCACACTATTTTGGGACTCCCAGTTGATGGTGAGCTTGCTGTGTTTCCCTATATTTCCGACAAGAGTCTGGCCATGCACGAGTGCGCTGAATTGCTTATGGTGGATGATCTTTCCTTCGTGACGGAGGTTGAGAAGTGCAAGGGCGTTGGTTTGGGATTTAAATGGCTCCGGAGTAGGTTTAGTGGGCCAGAGTTCTGCGATGACAGCCCTGGTCTGAGTGATCCGATGGTGGATGCTGCAGCCCGCGCCTATATATTGCATATGTTCGGCACGGTCATATTCCCCGACAAGAGCAACATGTACTCCAACTACAAGTATTTGTTTCTGTTGCGCGATTTGACTCCGGAGGGTGTTGGCAGGTACTCATGGGGTAGTGCTGTTCTCGCTTACACATACCACCATCTTGGTGAGGCCTCCCTGCACGACACGAGGACTATGGCCGGATGTATCGGTATGGTAGACACGTGGATACGGGATCATTTTTCCATGCTCCGGCCCGTTACTCGACGCACCTACACAGAGCGCGACCCCACTATTGGTAGATGGGATACAGCTGCAGCAGTATCTGACTCGCGGACGAAGCTGAACCTTCGTATCTCCGTCAACAACCTCGGAGAGACCGATGTAAGTGTTTTTGTTTAGTGATCGCAAAATTGATTTATTATTGTGTTTATGATCATATCCATTTTTCCATGCAGGTCCTGTTTGAGCCTTATCGTGCTATACGCGATCATTTCCCGTTTCAGGAGCTATCTTGGTTTCGGGATGTCATATGCGGTGTGGAGCACTCTCAGGCATACTATCCCGAGCGAGTTCAGCGGCAGTTTGGCCGTGTCCAGGGTCCTATCGCGCATCCCCTGCTAGCCATGCAGTCGAAATCAAGGAGAAAGCCTAAGACGATGGCGTATGCATTCGATCCGGATGATTGGGACCAGCGGCAGATTAACACTTTGCATCGTGGTTTTCGAGGAGGGATGGTGACAGACGAGATGGAGTCTTTCTGTGAGCCTGAGTACCTACTACTTCACCAGAGTATTAGCTGGTTCGATCTCGTCAACACCGCTATCTACTCGCTCGCTGACTACGTCCACGAGGATCGAGAGGGAGCTATCATCCGACATTTGCGCGCTGGTATGCGGAGGATCTCGTTGTTTCCTGGAGTGAGCGAGTTTGATCATGATTTCGATCGTCTGGCTGGGGCTTATGACGATGTTTTGTCCACAGCCAGGAGGCTCGCATAGACATTACGATGTTTTTTGTGTTTGTATGATACTTTTATTCTGTTGTCGCTTACTTGGTTTGTTTCTTGTTTTTTGAGACTTCGTATGATACTTTGGTTTTGGATTGTGTAATAGTTTCGGTTTGTATGATGCAGATTGTGTAATAGTTTCTTTATCATCAAAGTTTTAGGTTACTTGAAATTTATTTTGTATAATAACTGACTTTCTCTTTTGCTTTGGAAATAACAGTGAAAATATTTCCAAACACCTCATATTTTCAAGACTTAAGAGTTATTATAAGTCATTTTCATATCTCTAAAATACATATAAAATAGGGTTATGGATTAATCAAAACAGTTAAGTGATTAATCAAAACAGTTTATCAATTGAGAATTAATTAAAACTTTATCAAGCCTTCTCCAGTTCCCAGTAACTTCCATGTTATCCAAATATCTAGCGCCTCAAAACATACAAAATGATGGTTTCCCGCCTCATTAAATTTTTAGCGGGAACAAAAACACCATTTCCCGCTAATTATTTGAGAAATGAACCAACAGAGCACGAGTATATAAATACTAGAATCTGGCTATGAACCCAAACAATTAAATTATAACGATGGGTGATTCAGGCTGGAACGTGTACGAAGATGCAAGCCTCCTAAGCACATTTCATTTCGTCAAAGGTACGATGCAAGAGGATAATCCTGGTTTCATCGATGCGGTTTTGTGCAGGATGTTCTTCAACCACGGTAGGGAGGCATCTTGTCCAGGATGCTTAATGCCCCGACCACGCGGACGCCAAGAAGTGTTCGAGAGGCTGGCTTATCTTAAGCCAAGGACTGTACAGATTGAGTCATTGGATTACGAGACCCGTTTACATGTCGAACACGTTTTCAACATGGGATCCCAAGGTCCAGTTACGCCGGAGATGGTGTCACATGCGACGCAGCAAAGGGAGCAAGAAATGGCCGACGCAATTGCAAGCGCCGTTGAAACGTGTTCAACCCCCGAAGGAAGTGCTTATGATTCAGATGATTATAAGTTCGGGAGCGGAATGAACTATCCGACTCCATAAATCTAAGTGTGAAATGTTAACAGAGGGTTAGCCCACCTGTCGTTTGTCTTCAGTTATTTGCTTATGTATTTCTTATTATGCAATGCTTCGGATTAAATTGTAATGTTTTTATGCAATCGACATATTTTGCAGTGTTAGTGCTACTGTTTTCAAGATGAACACCCAAACATAAAACATCGAATGTTTACATTCATTCAATCACAAATTCAAATAACAACAACTAAGGAAATAAAAACGTCAAACAAATACTGGAATGAAACATCACAAGTTCATACAACAACAACTAACAAGTTGAAATAGTAGTACTATCTAAAATAACACACATTCCCGGAAATAGTGAAATGATCAGTCGAAATCGTATCCCAAATTGTCATCCGAATCATCACCCCCATTACGTGCCGCAATCCTATCCTCCAGAAACGCCACCATATCCCTACTTATGTAGTCTACTACCGTCATGTTCCAGACCAAAGGTGCTTCTATCTTAATCCTGGCTGGTTGAAAAAGCAGGGCAGTGAGCGGTTGGATGAAGTTGTACCTTGATTTGATTTCGTCACGACTTCGCACTTGAACGTCTCCTGCTCCTAAATGCCCATAGTTGAAATACATCTGACATAGGAGGCGGTCGAAGAAAGCATCGCTACTATCTTCCCCCATTTGTCGGCGGACAACCTTGACCGCCTTGAGCATATGGTAGTCTTCATCAGCTGTAAACTCCATGTGTTCAAGTGTTTGTGTTCAAGTGTGTGTGTTTTATTTCTTAAGTGTCCCTTTGCTTCTATTACGAATATTGTATCATGTGGCATGTTTATATAGTATAGTCATTTATTGGCGGGAGTTTTTAGGATGTAGACTCCATGGCGGGAGTTTTTGGCTGGAGTCCTTGGCGGGAACATTTGTCTTGGCGGGGGTTACTTTTTGGCGGGTTTTTTTAGGCGGGACTTTTTGTGTTGGCGGGAGTTTTTGTGTTGGCGGGTCCCGGCTGATATCAATAATCTATGCAACTTTACAGAGTAATTCATGCGTTCGTCTGTATCCGTATCTATAAATACGCGAGCTGTCCACGCATAGAAGAGTAAAATAGTTGAATAACTTAACAAACAATGTGTCCATGGAATGCATTTTAATTTATTTAAATATTTATAAAATTGTTATTCACTAAAATATATTTCAAAAACCTTAAATTTTATTTATTCAATTTATTTACATATTATACAAAATTTGTATTCATTAAAAAACCTTCAAAAATCTTTAAAAAAAATCATTTATTTTTTACGCAACTTCACAAAACAATTTTGACTATTCTGTCCTCAATTCCCAAAGTAAAATGGTTTTTTTTTTAAAAAATGGTTGAAAAAAAAAAAATTAAATTGTAAGCAAAGGGTACCCTGTTGCCGCCACAGCACGGCGTAGGGATACCCGTTTTCGCCAACCAGTGGCGGCAATAGGGTTATCCCTTAGCCTTGCCTCTGTTCTTTTTGGACAGAGGCAAAAAAAGGTCCCCTACGCCAGGTGAATGGCGTATGGGGCAATCCCCACGCCATCCCCTGGCGTGGGGTGCTGCAGTTACGCCGTCTCGTGGCGTACGGGACGGCGGTTACGCCATTAGGCTGGCGAAAACAGCTATCTCGAATTTTTGAAGTCAAAATTTTAAAAAAAAAAATTCAATTAAATTAAAAAGGTTTAAAGGGTACAACACATTGTTAGTTTACAACAAAAAAAGCAAAAACATAGCCGAACACAAAATAAGTTCAATCTTTCGTTAAGTCCACTATCGAATCATCATGTTCAACGGAGTGCGTCGGTGTGGGATTTTGTAGTCTTGAAAATACACGGACTCTATCTAGCAAAGGGATCGACCAAGAAATTGCGTCTTCTCTCGCCGATCTCATCCACGTAGGATCTATAGTCGGTATGGGTGACCCTTTAACCAACTCAACCTACAAATTTCCGTTCAATATAAATGCGCGGTTACAAAATAAAATGCTTAAAATGGGTGCGAAAGTTAAAGTTATTTACTCACATGAACAAAATGGTTTTTATTGACGAATGCCACGCCGATCTCCTTTAAAGAACCATCGCTCGCCGGTGCATTTTTCACCGGTAGGTAAGTCGTACATCCACCGGGAGCGAGGCAATAGAAAACGCAATTGAATGTAGTCGCGACTAGTTTTCCGCAACTAGGCAAGGACATCCATTTTGCGTAAGGTGCATTCTCTTTATTAAAAGTCAACCGGTTTATCTCCTTATCAACTTCGCTTTCATCGTCGAAATATGCAACCCGTTTATAAAACTCCCGATCGCTCTTTAGCTCGTGAACCAAGGCTTCTCTAACCATTAGCCATCCACTTTCGTTACCAACCATACCATGCGCGATGGCTCTAAAACCACAATTACCGTCGGGCATTACATTTGTAATTCGGGTTATGAAAGGACGCATATATTGAGGTATGTCTTTTGAAAATCTCGAGTCCAAAACATTTGGTAATCTAGTCGGTAATGGTATAGCCGTGAATGACGGTATAGCCTTGATGTGGGTCGACGTATCCGGAGTGCCTAAACCGACGCATTGAACCCGTTTTGCTATTTTTTTGGGGGTTTTGCTCCGGAATTAGTCGAAGTATGTGCCTTAACCGTTCTTGCGGTGCTACCGAGAGTGCCGACCGGGGTTGCTATACTAGCGGCGGGTGTTACAACTCGTGGAGTTGCGGCACTATCGTGGGACTCAAACATTTCTTGTTCGACGTATTCGTGATATGAAGGATCTCTTTTCGTAGAATAATCACGTTGGACTTTGCTACCCTTACCCCGACCCCGACCCCGTCCACGACCACGGCTTCCAACACGTCCGGGAGTTCTACCGCGGGTTTTAACCTTCTCGAGGGGTTCGCAAAGGAGTGTAGTCGAAGGATCCAAAAATTTTTGAAATTTTTTGAGCCAATGACTTTGTTCGTAAACATCAAACTCTTCAAGTTTCGCATTTAGATTAGCCAAATTAAATTTCACTTCTTCTTCGCCGGTGAGTTTAACTCGCGGAACGATATCTAGTCTCTTCCAATGCTCATCTATAATCCGAGTAGGTACGTGGCCGTCCACTCTTCGGATTGCCTCAAGGTCGTGGGAACACGGCAAACCATGGATCGTACGATCGGTGCAAGCGCACATAGAAATTTCACCGCCGCTTTTATCAACATAGTTATCATATACTATCGCCAATGCAATAGGTGATACGTACCCCCGTAAAAATTTGAACGGTTTGAAATCTTGGAATTTGTGAATTAAACGGCACTTGCTAAGCTCCATCGATTCTTTAATAGTAGAATGTTGCATCGCTAACAAGCCATGCACTTTATCCCAAAACCCATCGAAATCCAATCGGCTAGACCCAACATATTTTTTCAATGTAGCATGCGAGCTTTCGGCCCTATTAGAGGTGTGGTTATTAAAATGCATGATCTTGTTAGTATAAGCGTGAACAAACCTCTCTTTATAAGGCGTAATCCAGGAGTCAACCACATAGTCCACCGCCTTATCTTGGTCTTTGAACATCGACCGCATCTTAGCCAACCTCTCGTTCATAACCTCAACGGTATCGGATGAAACAACGTCGTTCCAAGCCCCCAAAAAACTATTAGCCACTTTTCCGTCTTCAAACATATTTTTCGTTCTCCCGCTAACATTTTTGTTGATATGCCACTCGCATAACATGTGACTAGCGCTAGGGAAAAATTTGTCGATGCTATTCATCAAAGCTAGTTCGCGGTCCGTAATGATAACACACGGTAATTCACAATCATTCTCCTCCATTACCGTTTTCAAGCATCCCAAAGACCATTCGTAATTGTCTTGTTTTTCACTCACCATAAACGTGAAACCAATGCAAAACGTTTTGTTCGTAGATGTTACCCCGACTACTTCGAACAAAGGCATCCCGTAACGAATGACTTTATATGTGCTATCCATGATTAGCAAGCGTGGGAAGGTTCGTAGTAAGTCGATACTAAGCGGATGTGCGAAAAACAAATCGGTTATGACGTTAGAACCGTCATTCCCCGTCCGTGTCCAATACTTATACTTGTGCAATTGTAATTTAACTAACAAGCATTGCATTTGGGATCGACCGCCGTTTTCGGCCATCCTCGTTCTTTGACGGTGATTGTAAACGTGGCGGATATTTGAAGCATTCTCCGGATCGGCCTTTTTCAAAGCACCAAATATTTGTCGCGGACTTGTCCCGTTCACCGTTAAAAGATCAACGAGCTCTTTTTCCTTACGTTTTAACTTCGACCATTGCAAATGTCCTTCGGCATACTTGATCGGTTCGTGGTTGTGCTTCCCCGAAAGGACACTAAGAGCCCACTTATCGTCTCCTTTTAACGGATTACCCACCAAATGAAAAGGGCAATTTATTTTTTTGCTACCGGTGGCCTTACGCTTACGGTCGCACTCTTTAACGGCCGACTTGAAAATTCCGGATCGCTCGCACCGATAATCCACTCTCGGTGTTCTCCCCCTCTTCCCTACTTCCTTCGATGCTACGTTTATCGAAAAACCCAACGTTTTCCCCCTAACTTTTACCCACTCGGTCATCGACTCTAAGCTATACTCGTCGTGGGTGGTGAAATGGTGAGCATAGTCCGAAACAAGCGAAATATCGCATTCGTTCACCTCCTGCAATACGTAAGAAGTAGAATAACAAATTAAACCGGCATTCCGGATTCCGGAACCACATTCCGCCATTCCAAAGGCGTGGGGCACACTCCATTCGCCATGGCTTGGCGTGGGAGACCTACCGAGCGCCACACGTGTGGCGTACGGATGCTACCCCACGCCAAGCCATGGCGAATGTAGTGTGCCCCACGCCTTTGGAATGGCGTACGAAAGGTCGGCCACGCCAGAGGATGGCGACGAACACCTTTACGGGTTTTTTCCCAAAAATCGATTTTTTGGCCGAAATGAAAGAGGGAAATGCAATGTACCTCCTCGACGACCATGCTGCTCTGTGTGGGAAGCACTTCCGACCCTTTTCCGTCCATGTTGTGAAGGTTTTGAAATTTTTCAAAAAATGGGTTTAGTTGGTTGTTAAGTTTCTATTTTTAGTATGTTTGGAGAAGATGAAGTTTGCAACTTCATGGAGTAGTTTGGTTCTCTTCAATGGCGTCACTTGTAAATATCTACACTTCGAAGGGTTTTTTGGGTTTTTTGCCTTGTGGCATTTTTGTAAATATTGAAAATCAGAAACATGCGACTTCGCGGAGTAGTTTTGGCCGTTTTTTTAGCAATTCCCATAAGGATATTTATTTTTCTTTGAAAAAGATGTGCTAGAGACAATGGTGGTACCGGTACGGTACCAACGGCATTTAAACAAATGAATATGAAAATAAAAAAGAACATGGATATTCGGGTCGATTTGACAGTTATAAAGTAAGAAGATTAGAGAGAGACAGAGAGAAACAGGAGAGAGAAAGATAGAAGGTAGAGAGAGAAAGATAGAAGGTAGAGAGAGAAAGCTCTTTTTTTATATGGAAGCTTGATTTTGGAGAGAGAGAAAAAATGGTGACCGACCAAGAGATAGCCAAAAGCTTAGAGATTCTTCTCCGGCAATCGGATTTGAACACGGTGACCTCGCTAAACGCCATCGTTCAACAGCTCGAGGCAAAATTAGGGTTAGATCTGTCTCACAAAGCTGCTTTTATCAGGGACCAAATCCAGCTCCTCTTCCGTGCCCACCCGGTTTCTCACCCGGACCCCCACCCGATACACTCCTCCAAAACCCACTTTTCCTTATACCATAACCACCAACCCCAACTCCCTCCTCCACCGCATTTCATTTCTCAGCCACAGTTTTCCTCCCATTTTCCCCTTCATCAGCACCTCTCACACCCTCACGATCTCAATTTCCGGCAGCCGAGTCCGCAGCTGCATGTGCCGCCGCGACAGACTCACACGACGCTCCCGGCGCAGCTTGGACAACAAGGCGTCGCGGCTCCAAAAGGCAAACCTGTTGCTAAGGTTTCTCATGATCAGACCCCGAAAGAGAGGTGTTTCTTTCATGACTTTCATTTTATTTTTCTGGATTATGTGATTTGGGTTTGTGATTGTGATTATGTTGATTATTCAAATATCTAAGGGATGTCATATAACGTTAATGCTTTTTTAGCTGCAAATTTAGGGTTGTCTTAAGGTAGCGAAATTAGGGGTTTTGCTAGTTTGTCCTCGATCTGCAGAATATCAGTTCATGCTGAGCAAATTTCGTTTCTTGTTTGGAAAATGTAGAGTATTCGGTGTAAAAATTTGAGAATAATTTTGAAATTCTATGAGTATGCACTGAAATGTAAAAACCTATGTTTAGCTGCTGCTCTGTTAAAGGAGTTAGCTTTATGAGGACAAGGCCTCATTCATTTCACTGCTACTCTATCTGTAATAATTAAAAACGCACTTACTTTTATAATGCAATCGGAATAAAATACTGTTGTCTTTTTCATTTCTTTAGAGTAAAGCTAAATCAACCTGGTTGTGCATTTGAAGAATTCAATGGAATGTAAAGTTAATGCAGTATACTCAAATCCTATTTCAGTTGCTTGCTAGGAAGTTTCCGTTACATTTCGATTCAACCTTGCTTAAAATTTGATATTCTAAATTCGATGTTCGACTGGTTTGTGCTCATGTAAAGCATTGTCATTATATTAGTTCCTGAGATGTAGTTTGTTAGCTGTATTAGTAATGTTTTACTGCAAGGTTTGCCTTTGTCATTTTGGTGTTGTACATTTATTCGCTGTATGGCAGTGCTATTAGCATATTCTCTTTGAGTGTTTGGATACATGAATCAGCCTGGAAGTTGCCTGGGGAACACAATATTGATATTCGTTGTTAAAAAGCTCAATGTTTTAATTGTGACTTTGTTGTGTTGGAATTCCCAATGTGTTTGATGTATGCTTTGTAGATGACCTGACAATGTTGATGTGTATTGTTATTCAATTTCAGCCCTGCTGTTGGAACCAAAAGAAGAGGTGGTCCTGGGGGTCTGAACAAAGTTTGTGGAGTCACCCCCGAGCTTCAGGTTATTGTTGGGGAACCAGCCTTACCGAGAACTGAGGTTGTTGTACTATAAGCACTATGTTGGTCTTAAGAAAAATTGAAGTAAAATATATTAGGGGAGAAATCTATATAAGTTAAACAGAATAGCTGAAGAAAAATGATTCAGTTTGCAAAAAGAATGGAAGTAGAAAGAACACTCCCTTTTTATCGTATGATTCACTGTTAGGTATACAAGTATTGCAAAGACATGAAGAGATCCTGACAATTTCTTTCAAGTTGTGGACATTATAACGTCTAAATAGGATATTTCCTGTAAAACATAACTTGCATATTTCTTCTTCTAAACTTCTTTTTTGGCTCAAACTTTTCCTACTGAAAACATGTCCTCATATTTTTGTGATACTTAACTTGTTGAATATATTTGTATGTCTGCATATCATAATGACATTTTCTCTAACTTGTCTTAGATTGTGAAGCAGCTGTGGGCATATATAAGAAAAAATAACCTGCAAGACCCGAGTAACAAGAGAAAGATAATATGCGATGATGCACTCCGTATAGTGTTTGAGACTGACTGTACGGACATGTTCAAGATGAATAAACTGCTGTCGAAACATATCATCACACTTGAACCATCAAGTGGGTAAAGGAGCATTACATGCTATATATATTCTGACATTAATATTTATAGACATGTTCTGACACATTAGTATTTACAGAGGCCGGTCAAGCCAAAAGGGCAAAGGTAGAGGCTGAGTCCACAACTGATACAAAAAAACCTGTTTCTTCTTCTGTAATTATATCAGAAGGACTTGCAAAGTTTTTGGGTACTGAGGTAAGGGAGATGCTTGATACAGAAGTCATGAGACTTGTCTCGGAATACGTAAAGCTCCATCAGTTACAGGTAGAGTGTTTTCACTTCTATTTTGTAGAATATTGATTCTTGTTTAGTTCCTATAATCTGTGGATATATCCTTTTAGATGATGGTCTTGAATTGTTCCTGTTTGTAAGCGCTTTTTCATTCTTGAGTTGACTTGCAGTCTCTTTAAATAATTTCCCTTTATGTTATCAAACTCTAGATTTCAGTATTCTGTTGGCTTGGTTTTAATTGTTCTATCTTGACTAACAGCGGTACAGATGATCAGATATATTGCAGTCCGATGTCATTCGTATTTATAACATTGTTTATTCTATGAATTTTAGGACCCTTCAAACCCAATCGTTATTTTATGTGATCAAAAGCTTCAGGAGCTTCTTGGATGTGATAGCGTATCTGCAGTTGGAATATACGAGATGGTACGACACCATCTATTCATGCCGTCATGATGATCGTTTGTCTAAATGGTTAGCACAAGTCGCACCGAGTTTTTCCTTATAACTTTCAACATACTATTTTGTTTATGAATCTCATATCACCTCTTGCAGGTACATGGAAGATGCAAATGTACTGATGTTAACTGATAGTGAAGAACCTATTTTAGTTGGTTTTCGTAGGTGTTTTAGTGCATTGACACGCTTAGATGAAATGATGTTTAAGACTAATATTTGGAAATTTGTGCGTAGTAGAATGAACAATGTAACACGGGATAACTGGCAAAGATATTTTGTACTTATGCCATGACCCTAGATGTAGATCTTCAGGATCATCTTATAAATATATTTTCTCTCTCGAATGCTACCTCGAGAGAACTAATATGAACTGACTATCCTTTTTGCTAATCGTGAGGTCAAGCACACAAATTTGCAGTTGTGTGGATTAGCGATCTTTTTATATATCCTGTTTTTATAATGTGTAATTTGTTGAAACGATGAAGTGTTGAGCGCAGGTTTGAGAAGAAAATTAAGTGGTGCCTTTTGCTTGTGCTGGTACTTATTCTGTTACAAGAAGGGCATTCTGTGTAGGCTTTCTTATGACTGCTTGTTTATATATTGATCTTCATACAGGTCTGACAGGTACCCATTTCCTTCTATAATCTTACAATTTTACATTGAAATAGCAGTGCCAAACCCATAAAAATTACTAATAGAAGCCTGGTTTTGTGAAGAACAAAATTGCGGCTGCAAATAACAGATGAAGGATGGATTTGTATACGAATCTTTTCCTCCCATATTCTGCCATTGCAATAGAGCTTATCTTGTCCAATATTATGTTCATCTGCAGCAAAAGGGAGTTAGTTGCAGACAAAGGTGTTTCTAATTGAAAATATTTTGGTTGCCTTTATTGATACTTACTAGTCTGAAAGGCTCCAGGTGGAGAAGTGGTTGGATGCACAGCTCTATATTCCTTCATGGCATATGAAGAGCAAAAAAACAATTGTGATCAGGTTGAAGCTTAAACCTAAAGGGTTCGGTTATGGTTTATGTATATAGTTCTCACCTTATAACTACCTTTCCCTGGTAAATCTGGCAAATATGGAAGGTGAAGCCTTTGCCCAAAGGTATATGTGAATGTTTCCACTCTGCAAAATATGTATGAAACAAATAAAGAACAAAATTCTACAACCTTAAGTTTCTCGTCTCTTGAGCAAAATATACATACCAAGTCTCCATGAGACACCGATGTTCATTCCATCAGTCCATGTTGGTTTAACCTCAAGTTCGATATTATTTCCCAAGTATTTCATCAAACTTGTAAGGAAATCCAGCACTCTCTGTACACAAGAATTACATTAAGTAAACTATCTTGAAGTTTTACTGCAATCCAAACATGATAACCAAACGTTATCACTAAATTTATACCATTAAGCTGTACCTTTTTTCCTTGTAAGCACCTAAAACAGAAGAGGCAATTACAAACGCATTGACATTCGTCACCGATCACGTCAGATATATGAGTCGCATTTCTGTTGTTAATGGCTGAGTAGAGCTTAAGAACAGTCTCCAGCGCCTGATGTGCTTCCTCTCCTGCCTCTGAATTTGACGCTTTTGGACGCACCAAGAACGATATGCAGCTCTTTTGTAATCTTCTCCTCTTAGTTTTGTAGGAAACATTTGCTAGCGAATGATCAAAACCTAACTTCCTTGGGCAAGCAAGACAAGAATTAGACAAGACGGCCGGCTTAAAGTTCGAAACTGAACGCATTATTATCTGCTTTTGAAGAATGGCAATGAATTCCTAGTGTTTGCGTCCATAAAGTTGAAATAAAATGTAGAATTTCTTGCAAGAATCTTATAGAATGATGGTTATTAAAAAACATCTTCGAACATGAAACTTGTTTGTGCCAATATGTTATAGAATGATGGCTGTGTAGGATATGGATCAAGAAAGGAATGATGGGTTGTTTCTTTGGTTCCAAACGTGATTGATGCATGCTATACAAGCCAAGAATCCTTCCATTTGCAGAATATGGCCATCATGTCAAAAGTAAAAATAGATGGGATATTTTGTGAGTATGAATCGTAATATACGGTCACGTACAGATTGGCATCAAACTCCTAAAGAAGGATGATAGCCTCTGAATCGATGAAGCAGCCTCATAATTGGCGAACCACTAGGCCATAAAAAGAAATAAAAAGAAATAAAAATCAAAAGACCCAAATTGAAACCGGACCAAAATAAAACCAAAATGGATCGGACAAAATCAAAATGGGACTGAAACCTAACTGACCTAATAGAAAAGTTAGTTGTTCGATCCATTTCCGTAACTGAAAACTTAGTAATTCAGTCTAGTTCAATCCGATAGACTTGGTTCCGTCAAACACCCGAACCGATCTGGACCTATTAGAGTCCTAAGCTTATAAGTTGATTTTTTTTTTCATGATATAAAATAGAATAATTTGATATATAAATATCGACGATGTAGTTATAATGACCTTTCATATAAAACTGTATTTAGAATTATTTTATTATTAATGTTAAATACAGCAAATAAATCATTATTAGATTTAGTATTATAGTTTTAGGTGAGGTACTGGTTAAGATACAACGGACAAAACTAAATTCGGGGTATTTTTTTTCGAGCTAAGTTAACACTAGTATTGTATTTAACTTTTTGTTGCATGTTAACAATCTGAAAGTTTCAATTTTTGATCGGTTTGCATTTATCTATTTTCTTTTATGTTTCGAATATGTTACTTATCACTGATTTTGCATCTATCTAATAAATTATTTTACAATGCCATGCATGTATCTCTAGTCACACATCTATCATGTGTCGCATCTATCTATTCTTTTATAATGTTTCGCATCTATCATTGGTCATGCACTATCTAATTTTTTTTTTTAAAATGTTCAGGATCTCATCTATCACTGGTCCTAATATTGCATCCATCATTGATCCCGTATCTATCATCTAAAAAGTTATCATTGGTTTCCATAAAATAATACTCCCTCCCTTCCATAATATAGGCCTTTTGGGAGTGAACCAAGAGCAAAACCGTGCGGGACTAATCGCCCAAAACGGAAAATATCACATCGCCCCCAAGGGGGTAGCCGAGTTGGTTGAGTATGACATTCTTATAACCAAAAGGTCATGAGTTCGAGTCCCTCTACATACGTTTTCTCGGCTGAGCCTGTCACCTTGTGTGGTTTACCTTCTGGCGTTGGTTTGCAAGCTATCGCGTCAGACTGAGGGTTTACCCTGTGCGCACTCATTGCACTCTGAGTAGCGGCTGCGGGTTCCCTCCGAAAAAAAATAGAAAAAAAAGGGCGTTTAAGGTTTTGGAACATAAACCAATAAATATAATGATGATTTCTCTATCTTATAAAAGACAACAAGCAATCTAATTCTATTGGGTCAAAATTATTAATTTAATAAAAGAAAACAAACAATAAAATATTATTGGTCAAAAAACATTAATGACTGCATTGATATTACCAAACGACAAGTAAAAGAGAATTTTTTGTATTTTCTAAAACTACCTATATTAGGGAACGGAGGGAATATGTTAGTAACTTCATATTTTTCGAAAAATTTAACTAAACCTTGCAAAATCTTTTTCAACTACATTTTATGGAAAAAATGAAAAAAGTACATTAAACATAACACCAAAACCAAACAAACGTTTAACTACATTTTATTGATAATAAAACTTAAAAATCGAATAAAATAGAAATAAAAATTAAAAAATACAGAACTTGCAATGCTGGGAAAAGGTTGTGGAGCCCCTGTTGTTTTTTTTATTTCAGAAAAAGCGGGAGCCTTGTGCATTGATTATCGGGCGCTCCACAAAGTCGATTTTAAAGATAAAATAGATTTAAAATTTACGACAAAATCAAATAAAAATAAAAAATAAAATAAAATTATAGAAAAAACAAACTGAAAAAAAGAAATTCAAAAAAATTATTTTTAAATTAAAAAGAGAAAAAAACATTCGTATAAATATTCTCTATAAATATAATTATATGTATATAATTAACTAAAGATATTTAGAATGTTATAAAAATAGTTAAATCTATTAAATAAAAAACTATTTTTTAAAATATGAATAAATATTAATTTTATGTTTGAAAAATATACTTATAATCTAGATCATGAATGAGAATGTTCGAGCTGTTTTTATATTTATCTATATAACAAAATTAATTATATATATATAACTCGATTTCAACTAATTAAAATATCTTTGAGGGTAAGATATATCAATATTAGGCTTTGTAAGAATTTAGATAAAATATATATTAGTTCATATTAGGTGATTTTTGGTTTTTGCATTTACAAAAATAAAATTCTGACAAGCATCAAATGTTTTGGTTTTGGTTTAAGTAAGAGATGAATTTTAATAAACAATAAAAATTTGGCAACAAGTATGAAATGTCTAATACGTCAAAAATCATGTAATTGATATATTAATATTGGTGAGTTCAATTATCAAGAGAGTTATCTTAGGAAAATGTAGTAGGCGAGTTTTTAGAGAGAGAAAGTCAGAGCACAATTGAGTTAGATCAAAAAATGTTCAACCCCTTTGTTAGTTCAGTCCTACTCTTTATATAGAGGCGCTAGAACTTAACTTTAAATTGAAACGGTCACATAAAGGGATACATTACCCTTAGTCATCAATAGAATTACATAATCATAATTGTTCCACTAAACTTTTATTATTTATACTTTAGTCCTTAAATTTATACTTCCATATCAGTAGCCCCCTAGTTCTTATGTCAGTAAATGAATGAGAACTAAATGTCTTCGAATCCTGCAATAGACCATATCAGGAAACTCGAAGTAAAGAACTCAATAATATATTTTCTTTCTCCTTGAATCTTGTCAGACGCGCCCACACATCAGATTTCAAATTCAAAAATGGTAATCATCAATATTTTCCAAATGTGCCCACACATCAGAACTCAAATTCAAAAATGGTAATCATCGAATTTTCCCAAACGTGCCCACAAATCATAACTCTCAAGGAAATAACTTTACTTCGAAGAAATGACTTTACTTTAAAATTACTTCGAGGTAACTCTTTATAAAATCTAACTGTTCAGATACATCATGAATACCTAGCTACTAGACTCATAGTTAGCTAGTTAGTCTGACAAATGTCGAACTTATAACCATATCACCGTCTCGTATTCGGCCCAATCATCATAAAGTCTTTTCCAATTCTACACATCTTCTCATCCTCCTATAAATTCGTTAGTAAAGTCATTTTTCACTCTCACAATCTAAATTCCTTGAGAGAGAAACAACACACCCTTGGCTACCTTCAACGTGTTCTTCAACTTTCCCAGCAAAACCCATATTTTTCGGTCAACCTCCATCTAGTTTATGAGAAAAAATCCACAAACCAGAAGATCCAAGGCTAACATACCCAAAAAACCCAAATCTCCAAAGCCTGACGATAATCTAGTCTTTGGATCATACGATTATTTTTGCATTACGAAAGAGCAGAGGAGTACAAGGCCACCAGATTAATCAACAACGCTCCTCTTGGAACAACCATTAAACCACTTACTACTGTAATTTTGATCCATCCAAAGTTCCTGTCTTTTCACCTCCTCCTGCTACCGAAGTGCGTTATTCTTCTAGGGTTCAAACACCCAGAACGCCTTGAGCCTCTTCTTCTCAAGTCAGAGCTTTACCTTTGATTTGTGAAGAATCAAGCAAATCCCATTCGAAACAAATCTCAATTACTCCTTTTTCAATTTGTCCTCCACCAAACCATAAAAGAAAAACTTTAATAACCATGAGAGATGATTCTGATGTTACTCCAACTTCCCCTTCTCGAATCCAACTACTCAGTCTCCTCCTCGGAAAGAAATAATCGAAGAAGCTCCATTACTTCAACCAAATCCTTCCAAAGATCCTCCCCAAATAAGGGATGAAACATCAGAAGCCGATGAAGCTGATTCCGAGGCTACTAGGTCTGATAACGAAGTTGAATTCGATGAACAAACCTCGAAAAAAGAAGGCACTGAGTACTGTTTCTGATGATGAAAGGACAGCTATTGGCAGAAACTTGAGAGACCTCGATGCTGCTATATCATCGAGCTAAAGAAAGTTCCATATATATACTATCAAGAGAGCCAAGCATCAGAATCAAAACAATGGAGAATGAGAGACAACATTACCGTTTGACTACCAAAGAAAGGGGAAACTCCCTTAGATTGCAAAGATGAAGAACTGGTGGTCTACCCTGAAATCATCAACTGGGGTCTTCGGTTCCCAATTGATCCTATGATCGTAAAGTACTTCAAACTTCTCAACCTATGCCCAACTCAAGTGACACCGAATCAGTGGTTCACTCTTACATCAGTGATTATGGAATCTCGATTGTCCAAGATCCCTATTAGCATCAAGGAATTCATATCCTTGACAAAATTATCAAAAGGTCTGAAGCTCTCCTTCTACTACCTCACTTTAGTAGATGATTTAAAAATCATCGATGATCTCCTGGAAGTGAACAAACTTTGGAAACAAAAGTTTATCTTTATCTCAGGAGCATGGGAGAACGATAAAGAAATATCCGATGCCAACCCGTCAAAACTAAATCCCATACGGACAAGCAACCGTAAGTACTTCGAATATCCGAGGCAATATGCTATTCGTAGGTCAACAGCTAAGGAAATTTTCAAAAAACTTGTCGCTTTGGCCGAAAAATAATGGAACAACACTTTCCACACCGCATTCCAACCGATCAATTTCCTCAACAGTCATCTATTTCCAATCACAACGGGTGCCTTGCCTCCTTGAAATTTAATGGATGAACCCAATCCTCATCACACTTGCAAAAGATTAGTTCAACCTGATTTTAAGGTATTCCTCCCCATCTGAAACAGGTCGGAACGTCACCTACCTCAAAAGAAAAAAGAAAAGGCAAAAAAGGAAAATAAAAATAAAAAGGCAGCTAACACATCTGGTGCTATCCCTTCAACACATCAAAGCCTAAACACCATAAGAGAAAGGCAGGAGAACAAACTCTTTCACCTATCGAAGAAGTAAAGGTGCAAGAACCTTCTTCAAAGAAAAAAGAAAACTTCCACCAATCCTCATGGAAAAAAAAGCAAACAATCAAAAGTCACTGATTATACATTAATTGATGAGGACGAAGTCATAACTGTTCGGAATCAGCGAAATCCTTCTCTTGAAAAGAAGACAACCAATAATGATGCTCTAATCATCATCGAGGATAATGCAGATGATGATAATCAAACGCCGACCACTTCGACCCCGATAGCTTTATTAATTTTGATGAGTCACATGAGCTTCCTGGAGAAGACGATCCTGTTCTCCAAAATATTCAAACCCGTATGCACAATTTTAGGATAAAAACGACCGTCGAAGCATCTCCAGAAATCATCTGTCCTTCCGTTCCAACTACGACTTTGGACATGATTCATTCGTCCTAGCCCAACAATATTTCCTTCTTCTCCAGCCAACCCTGACGTCCTTGTTGTACTCCAACCATTTACCGATCTCAATGCTACAACAAAGGCCCTTTCTTCACAAGTCGAGGCTTTTCATAGTCATTTGGAACCAATAGCTAAGGACATGGTTCGCTACAAGGGAATTGCCGATAGGGGTGAGCAAAAACCAAAAAAACCAAACCGACAGGCCGAACCAAACCGAAATGGATCGGTTTGGTCGGTTTTTTAAAATTAAATTTCGAGTTCGGTTTTTATTTTTAAAACCGAATTAATTTCGATCGGTTTTCGGTTTACCCGATTTAAAAACCGAAATAAACCGAACCGACCGATATATAACATCATATATAATTTTGCTATGATAGGTACTTCTGGCCCAGTGGTCATAGAGAAAGGCTCTATGATCCTTTACCCTCCCCATCCTTAGTTCGCCCCCTAGGGGCTGCACTTGTATTTGTTCGGTTGGTATATGCCCTATACCAAATATTTTTAACAAAATCCCTCGCACATTGTTCCAATTTTCTTTTTCCATAATTAAAATATTTAATTTCTAAGTTTTTAACAGAGTAAAATATTTAGAATTGATGGCTATAACTTTTAAGATTTTATATAAAAAAAATTGATTTTCACAAATCTAATATAATACAACATAAATGTGTTTAAAATCCTTAATTTTCAGCGTCATAAAACCCAAATCTCCCGTCACTGCTTTTAACCTAAAATCGACATTCCAATCTGTTCTACTCCATTTTTTCAAATCGATAATTCACCGTCCTATTACGTTCATCGGATTCTCGATATATCACCGGAATTTAATGTCACTTACCTTCACCATGATTTCACTGAAGCCAACCGTTAGGTAACTGATTTTGTTTCTTTCGGTTTAATTTGATTTCGCTTGTTTGGTTACTGAGAAACACTAGGAAAAACAAGCCTATAGTATACTTAATAAAACTTTTTTTATCGTTCTTAACCTAAAATTCACATTCAAACCGAAAAATCAAACCGAAACCGAAAAACCAAAACAAAAAAAATCGATTTTTTTTTCATTAAATCGGTTTAATAATGTACAAACCGAATTATTTTGGGTTGGTTTAAAAATTTATAAAAAAACCGACCGAACCAACTGAATCTCACCCCTAATTGCCGAAGTTGAAAACAACTAAGGGAAAAATTTCAGGGTAAAGTGATCGAGCAATTCCATATGTTTGAGGCGGCGAGATCTGAACTTATTCGAGGAGTGTTTTTCATGAAAATCCATTTACGAACACAACACTGCGCTGATAAACAATCAAGGGGGACCTCAATCATTCTAGAAATTTTGGATGTTCTGCAAAAGCCCCTCATTTGGTAGAATTTGTAAAAACAGCTAAAACTATGGCTTTGGGAATAAATCAAATTATTTTCATTTGTAAAAATCTACAAGGTATTCTACGAACCAACTTATTGTCATTTTTATTTTCATTTGATTTTTTTGGCCTAAAAATATAGGTAGCACTTACAACGTATGATAAAGAAAACTTTCGCTAATTAGCTCGTCCACAACCCCTAAACATATATCGGCGATATGATAGTTGGTGACGTTTATTTTGGGCTGAGGGTAATTTTGTAAAGTGTTTTGGGTATTAAATGTTTTGGTGTTAAGTAGTGAGAGATTTGAACAGCTAGTTGTATTAAATGTTCATTACCCTCATTAATGAAAGTGGTTAGGGTATTTATACCCTTAATTAAGGACCCATGGGCTTTCGGGTCAAGTTATGAAACTAGGTCGAGTTTAAGGACCCATTTACTTATTAAATTGATTAGCACATAGCTTAGTCAAAAACTTGTTTAGGTGTTTCTTTACTTTTGTCCTATTCGGATAGTTCAGTGGTACATTTATGTCCGAATTTCCTATGTCCGGATATCTCAGTAGGTTGTGACTGAATAATCCGAACTCATCAGTAGCCCCTATTTTAGGCATTGTCAAATATCTTTGGCATGATTAAAATTTTTTCTTAGCCAGTGATGATTTTGTCCGAACTGCCTGTGTATCTAGCTCGAAATCTGCCCGAACTGAATTTTTCCCAGAATTCTAAGAGTTTTTTTTGGATCGTGGAACACGTGTCACAATCTGATTTGACCTACCAACCATTTTTACCTAGATTGGTGCTCCCACTAAACCTAGAAAGTACCTATGAATTTAATTTTCCCCAAGTCTGCGCTGTCTCTAATCATTGCAAAACCTCTTCAACTCCTCCTAAGTATCAGTTACCTTTTTTTACTAATATATAAATCATTTTTTTACTGTTTCATTATCTTTATCACTAAAAAACCTTCTCGAGAGCTTTCCACCCTCACTTTCAAACTTGCTCTTGGATAGTTTTATGTTCATGGCTAGAAACGCTCTTGTAAAAGGCGGCTGGTTGAACTTGTTCGAGTTACAGAAAGCAAGAAGAGTCGAAATGGAGAATCATATCGCTGCTGGTCTCCCAGTCTCCCCAAGCGAGAAGTCTGGTAAACCACCCCAAGAAACTGACGAAGGGTTAGCCTCCACCAGAAACCCAAAACCTAAACAACTGTTCAAACCAAGCCTCTCAACAATTCCATCAGGTTCTTCTGTTCAGGAATCCCAACCCTCCACTGCCAAGGAAAAAACAGTATCGAGTGTTAGAAAACCCTCCCCTTTCTTAGCCATGGGCTCAGATATTGAAAAGTTTCCAGAAAAATCAACTCCACGCCAAATGACTCGTTTAGTGAAAGCCCAAACAACTGCCTCATTGTCAAAACCCTCCAAATCGGAGGCTTTGCAACATCCAAAGATAAGACCTCCAGATCGGAGGTGTCTAAAAGAGCCCCACAGGATAAGCCCTCCGGATCAGAGGCATCCAAGGTAGCCCTAAAAGCGAATTCCTCCGGAGCTCAGCCTCAACCGGACCCAGGCCATTGGAAACAACATGCGCTCATTCATCCGGAGAGCCTTTGGTGCCAGAAGCTATTCCCCTCCCATCCACAACAACTGATAGACCTTCTACAGTGATGGAAGAAGTAATGGAAGACGGTATCGAAGAGGCCTCCTTCGAAACTGAAGCCTCTAGACAAACTGGGGATGCAACCCCTAATAGGAAGGGAAAAGACAAGGTTAAAGTTGGAGTGGCTCATTCGGATCTCCCGAAGTGTTTGGAGGGCAAGGTAGGGCTTTGCTTTAATAAAATATTAATATTAAATATTTGCTGGCCTTGCAGAATATAAACTCTGTCTACACTTATACCGCTGAGTTGGGTCGGATCCGGACAAAGTGAGGGATCCCAAAATTAGTGAAGGTGAGGATACCAATCACACCGGAGACTCCGATGGACTGTAAACTCAATGAGGTGGTCATCTTTACAGAGGTGCTGAACTGGGGACTTCGGTTCCCACTAGACCCAGGAATTGTCAGGTACTTCCACCTGGTGAAACTCTGTCCAAGCCAACTGAGCCCGAACGCCTGGTACTCTCTCCTTGCCTGCATAATGGCATCGAGGTTATCTAAAATCCCTCTCCCCATGGAGTAATTTTCCGCTGTGGCAAGTCTGTGCAAAAACCACGACACCCTATTCTACCATCACAACATGAGGAATAACTTCAAGGTGGTTGATGATTTATTGGAGTCTGAGAAGAACTGGAAGACACAGTTCTTGTTCATCAGTGGGTCATGGGAGAATGACAAGAAGATCAAAGCCAATACCAACCCAAGTATGTCGACCAGCAGATGGAAGAGTACAAGTAAGCCTTTTGTTTTTGTATCTCATATTTTCTTTTTTACCTACAAATATTTCTCTCCTGACTTAACTATTACTTCTTTTTTAGTGTTGCTGAAGGAGTTTTCCGGACACCTGGAGGAGGGGCAAACAATTTGTGCCAATTTGAATGCATGGGCTGCGGAGAATTGGGGAAACGTCTTCCACAACTGTTTCACCTCTGGCAACCTGGTGAGATCCCATCTATGGAACACCACAGGTCGGAGGGACCTTACATGGGAAAAACTAACCACACCCCTTCCTCCAAGTATAATCCTAAAATGGACAGAGGAGAGGGATGGTAAACTAGTCTTGCCTTCTAGAGACAAGGCTCCCAGTAAGATGAAAGGGAAGAAAAAGAAGGCTGCAACAGAGACAGTTCCAACTATCACAGAGGGGACCGGTTTGGGGAACCAAGGGGGAATCGACGCTACCTTGCTCAAGGTAGTAGAAGATGAAACGGTCAGGGAGGCACGAGAATCTCAAAACCCACCAAAGCCTCCCAAAAAAGACCGAAAAAGAAGAGCAAACAGTGATGAAAAGGCTTCCAAGAAGAAAAAGGCCACCTTAGGGGAATAAGTAATTCTTCGCCCTTCGGAGCTTCTATCTCCACCAGGTCCCCAGTTCGGAGAGGGAGCCACTCCATCAGTGCCCTTCAGAACATCGATCTTTATTTTAACGACTCTGAGAATGACGACTTTGCTAGTCCCATTTGTCCTTCAAGCTCTTCGAACATGGTGACTTATAATGGTAAGTACTTCTCTGTCTCCGGAGAACAAGATATTATGGCCCACTCCCTCCTTGTTCACATCCAACCAGTGCTTGACCTAGAAAGACATATGAAGAGTCAAACTACACTCATCAATATCCTCACTTCAGAGAATGAGTCTCTGTCATCCAATCTTCATAATGCTAATCAGAGCATAGAAGAAACAAGCTTGCCACTTCGGAAATGACCAGTACTGAGCTCTAAGCTAAGTGCTCCGGTTTGGAAAAAGATCTCACAGTAGTAAGGGAAGACTTAAAGGTCAAAGATGGAACCATTCAAACCTTGTCCGGAGAGAAAACCTCCCTCGAAGGCACTGTGTCTAAGATGATCAAGGAGAAAGAAGACTTGATGAAGGAGCAGGAAAAAACTATCCAGGAAACCATTGATAAATACACTAATGAGGTGATAGACTCCTTCGAGACAATGTATGCTTAGGTCAAGTCTGACATGGTGCTGCTTTTTCATGAAACATTTCCGAAGAGGACCCTTGGTTCCTTATGGAAATTTGTGAACTATGATGAGATCCCCTTTCACACTATGGCCACTGGTGACAAGTATAATTATAGCAGTGGAGTAGATTCCACCACTGACAAAGAAGAAGGAACCGATGAGAGTTCGAGTGTTGAACTCAAAAGTCCCAAGAGAGGAGATGATAAAGGACAATCCGAAGGGAGCAAGCCCTGAGATTTTAAGCGTTTTTGTTTTCTTATTTTTACGAACTACTAAAGTCCTTGGATGCCCAAGGTGTTTTTGTAATGCTATCCGGTTCGAGTCCGGATACATCTTTCAAAAAACCTAAAGTCCTTGGATGGACAAGGCATATTTTGTATTTTGGTAACGTTATCCGGTTTACGCCCGGACATACTTATTTATCAAATTTTTCTTTGTTTCATACTTTCTTTCAATTTTAACAGCTAATCTTTAAACAGCCCCAATTATTTCAAAAGTATGTAAAGTGAGAGTGTTTAATATCTCCGATGACATGTATTTAATGGTCATCAGTCAACCAGATTAATCCGATCTGTCAAAGATCCATAACATTAAATCAAAGACTTGTACTTGAAAAAAATTGTAGTCAAACAACATCGAACATTTTAAGAAGGCATCATATTTTATTGAAAAAACCGGACACCTCATTAAAACCTCCCCGCGCCACCAGGGTAGGAAAGAGTATGCCCCATAATATTTACACAACTTTTATTCTAGATATAACCTGAGGTGTTCAATATTCCATGGGTCCTTCAAAATTCTTCCATCTTTGTCTTGAAGCCTATATGTCCCAGGCTTAAGCTTTTCGGAGACCTCACAAGGGCCTTCCCAGTTCGGAGCCAACTTGCCGAACTGCTTCTCCTTAGTATGCAAGAAAACCTTTATCAAAACTTTATCTCATGGTTGAAAATATCTTCTTTTGATCTTGGAAGCAAATATGCTTCTCATCAAGCCTTGGTAGTGGACTGTTCTAAGATGAGCTTTAACCCTTCTTTCTTCTATTAAGTCTAACTAATTCTTAATTGCCATCTCATTGGCTTGCTCGAAATAGCTGTGGACCCTGTATGATGGTAGGGGTAATCGCATCCATCCCATACACCAAGGCAAAAAGAGATTCTTGTGTAGCAGCCCTAGGAGTAGTCCGGCATGCCCACAACACTTCTTGCAAATAGCTTGGCCACTTTCCTGCAGCCGCTTCTAGATTCTTTTTTAATCTGGACAAAATAGTCCTATTTACTACTTCAACCTGGCCATTTTCTTGTGGATGGAAAGGAGAAGAGAACCAATGCTGAATGCCCCTGGAGGCACATAAATTCTCCATATCCCTGTTATCGAATTGTGGCCCATTATCAGTGGTAATCTTCTGAGGAATCCCAAATATGAAACATATATTAGACAAGATAAACTTTATGACAACATTCGAAGTGGTTCCTACCAGAGGAGCTGCTTTTATCCATTTGGAAAAGTAGTCAATAGCCACAATGATAGTCTTACACCCTCCGGGTGTTATTGGTAGAGGCCCAACTAAATCCAATCCCCGACGAGCAAACGGTACTGGCTCAGAAATAGACTCCATAGGTACTGCTGAGATATGAATTTCGTTACTATAACTTTGACAAGGATCGCACTTTTTTTACCAATTATTTAGCATCTGCCATTAGGAACGGCCAATAGTATCCAGCCAACAAAACTCTATGGGTTAGAGCCCTGTAACCACAGTGTGCTGACCCTTCTCCGTCGTGTAGTTCGTATAAAAAGGTTTGGGATTCTTCAACCCCCAAACATCGCAGGAGAGGTCTACTGAAGGATTTTTTATACAAAACTTATCTTATGATAAAAAAACCACGAGCCTTGTGCTTAATGTTTCTTGCCATAGCTTTATCCGAAGGCAAAACCGCATCAGAGATGTATTGAAGGAGGGGAAATCTCCAATCTTTGGACTGAACTACTTGTATACTTAAGCTACCCTCCGCTTCCTTGTTCTAATTTGATTGTATGTATGGGCATTCTTGTATATGAATCCAAGGGTAGAACTCAGAGTATGCTATGGTTTCCAAGGAATCTGCCAGCATATTTTCTGATCTAGGAATATGCTCATAGCAAACATTCTTGAAATTTGCTGCCACCTCTTTAAGGATGAATAAGTATTTGATCAATTGTTCCTTCTTGGCCTCATGCTGACCTTAAACATGATGGATAAGAAGCTGATAATCACTCATCAGCCTAACTCTTTTAGCCCCATATAGGTGAGCTAACTTAAGACCAGCTATAGCTGCTTCGTATTCAGACTCGTTGTTAGAGGCCCTAAACGCAAAGTATATAGTCTGATATAGTTTATGACCATACAGAGAGGTTAAACAAATTCCAGCCCCACAACCCATTGTACTTGATCCACCATTAGTTCGGACTACCCATTATTTTTTAGTTTTCTCCTCTGAAGCTTGTTTAGAATTTCTATCAGAATGGAATTCCACTAAGAAATCAACATCAGATTGTGCCTTGATAGCAGTTCATGGGGAAAAAACGATGTTATAATCACCCAACTCCACTGACCACTTGGTCATTCTTCTTGATATGTCTGCTTTCTGAAGAACGTTCTTTAATGGAAAATATGTTCGGACAATGATAGAATGAGACTGAATATATGACCTCATTTTCCTTGCAGCAATCACTAAGGCTAGTGCCAGCTTTTCAAGCTTTAAGTACCTCTTTTCAACATCTATCAGGCTCTTGTTGATGTAGTACACTGGACGAGGATAATTGTCCACCTCTCTAACTAATGCTGCACTTATAGCATATTCTAACACAACCAAGTATACATAAAGTGTTTCTCCTTCCATAGGCTTAAAAAGGGTTTTTGGTGAAGACAAGTGCTTCTTTATTTCATCAAAAGCTTGGCTGCATTGTGGAGACCAGTTGAAATCTTTAGCACCTTTCAAGGTCTGAAAAATGGAGTACATTTGTCCGAAGACCTTGAAATAAAATGATTTGAGGCAGCCAATCTTCCTGTTAACCTCTGGACTTCTTTAATATTTCGAGGGGGTCCATCTTCAACAGGACATCAAACTGATTTGGATCAGGGTGTATCCCGTTCTCACTTATTACATACCCCAAAAAATTTCCGGACTGCACCCCAAAGACACACTTTTCTTGATTCAGCTTTAAGTTTACCTTAGTTAAGTTGGCAAAAGTTTCTTGAAGATCAATTATGTGCAAATACTCTTTTAAGATTTTAACCATCATATCATCGATGTATACTTCCATATTCCAGCGAATTTGATTAGCAAATGTTTTGTTCACCAACCTCTGATAAGTAGCCCCAGCATTCTTCAACCCACAAGGCATCACTCTGTAACAATGGAGACCCCTATCTGTAACAAATGTAGTGTGGTCCTGCTCCTTCAGATCCACATGTATCTGGTTATACCTAGAGAAGGCATCTATGAAGGACAATAACTTGTTTCCAGATGTCGAGTCCACCAATTGGTCTATCCGGGGGACTGGATAGAGATATTTTGGGCAATCTCTGTTGAGGTCAGTAAAATCGACACACATACGCCATTTTCCATTCTTTTTCTTAACTAACACTGGATTGGCAGTCCATAAGGGATAACGACACTCTTTTATGTGCCCCATCTTGGTAAGTCGATAGACTTCTTGGACTATTACATCAACTTTCTCCTTAGAAAAAACTCTCCTTTTCTGCACCACAGATGCAACATCACTCCGAATGGACAACTTGTGTGATATAACACTTGCAGGCACTCCGGTCACATCAGCATTGCACCAAGCAAAAACATGCTGGTGGTCTGCCAAAAAGGATAACAATCTCACTTTCAATTCTGAAGCCATCTTAGAGCCAATCTTAACACTTCTACCTTCTGCCAAAGAGTGGGTTTCAACTTCATAACCGGTATAAAAACACCAGGGCCTCTCTGGGGTCATCAATTTCACCCTCCCCTTCAGAAAGCCCCAATAACTGCTAATCTTCATTAACCCGGACTGTTCCCAAGGTTTTAGGAGCAAGTGCAGTTGTATAACACTCCCTTGCTATCTTTTGGCTACTCCGGACAACTCCTACTTGCCCTTGGACCGCATACTTCAAACATTGATGGACTTTTGAGGCCACATCATGCATCCTAGAGAGCCAAGTCCTCCCAAAGATCGCAGTGTAGCATGTGGGGCAGTCTACCACAACAAATAACACTCTTACCAGCTTTTTGAAAGGCCCTTTACCCAACAACACTTCTTCTTCAAATTCCCCGATTACATCCGCATAGCTCCCTGTAAAACCCACAATAGTTCTGTTTGACCGTTGAATCACAACCATATTTTTCATCTGCTTGTAAGAACTTAAAAAGAGAATGTTGGCTGAGCTGTTGGTGTCAATCAAAATTCGTCTGATATTGTTGCCCCCAATAGATGCTCCTATCACCACAGCGTCCTCGTGAGGCCCCAACAATATCCCTTAACTCATCCTTATCAAAGAATATAAATGGAAAATGAGTTTGAGACTGGTAAGAAGACATCCCCCCCTCCAAATCAGTAGTTAGATTATGAATATGACTTTTTCTTGATGAAGGAATGGGTGCCGTCATGGTGTCCCCTCCAAAAATGGTAAGTTACTAAAAGACATTAATGAGTCCGTACACCGTTTTGCCCTGTTCTGTTATGACCCCCACCTTATTCCGAGTTGGGTCAGGTTCCAAATACTTTGAATCCACATCGAATCTTTCATGGATCACCACTGCCCCCTCTAGAGCCGATGTTCCTGCGTTGTTCGTAGGGCCAGTTCAAGGAGCATCGTCAGGCCTGCTCCCACTTCTTCTTTTGACATAGGCACCCAACTTACCTATTTCAATGAGATTCTGGACTTCTTGCTTTTAATCGATTCAATCTTGGGTATTATGGCCAATATCATGATGATACTGGAAAAAACAAGTATTACGACTCTCTCTTGGAGATTGCAATGCTGCTGGTTTCTGGAAATAGACCTAATCTTTAGCCTTGTCATAAATGGTTGCCACACTCTCTTTTAATTTGGAAAACCACTCCGGTTGAATCCAAGGACCTCTTTTATTCCTTGACTGCTGGCTCTGAGCTGGATTTGGGTTGGACTGTGTTTGCTTAGCCCTGTTGGGCTTTTGTCCGGTCTCTTTAGCTTTGTACCGGACTGGTTTTGGTTTTGAGCTGTTGGGGCAGACCTCACCTGCCGGTGACACCTAGTTTTCTTAGTCTCATCCATGTTGATCTGCTTTCCCACCTGGTTTAACAAACCACCCCAGGTCATGGCCTTCTTCCATGTCACTGAATCAGCTAGATTCCCAGGGTTTAACCCTTGTCTTAATGAATCTATTGCCATTGCTCAAAGCAATCAGCTAACCCGTTTTTGGTATTTACGAACCGATTTATATAGTCTTTTAATGACTCATTTAGTTCTTGGGCACAATGGATGATAGTATCTCCATTCCCCTTCACCTGTTTACTTTCCACAAACTGTCTTCAAAAGGCAATCCAAAATGTATCAAAGTTTCTGATACAACCCTGAGACAAATTGTTGTACCATTTCAGAGCACTTCCCGTAAAAGATTGGGAGAAATCCCTACATAGAAGTTTGTCATCGTCATCAAAATTCATCATGAAGTTTTTGAACTGCTCCAGATGATTGTCCGAATCTTTACTCCCATCATACTTCTCCATTTTAGTAATGTCAAACCTCTTGGGGAGGTTTCCGGACAGGATCTTGGCAGACAATGGTGATTGTCTCCAATTTCTACTATGATTAAAGACCGTGTCTTCATTAGGTGTTTCAAAAATACATGGTTCATCATGGAAAGCAAAAGGATCAACCAGCAGTTGATCCACATGCCTGTGACTATGGTTGTGAGATGACCCTTTGCCAAAATTCCTTTTAAGTCTCCCATGCCTATCTCTCTTCCTTGAATATTTTTAACTATCTTTTGTTTCTTTCTGGACCTCCCCTCATCACTACTTAATGACAAAGAATCTTCAAGCTCAGCCTCGTTCGAAGAGCTACTGGAGGACTCAGAATCTGAGCTTTCAACCGGCTTAGACCGGTGAGACTTCTTAGAACTGCCATGAGTGTTTTTTGTACTTAAATGAATCTTTGCTGATGGATTATTCTCCCTAGGATTGTCAGTATGGTGGATGGATGACGCCTTTGACTTCTCCTTTAAACCTATTTCTGCTTTTTTACTGGCCCTTAAAGCCTCAATCTCAGCTCTCAACTTATCTTGTTCCACGGTGGTGTATTCATTGTTTTCCTCAACCACCTCCACCATAGGTGGTGGAATCGCTTGCTCGTTTGGATCCATCCGAACATGTATTTTTGCTGGTTTTGAATGCAAGATCCAGACACCTTCTCTTCCCAACGTGGTCGCCAATTTTGTGAGGTTTATTTTGGGCTTAGGGTAATTTTGAAAAGTGTTTTGGGTATTAAATGTTTTGGTGTTAAGTAGTGAGAGATTTGAGCAGCCTGGTTGTATTAAATGTTCATTACCCTCATTAATGAAAGTGGTTGGGGTATTTATACCCTTAATTAAGGACCCATGGGATTTCGGGTCAAGTTATGAAACCGGGTCGAGTTTAAGGACCCATTTACTTATTAAGTTGATTAACACATATCTTAGTAAAAAATGTGTTTAGGTGTTTCTTTACTTTTGTCCTGTCCGGATAGTTCAGTTGTATGTTTATGTCCAAATTACCGCTGTGGTCGCCAATTTGGTGAGGTTTATTTTGGGTTGAGGATAATTTTGTAAAGTGTTTTGGGTATTAAATGTTTTGGTGTTAAGTAGTGAGAGATTTGAGTAGCCTGGTTGTATTAAATGTTCATTACCCTCATTAATGAAAGTGATTGGGGCATTTATACCCTTAATTAAGGACCCATAGGCTTTCGGGTCAGGTTATGAAACCGGTCGAGTTTAAGGACCCATTTACTTATTAAGTTGATTAGCACATAGCTTAGTAAAAAAACTGTTTACGTGTTTCTTTAATTTTGTCATGTCCGGATAGTTCAGTGGTACGTTTATATCTGAATTACCCTGTCCGGATATCTCAGTAGGTTGTGACTGAATAATCTGAACTCATCAATAGTGACAATAAATAAATATGCCGACCATCTGACCGATCTCATAGAAATATTAGAAAAATTACGATCATTGAATTTGAAATCAAACCAAGAAAAATGCATCTTCAGTGTTTGATCTGATAATATCTTAGGTTACTTGGTTATTAAGAAGAAAATCAAAACTGATTCAATCCGACTCTCTAACCTTATTTCCATGGAACCTCCTCATAACATAAAGAAGCTAGATCTTAACTGTAAGGCTCACTGCACTTAACATATTCATCTATCAGGCTTTAGAAAAATCCTTTACTTTTATTTTTCCAGATCCTTACAAGTATATGCCAATTTCACTAGACTCCTGAATGTGATGTGATATTTTGCAAAATCAATGAGTATTTAGCCTCTCTAGAGGTTTTATCTAAACTAAACCGTGGCGATCCTCGATACTTATCTGGAAATATCATATCACACCGTTAGTGAAAATTTGGTTAGAAAGAGATAAGCCACATAAAAAGAAATAAATTATGTGAGCAAGTCCTTTATTGATACCAAAATCACTACCCACAACTCAAAAAACTTGCAATTATGTTAGCTACAGAAATGAAGCCATATTTTTAGTCATATTTTATCAATGCTATAACGTCGTTTTCTCTACAAAACATGTTCTAAAATCCAGACATACTTGGCCAACTCACGCAATGGTTAATAAAACTTGAATATTTTGACATTAGGTTCGAGCCTTAGTTCAATATAAAATTTCATGATTTAGTAGATTTCTTAACATGAGTAAAAATAGAGAGGCCAACACATTCGGTGGAATCTCAAATTTATATAATTAGTCTAAACTTATGGAGACTTCAATAATATTGGCTCAAGAGTCGATATACATATAATATGTATTTCAGGGGATATCCTACACCAATCGATTAAGTTCAAATTCATGGTCTCTAACAATAAAGCTGAGTATGTGGTTTCTATAATAGGATTTTAACTCACTCACACCACATAAGGTTACTTATCAACTCATAACTAGGGGTCAATCATTCTTTAGGGCAGAACAAAACCAAAAAAGACAAACTTATACTAGTTATTAAAGAATCCCCGTAGCGAGGCTACTAGGTTTGAATGCATCAATTACGAATAAATATCTTGAGTAGAAAAATCACAGTTGACACACGCACTCTCTTAGGATGTGCTGAATCCGCTTTATGGGTAGCTCTTAAAAATAAATCGAAAATATTCGTACTCGGATGAACTAAACAAGTAAAGCCGACGTTCAAGGTTATGGGCATTAAAGAACCTTCAGATTTGTGAATCCCTAACCATGTTTACTTCACCAAAGGCACATTACCAACACATAAAAAAGTAGAAATATAAAAATACGGTATGCCGAGTAACTATGGATGGAAAATACGTTAAATAATTAGGGATTAAACATATCACTTTTAATATTCCTTGGTCATAAGAAATATACCTTTGTTATGAAGAGCTCAATGAGAGTGAATCAGATGTCCAATGTGGGTACACCACTCTCTGCATATGTATCTTACTTGTATGCAACTTTTAGCCAATTATACAAGCATATGCCAAACCTTTGGTCCAACATTGTTACACTTGACTACGTTTTGAGAATGAAATTTAGGCCTATGCTACTCCACTCAAATCAATTTTTGAAATCATTCTTTTTTTTTATAAATGAGGCTTTGAATTGGTAAGACCTTATGGAGTCGAAAATACCTCAATGGTAGTGGATTATTTCTTAAAATGGATGGAAACCAAACAGTTTGCTAAAATTTAAGCACAAATGGTCATTGTCTTCATCAAAATGAACGTATGTTGCATATATAGAATCCTTCGAATAATAACACTAACAATGTACTTCAGTCTAGAATGACAACTAACATTATTCTATTGAATACGATGAATCAACTAACACCACTCGACACCATTTTATCGCCAAACAAATGGGTAGGATGAAGTAACCAACCAAAATTCTTGGAGTAATTACGTCGCCTCCTCAAAGATGAGATAAGAAATAGTCAGACACACTTTAAAAAGTTTTATGGGAATATCAAACCATCGCATAGTATAACGATAAAATTTCTATCATATTGGTCTCCACAATTGAGGTCGTGTTCTAACTAAAACACATATGCCCTCATTCTGAATCTCTACATAACCTAATGAGTGAAGCCACATGCAACATAATATAATATATATTCTTTCTTTTAACATTTTAAAGTATTTTTAGGATATAAGAATGATGACGACACTCGACATAAATCTATCATCTTTTAATATTTAAAAAATCTAATTTATGAAAAGAACAAAACAGGAATTAAATACACATGATATACAACGAACACAAAGACACATAGTAGTATAACTTTATTCATATTTTTCAAGATGAAAATTATAACTTCATGAGAAAAAAATTTACACACACGTTGAATTTTGTCATATGGTTTGGAATTCAGAGAACATAATACTTATTTATAGATGATATAAAAACTTGATGAAGTCTAAACTTTTGAAAAAAATATAAATATAATAAAATTTAACATACAAATTCGACTTAGTTTGGTATCCATGATGAATCTCAAAACCATAAAAAATCACCAGTTACTGATAAATAAAGCAAACAAAATAAAGCTTAAAATAAAATCAATCACACAAAACATATTTAATAAGGTTCAGATTGTGAAGGAATCCTACATCGACGAGAATCATACACTCTTTTATTAAACAAGAAGTTACAAAAATACTGTAAAACAAAGAGTTCAATCACTCTTTCTTACAAAAACAACGTGATTCACATAACTCTATATTCAGTATTTATCTCTCACTTTACTTCCCTCTCAAAAGACTTAGAACTTTTTTCTCACTTAGAATTTTTTTTGTTCACTCAATGTCTTCATGCTACACCCTAACATTACGTATGTGTTCTATTTATAAGTTTAGGAAAAATATTAATTCTTCAACAAATGCTTCAGACTAAATCACATTTATCAAAGGTTTTAAATAAAGTGTAATCCCTTAAAATATGAAACCTCATAAATATGACATCCAAATTAGTAAGAAAAACTATAATAAAAGACCTAATTAAATATGAAACCTAGGAAACCTACATAATCAGAGTCCACATACCATCTCAATGACATATCAACTGTATCCTTCTATTATAACACAACCATACAATAATAGATCTCAAAAAGTAACTCATGAGTCACTTGAGTGCATGCCAATGCGCCTTCCCTGATTAGAGTTGATTATTCTCAAAACACTTACAATGTATATCAGGTCTCGTGAAAATAATAACATACATAATATTACAAATAACATTAGCATAAGGTATCTCCATCATATACTTCTTATTAGCAGCTTTAGTTGGTGCTTGACACTGAGTTTGAATTGGGCACTACTGAAATTTCCAACCGTTTTGGATTTGGACATAGAGAACTTTATTCGGACCTACTCTATATATATATATTTTGAGATAAGAACAAATAACCTTTTAAGATGTTCATTTTAATATCAACACCAAATATCTTCATCGACTTTCCATATCCTTTACCTCAAACTCTCTTTTGAGGTGAGTGTTTACCGATTCAATCCGTTTGCTATCTCTTCCAGCTATTAGTATGTTATTCACATAAAACAAAAATTTAACTTATCTCTCCTTATATGTTTCCCCACTATAATAGACATAGTTATCATAACAGCTACAAATGTATCCAATAGATCTCATAAAATAATCGAATTTTCTATTCTACTTCCTCGACAACTGTTTCAACCTATAAAAGGGTATCTTTAATAAAGTCATGTCACCCTCTTTCCCTTCTTCAAACTCTTTTGACTGACACATATAAATTTTCTATTCCAAATCATCATGTAGGAAGACAAATAGTAACATCTATTTGATCTAGATCAAGATCAATCTAGCAACACTTGAAAGTAGAACTCTGATGGAGGTTTGTTTCACAACAGGTAAGAATATCTCATGAATATTGAAACCCTACTTTAGAGTAAATCCCATAGAGCCACGAGCCAAGCGTTATATCTGGATAACTCAACACCTGGAATACTTGTCTTTATCTTGAGTATCCATTTACTACCAACTAGTTTCTAACCCTTTGTTTGTTTCACTAGAATCCAGATGTTCATCTTCTTGAGAAATATTAGTTTTTTCTTTCGTATTTGTAAGCCGTGCATCTCTATCAATGAATTTGAGATCATCATTATATGTATCGAGTTTAAGAAAATTTCCCCGTATTTCAATAGATAAAACATAACAAATTATATCGTCAACACCATACCTATGCAGTTGTTTGCTTGGTTTCTATACTCTATTCCTCGTTATTTGATTACTGCCAAGATTATATTACTCTTTCATCTGATCATCTAAAAACCATAGAACACCAGACCCTCAGCCAACTTCAAACTCATGCAGTGGTTGAACTTCCTCTGTACGAGCCGACCCTCAACCAGGTCATAAATCATCTTCGACAGAAGCATCAATATCATTACGTTTTAGATGAGATCTATCATTAACTTTAGAAATCTACTCAATAATACTAGGTTGAGTCTCCATCATCTTCTTCAATGACATGTCCTCCTCGTTGAAAATTACGTCCCTACTTATCATAACCTTTTGTTGTCTAGGTTCAAGGTACCAACACCTATACTCCTTTTGTCATTTCAAATAGCCAACGAGAAATTATTTCAATTTTCTTGGACTAAGCTTATCTTGCTTCCCATGTACGTGGGTAGCACATTCAAACACTCTCAAATGTTCCAATTTATGTTTCTCTCCAGTCCATGTCTCTTGAAGACAAATAAAATTAAGCACTTAGATGAACTCTTGTTGATGATATATGCAGCCATTATCACGATCTTTTTCTAGAACCTCCAGCTCAATCTAGTTGTATGAAGCATACACCTAACCCGTTCCAATAGGGTTTGGTTCATTCTCTCAGCAAAATCATTTTTTTGGGAGTATCACTTACAGGTTGTTGTCTAAAAATACCAATCTTTGCACAATAGCTAGTGAAATATTTGTACATATATTCCAAGACATCAAATACTTCATCCTTGATATTTAAAAATTGCCCATACCTTATGGGAATACTCATCTATTAATGACACAAAGTACCTTGCACCGTCTATGGTAAGTTCCCGTGCCGGACCTCAAAGGTCTGAATAAACATAATCAAGGACTCCAATAATTTTATGCTTGCTCAACAAAAACTTCACCATCTTTATCTTAACCAATACACAACTTTCACAACAGCTCAACTTCTAAACTGTGGTACCATCTAACAACCGTTGTTTACTTAGTTCACCAAGTCCATTCTCACTTAAATTCCCCAGTCAATAATGCCACAAACTGGTAGAGTATTTCACCATATTAGACACACCGCCTAGTACTACAAAGACCTGACAAACTAAAATAAACCATTTGTCCTACTGGCTTTCATGAAACAAGGGAGCTTTGAAAGACCCTAAGTCTGCCATCTCCACCCATATAAGTAAAATATTCATCATCTAACATCTAAATATAAATAAGATTACGTTTAACTTCAAGTACATAAATTATGTTGTTAATCACTCTCTTAAATCCTGTAGAGAACTTGAAACCTAACGTGTCAATCTTTTTGACATCACACGATTCGTCATGGCCAAGGATGACCATTCCACCATCAAACATTCTCAGGTATTCAAATCAATGCTTATTGGAGTTCATGTTGATGCCCCCAAATCCAACATATATTTATTGTTGAATGTATAAGAATAAGAAGTCATTAACCCATCAACGTACTCACATTCAGCAACACCATTACAATATCTCCAGCTTTGGTCTTCTGATAATTGTTTCCCTTTGTTGTCTCTGGGCACTTTTGAATGATATGTACTTTCTTCTTGCGTACCCAAAAAATATATTTATAACTAGTCCTAGCTCCTTTGGATGAGAGTTTCCTCTCCTCTAGGTTAAATCTCTCTTCCATGGTCGACATCTTAAACTTATTTCGTACCCTTTGGAGTCACCCTTCAAAATAATTTTCCTCTAAATATATTTAGATTTCAAGTTACTCGTGACTTTTGTCATCGTAAGAGAGTCTTTATCATAGAGGAGGGTGTGCATAAAGTTTTCATACTCATTAGAAAAAGAGCTTAAAATGATAATTGATTTTTCTCCGTCCTCCACTTTCACGCCAACAACATTCAAGTCGAGTATGATTCAGTTGTAATTATCTAGGTACCTTTAGATATTTTTTCTACTATATATATACAATGTGTAAAGATATTTTTGTTGATACAATCTGTTTACCTAATAACTTCTTCATATAAATCTCCTCCAGAAGATTCCATATCCCCAACTTTATATGATCTTCGGATACCTCTCATAGAACTTCATCTTCCAAGATTATAATGAAGTACTATGAGCTTTAGACAGTACTAAAACATCAACCTGTGTAGATTTATTGTCAATAATAGCAGCCAATCCATTATATAATACGTAGGCCTTCACGTAATTTTCCAGAGGGTAAAATCATTTAATTTGTCAATTTTTTCTAGGCTAAGCTTCATTGAACTCATCTTTGTGGCTTTCGGTTTCCAAGCGAGATCTACTTCAAATTTCAGATCAACGATCTACTTCTTTTATTGGTACTCCACGCTCACGATGCAACACTTGTTGGAGAATTAGATCTTCCTAAGATAAGAAATGAGGTGCGTTATTTATCTTCTTACGAAGTATAATTACCATGTTCAAGGCTATAAACAAACAAAATAAAGCGTAACATAAAACCAAGCACACAATACAAATTTAACATGGTTTAAATTGTGAAGATATCCTATATCCACGGGTAATAGACACGCTTGTATTAAACAAGTAGGTTGTAAAACTCAAACAAAAAAAGTTCAATTACTCTTTGTTATAAAGATAACGTGATTAATAGAACTCTATATATTAAGTGTTTATCTCTCACCTCACTTATCTCTCAAAAGACTTAGAGCTTTTTCTCATTTTGAATTTTTTTCGTTCACTCACTGTCGTCACGCTACACCCTAGTATTGCATAACTTCTTCTATTATTAGATTTAGAGAAAGCTCTAATTATTCAACATATGCTCTAGATTAAATCATATTAATTGACCACTATAATTAAGTCCCAATCCCTTAAAATAATAAACCTTATTAATAGGAAATCCAAATTTATATAAAACCTAATTTAATAGATTACCAAATTAATATAAAATCTAATTAATAGGAAATTAAATTAATATTAGAAGACGAGAAGACCTAATTAAACAGGATACCTGAAAATTCAAAGAAGTGTAATTGAATTTAAAGATTAAGCCCAACACCGCTTGAAGCATCAACATAAAAGCACTCGACAGTCTTAGTTGCCTAATATCAGAAGAACCAACACCTTACTATTAGAGAAAGACATCAGTTAGGGTCATTCACATATGTCATCAGCTGAATCTCTACTCCGTTGGCCATGTCTTTAGCTAAGTACAAAAGAATCTGCATGTGGCCGATCAAACTTGCCTTTAGGTTCCAATAAACGTCTTTGCACTTAAAGTTTGGCCACAACTCTATCTCGAGAGAATCCAAAAGTTACTACCTATATATTTCGTTGACCGATTCATCTATGGCTAATGTAGTCTCTTCGTAGTACATATATTAACGAGTTACATCTAACCTACACCTAACATTAAACACTTTGGGTACAAGCTTAGTAAAAAACAAGCATATTTTGGTAACTAAACAAAGAGCATGAATGTTTTGAAGTAACTACATTTGAAATTCAGAAAAATAAAATCATACAAAAAGAGATAAAGAATTTGTATAAATTAATGTTTATATGATTTAGTAGAATTATATATAAATAAAAAAACTTTTGATTAAAAAAGAATATCAAATTGAAAAAAAAAGAAAAAGAAAATCCATGACCAAAATACAAAGCTTCAGCGGGTGTAAAAGGATAGTCATTAAAAAATGATTTTGAAAATTGCATGTAAAAAGATATGATCTATTCAGAGTTGTTCATAAAACAAATTGGTTGTGATTTTAGTTTCTCCATTATGATTTATGATGAGATTTATATAAACTACATAAATGATTTATGAAAAAAATATTATTGTAAAAATGAAATAAGATTTTTTATTGATCATTGTATATTTATTAATGAACTTATTAATCATGACTTTATCAATCTCGTGTTTTATATGGATAACATGATGATCATTAGTCGTGTGATATTAATAAGATATATAAATTGAAAAGAAATTTTTTAATATACCCATGATGATATATTTTGATATTGCGAGGAAAAAACTTTTGGAATGAATCTTTTGAGATATAAGTATCAACAAGTAATGGTTGCAAAATACAATAAGACGAAACCTTTCATTTCCATAAAAATTCCTATAAGTGGAAAAAAAATGAAAAAAAAAATTATATTATTATGTAGTCGTGGTTTGTTTCATGCATATTATCGTTTGTACAAATTTTGATATTGTTCATATTAGTAGAACACCTAACTAATTTATATATAACCGAGATATTTACAAAATTTGATATTTCCAAAATTCCAATATCATTTGTACCAAATTTAATATTGTTCATATTGAGAAACTGTAAAAATGGATATTCCAACATCTTCAATTTTTTATATTTAAAATTCTAGTAAAAATATCATAGAGAATTATGTAGAATCATATATATATATATATATATATACAACATGGTTTTGTTATAAAATTATTTTTTGAGATATGATTATATTTTTATATAATTTTTTTTATGAGAATCAGAGTTATTGATTTATCTTATACTAACCACTACAAAGGTCACATCTATTGTTATTGTCAAATCTAGTTAAACAAATTATAATTCATGACAATAGCTCATTTATGATTTTTTTTTCTAATTCTTGAAGAACTTTTTTGATATGTTTACGATCTTTATTTTTCTCTTTAATTAGATAATTGTTAGTCGTATGTTCATTGGTCAATAAATATAAAACATATTAAGTTTTATGACCTTATTAAGAAAATAGGAGTACATCATAAAGTATTTTAAGATTCAATAACACATATACAATTATATAAACATCGATCTTTTTGAAGAGAAAATTCTTGCTATTAAGAAAATTTAGATCCTAAGTAATCACTAATGATAGGAGGAAAATCAAAGAAAGAACAAAAGAATGGCCGATGCATACTTTAAACTAATTTATTCTCCATATGATCATTCCTCTAGGAATAAGAGGCAATATTAGAGATAATTCGTCATGAAGTATTGCACCACGAGTAGAGATAATTCGTCATGAAGTATTGCACCACGAGTTGTCAACCAATACTCACTCGAAAACTCTGTCTTAGTTTAGGTGAATGTTAATGTATAAAGTATAACAACCAAATGTATCAAATCTAAAGTTAATAAGCCCACAAGAATAAATGAAACTCAGTTCATAAAAATATACTTAAACACTTCTAAATGAATAATATGGTTACAATATTGAGAATTGTATCATTATTCGATATATTTTAGCATATTGATCAATGTAACTGTAAATAAACTTTGAAATATATAGAATTCTAATTTTTATCAAAATTTTGTTCTCATTTATTTAAAAAATATAAAAGAAAGATTTATCATTTTCGTAATTAATATGTAATTATTTTGGGACATAGTCTTTATACTTATAACTAGATCTATCTTGGATATTAACAATGATTCTTTATTTTCTATATGTTATTATATTATTACGTCTATTTATTTTTGCATCCCTAGCGTTGTTAGTGGAAAATCAATCTTTTCATATTTTGTTAAAAATACAGTTACTCAAGATGGTGATTTTATATAATATCTTACACATGAGAGTTAATTTGAGTTTTGAAAAAATGTTAAAGAAGATGACAACAACAAAGATGAACGCAATGAATAACAACAACAATGAAGAGTAATAAAAAAGAAATTGATGACAATGGAAACACATATAAAAAATAGAATTCACAACAAAAAAACTTAATTTCATTGTAACTCATTACTAAGATGCCTAATGCACAATAAAAAAAACAAAATCATTGATGCGAGAAAGGTTGTTCCCATGTTGGGCGCTTGACAATAGTTTACATGTTAAAGAACATCCATCCATCAGATCTAAAAATGATAAGAATATTGTGAAATTAACTAATTTGGAAAGCAAAACATAAATATGTGATCTTACAATGATTTTTACAATGTTCATAAAATTACAAAAAAGATAAAATCAGAAATAAACATCCGATCAATAAAAAAAATGACTTACCAACAATTTTTGATCGACGATTGAGATAATCAACAACCACTCTATCAAAAAATATGTCAATATCATTAATAAATTTTTTTATGAATAAAGAAATTAATAACAAATCAATCTAGAAAGATAACATTTATTTCCCTTTTAAGCTACGCATGGTTGAAGCTGTCAGCATCTTTACAGAATAAACAAATGCGTTCACCGTTCTTAAAAACACTTATCATTGACATATCAAACACATATCAAGCCGAAAGTAATACATTATTTATTTATAGAGAAACATATTTTTGACATATCAATATATTTTTAGCATAATCTAATGTAATGTCCAACAACGCATAAACCTTCAACATTCCTACAATGAATGATTTTTAAGAAAATATCAATATGCTCGATATATTGAGAATACATCACGCCTTGTCGTCTCCCAATCCATCTATAATGAATATAAATTTTGACAGAGAAACAAATCTCGAACAAAACTAAACTTGTCCTCCTAAAAAGATATATATCCAATAAAGTAAATCAATGATACCAAAAAAATAATTACAAAAAAGTACACACCCTACAAATAACGATCCAATAATATCAAAAGTGTAATCACATAAAGGTACATATCAGAAAAGGTAAACATCTACAGATTTGCAATCCCCCAAAAATTATACCTACGTATATTGAAAGAATAACCACTAAAGTAGTAATTAAGCAAATACAATATATATATATATATATATATATATATATATATATATATTTTACACATAAAACCATCCAATAATGTTAGTCTAGTAAATATCCAATAGATAAAAGTTATATAGTATCAATAAAAGTAAAAAAATCAAACATATAAACGCTAAATACTATATGAAAAAATCACCCAAAAATATAATCATCCAAAATTATAAATACTCAAATAATATAAAAATTATAATCATAAAAAAATTAAATAAATTTTGTAATCATTAAAAAAATTAACCACCTAAAAATCAAATCAAGATGATACACACCTAAAATGGTAATTATCCCGAAAAAAGTAGCCGAGTTGGTGGGGTAGATAAACTCGTGACCAAAATGCCATGCGCTCGACCCCCTTTACAAACACTTTCTTGGTTTGAGTCTGTCACCTTGTATGATTTACCTTCTGGCATTGGTTTGCAGGTTATTGCGTCAGACTGAGGGTTTACTCTGTGCGCACTCACTGAGTAGCGCTTGCAGGTTCCCTCTGAAAAAAATGGTAATTATCTTCAATAACTCATAAAAATAACTAACTAAAAGACAAATGTTTAAATAATATCAAAAGGGCAATCATCGAAAAAAATAAATATAGTGAACACATAATATAATAAATATCTAATATTGTTAAGTCACTTACACATCTAAAGTATATACAAATACAAGCTAAAAACTCAATATTATATAAAATGTACACTAAAAAAGACAACTCTTACACATATTAAGCTAATATTATCAAAATAATACATATCCAAGAAGATAAAAACTGAAATAAATAAATTGTAAATATATATATATATAACATATAATTAGGATAAAAACGTAATATTTTTATAATGGTTACCACAGTTAACCTCTAAAAATACATATTATGATTTAACTATTATCATGACAGCACATGCTCAACACATAAATAAGCAAATCATATAAATATTTAACATCATTATAAAAGTACAAATCTTATATGATAAATACTCAAAATAAATTAAAACCATAATGATATATACTAAAGTAGTTACTCGTAATTAGTAAAATCATAATATTATTATAAGGATAATCACACAACACTACAAAAAACCGAAATGAAAAAGTTTAATGTCAAGTATTTGGATACTTAAACACCATAGAAAATATTATAATATCACGAAAAATATAATGTAAAACTAATCATATAATAACAAAAAAAAAGTTCAAAAGTTAAAAAATATGAGAGAATCATATTAGGAAATTGTACCTACATCCAATTTTGCTGAAGTATTTAAAAGATTATGTAGAAAAATACAAGACAAATTGCTATTTCATTAATTAAGAATGGGCCGATCAAGAAGATATTTCACTTCACTAGTTGTAGTTAATGTAAACTAATTATCATCGGTCAATCATAATGATTTTTTATTTGACTAACTTTAGTTAATTTTCATATTAATTATAGCTGGTCAATCAAAAAGATATTTCAATTGATTAATTTTAGTGCATTAATTCATGTTGGTCAACTAGACAAATAATATTTTATATTATTTAAGATAATAATATTTTAGAAAATTATGAATATTTTAATTAGTTTTTGTTTTGAATTTTTCTTAGTTATAAAATTTGGCTTGTGAACGTTTTAGGATAATTGTTTTGTTGAATACAGATTTATGAAAAAATGAAATTTTTTATTTTTTATTTGTTTAAAGATTTTTTGTGTGGATCATCCGTTGAAAGGAGCCCATAGGATAATCATAATTATGTATGGCGTTGGTTGTATCAAAGTTTTAACACCTTCCTGTAATATTCATTAGTTTTAATAGATGATCATCACCGTCGTGACTATCATGAGTATGCTATGGTTGGGAATGTTCACCGTTGTGATCACAACATTCCAGATGTAATTAAAGAGTTGTAAAAGAAAGTGTTAAAATTATCCCATCGTCTAGTGACGTTGGGTCCTGAGGATCATAAGGTCTCTAAACTTGAATCTAATTCCATTTTTTAGAATCTATATCACAATTGTCCTCTAACTTGTGAGTACCGTATGAGTAGAGCATTATGAAGATGCTGGTTTTTAGGTTGATACATAATCTTTTTATTACGTTTCAAGTTGATGGTTTTATTGATCGGACTAGGTGGAACATATTTTTTAGTATAAAAAAGTCTTTTATTCAATAAAATTAAAAAATAAATCTCCATCAAGCTCAACTGTAGAGCATCCGCATGGTGAGAGCCATTTCAACATTTATAAAACATGCATGGCAAAACCAAGATCACTAACTGGAAGAAGATGAATAGTAAATTCCTTCCATTACGCTAAATACAAACATGATATCAATAAATTAATTTTAAAGTACTGACTCAACCATTTTCCCTTTAATTTCCCATCAAGTCCCACTGCCATCACATGACAATCTATCTATACTTTCAGTCTTTCATATATTATCATTATAGTGAATATATGCATCCAACGATTGAATATATGAAGCTTTTTTGATATAAAATGATAAAATTTGTTGATTACAAAAACCATGGCAAAAGAGATCAGTGTGATTAATAAACCTGTAATGATATATATATGTATATGAAGATGACTATGAGACTTTGGTAATTTACAATAGTCTATTGATTCTGAAATTTGATTTAGGGGACAATTGGTTGAAGAACAATATTTGTCACACAAATTATATGGTTGTAAATAAAGTATATAAAATGATCATTGACAGCGACAACTATGAGAATGTAGTATCCAATGAGGATGTCAAGAAGTTAAAATTGAAAACACACCACCATCCTAATCCTTACAAGTTTTCATCGCTAAGAAAAAGAAATGAGATAACATTTGATAATTGATATATTCTATCATTTTCTATTGGTAGTACATATTCTCATACTACATAATATGATATTGTATCTATGAATGCATGTCACGTGTTTCTTTGAATCAATCTTGGTAGTATAATCGTAGTGTCATTCATGATGAGAAAAATAATACATTTTCTATTAACATCAAAGAAAAAAAAGATTGTTCAAGCACCCAAGAGAGAAAGACTCACCTCTAACCCCGATAATTAATATTACCAATCGTATTTATGTGTCTAGTTTTTAGATGAGTTGAATATGAACTCGTGGTTTATATTTTACTACCTTATGAGAATATTACAGTAGATGTGAATGCAATTTTACTGACAAGGGTGCAATAAATGCTAATAAAGTTCTATAACTTGATTAATGAGGATCTCATTTCTAAGCTACCACTTATGAGAGCTATTCAATATCAAATTGTTATTGTTCATAGTCAACTTTTTTAGATCGATCAAAATATCATCTAAGTTCCAATAAAATTGAAGAGCTGTTGGAACAAGGGGGAAATTATCTGGAAAAAGATGAGCCCATGTGTCGTCATAGGCTTACTAGTACAAAAATGTGGCTATTTGTGTATATGTGTTGATAGTCGAGTGACAAATAAAATGAAGTAAATGTTTTTTATTTTACCTTTATGATATGTTAGATTAATTATTCGGTTCCAAGATTTAAAAAATAATTAACCTTACAAGTCTATAAATTCGTATAAGAATAAGACCCAAAGACAAGTGGAAGACGATGCTTAAAACATAATATGGATTTTATAAGTAGATGGTCATATCTTTTAGGCTCTCCAAAGTGCCCAACATGTTCATGAGGTTTATACATCAGATTATGCAGCATCATATTATAAGTGAGTTTCATAATGAATGAAACTTTGACCGAGATAAGATATTTTAGCCTAAGTTGACTAGTGATGTGGCCCATTATAAGTACGGTTGTTATGTGTTTCGAAGGTCTAAAAACGTTATCACAAATATAGATTTATACGTTCTCTTACCTTTTATGAAGCTCATTGGTTTGTTATCGTCATGAATTTTGTATTGGGCTTACCCCATACGCAAATAGTATCGACTATTACCATTTTTATGGTTGATAATTTTTCACAATGGATTATTTTATAGCTTGTAGAAAAATTATAAATATCGTTCAGATTATTTATATTTATTTCAAGGAGACTGTGAATTCAAATGACATTCCGCAATATTTTCATTTAGTATCGTGATATTAAGTTCATTCGTCACTTTTGGAAGAGTCTAGGGGAAAAATTGGGAACATAATTGAATTTTAGTTGCTTCCACCACTCAAACTGGCCAAAGTGGTGAACAAAAATTTTGGAAAACCTTTTAAACCGTTCGGCAAGAATAAAACCAAAGTAGTGGGATTTGGCATTGATTCAAACCAGAACTACGACCTGCTAGACTTAATCTCTATTATAGGTATTAGGAATAAAATATATATAATATTTTAATACAAGAATAAAAATAACATGATGATTAAGAAATCAAGATACAAAAAAAATGGATTCAAAATGCCTATAGTTATCTCTTGTATTTTATAGACGGTGAAAATTTGATCATGTGACAACGATTGTTCTGTGGAACACATGTGATTATACTTGATGACAATTTGGAGAAGTAATTTACAAAAACCATTAAGAAACAAAAAGTACAATGATAAATGTTTAGAGAAAAAATAGAGGAGGTCGTGGAAGAAAAGATGAAGTCTTTTTTTGTTTATATTTCTATTTATACCTCTAATCACTTTTATAGCATTATTATATTAAAGAAATTAAAAATTAACTTAACCATATGTTCTATTACATAACATGTGCATTCTATATTTATATTAAACTTATTCAATGGGTCCAAGCGCTACAACTGAATGAATTCATACATTATAACCATATTATAATCATAAAAGCTAGAATAATGGACCTTTACTTTAAATCCATATTAATCTGATACTACCACATCTCTATTGTGCTCATAGAGCCCCATTGCTATAACGCTAGAATAATAGACCTTCATTTTAAATCCATATTAGTCCAACTACTATCTACATTGGAACATTCACGAAACTATTATTATTACCCGCAGTCAAATTGAACTTAGTATTGATTACATTTGTATAATTAGACTATAGATACAATAACATGTATATATTAAATTTACATGAATGAGACATTTCAAATTATCTTAACACTTTAGATGATAGTAAAAAGATAACTAGGAGGTTATGCAACTTAAGACGTAATGATTTCTACAATAATCACGTTGCCAACTAACACATAAATAATTTTTGAATCCTCATCGAGTGCAATATGGAAATCATATGACCTCCTAATTACTACATTCGGACTCCTAAATTTCCCTACTTATTTGAATTAAGATCCATATATTGTACAGACGTACAAGAGATATAAAAACGAATTTAAATAGTATATTGTTTGAATAAATCATGCACACATTGAAATTGAACACAATAATAGTTTGGAACTAAACTAAAGACTGAATTACAAACAAACTTCCATTGAATCTGAATATCCTATATACTAAGAAAGTCCAATTGAATATTGTGTTCATGAAAGACTCTAAGTATTGAAACCTTAGTAGAAGGAGATGAAAAGAGAGAGTTAAATCTTCATATTTTCCTACAATCTCAACCAAAAATGAATTATGGATTGTTTTTATCTCTTTTATTCTATTTTTAATAGTAAAAAACTAATTGTCTTTTTTATTGAATATTATTAAGTATGTTATGAATTTTATTTTCATAAAATATGCAAATCTAAATAACACAAATTGGATTTAACATCCACTTAACCTATACACTCATGACGCATAAATATTCTCTTTAATTTTCTTACTTTTTTTATGTCAACATGCGATGATTTAGTTTTCCTAAACACCATACGATCGATGGCTTACTGCATAATGCTCCATCGGTGGAAAGCTTAAGCATCTACTTATGATTCTTGTCATGAATGTTATACCATATCTTGAGATGTTATACTGAAAGAATTTATCTCAATTAACCTGAAAAAACTAAAAGTGTGTTGTTTTCCATTCTAAAACGTTTCATCATACAATTAATGTATAAATTTTACGATAAAAATTGATTAATATTGGTTCGTAACGTATAAGACACCTCATATAGAAGTTTCACATTGAATTACTTTAACATAAATTTCTTAGCGGTATACAATATTTCCTCACTATTATGAAAATGAATGTATAATGGACATACAACCCTAAATTTGAATCCACTCCCGTTGAACTTGTGAAATCCATAATATTATACTATGTTTATCTCAAAACTAAAAGAGATTACAACTTTAAGAGATCATGGAATCCTTGATAGGGCACTCTGTTAAGAAAAACAATCAAACAAGATGCAGAATGATTAGGGACAGAACATGGAATTGTACATTCCCAGGAAGCGGCTATGGTTTTGTGTTTTATTTAGAAAGTGTTCCTTTTTGTATTGAACTCTTTTTTTATAATGCAAACCCAAGTAAGGCTCTCAATATATAGAGAACTTAAAGGCCTATATAAGGAAACTTAATGGTGTGGATAAAAGTAGCCTGAGGGTAGACTGGTAATTTCAAGTGGAGTTTTAAGGCGGTGTAAGGGTGTTTCACGGTGGTGTGGTGGTGTTTAAAGGTGTTTCAAAGTGTTTCAGGGTGTTTCAAGGGTGGAGAGAGAATTAAGCAGCCTGGCAGCAGTTAATTTTTCTTACCCATAGTTAATGCTGGTGGTTGGGTATTTATAGTGTGAAATTTGGGCCCTTATGGGCTTTCGGGTCAAGTTTAATGGACCCGGGTCATGTTTAAAGACCCACAAGTTTTAAGCAGATGTACAGGTAGCTTAGTCAGATAGTGTTTAGGTTTTTTAGTACTTTAGTCATAGTTCGAACTACCTTAGGTTTATAGTGTTCGAATTTATCTGTCCGGTGAAAAAAGTCCTGTTCGAATTGATATGCTTGGAGTCTGTCCGAATTTTACGGGGAGATTTACCTTGGACTACCCCTCCGGGGAGCGCTTCGAATTCGGACTCATCAGGAGCCCCTTTTTTAGGTATTTGAACAAGTGTCCTTGTTAAAGAACTGAAAAACAGTCCGACTTAGGAAGTGGTCTTCTAATTCGAAGAGAGTTGAGGACAGGCCCGGACAGCCCAATCGTTACGAATTCTAAACGGTTCTTGTCAGAGTTAGTGGGACACGTGTCACTCTCTGGTTGGTTACTTCAGCCGTTTTTTCACCTTGAAAGTTGCACCACTATCTCGAACACGTTACCTCTTTAAATGCTTTTGATGACGTCAGCGCCGTTTTTTAATCATTGCCCAACTTTTCGGATTCTCCTAGGAATCAAACCCTCTTTTTTACATTTACTATAAATTCCATTTGTCTTTCACAGTCTCATTTTCACTTTCACTTTGCCATTTCACTCAAAACTTCATCTCTTTAAAACTTCAAACTTTCCTTAGTTGTTTTATGTTCACAGCAAGAACAGCTCTAATCAAGGGTGGCTGGCTTAATCTCTCAGAATTAGAGAAAGCTCAAAGGGTTGAAAAAGAGAAAAGGCTTGCAGCAGGGCTTCCAGCGTCGCCTGTCGAGAAACCAGCCCCTTCAATCGAAGAATCTGATAGAGGTTCGTCTTCTTCGAAAGGTACGAGATCTAGAAAACTCTTTCAAACAACACTCTCCCCCATCGTATCTGGCTCATCAGTCCAAGAGTCAATCCCCACTGTCGAACCGGGGGTCGCTGTTACAAGTGTCAGGAAGAAAACCACTTTCATTGCTATGGGGTCCGACTCCGATCATTCTCCAGACAAACTAATCATGAAAAGACCAAGCAGATTGGTTAAGGGACTCTCTTCAAAAAATACCAGTGAGTCAGGGTCCGGGGCAACTGTTAGGACTCTCCGGGAAAGGCCGGTTGGTCCGGAGGCTAGCAGTCCACTACCTCCCAAGGAAACCTCGACCTCAGAAACTCAAACTGAGGTGAGAACTCAGAAACATACAACGAGCCGTCAGTCCGGAGGATCAGCTGTGCCAAGCTTCATCCCTCCCCGGGCTGTTTCTGCAGAAGCTCCCCCAACAGTAATGGAGGAGAGGATGGAAGACTCCACTGAGGAGGTTAGGTTTGAGTCCGAGTCTTCCGGACAAGCTGAAACTGCTGTAGTTGTTGCCAAGAAGGGCAAAGAGGACTTGTATCTGAGGCGTCCGGATCTGCCGGAGAGCCTCGAAGGGAGAGTAGGGCCCTGCTTTCACAAGGTAGAGTTCAAGTACCTTTTATCCCTGTTAAAGACCAAGTATGCGTTTATCCATACTAGAGATTTGGGACGATTTCGCACTAAGTGGGGGATCCCTGAAAACGTTAAAATTCGAATTCCCATCGATCCGGAGACCCCAATGGATTGTAAAAGGAACGAGATAGTCTTCTTTACGGAGCTATTCAACTGGGGACTTAGGTTCCCACTGGATCCAGAGATAGTGCGCTATTTTCACCTAGTCAAGCTATGTCCATCACAGCTAAGCCCTAACGGATGGTACACCTTGATGTCATGTATTATGGCATCTAGGTTGTCCGGAATTCCTCTTCCAATGGAAGAGTTCGCTGCTGTTGCTAGTTTGTGCAAACACCATCAGTTCCCTTTCTATCACTTTAATATGGGGAATGACTTGAAAGCCGTCGATGATCTCCTGGAGTCGGAGAGTAAGTGGAGGAGCCAGTGTTTGTTTGTAAGTGGCTCATGGGAGAATGGTAAGAAAATCAAGATCGGGGAGAATCCTAGCCTTCTTCGAAGTAGATGGAGGAGCGATCGTAAGTTTTCCTTTAAGTTTCTGTTCGAATTTCTCTTTTCATTAAATTTATGCTAACTAGCTACTTTCTTGTTTTATCAGAGCTGCCAAAGGAGTTCAGAGATTATCTAAAAGCCGGACAGGTCACCTGTGGCAAAATAAATGCATGGGCCGCAGAGAACTGGGAGAACCGGTTTCATAAGGCTTTTACCCCCGGGAATTTAGCGAGATCCCATCTGTGGAACACCACAGGTCGAAGGGATCTATCCTGGGAGGAGTTCTCTACCCCACCTGATGAGGATGTAGTTCTGAGAAGGTCTCATGAGTTAGATGGGACCCTCTTCCTTCCTGTCCGGGCCAAAGCCCCAAGTAAAATGAAGGGCAAGAAGAAGAAAGGCAGGAGAGCAGTAGAGGATACGGAGAAAGAGGCTCCCACAGGCTCAGAGGTGCCAGCCCGGGATCAAGTTGATGCAAACCTTCTACAAATAGTAGAATTGGAGAGTGAGAAGCAAGGGGCGAACTCCCCAAAACCCAAAAGGGCTTCTAAACGGACTCGCAAACAAGCGAGCGACAGTGCTGACAGGGAAGTCAAAAAGAAAAAGACTTCTCAAAGTGAAGAGCTTACTCTCCGGGATCCGGAGCCCATCTTCCCAACCGATCCAACCTTAGCTGAAGAGATCCCCGGGAATCTTAATGAAGGGATTCCAAGGGAATTCCACACTGATGAGATTGAACGGGGAGAGATCAACATGGATGAAGTGGATGTCACCGGTCTGGGTCCTCTAGGTGACTACTTCCTTGGCCTGTCTAGAGATGAGTTCGCAGGGCCATATGTCCCCCCCAGTAGCTCTAACACGGTAAACTTCAATGGTAAAACTTTCTTGGTCTCCAGCGAGAGGGATGTTATAGCTCATTCCCTCCTTAGCAACGTACAGCCAGTACTCACCCTGGAAAGGCAAGTCCGGAGTCAGGCAGAAACCATCAAAGAACTTAAGTCTGAGAAGGAGAAACTGTCCGATGACCTCAGGACTGCCATTACTAAGGTTGACTTGCTTAAGGAGTCGAACGAACAGCTGAAGGAGAATCAAGAGAAGAGCAACGCAAAAGTCGTTTCTTTAGAAGAGACCGTAAAAGACCTCCGGGCTAAGCTGTCCGGTCTGGAGAAGGATTTGACAGCCTCAAGAAAAGAAACTACAGCCCAGGAGAAGCTTGTCACCAACCTGACCACAGACAAACTTGCTTTAGAGAATGCAGTGACTCAGGCTGTTGAGGAGAAAGCTGCTCTGGTGAAGGACCAAGAGGCCATGATCAAGGCCAAAATCAACGCTTATGCTAGGGAGATGATACGGAGTGAAGAATTAATGGTTGAGAAAGTGAAGTCCGACATGGTCCTCTTATTTCACGAGAAGTTCCCGAAGAGGAGACTAGGGGACTTATGGCGTTATGTGGATGACGATAATCTCCCCTACTGGACCATGGTTGATGAAGGGTACACTGATATATCCTCGTCTGGTGATGAAGAGGAAACCGGAGAGAGTCCGGGTGAGGAAGAGGTTGACCCCAAAGGCAAGAAGGTCATTGAGGAAAAAAGCGACATCAAGGGCAAGAAAAAAGATGAGGGTGAGCCATCTTCAAAGGCTCCTCCTTAATTTATAATCTGTTTTGTTCATCTTTTATTTGAACCAAAGTCCTTGGAAGGCCAAGGCACCTTTTTTGTGATGTTGTCCGAATTATTCGGACAGATTTTTGTTCTGCACCCAAACTTGTTTAAAAAGTCCTTGGAAGGCCAAGGCAATTTTAAGTTTGTTGAATGAACGTTTTATCTTGCTCAACCACTCTCTTATTTCATAGTTTGTTTAAATATCTTAGAGTTTAAGTAATTTCAAGTTATCGTGTCGTGAGAGTGTTTAATTTCTCTGGCTAGAATTTAAGTAGCCCTAGATCTTTCAGTCCGGGTAGTATGACAATCACCAGAATTTTTACAAAAACTTAGAAAATTGTTTAAAAAGGCTCCAAGTTTTATTGAAAGCTCTCCGTGGCGCCGAAGAGAGGAAGTGGTATGCCCCCAAATATTTACATGGATGTTTAAACAAGTAAATATTTACATAAATTTTATTCCAAGTACATTCGAAGGTGTTCAATATTCCAAGGGTGAGTTAAAACCCTGCCATCTTTGTCTTCCAACCAGTATGTGCCAGGCTTGATCCTTTCAACCACAGTATAGGGACCCTCCCAAGTTGGGGCCAGCTTTCCGAAGAGCTTTTCCTTGGTATGCAAGAAAACCTTCCTCAACACCTTATCTCCTGGTTGAAAATCCCTTCTTTTAACTTTAGAAGCAAACCTGCTTCTCATCAAACCTTGATAGTGTGCCACTCTAAGATGAGCTTTTACTCGCCTTTCTTCAATTAAATCAAGTTGATTCCTAACTGCCATTTCATTAGCCTGTCCGGAGAAGTTGTGGACTCGAAAGGAGGGGAGTGTCTTCTCTATGGGAGCTACTGCATCCATCCCATAGACCAAGGCAAAAGGTGATTCTTGTGTTGCAGCCCCAGATGTTGTCCGGTAGGCCCACAAGACTTCTTGTAAATAACTAGGCCACTTCCCAGCAGCCCCTTCCAAATTTTTCTTTAAACCGGACAGTATTGTTCTGTTAGCCACTTCAACTTGCCCATTGGCTTGTGGGTGGAATGGTGAAGAAAAGCAGTGCTGAATACCCCTTGAGGCACATAAGCTCTCCATTTCTCTGTTGTCAAACTGTGGCCCATTGTCTGTTGTTATTCTCTGGGGGACACCAAATCTGCAACATATGTTGGATATAATGAATTTTATAACAGCCTTTGATGTTGTCCCTGCCAAGGGGGCTGCTTCTATCCACTTCGAAAAGTAGTCAATGGCTACAATTATGGTTTTACGCCCTCCGGACGCCATAGGGAGAGGCCCAACTAAGTCCAATCCCCATCGAGCAAAAGGGATGGGCTCAGAAATTGATTCCAAAGGAATGGCTGGTACATGAATTTCATTGCTGTACCTCTGGCATGGGTCACACCTTCTTACCAGCTCCTTGGCATCTTTCATTATTGATGGCCAATAATATCCGGAGAGAAGCACTCTTCTTGTCAATGCTCTAAACCCACAATGGGCTGATCCCTCTCCATCATGCAATTCGGAGAGAACCATTTGTGACTCATGATCTCCCAAACAGCGTAGGAGAGGTTTGCTGTAGGATTTATTGTACAAGACCTCTCTAATCATGATGAAACCACGAGCCTTGTGTTTTAACGTTCTGGCTTGTGATTTATCCAAAGGTACGATGCCATCGGACAGATACTGCACAAGAGGAGACCTCCAATCCTGAGGCTGATTTACTTGTATTTCAAAGACTTCCTCTTTCTCTCCTTCATCAAGTTGAATAGAAGGACTTTCAAGCACATGAATCCATGGATAGGACTCTGTGTATGCTATTGTTGCCAACGAGTCTGCTAGCTCATTCTCTGCCCGGGGGATATGCTCATAGACAACAACTTTAAACTTCATTGCCTCATTTTTCAAGAGAAGTAAATATTTGATCAATTGTTCCTTTCTAGCTTCTGATAGGCCCAAGGCATGGTGGACAAGAAATTGGGAGTCACTTAGCAGCTTGACCCTTTTCGCTCCACAGATGTAAGCCAACTTCAACCCAGCTATAGCTGCCTCGTATTCGGACTCGTTATTGGATGCCCTGAAAGCAAAACAAATGGCTTGGAACATGTTATCCCCATAAGGGGAAGTGAGACATATCCCTGCCCCAGATCCTATGGCACTGGATCCTCCGTCTGTTCGGACAATCCACACTTTTTTGTCTTTTGAATCAGCAGATTGTTCGGAGTTCCTATCAGAATGGAATTCGACCAGAAAATCAGCCACAGCTTGAGCTTTTACTGCTGTTCGAGGAGCAAAGTCTATGTCGAAGTCCCCCAACTCTACTGACCACTTTGTCATTCTGCTTGAAATGTCTGCTTTCTGAAGGACATTCTTTAAAGGGAAAGATGTCCGGACAACGATAGGATGAGCCTGAAAATAAGGCCTCATCTTTCTTGCAGCTATCACCAAGGCCAATGCTAGTTTTTCAAGTTTCAAGTAACGGCGTTCAACATCAATCAGGCTTTTGCTGATGTAGTATACTGGGTGAGGATACCCATCAACCTCCCTTACTAGCACAGCACTGATGGCACAACTTGAAACAGCCAGATACACAAAAAGAGTCTCCCCATCGACTAGTTTGAACAAGGTCTTGGGGGAGGACAGATGCTTTTTGATTTCATTGAATGCCTCATCACACTGTGGTGTCCACTCAAACCCCTTTGCACCCTTCAAAGTTTGAAAGAAAGGAGCACATCTGTCCGAAGACCTTGAGATGAATCTGTTCAAAGCTGCTAACCTCCCCGTTAACCGCTGTACTTCTTTAATATTTCGTGGAGGCTCCATTTGGAACAAGGCATTGAGTTGGTCCGGGTCGGGCTGTATTCCATGCTCACTTATAATATACCCCAAGAACTTCCCGGACTGTACTCCGAACACACATTTTTCAGGATTTAACTTTAAATTTACCTTAGCCAGGTTGGCAAAAGTCTCCTGGAGGTCGGACAAGTGTAGCTGCTCATCCACACTTTTCACCATCATATCGTCAATGTAAACCTCCATGTTTCTTCCAATTTGATCAGCAAACGCCTTGTTGACTAACCTTTGATAAGTAGCCCCAGCATTTTTCAAGCCAAAGGGCATCACCTTATAGCAGTGCAAACCTCTATCGGTAACAAAAGTAGTATGCTCATGATCTTTTGGATCCACCTGGATTTGATTGTACCCGGAGAAGGCATCCATGAAGGAGAGTAATTTGTTTCCAGAAGTAGAATCTACTAACTGGTCTATCCGGGGAACCGGATACAGGTCTTTTGGGCAAGCTCGGTTGAGATCTGTGAAGTCAATGCACATTCGCCATTTACCGTTTTTCTTTTTTACCAAGACTGGATTGGCAGTCCACAAAGGGTACTGAGATTCTTTAATGTGCCCCATCTTTGTGAGTCTGTCAACCTCTTGTACAATGACATCAGCCTTTTCTTTTGAGAAAGCTCTCCTCTTTTGCACCACTGGTGCCACATCTCTCCGGACAGATAGGTGATGGGAAATCACCTCTGTTGGAACTCCAGTAACATCAGCGTTGCACCAAGCAAAAACATGCTGATGGTCTTTTAAGAATTTTAACATCTCTTCCTTCAATACTTGTGGCATTTTGGACCCTATCTTGACAACTTTTCCTTCTTCCAAGCAATGTGTTTCAACCTCCTCAACTGGGATCAACACTCCGGGGGTCTCTCTGGGGTCATCAATTTCACCCTCACCCCCAGAAAGGCCCTCAAATTGCTATTGGTTATTTATACGGACTGCCCCCAACGTTCGTGGAGCCAAGGCAGTGGCATAGAATTCTCTTGCAACTTTTTGACTGCTCCGGACAACCCCAACCTGCCCCTGAACAGCGTATTTTAGACACTGATGGACTGTCGAAGCCACTGCATGCATCCTAGAGAGCCAAGATCTCCCTAAAATAGCATTGTAGCAAGTGGGACAATCCACCACAATGAAAAGTATTCTGACTGTTTTCTTGAAAGGGCCTCTGCCCAACAATACTTCTTCTTCGAACTCACCGATTACATCAGCCGAGCTGCCCGTGAAGCCTACGATCGATCTGTCTGATTTCTGAATCACAGCTGGATTCTTCATTTTCTTGTAAGTATCTAGGAAAAGGATATTGGCAGAGCTCCCGGTATCTACCAAGATTCGCCTTATCTCATTGCCCCCTATTGATGCTCCTATAACAACAGCATCTTCATGAGGGCCAGCTATGTCTCTCAAATCATCCCCATCAAAGACAATGAATGGGAATAAACTTGACGATTGATATGAGGTCATGCCCCCTTCTAGCTGGGTAGCCAAATTATGAACATGCCTTTTTCTTGACGAAGTGGTAGGAGCCGTTACAGTGTCCCCTCCGAAAATTGTCAAGGACTCGAAGAACTTAATGAGCCCGGAGACCGACCTGGAATGCTCCTCTATTGCACCCACTCTGTTCCTTGTTGGATCAGGATCCAAGTATTCGGATTCCACATCAAACCTTTCAATAATTACCATAGCCCCCTCTAGGGCAGCATTAACCGGACCAGCCCGGTGAGTGTTTTCAGGCCTGTTGCTTCCTCTTCTTTTAACGTATGCACCCAATTTCCCTCTTTCGATCAGGTTTTGAACCTCTTGTTTCAGTGCTATGCAATCATCAGTAGTATGGCCAATATCATTGTGATATTGACAAAAAGAACTGTTTCGATGTTCTCTGGGAGACTGCAAGGTTGCTGGTCTCCGATAGTGTACTTCATCTTTTGTTTTATCGAAAATGGTTGCCACACTTTCTTTGAGTTCTGCAAACCACTCCGGTTGGACCCATGGTCCCCTTTTGTTTCTAGACTGTTGGCTTTGTGCAGGAGCAGCTGGTTGAGACTGAGCTTTTCCCCTTCCATGCCCTTGTCCGGTTTCTCTAGCTTTGTTTCCGGACTGGTTTTGATTTGGAGTTGGTGCCACCGGGGTGGATCTCACCTGCCTGTGCACCCTGGTCTTCTTTGTTTCATCAACATTTATTTGTTTGCCAACTTGATTTAGCAATCCCCCCCAGGTCATGGCCTTCTTCCTGGTTACTGAATCGGCCAGGTTGCCCGGGTTCAAACCTTGTCTTAGGGAGGCTATCGCCACTTGTTCAAAGCAATCAGCCAGCCCGTTTTTTGTGTTCACAAAACGACTTATGTACTCCTTTAACGATTCGTTTGGTTCTTGGGCACAATGGATTATAGTGTCTCCATTACCCTTTAACTCCTTACTCCCCACAAATTGCCTTCGAAAGGCCACCCAAAAAGTATCAAAGTCTCTGATAAAACCCTGAGGAAGGCTGTTGTACCACTTCAGAGCACTCCCCGTGAAGGATTGGGAGAATGCCCTGCAGAGTAGTTTATCATCATCATCAAAGTTCATCATGAAGTTCTTGAATTGCTCCAGATGATTGTCTGGATCAGTACTGCCATCGTACTTCTCCATCTTGGTGCTATCAAACCTCTTGGGGAGGTTTCCGGACAGTATTTTGGAAGACAATGGCGATTGCCTCCAATTCCTCCCACGACTGAACGCAGTATCCTCATTAGGTGTTGCAAAGATACCTGGCTCATCATGGAAGGCAAAAGGATCCACCAGCATCCGGTCTATATGCCTCCGGCTGTGAGATGATCCTTTCCCAATGTGCCTTTTCACTCTTCCATGGTGATCTCTTTTTCTGGAATACTTTTTAACTTGCTTCTGTTTTTTCCTGGTTCGCCCCTCATCACTACTGGAGGACAAGGATTTTTCATTTCCCTCACTGTCCGAAGAGCTGTCCGAAGATTCTGAGCTTGAGTCAGAACTCTCCACAGGCTTGGACCGGTGAGACTTTTTAGAACTGGCATGTGTCCTTTTAGTGCTCACATGAGTTTTTGAAGCCTCATGCTCTCGAGGGTTATCAGAGCGATGAGCAACTGACGCTTTGGATTTATCCTTCAAGCCCATCTTGGCCTTTTCAGCCCTCAGAGCTTCTATTTCAACCCTCAACCTGTCACGCTCTTGGACAGTATATTCATTGTTCTCTTCCACCACTTCGAGCAAAGCTGGTGGAAGCTCTGGATTATCCGGATTCATTCGGACAGAATTTCCTTACTTGGTTTTGAATGCTTGATTCAGGCACCTTCGTGCTCCCACTGTGGTCGCCAATTTGGTGTGGATAAAAGTAGCCTGAGGGTAGACTGGTAATTTCAAGTGGAGTTTTAAGGCGGTGTAAGGGTGTTTCACGGTGGTGTGGTGGTGTTTAAAGGTGTTTCAAAGTGTTTCAGGGTGTTTCAAGGGTGGAGAGAGAATTAAGCAGCCTGGCAGCAGTTAATTTTTCTTACCCGTAGTTAATGCTGGTGGTTGGGTATTTATAGTGTGAAATTTGGGCCCTTATGGGCTTTCGGGTCAAGTTTAATGGACCCGGGTCATGTTTAAAGACCCACAAGTTTTAAGCAGATGTACAGGTAGCTTAGTCAGATAGTGTTTAGGTTTTTTAGTACTTTAGTCATAGTTCGAACTACCTTAGGTTTATAGTGTTCGAATTTATCTGTCCGGTGAAAAAAGTCCTGTTCGAATTGATATGCTTGGAGTCTGTCCGAATTTTACGGGGAGATTTACCTTGGACTACCCCTCCGGGGAGCGCTTTGAATTCGGACTCATCACTTAATACACTGAATATTCTAACATTAATACACTGAATATTCTAACACTCCCCCTCAAATTGTGTAGTGGGATCACCAATACCCAACTTGGATAAAACTGATTCGAATGTTCTTGCAGCAACCGCTTTCGTCAGGATGTCTGCCAGTTGGTCTTCGGATCTAACAAACGGAAGTTCGACTGTCCCATCTTCAATCTTTTCTTTTATGAAGTGTCTATCTATTTCAACGTGATTTGTGCTATCGTGATGTACCGGGTTCTCTGAAATCTTAATCGCAAATTTATTATCGCACATTAACAGAGTTGGACACTTCAGGGGGGATCTGATTTCTTTCATTATCTTCTTTACCCAAAGTATCTCGGTAATCCCCTTAACGATTCCTCTAAATTCTGATTCAGCACTTGACAGTGATACTACTTTCTATTTCTTACTCCTCCAAGTCACCAAGTTACCTCCAAGAAGAGTAAAGTAGCCAGCAGTTGATCGCTTGTCGTTAGGATTCCCTCCCCAATCAGCATCTGTGAATACTTCAACATCAAGGTGTCTATTTTTCTTAAAAATTATGCCTCTTCCTGGTGTGCCTTTGAGATATCGAATAATCCTCATTACTGCCTCCATATGGTGTTCATGAGGATGATGCATAAACTGGCTAACTACTCCCACCGCGTATGCAATGTCGGGTCAAGTGTGAGCCAGGTAAATCAATTTTCCCACCAACCTTTGGTAACTTTCTTTACTCGTTGGTCAGTCCCCTTCAATTATCTTTAGTTTGTGATTCACAACCATAGGAGTGTCATTTGGTTTGCAATCCACTATGCCAACTTCAGCTAATAAATCCAATATATATTTCCGTTGGAAGATATAAATTCTTCCTCTTGACCTAAGAACCTCGATTCCTAGGAAATACTTCAATCCCCCAAGGTCTTTCATTTCGAACTCCTTGAAGAGGTTTTTCCTAAGAGAGCTAATTTCTTCTTCGTCATTCCCCGTTATAATCATATCATCGACATATATTATAAGACAAGTGACTAATTCTCTTCTCTTTTTGTAAAACAAGGTATGATCCCCATTACTCTGTTTGTAGCTATACTGCTTCATTGCCATTGTAAATCTCCCAAACCAAGCACGAGGAGACTGTTTGAGCCCATGTAATGCCTTTTTCAGTTTGCATACCTCATTTTCTTGAAAACCATTAGAGAACCGTGGTGGGGGTTCCATATATACATCTTCTTCCAAGTCTCCATGTAAAAAAGCATTCTTTACATCAAATTGATGAAGAGGCCAATCTTTATTCGCGGCTATTGAAAGTAAAACTCTGATAGTATCAATATTTGCAACCGGAGAGAACGTTTCAGAGTAGTCTATACCATATTTTTGTGTATATCCTTTGGCAACCAATCTTGCCTTCTGTCGCTCGATGGTGCCATCAGATTTATATTTTATATTAAACACCCATCTACACCCGACTGCTTTCTTCCCTTGTGGTAACTTACAATTCTCTCATGTACCATTCCTTTTTAGAGCTTCCATTTCGGTATTCATTGCCTCATGCCATTTAGTCATCTTCTTAGCTTCTTGAGCTGTTTTAGGGATTTGTTCAGAGAGAATAGTAGCTGAAAACGCCTTTGCAATCTTCGTCATTCCTTTCTTGTCTATTTTTACTGGATATGTAGAAGCACGAGGAACGTGTTCCGGTGAATACCGGTCAGGAGGAACCCCTCTATTTTTTCTTGGAGGAAGAACCAGAGTTTGAGTTTCAACAAATGAACTTCCTGAAATGTCATGGTCAGTAGCATTTTGTGAATTATGACATTGTAAATTGTTTACCTCTTGGTGGATATTTTCTTCGGCTGATTCACTGGTAGTATCTATGGCATTTATTTCTTGTTAGACATTGTCTTCAGGAGAATCATTGGTGGTAAGAACTGCCTCGTCAGTCTCCTTTATGTTGGAAGAGGCGTGTTCGGTGGCGCCATCTACCGACTCTGTCGGCACATCCTCAAAGTAACTTTCATATAGCAACTAGTCGAGTGATTCACTTACTTTCTCCCCCTGAGCATGAGATTGGTGGTCAAAAAAATAATCGGATTCTAAGAAGTCACAGTCCATGGTGACATGGATTCGACGAGTAACCGGATTGTAACACCGATATCCCATTTGATGAACACCGTACCCAACGAATACACACTTTTCAGCACATGGATTAAGTTTGTTTCGACTAGTTTTAGGGATATGAACAAACACCGAACAACCAAAGACACGAGATGGTAAGGTTATAACAGATGGAATTGTAACTTGGGTGGCAAGCACTTGTAATGGAGTTTTATTTCCTAGACATCGCGTTGGTAGACGATTTGCAAGATACGTGGCTGTAGCAAGAGCTTCTGGCCAAAGAGAATGAGGAACTCTAGATTCAATCATAATAGCACGAGTTTTTTCAAGTAAAGTACGATTTTTTTCGTTTTGAAGTACCGTTTTGTTGAGGTGTGTTTGGACAAGTGGTTTGATGGATAAGACCATTTGTTTTGAAAAAATTATGCATTGTTTGGTTGACAAATATGTTCCATTATCATAACGGAGAATCTGTATTTTTTTTTAAATTGAGTCAAAATTATTTTGTAAAAACAAACAAATATTTCTGGTACTTCTGATTTATGTTTCATGAAGTATATCCAAGTTATTCTTGAGAAATCATCCACAAATAAAACAAAGTATCTGATTTGATTGTTAGTGGAATTTGGTGCTGGACCCCAAACATCGGAATGGATTAGCAAAAAAACATAATCAACTCTAGTATTACTTTGATTAAATGAGACCCTACAATGTTTTGCAAGAATGCAGGTTTCATATATCTCATGAATGGAATTATTCAAAAAAAAGACTAGGAAACAAACTTTTAAGATAGCTAAAAGAAGGATGAACAAGTCGCCGATGTCATAACCAAAGTTTTCTTTCGGTTGTTCCGTGAGCAAGCATGGCATGTCCCTTATGAACTACCTAATCAATATAATAGAGACCTTCTTGTTCAGTACCACGCCCAATGATCTCCTTCGTACGAATGTCCTGTAAAATGCAAAAATATGGATACATAAGAACCACACAGTTGAGTTGTTTTGTCACTTGACTAACATATAATAACTTTAAGGATAGTGAAGGAATGTAGAGGCAGTTTTTAATTTCCATTTTTTCCGAAAAATTAATTGAACCTCCCCCTTTGACTTCACAAATTTCTCCACTAGCAGTCTCAATATGGGACTTCTTTGGAGATGACATGTCACCAAAGTCTTTAGGATCATAAGACATGGTGTCTGTAGCCCGCAATCAAAGATCCAATTCATTGATTTCTCAAACCCTTTACCTCCAAGTTTTTCATAGGAGTTCGCCGCCATTCCTCCAAAACCAGTGCCACTTCCTTGCTCATTTTTAGTCGGATCTTCACCGTCACTTGTAGACGAAGCCCGTTTGACATTAGATCTGAAATGCTGGTCATTTTTCTCCTTATAACCGTCCTCCCACCATTCGGGATAGCCAACCAGCTGGAAACATGTCTCTTTAGTGTGTTTCTTCATCCCACAATGAGTGCAATACAACTTGGATTTATCTTCTTTCTCTTTGGATCGGAATTTAAACCTCTGTGCAGAATCTTTAGCAGCCAAACCCATTCCAATTTCAATCGAGTCACTATCAGAAGAACTTGATTTTAGTATATTAAGCCTGGCCACTTCCCTTCGTATTGTAGCATATGTTGTTTCCACGGAAGGAAGAGGATCCTTTTTCAGGATATCTCTTTTGACTTGTTCCAGCTTGTCACTAATCGCCATTAGCAATTGATAGAGTCTTTGTTCTTGAGTCTTTTTATTGTAGATCTTAATGTCTTATGGGTCTTTCATAGGGTTCGGATCTCGCCTATCTATAGACATCCAGATGTTCTGCAGTTTGTTCCACAAGTCTTCTAGTGTATCGGACCCTTGCCTTAATGAATTAACCCTCTTATGAAGGTCAAACACCTGTAACGAATCTGTACCAGAACCGTATGTGATGGCTAACCCATCCCAGAGGGCTTTTGCAATGGGATATTGCGAGACATTATTCACCAAGCTGGATTCAAGATTCTGGATAATCCATGTGAAAACACATTGATCATCTTGTTCGCACCGTGTATATGTTTTGTTAGTTTTGGATGGAGGTGTCGGCTCCCCTGTAATGTGAGAACCTCTCCCCCTTCCCTCAATTGCTTTCTTCATTAGGTTTGCCCATAGGGCATAGTTGTCACAACCGAGTTTAATCCCTAGGGATAAATTCTCGGGGTTAGTTGTTTGTTGTTGTGTTTAATGAGACCATTTCTCAGAATGGCAGCAATCTGCATTGTTAATTCATCAAAGATTTGACTGACCACGACTTCATTGCCAGCCATCTTTGTTGAGGATGTTCAGAATTCCCATAATCACACGTGCTCTGATACCATGTTAAGAGAAACAATCAAACAAGATGCAGAATGATTAGGGACAGAACATGAAATTGTACATTCCCAGGAAGCGGCTAGGGTTTTGTGTTTTATTTAGAAAGTGTTCCTTTTTGTATTGAACTCTTTTTTTTATAATGAAAACCCAAGTAAGGCTCTCAATATATAGAGAACTTAGAGGAATATACAAGGAAACTTAATACACTTAATATTCTAACATTAATACACTGAATATTCTAACACACTCACTTAATATTACAAGTGAATTTCTTAATGCTACAAACCATTGACCTTGACGAAAGTTTATATACAAAATTTAACCTTTCTTTGTATCAATTAACTTTTGTAACCTATTGTAGACGATTAAAAAATTCATTGGGTTATACTATATATCAAGTTTTCTCAGTGTTATCATTCAGAAGAACATATCTTAATATACATTTAATAAAGCTTAATGTTGAACTTTGCAATATGTACTATGGATGTCTTGAAAGAATCCTTTGCTTGACTAAATAAATGTTTGTTTGAAATTAAATAGTTTTAACTCAGTGAAGTCTGTTTGATATAAGAACTTTTATATATCTTATTATTTTACATTTCAAGTAAAACATATTCCAAATATAAATTTGCAACTAACTAGTATATTCATGTAGATAATCGATAAAAACTTAGAACTAAATAGTTCTCCATGAATTTTCACTCTTGTTACAATAATTAACAATTTATAGTTGAAATTATATGCCATGATATGACAACTTCTTAATTCTTTCTTTACATCATAAGAACCTCATAGTTCTTATCTAACTTTTTATGATACTACAAAAGCTGAAACTAGATTCTTCTTTTGCATAATAAAGAATTTTAATATTACCTGTAGAACTTTTTCTAACATTACATAAGTTGAAAGTGAATTTAATCACCAGAGTCCTAATAATCTTGTATAAATCTTTATGCCATCACAAAAGCTGAAACTGAATTTTTATGTTACATCAAAAAGTATCTTTTATATATATATATATATATATATATATATATATATATATATATATATATATATATATATATTTGAAATACTTTATAGAAAGAATTTTCATAAACTGAATATACAATTTTTTCATTTGTCTTTGTTTATGAATCTTTGTAAGACTTTATTTTAACTCTAATTTGCTTAATTTTGTGAGGATGTTGACTTTGTTCTTTATAAATTGTAAGTACTTATTCTTAAATGTGGATTTTAACATTGATTTCTAGATTTTTATTCCCACAATTAGAAGATGGTTGACAATGAAAGATCAAAGCCTTATTATTTGATTTTGGACAAATCATTTCTAATTCTTCTCCTAAAACCAAGATTGTTTACTAATTACTTTCTTGAAACTTAATATAATTAAAATTATTATATTGTCTCAAATCTAATTTTGGTTATGGTATCATAGACTAAACTTTTATAGAATGCTGAGAATGTTAAGATAACATTATTACTTTTGTATTCGATTTCAATTTCCTTTTTATAGACTCGTAGGGCTCCACTTCCGCTCAGAATCCTCAAATGCAAAAGTGTTCAAACATATTTTTTTGCTAGGTATCACGTTAATTTATTGTTTTTAATTAATACTTCCGAATGAATTAGTATATAATAAACTATTACAAACTTTAACTAAATGGATCATGATATTGCTAAACGATGTATCATACCTCCATTAGTGGTAACTAGGGTAATATATGACACAATTAATTTTTTTTTATTAAAATTGTATTGTACTCGAGACTTAAAATACTTGAACTTGTCAATAACTTCCAATTATGGTAAAATATGGACATATTAGAGCCAAACGATATGTATAAATAATATTTATTATCTTCGCTATCCATACATATTAACGATTTGCATATAACTTTATGGATTTGTTCTAAAACTTCCATTGCTTTGTGTATGCACATTACTTCCATTACTCTTGTTATGTGCATACCCAAAGGGGTAGCCGAGTTGGTTGAGTATGGAATTCTTATGACCAAAAAGGTCATGAGTTCGAGTCCCTCTACATACGCTTTCTCGGCTGAGCCTGTCACCTTGTGTGGTTTACCTTCTGGCGTTGGTTTGCAGGCTATCGCGTCAGACTGAGGGTTTACCCTGTGCGCACTCATTGCACTCTGAGTACCGGCTGCGGGTTCCCTCCAAAAAAAAACAAGGAGTTAATAGTGGACAGTAATCACTTGGAGACTGGTTCTCGTTATTTACTCACCATCTTTTTTATAATTTAGCACCGTGACGTCACCTCTAAATATCTCTAAATATACATGCATTAATCGTTGTAATAAATCATCTATTGGTGAATCCCAAGGTCTGATGGGTAGAGAAAAAACTTAGTGGACCATAGAGAGAACATTAACCTTCTAAGTTTGGTAATATGTGTCATAAAATTAAATTTACACTTTAAAAGGGTTGTGGATTTAGGCTTAAAATTTGGTCCATAAGGTTTGAATTTTTGTCATGAACCGTGTACAAGATAGTGTGGCCCACGTACTAATATATCAAGTTCTTGTATTCTCTTTGTTGAGTATGAGCTCAATGCAATAACCTGATACAATTAAATACCCCAACCAAACCAAATTCCCTATCTTTCTACCTATCACCCAGCTTGGAGATTAGGGGTAACACAAACAACGATAAGGTTGAAATGCCACCTACCAAAAGTCAGCTCAGATATATTTTTACCATTCGTTGGTCTGGTCTTATTGTCATTTAAGCTCTTGATCATGATATTTAATGGGTTGATCTTGGGTATTTCAATGTTATCTACAAGAAATAAGAACGTACTGATTCCTCTGACCTATGTAATTCATTCATAAAAGATTTCAATAATTGTTGTTATTAGTGTGAACTAAGTGATTTTCATGCAATGGGTACCTATTCTTCTCGTTAACTAGACAATCTCATATTTTCTCAAAAATTGACCGTATCCTAGTCAACATTCTCTCAGATGAGCCCTTCATAGGTTTTTTCCTAATACGACTACCCTCGTACCTCTGATCACACTAATATTACCCCAAAATCTCAGAAACCCATGACCCGCAACAATTTTTTAAAGTTTTCTTAACATGTGTAAGACCAATCCCAATTTCGTTTTAAAAAACAAAACCAATGGTATTTTCGGACTTTTTTTTCTGAGTTACGGTTTAAAAGATACGGACCTTTAATAATTAAAATTAAAAAAACAAAAGAGAAGTTGGTTACTGTATTTGATATAGAAGGGTATTGAAGGTATAAAGTCTCTTACAAATTTTGGGTCTTTATCCGTAATATGTTTGTTGAATGAGTCTCTTATTTATATTACTTAATTTTTATTAATGAAAATAGTAATCGACTAGGCAAAGAAATTAAGTTAATAATCTAGATTATAGAAAACACATTTTGGACATGAAATGTTGACAATGTTTATCGGTTTTAATTTTTAATTATATATATAAGAATTATTTTAAAATAAAATATATTTTGAAGTAATTTATATGTATAAAGATAAAAATGTATTATTGAAACTTTTTTTTGTATTATCTTATATTGTTTTTAGTTATAGTTTTAAAGATTTTTTAACCGATATGACGTATAAAAGTAAAGTCCATTAAAATAAATATTAATTTTTTAGCATATTTATATTATGGAATATGACTAATATATATGTAAGACTTAAATAGAATAACAAAAAACTCTAATAATGCGGTGGAGTGATGATTTAGACTTCACCCGTTAGATCATAACCGTGACCATACACTTCATACAATTAGGTTACATAACGAAAAACCGTTAAACACATAACAGAAGTTTGATAGGATTCATTTCTACCAAAAAATTATACATAATCAAAAAACATAAAAATGTTAAAATTTAAATTAATTGAACTTTTTTAAAATTAAAATTTTTTTTGTATTGAGAGAATAGCCTAAAGGCTTGAAGTACAATAATAGTCTTATATAGACTTGCATTCAAACGAAGATACAAATTATTGCCTAAAGCTAAACTTTTACAAATTAGAATAATTGTTGATGTATTAATCCTTCCTCATCACGATGAAAACAGGGCGAAAGCTTGATTCAATTTTTTGAAATCTATTATTTTCTAGGATCTAGCTTGACCTTTCATTTCCAACTTTCTTTAGGCTTCATATATCAAAGATTTATGAGAGTCTTTTCATTTGCATTTTGATTGCGGAGAATTTTCTCGAATTGAATCATTAGATTTTAAGATGAGAAAGGCTTCTGATTAAGCCTTTAAAGTCTTGATATTTGTTGAGCTATTCTTTGGTCTTTTAGTCTTGTACATGCATCTGCAAACAAAGAGTAGATTTTATAATTGGTTAGGAGAAACCTACCAAGAAAAAGTTAGTAACCAATGTAATTACATGATGAGCTCAAATTAATTTTGAAGAGATTAGATTTCCAATCTTAAATAACCAATCATGACACTCTTTGGAATATTGATAGTCTTAAAACTCAACAGGGATTGGGAATTTAAAAATTGACAAAGATCATGATCTCTAATTTCTAGAAGAAACTCGAGAAGTAGCGCATATTTGATCACTAGAGATAAGCTTTATAGATAATTGAGAGAATAAAGATTCAACAATAAGATGATATATTTTAAAAGAGACATGGAGCCACAAGAGAGAAAATAATATTGAACAATAACAAAAAATCAAATTCAATGACGATCAGTTTATATTCATATTCATAGAAGCTACAAAATAACATCCGAACAAAGGTTCAAGAAGCAGCAATAAAAGAAGATATTTTGATATTAAATTTAGACATATGATATGACGCTAATGGCTAGAGCAAATAGGATGAAGACATTAATTTGGAAGATTGATTTAAAGATCTAGTTGATCATTTGAAATTGGTGGCCCTATATATTAAAGGACCTTTGATGGTTCTGATTTTTTATTTTCTTAATCTTTTACTAATGCTTTTATTTTTTCCTTCATTATTGGCATATAGATGATTATTTATTGGTGATAAAGGAAGACTACCTGCAAAGAGAATTTTGAGAGAGGAATGATCTTTTGTAAGAGGATCCAAACCTTTAAAATTGGTAAGAGTGTTACCAAGATCAATCGTGTGAAGAGCTTCAATTACTTCTTTGCTAACATCTTCATCATATTCACTGAAATGATTAGATTTTAGTCTTATTTCTTCTGTTATTGATTTATTGTCATTTTCAGAGTTTGTCAAGATGTTGTCTCCCTTAAGATTGTTTTTTTTACTATTTTTAGTTTTTGACTTAGTTGTGTTTTTATTAATAAAATTTTCATCAAAAGCAAAAAAGTCATTTTGGTTATTTTGATTAGTGGAAATATTGATTTTAATGTTAAAATTTTCTTCTTTGGATATTACTACAGATTTGAACTTTTGAACCCACTATTCTTTTTGGGAAGGAGGGTGATAATTTGAAGAAGAATCATAGGTAAGCTGAGTAACATTTTAAGCTAACCTCTCCTAAGAGATTTGATCATTTTTATAGTTTGCATATTTATGACCCATATGGTTAAAGTTTTTTCAATTACTAGGCATTTTTTCATAAGAGATAGATTGCATAGCCTATCCAATTTTTTTTAGAAAGGACTTTAGAAATGTCAGTAATTAAAATAGCTTTATAGTAGTTGAAGCTGGCTTTATTTTTGCTGGGAACCCAAACTGACACATGCAAGCAAATTGCCTTAACAATTTGGGTTATGGTATCATGTGAATAAAGAAATTCGGGTGTTTTGGGAAATGAGCCTCAAACTGGAGTATGGGGAGAATCCACTCTAGAGTAAAACTCAGAATTCCATTTCAATATTCTAAGAGGATACTTTCTTAAAGGATAAACATTTCTAGACCATAATTATCCAGCTCAATTAAAATATACATATAGTTTTTTAGTGATATACTGTAATGACCTTTAAACTTAAATGAATCTAAAAATGTTTTAAATTCATTTGAAATATGCATATAGTCTTATGATTTTGTTTCTATGGACTTTAGATGGAGATGGAAAACTCTTCTTATCTTCGGGATGAAGAGTTTTTTTTGGAATAAAGAAGAAGTTGCAGTTCGATTTTAGAGAATCGATTTTAGAGTTACGGTAATGAAATTTTAAATTTTGATAAAACAAAGTTATCTCTTTACGAATTTTTTGGATAAAAAAAATGTGATCTCTTAAATCGATTGAACTTTTTATATTAAAAAAAATACAATTTCCATTTTAAATAATCTTTCTAACCATTTTTTCCATTGTTTGGAGTTATATCTATGTTATTTAGACATAACTTTTATTAAATTTTTAAACTTCAATATAGATAGTTGTATATAAACTATTTTTTTATGAATTGTACATAAAGACTATTTTTTTATTCGTGAAACAAATATATATAATTTTGTAATTATTTAACTAGCGTCGTAATAATATATATTAGTAGCTTAAGTTTACACCAAACATTCCATTTCTTATTTTTATCTAATCACATTTATGCATTATATTCTACGAAATAAAATTACTTCGCGATAAGTTTTGACGAATAATACTCCTCCGAGAGTAAATTCATAAGATCAGGCCAATGACCAATTTTCGTACGTGGCAAATCAAATTGAGATAAAGTGTCACGTGCAATAGTACCTGGAAAGCATAAGTGTGACCCATCATTTTTTCCTCCCGAGGTTGTGTGGGTCCTGATAGCTGCACCGACTTTAATTATAGTTGTCGCTTTTTGGTTGGCTGATGCCAATTTGGAAAATTATTTGAACGTACCATACTGAAATTTACTTAAACTATTCCTACAATGATTGACTTACTATGTAATGTATGCGCCTATTATTCTCATATCCGATAAGCATCAACATACCGGTTAAAATCGAACGGGGTTAAAATTTTAGTTTTTCATAATTTTATTTTATGTGAATTTAATCTTCAGATTTGATAACTCAATAACAGTTAAATTAATTAGACTTAAAATATATTAAAACATAAAAATATAATTTTATTAAATTAATAATTTATATAGAGATAAACTATTTATAAATCTTCAATCAAATGTTTTTTTACTATATAATATTCAAAATTGGTAAACGATGAATAAAGATATGGATCATAAAATTAAAAAATAATCTTTAAATATAGGTAAGATATTTTAGTAAAACAAAACTTATTATTTTTTTTAATTCTTCAATTTTTTTATCTATTTTTTTTATATTTCCTCTTATCATCGCCTTCGACCTAAAAACTATAAACATCAACCCAGAATTACGAAGGACTTCAATGTTCTATTTTCGTAGTTCGAACTTCGATTTAAATATCAAATTCTCTAATTTTTTATAATGTAAAGGGTAAACTCGACATTTCGAATATTCACAGCCTAAAAATAACTCATAACTCAAGAAAATACAAATTACAATAAATTTATAACTAATTAGAAAAAGAAAAAGGATGAAAACTTACTATAATGAAATACGTATTTCAAATATGTTTTATGAAATCGATATGACCCGTCTTATGTTATATAAAATCGACCATCTGTTATTCGAAAGTGAAACTTGTTAAAGATATAAGCTCAAGTCCGTTAACTCTTTATTGTATCTATAAATATGAGTGTATGCTCTATGTAATTCTTACGCTTTCTAAATAAACAGAGATCATAACGACTACTTCTTTTTCTCTCATTGTATATTAACATGGTATCAAAGCCTAAAGTAATCTGATCGGGGAAGTGTAGCGATCCCTCCTGTTTCTGCCATTCAATTTTTGATTTGTTTTTTGAATATATTTTCTGCTAGGTATTCGATTTTGATTCCCTAGTTGGATTGCATATTGGTATTTGAATTCGTATTGGTATTGGTATTCTATTTCGTCTTGGTATTTTGATTCGTTGTTTGGATTTGTTTTTGTTGTGCTTTAGCTACTAGTTGTTCTTCTCTTCATGTTGTGCTTAAGTTGCTACCTTGTTCTTATTGGTGTGCTTCAGTTACCGGTTGTTCTTCTTGTTGGTTGTTTATTTTGTTGTGCTTCAGCTGCTGGTTGTTCTTTTTATTTTGACCCTTCTATGTGACACGTGGTTGTGATTGTTCTTCTTGTTTATTTTGGATCTGTTTTTGGTTGGCTTCAAATATGTTCTCTTATTTTTCGATTAGATTTGTTTGGAAATTTTGAATTGTTTTTTCATCAGAAGAGATATAGTTTTTGGTTTTTGGATCTATTGTGTGCAACCATAATCAAACAGTAAGATCAATAGGCAAACAGTTTTAGTTTTATATAGAATTTCAGAGAGGGTGTTCGGGACATCCAATCCTTTAATCTAAGCGGTTGGATTGTGATTTGGTGCTACGGTTTATGCTAATTCACTGATGGACCACTACAATGCTTTTTGGTTGGTAAAAAAAGGTTTGATTTTATACACAAATTATTTGGATTTGATTTGGATTTAAATTTGAGTTTGGACTTTGATTTTACTTGTTTCTGATTTGGATTTGATTGAGTATTCGATTTGATTTTACTAGACCATTGAGATTTTAAATTTGAACTTGGTCTGATTACTATTTTGAATTTAGGGTTTGATTAAGATTTTGATTCGATTTTCCGATTTGGGTTTGATATCTTTTCATTGTTTGATTTTGTTTGATTAAAGATTGTGGATTTGATTGCGAATATGATATGAAAATATGACTAGTACCAAATTGAATTAGTAGAACTTTTTTATGTCTACATCTTCATACCATTCAGGTATTTCATTATCATCCACTTAAGGTATTGATTCATCATTATGGATTTTGGACTTCGGTGCGTCTCATCATATATTACCTCACATGTCGAACTTTGTTTTGTTGTCTCATGTTTTACCCATATCTGTTATGTCTGCTAGTGCTACAACAATTTCAGTAGAGTGTATTGGCTGTATATGTACCCCTCATATATTGTTATCTGATGTTTACAACATTCTCACCCTTCTTTTGAATTTTGTTTCGGTTAGCCAATTGTGTAAATCTAGTTATTGGGCATTGTTTTCTTATTGTATTTGTGTTATATAAAATCAACAGACTCATAAAATGATTGGGACATGTCGTAAAATAGAGGAACCTTATGTTTTAAAAAAAATCGAAGTAACATATGTGGATGTCAATGACGTTGATAATGAAAAAACATATTTGACTTATTGTTGCCTCTAGTGTTGATTTATCTTCGTTTTGTTTGAATCCTTCATCGTTTGAGTTTTATCTTTGGTATTTTTTGTCTGGGACATAAATCTGCATCGCGATTGAAATTTTTAGTCTCTACAGGTGCTTTAGGTCAGTTAAACACTTGTAATATATCAGATTGTAATGGATGTAAACTAGCAAAATTTTATACGCTACTGTTTAATGAAAGCCTCACTTCTTCTATTACTCCATCTAATATTGTTCATTCTAACATCTGAGGTCCATCTCATGTCTCCATAGAGGATGGTTCGACATATTATGTATCGTTAATTGATGATTGATAATGATATAAAATATTGAGGGCATAAATGTAATATAACTAAGGTCATATATAATAAATTTTATATTTGTTAGATAACTTTTAGATTTTTTTGTAAATATGGATAATTAACCCCTTTGTATAACTAATTTTGTTATACTGAGTCTAGTGCACCTATAGATAAAGGTTGATGCGATGAATAAATGGTGATGCTTTCTGATTAGACATAGCTTATTCTCTATTTTACTTTCTATGTCTACAACTAAACACTTTCTTTACTTTATCTCTCAAGAATACAGATTCATACTTAACAAATTGGCAACCACAGTGGCATCTATATTCAGTTGGTACCTTGATTTCACATAAAAAACCATAAATTGTAGAGTTCTTGCACAGATTATATCGCTTTAAATCGATACGGAAGCAAGAAATGAAGTTAATACTACGGTTCGAAAAGCAATTGAGACTTTGAGATATGATTTACATGGGGAAGAAATTAAAGAAAATGATCAAATTCCACTGCAACAAGGTCATTCAATCATTGAAGTTCAGATGAATCAATTGCTGGATAAAATTACAACATTAAATGAAAAGTATGTTCAAAGATAACAACATATTCAGTCAGAAAGGCTAAAATATGAGGTATGACAAGTTGAAGAGAAATATGATATGGAAAATCAATCTGATCGATCACATATAGATCATCAGATTCGAAGTAATCGAAAGAAAACATGTTTTGAATATAATAAAGAGCATCGTACCTCACGAAAAGAAACGAAAGACAAACACATGTATATTACATCTAATGATGACGAATATGATAGATCAGAATACGAGGAAGGATTATCTAAGCGAAAAAGGTATCGCAGATCTTCGAAAGAAGAAAGAGGATGACCTCGAAATTGGGTAAAGAATATAAATAAAAAAGAGACAATGTGCCTCATTGTTTGAGAGAAATTAAATGGTGTGAAGGGAATACATATAACCAATACACAGTTGTGGTTGATCGGAATTTGTATGTTGTTATGGGAACATGAAGAGATGACCAATATGTACAAGGAGTAGACTGGAAAAATTATCCTTTAACAGCTGAGATAAGGTCCATTACTCTTCCGAAGCATTTTGATATCTCTAAGGTCAAAAAATTCGATGGGATGCAGGATCCTGATGATCACATCGAACAATTCAAGAACTATATAATAAACTTCAAAGATGATGACAGGCTGGTATGCAGAGCTTTTTCTCAGACATTCAAGGGCACATCATTAAAATGGTATAATAGGATTCCAAATAGATCTATTACCGACTTTAGGGATTTTTATACATCTATCCGACAACATTTTGTGGAAGGCAACGAAATGCGTGCGAATGGAGATACAATAATACAATGTAAGCAAGTTGTGGGAGAAAATTTAAAGGACTATACGAAGCATTTTGTGTTAACAAAAGTAGGGATGAATAATTGTGAAGAGTTGGTTGCTATGACTGCATTTTGACAAGGGTTTTACCAAGTGATTTGGAAAGTAAAACAACAATAAGGAGAGCCTTGACTTTTGGGGCACTAATGGCTCGAGTCGAAGACCAAATTAAAATGGAGGAATAAATTAGGGTTCAATGATTGGTGGGACCTAGTCAAGATAATTCTGGGCATATGTCAAATGATCAAGGACATTCTTTGAATTATCAGCCACCTCATCCAAGGAATAACAATAATTTTCATCTTGAAACTGTAGCGTATCCAACTCAAGTTATAGGTTATCAGTTTCAAAGACCAAGGCCAAATCAGTGGATAAGGCCAAAGTATTATGCTGATTTAACTGAGAATGTTGCTGTAATTTATGAAAAATCTAAAGGTTATGTAAGCTTTAACAACAAGCTCCAATATACAGACCAAGATAAGAGCGCAACGACAAATTTTGCAAGTATCATAATGATATTGGGCACGATACTGCAGACTGTATAGCTTTAAAGAAGGAGATACATGTTTTGATAGAAAATAACAAGTGGGCTGCTTTTGTTAAAGGGAAAAGTAGTGGATTAAAATCCCCGAGCACATCGACGCCACAAACTGTTAACCCAAATTTGAAGAAAGAAAGTTCATTAATGATCCTAGATTCTAAATATGAGGATTTTGACACATCATCGAAATATTTGGAATCTAATCCAGATCGATTAATTTTGATGGCTGTAGATGAGCTAGTAGAGCATGGATGAGTTCAAAGTTTATGTGAGTATTATGAATCCTTAGCAATCTTTGGGGGAAATTTTATGACTAGTAACATTAATAGTTCCAGGAAAAGGTATGTTGTCAGTTTAGCAACTCAGGTAGAAGGAAGAATGTCTACTCATTTATATGGAAAACATAATACTCGTTTTATTTGTTTTCGATGAAGACGATTTGAGAGGAATAACTGGCCCTCATGAGGATGCAATGATTATAAAGGTGGAAATATGTGAAGTTGAAATTCGACTTGTTTTAATATATACAAGGAATTCTACGAATGTGTTATTAAAATTTACGTATGATAGGATGCGTAATCCGCCTCAAATATGTCGTTTTGATCGTACTATAATTGTGTTTACAAGCATAACAACTCAGGTGATAGGAGAATTCGAAGGTGAGGTGTGTTTAGGAAAAGGCACGTTTAAAAAAAGGTTCAAGTTTGTTCATGATGGTTAAATTTCCAACCAGTTATAACGCTATTTTTAGGAGATCTTGGCTTTCAAGAATGTATGTTGTTGTATCTATTGTTCATAAATATTTGAAGTATGCCATTGGAGATCGAGTTGGTGTGGTTCGAAGTGACCAAAAAGTGGCTAAGAAATTTTATGCAACAACACGTAAGGTTCGAGGTTCTAATTCTAAGGATCGGATGGCTGAATAGAAACCAAGGGGCTTGACTTTGGATGAAGAGGGAATGGATGATTCGAGGGAAACCTCGGGTTCTTTAACAGTGAGTGAGGACATCAAAGATCATATTTTTTTCTAAAAGGAAGACTTTATGAATAGGAACATTGTTTTCCTCTACTTGGCGTGATCAGTTGTTACAATTTTTGTTTGATAATTTGGATGTTTTCACTTGGAATATGGAGGATTTAATAGGAGTTCCATCTGAAATATATGCCATACGTTAGCTGAAAATTTGAGGATAAAGCCTGTTATTCAGAAGTGGCGAGCCTTTTTATGGAAAAGTCAGAGGGTATTGTTCAAGAGGTGGATCGCCTCTCCAGGGTCGGACATATTAGGGAGGCATAATACCATTTATGGATTGAAAATCCGGTGTTAGTAAAAATGAAGAACTTAAAGTGGCGAATGTGTGTTGATTTCACATATTTAAATTGAGCATGCCCTAAAGATTCATTACCTATCCTTCGAATAGATTAGTTGGTTGTTTTTACTTCAGGGAATAAAATTCTCTCTTTTATGGATGCTTTTGCAATTTATAATCAGATTTAAAAGATCAGGAAAGTAATATATTCATCACTACTCGAGAACAATATTGTATATGGTCATGCCATTTGGGTTGAAGAATGCTGGAGCAACATATCAAAGGTTGGTGAATAAGGTTTTTTTCTCCTCAGATCGGAAGGAATATAGAGGCATATATTGACGATTTGTTGGTTAAGAGTTCCACGGATGGTGAACACCTCGAATATTTAGAGGAGACCTTTCTAAATTTGAGAGTAATTCGTTTGAAGCTGAATCCTGAGAAATCCACTTTTGGTGTCTGATTAGGGAATTTTTTAGGGTATGTTATTAATAAAAAATGGATAGAAGCAGATCCTGAGCAACTGAAGGCTTTAGTTTTGATGACATCGCCTCGAACTATAAAAGAGATGCAAGTTTTGACAAGAAGGTTAGCTGCCCTTAATCGATTTATTTCGAGGTTTTCTGACAAATGTTTTCCTTTTTTGTAAATATTACGAAAACTCAAATAGTTTGAATAGACGCCAGATTGTGAAATATATTTTTCAAGGATTAAAGAACTTTTGTTATCACCAAAGATTTTGTCTAAGCCTACAATTGAAGAGTAATTGTTTTTATATATAATGGTGTCTGATTTTGCTGTAAGCGCTGTTTTGATATGTGAAGAAAAGAGAGTTTCAAAGCCAGTCTATTATGTTAGTAAAAGTTTTTTGGCATAAGAGTAAAGGTATTTGAAACTTGAAAATTGGCTTTGGATTTAGTGTTGACTACTAAGAAAATGCGTCATTATTTTTAAGCTCACACCATTGTAGTTCAGACTTCTTTCCCCCCTAAAAAATGTGTTATAATGACTAGATACTTATAGTAGAATGACTAAATGGTCAGTAGAATTGGGAGATTTTGACATAATTTTTGCTCTTCGAACAAACTATTAAAGCTCAAATTTTAGCTGATTTTCTGGTCAAATTTCATTGGAGCTGATCAGATGAGGAGACAGATAAAGAAAAATTGCCAGAAACTTTGATGTGGGTGGTTTAAACAGATGGTGGGTCTAACATATTATGGTGCAGTGCAAGGGTACAATTAGTTGCACCTTCTGGGGAGGCAATGTATCAGGCTATTCAATTTGGTTTTCACACATCGAATAATGAGGTTGAATATGAGGTTGCGTTGGCTGGGTTAAGGCTTGCAAATATCTGTGGAGCAACAATAGTTCTTTTGGAAACAGATTCGAAGCTAGTAGCGAATCACATGGCATGTGTATCCGAGGCTAAGAAAGATCAGTTAATTTTGTATCTATATGAGCTTCAAATTTTGACTATTTTGTTTGAAAAAATTATTGTATAGTATATTAACCGAGATAATACAGTTGCTGATTCTTTAACAACAATTGCTTATACAGATGAATAGTCATGGATAATGTTATAGGAGAGTCTTTTGATTTTGAAACAATCAGAGAAATGTAAATATTTTGAGGAAGTATTTGTCACTCCAGACTTTTTTCCAAGTAATTGGAGGTCTGATATTCTTAATTTTTTACTAAGAGGTATGTTACCTCAAGATGCACAACTGGCTAAAAATTAAAGATATAAGTCCCATGGTTATGTTGTATTGGATGAAGTGTTACACAAAAAATCTTTAAGTAAACCACTGCTAATTTGTTTTGGAAACAAGAATTCTCAAGAGATTTTATCTGAGCTGCGCGATGGTGAATGTTTAGCTCATTATGGTTTCAAGTCTTTGACGCGTCGGGATTTTTTGGTAGGTTATTATTGGCATTCAATTATGAATGATATTAAGGTTTTAGTTCAAGGCTGTGATACTTGTCAACGCTTTGCAAATTCTATTCACAGACTAGTAGTACCGTTTATTTCCATATCCAAAGCTATCTCTTTTGATAGATGGGGAATATTTGGTAGGGCCATTACCTATGGCTTGTGGAGGTTATCAGATAATTATAGTAGCGGTAGATTACTTTTCGAAGTGGGCTAAAGCTGATCCATTATCTGGTACAAAAGTCAAGGATGTTATTAAGTTCATTGTGAACTATATCTGATGTCGCTTTGGAGTGCCTCAGAAAATCACCACAAAAAATGGTCCTCAATTAAACAACAAATAAATGAATAATTTTTTCACTTCAAGGGGAATAACATAGTATTTTTATACACCTTTTCAACCCCAGGAAAATGGTCAAGTGGAAGTTACTAATAGATCTATTTGAAGGGTTTAAAGAAAATTTTAACATGTTCAGTAGGGAAGTGGCCAAACTATTTACAAGAGGTGTTGTGGGCTTATCATACAACTCCTAGAGAGGCTACTCAAGAAACACCTTTTACCTTGGTGTATGATATTGATGTTGTTAGTCCCGCAGAGTCTACTTTACCTTCTTATAGAGTACTTCAATATTCTAAAAACGTAAATAAAGAGACAAAAAGAACAAAACTAGATTTGATCGAAAAGAAAAGAGTTAGAGCTCATTACGAGGCTTTGATGACGAGTAGATATAATTCAAAGGTGAGAATGAGGCATTTTTGGATAATCGGCATAGTCTTTCCTACTATGTTGGCCCAGGTAGGTTTTAATGAGGTGTCAAGTACATATTCAAAGATATTAATACAATTAGTTTTTTGGCTCATTGTTGTTTTAAATTTAAGTATTTAAATTATCTTGGTAACTAGTCAAAGAGTGATTATCTTTGAAGTTGTTGACCAAGAGTAACTGCTTTGAGTCGAGGCGTTATATGCTTATTATAAACACTAAAATAACAATATTAAAGGTGCTACGTTTTCTAAACTCACTACATATATTCAAGGTGTTATATTCTCTAAACGCACTACATATATGTGTTAACATTTTTTAAACACACAAGTTGCATTCGAGGTGCTAACATTTTCAAAGGGAACTATTTTTATTTGAAAAATTATAAATTTATCTGTGATATATGTTGGTATTCGCGGTGATAATGACTTGTTAATAAGATTAAAATTATCCATGATAAGGCAAACAAATGTGGAAAGAGAAAGGGTATTTGTTCATTGAAGTTATAATTCGATCTTACAAAATATGTTTGGAATACCATACAAAAATAAGTCACCACACAACATCAGATGAATTTATAACTTCGAAAAAAAAGGAAACAACAATTAAATATCTTCTTTAGAGTTATCTTGAGATGAATCTCCTTATTCAGTGGCATTTTCTTTGGATGACTCCGTCTCTTCGGATAATCAGTGGGGATATGATCGAAGATTTCGATGGGACGGTTTAATGGGGATTCTTTTCCAACATTTTCAAAAATTTGCCTTTGGGAACGCTGGGTGGAATTGGAGGAGCAAAGTAATTGTTTGTTGCTCCTCGACATTATTTATTGCAGCTAGTGTATCCACTTCACACTCAGTCTTACCTATATCATTCGTCAGCTTATTCTTTTCTTCTTCATTCTTATTTAAAGATTCTTGAAGAGTACAATATTTTTTCTACTCCTCAGATAATTCCTTAGCATGCTTGGTCTTAAGATTATCTATCTCAGCCTGATAAGAAGTCTTAGGATCTTTTGTTTGTTGATCATGCACAGAACATAAATGATGTTTGAGGTGGATGGCTCCTTTAATATATTGCGACCTATCAGCTTGGAACACATGAAATTGCTCCTCGATTTGTTTGCCAAAAAAATCTCATATTTTTCTCTGCAATAACTTTTTTATATCAGACCATCTCTTTAGCCATGGTTTCCAAATGGCTTCGAGAAGAATTTACTTTGGTGCACAATGCTTTTGCTGTTGTTTCAAGATTGGAAAAAAGTTACAGTGCAAGTAAAAATTGTTCGGATAGCTCTTGGACAAGGAAGAACCTTTGGTTATTGTAAGGTATGAGAGTAGATCAGGAAGCCAGGGGAATATCTGAATTCAGAATTTCAGGTAAAAAATGAGCAGTAACCTGATGGCCAATTTGTTGAAGTAGTTCTTGGATTTGTTGGACCATTGGATCCATATCATTGTAGAGGTCTTGAAGCTCGTCTACACTAATGGGATCATCAAGAAAGAAGTGCTCATCTCCTTGGTGATCTTCTAATATAGCTTCTCCTTGATGATCTTCTACTGTAGTTTTTTTCAGCTTCAAGGCACTTCTAAGACAACTTCTTGAGAATGCTTTTCTGCTATTTTAGCAGGTGAAGTTTTTGAAGTGCTCTTTTTCTTATTCAATGCAGTAGTTTTCTTTCTTTTTGAAGAAGGTTCAGCCTCGAATCCTTCTACAATTGTAAGAAGGCTAGTTTCAGTTGTCGTCTTTTTTGTTTTGTTCTACGACCTCAGATTGTCTGAAGGCCTACCACCAGATGTACTATATATTTTTTCCTTTTTCCCTTTCTTTTTTGTGGACAGATGGCTTTCAGATTTATTTTGAACAGGAAGAGTAACCTTACCATGAGGTGCTACCAATATTTGCATAACCAAATTTGGGTTTGGTGGATCCATTAAATTTTCGGGAAGGTCAACACCCATGGTGATCCTCCACAATAAAGTGTAATGGAGAGATGGATTCGGCTTAGTCCAGAAGCTATAATTACTAATAGAAGTGTGAACCATAAATTTGGTGTTGCTTGTGTAGGGAAGAGTTCCAAGAGTTTGAAGTACTCCACTATCATCGCATCCAATGGGAATCGAAGACCCCAATTGATGATCTCAGGATAGACTACCAATTCATTTGCTCCACAATCAAGTGAAGTCTCACCCTCTTTTGGTAGTCAAAGTGTAATGTTATATGACGTTCCCCATTGCTTCTTCAAACGACCAACTTAAGCCTTATTATAATAAATATATGGCACATTTTTTAGCGCCATGATATATTCGGGGATGATTGGTTTCAGGTTTACACTGAGTGAGGCAGCAATGTCCTCGAGAATCTCAACTGGAGCTTTATTTTTCTTTCATTTTCTCTATGGTGCTCCTTGTTTTGAAGCATCGTCTTCAGTGTTAGATGCAACACCACTTTCCTTAGACCTGATATTTGAATGAGTCGCTTCTGAATCAACTTCTTCCTTAAAAGCTTCGTCTATTAGTTGAGGAGCATTTGAGGTTAAAACACGATTTTTTTCTTGAGTATTCGAGGGAGTTTGTTGAGACTCTATAATGGTCTAAGAAATCTCCATCGGGGGAAGATTTGATGGTGTAGGGTTAGTTTTAGTATATTTTGAAGTATGGTCATCCTTGAGATCTCCCATAGTTATGAATGCTTTCTTTTTAACATGTAAAATTTGAGAGAGATGAGCTTTTGGTTGTATCCGAAGAGTCTATTTGTGTAGCGTTTGAGGTGGATCAGAGCTGATGGGTGATGAAGTTTTTTCTGATCTTCTCATAGTAGATATGCTTTGAGTTACTTTGTGATTCTTTCGAGAAAATACAGTTGTGGAACCATAAGGTGCCAAAAAGGGATTTTAAGGTGGTGATTATGACTGCCGATGAGATTCTGATAAATGATTATTTTATGGGTAGGATGAACTTTGAAGCCCATGGGAACTATGATTCGGAATGAAATTACCGTAAACAGTAGTTTTGGTTGAAAATTGAGGAGAATTGTCTATTACCCATGTAGCTTTGTATTTATCAGCCCTCTCACTGATACACAATTAATCGTAAGCGCCAAAATTGGGTTTTTAGTTGATGGGGATATTCTCATAAACTAAGATGAAGAAAAATCTTCATATTAGTTCATAAAATTTGAAGGTTGGCTGGAAAATATGAATTTTCTGGTGAAGGTAGCCAAGAAATTGAGTTCTCATGTAAAAGTAGCTAAGGATTTTCTCTGGAAAAAATTAATTTCTCTCACTAATTGTGACACACAAATAATGGGTGAGAGAAGTAATTATAAAAGAAAATGAGAGAGAAAGAATGGTCAAATAAGTGGAAGAGGTGGTGATGAGTTTTGGATAGAAAGATAGAATATCAAACGATAGCTCGAAAATAAATAATGTGACACTTGTTAGTTGTTAGACCTAATGACAGACCTAGTGGGTCATTGCATGCGTACTAGGCTATTCCAAACGATTCTTACTGTTATGAGAAGTCCATCTCGTGATTCTACGTATGGATATTCGAAGTGCAAACAAATGGTCAAGCAAGTTTCAAGGTAAACATGTGTACGAGTTCATTCGATGAGGGAAAAAATATGACTCAAATTCATGAATAAGTTGATAAACGACTTATATTCGAGCCAAATTTGAGTGTGTTTTTATTCGAGGATAACAAATAATTGCGACATATCCTTTTGATAAGAAGATGAGAAAGTTTAATCCGAGGAAAATTAGATTTTGGCAAGAAACACTTTTGATAAGAAGATGAGAAAGTTTATTCCATTTCTCAATTTCAGAATTTATATGGACAACTTTTGGAGTATTCTTCCTTATGAGGGTTCGGATGTACATGTTTTGTCCTTCGTTCTCATGTTGAATACAAAAAATTGGGTCCTAAAAGTAATTATATGTGTTTTTCTAAGTATAATGTTACACAAAAAGGTTATCGTTGTTATGATGGCACTAGTCATAACCTATATGTATCTCGTCATGTCATATATCTTGAGCATATACCAGTTCATTTGATTCTGACAAAATTACATGGTGTAAAAAAGAGAAACCTTCATGCTATTGATCTTTTTGAAACTGATAATGATACATCTTTTGACATTGATATTCCAGCTCATGAGATATTTACAATAGTTAATACTACTTCTGTTCCATCAATGCATGAGCCAGCTTCATCAATGTCTGAGCCAACTCATTTCTCTGGTAGAACAATAAATCATTCACCTCTTAGGAGATCCACTCGTACAAGTAAGTCTTCTAAACTACTAGATTTTGCGTACTTAACTCATTTTTCTTATTTCATAGCAAACATACATGATTTGTATGAATCTCAGTCGTTTAAAGAAATTGTTCGTGATCTTTGTTGGAAAAATGCTATAGTTGAAAAGCTTACTGCTCTTCATCATACTCATACTTGTGATATAGTTAAAACAAAGTCTGATGGGTCTGTTGAAAGATATAAGGATTGTCCTTAAGAAAAAAGGGTATTCACAGAAGTATAGTATGAATTATGATGAGACATTTGTCCCAGTGGAAAAAATAACGAAAGTTCGTACTCTTACTGCGGTTGCATCTGTTCGCCGATGGAAGATCTTCCAACTAGATGTCAAAAATACGTTTTTGAATGGTGATCTGCATGAGGAGGTTTACATGACTCCTTCTCCAGGTGTTGCTCACCAACTAGGTGATGTTAGTCGATTTGGGGAACCTTTATATGGTCTTAAATAATCTCCTCGTATTTGGTTTGAAAAATTCTCTACGGTTATTACTTCACTTGGTATCCTTGCTAGTAATCATGATTCGACCTTGTTTATCAGATTAAGCGTGCCCAATTAATTTTTTTATCCATATGTGCAGATGATTTGATTATTACAGGTGATGATATTGATAAAACTGATGCACTAAAACATGATTTAGCTTAGCATTTTGCGATGAAGGACTTGAAACTATTAAGTTATTTTCTAGGTATTAAGGTGGCTCACTCTCTAAAATGTTATATTTTCTCTCAGGAAAAAAAATAATATATGATTTATTTGAGCGAGCAAGGCTTTCTAATAACAGGACGGTAGATACCCATCTTGAAACTAATACTCTGTAATCTCCGACTTAGGTGTTTCTTTGTTAGACCCAACTCTATTTCGAACTCTTGTAGGGATCTTCATCTATCTTACAGTTACTCAGCCATATATAGCTTATGATGTTCACGTGGTTCGTGAGTTTGTTACTGCTCATACAACTATCTATTGGGGATCTGTACTTCGGATATCTTCACGACATTCAATTCCAGAGAATTTTATTTCTTTCAACCTCTATATTTGAACGCGTACCTATAACGAGGATTGGGATAATGATCCTCATGACCAAAAATATACTACTGGTTTCTATAGCTTTTTTGGAGATTCATCAATCTCATATAAAAGGAAGAAACAAGATGTTATCTCTAGATCATCTACTGAAGTTAAGTACCATGCTATGGTCGTGACCACATGTGAAATTGTTTGGTTCTAATGGCTTCTTGCACATAAAAGGGTCAATGTTACTAACTCACTTCCTTACAGTGTGACAACAAAGGCACCATGCATATAGCAAAAAATTATGTGTTTCATGAGAGGTCATAGCACATTAAAATAGATTCTCACTTCACTCGGCATCATCTTCAGATTGGCACCATCTCGCTTCTATATGTTCCATCAACTTTGCAGGTTGCTCAGTAAATAACGCGAGTTCATTTTCTTCGTGACAAACTCTCAATGCTTATTACTGTTTCACTGTGAGTTTGAGAGATAGTGTTAAAGATAAAAGGCCTAAGCCCGTTAACTCTTTATTTTATCTATATATATATGAGCATATGCTCTATGTAATCGAACGCTTTCTAAATGAACAAAAACCCTAGCTAATTCTTATTCTTCTTCTTTTCTCTCTCTCTCTTTGTTTATTAACAATACTTAATATTTGACGATGTCTAAAATTATATCTGCTGGTTCGAACATGGCTCAAGCAGATTTATCTATCTCTAACTATCGGGTTTGAATTTCGTTGTTTAAGGTGTTTCTCTCTCTAAAATTTGAACCGTGAAAGAGGGGGGAAAATATTTTAGGGCTTCCGTGTTTCTCTCTCTTAAATAAATGTTTTTTAAAAAATTATATACTTGATGCAAAGTATTTAGGATGTTTAGAAACTTGTGTATCAAATGATAGGTAAGTGAAAAAAATGGATTTTATATAGATAATAGTGATACTTCAGATACTAAATGGCAGTAAAACTTAGTGTTAATATATTTAGATATCGTTCCATCATTAATTAATTAATACTATATTATATTTAAAATATAAAAAAATCCAAAATTAATCGTTATCATTTTTTAATATTTATATATTTCTATTACATATATAAATGGATCTTTTATAGGTTTTATTGATTTATATTTAGAATCCAATTATATACAAATTTGTTTAGTAATATTATCAATTTCAAATATTCGAAAATCAATCCCGAAAAATTAATAAATTCGATAATTTAATAACCATCTAAATCTAAAAGATAAATTTTAAATATATTCAAATATTTAGATAAATTTTAAATATATTCAAATATTTATTATTATTATTATTATTATTTTAAAGATAAAATTTACATCCTTTGTTAGTAATTTATAAATCAAACCCAAATTAAATTATTTGGGCACAAATTATCAAAAAAATTTACCTTCACTATACACTAATTGTATCAGATTTTATATTTAATCATATATAAACATTGCACCTGTAATTTTTCAAGATTTTTAATACGAGTACGAATTAAAAAAAATATCCAAAAGAATCAACAAAATAGATTCTCAAAATGAAATAAAAGTAACATTCTCTTCAACGACCCGCTAAAATTCGGCTGGTCCGATAAAAATCCCGATGGGACTAGAAAGGAGTAACCAGCTCATTTGTTCCATTTATTTGCTTTGATTCAAAGTAGAAGATCACATGATGTGATCATATACGCAGCTCATTTGTTCCATTTATTTTCTTTGATTTACAATAGAAGATCACAGGATCCGATTATATACCCACAGACATGTTTTTTAATATCATATCTACCATCCTGAATACATATTATTTTTCAATCATGTTTATTGTCGTTATAGTAGATTCAAAACGAGTGAAGATACGGGTATGGATTGGTGTAAATTTAGTTTTAGTAGAAAAGGATTGGGTAACCATAGAGGGTTCGATTTAAGAAAAATTTGGTGAATTTAAATGGTTTGTGTTTAAATAAAAAACCATCATCATATCGGTTTCACAGTAATACGATCCGACCAATATAGTAGGTGGTTTTACCGTGAGTTCTCGACTATAAAAAGTTCGGTTTTGGTATAAGTTAAGTCCCGACCATAAAAATTTCAGTTTAATTATCGGTCTAGTTTTGGTACGATAAGTTCTGTCTTGGCTTTAGCTAAATCTCAATATAGAAAATTCGACATCAAATTAGTCAAAATTTGTTTTTGATATATTAGTTGGATTTTAATTGATAATAGACGATGTGTGAAGGTGGTACAAATTTTTTATAATTATTTGGGGTACTATTTGACCACCATTGTTGATCATAATTAGTGAAGTAAATTTGTGATTCTATGACGAAGGATGAGAGTTCTGCACTTGAGAAAGAGGTTATGAGTTAATTAAGAGAAAACATGAGCAAATATATGGTATTGGAGAGAAAATAAGAGGGTTATTAGGTCAAAATATGTTAGTAAGTTTGAATATTAGAGAGAGAATGAATAGAATTAAGAAAATACTATATTTGTTTGAGAACTAAATGGTTTATTTAATTTTTTTTCTTTTTATTCCTCTTAAGTTTTCTCCATCTTTTTATTAAATTTTTGTTATATTTTTCCCTATTTTTTTTATTGCTTAGAGTTTTGTCATTTTAACTTACTGTTTATCCTCTATTATATAAATTTTATTTCTTTTGAACTCATTCTCATATAACAGAGCTACATAAAGGATTTACACGTTTGCAATTTTGATGGAGAACGCTATGATAACCGAAATCCGAGTAACAATGTACATTTTGGTGATCCTTCATCCACCATGACTGACGGAGATGATTCTTCTAATAAAATATTTGTAGAATCGCATGAAATCTCTATTAAATCTATCAATTTTTGAAGTTGATCCATTGCAAGTAATAACACCATTTTTATCGTTCGACACTAAAAACACATGTAGTCTTATTCATGCATTATTTAGGTATGTTAGTCTTCATAACCAATGTGTTATCTTGTAAGATCTTTTGTAAACCTTAAAACCCGAATCTTCTGCTTCCATGGTTATGGTGAAGACTGGGAGAGCTTATAAAGTTAGATTTTAAAGGCATAAGTTTGTGAGTATGTTTATGAGTCATGTAGAGCAATCTTTCTTGGATTATGAGGAATATGTATATATCACAGAAGAATATATTCTTGAGAAGAAACTTGAATGGAATTTTTTTGTTGGTGTTAATATCCGAGTTCCAAAATAAACATACTCTTGCTAATTCTCTGGTTGACGAGGTACTGATTTTCACCTTTGTGTTGAAACTTGGGTTTCAACCGTCTCTCAGCAGAGACCTATTGAAATTATTTGATAATACTCGTATGTGTCCTAATCAACTAGCTCTTAATTGGTAAGGAACTTTAATGGAATCAATTATTATTTCTAGGAAATTCTATCAGAAGTTTGGCATTAGATATTTTTATCGATGATAATTTTTTCTTGCATGACAAGAAGTACCTATTTTCATTTTACTATAGAAAATGATGCTGAAATAGATAACGATCTTCCTACATATGAAAATACTTGGAAGATATTATTATTCTATGTCTTTGGAAATTTATTTGTCTATGTCTTTGGAAATTGGATAACAAGTGAGGAGGATGAAAAGTTTATATACTCTCTAAGTCGGAAAACAAAAAGTTTTCCTCATGTTCTTGTACTTTACGTAAAATACTTCTTTGTTTATGATACTTAGTTATATTAAGACTTTATATCCTTCTACTATGCAAAAATTAAGAATCGTTACTGTAAGTATGTTCTCTAGACAAAAATCAATTACGTTTTACTTGTTGATTTGATGTGAAATAACTCAATAATTATCCAGATATTATAATGGTCCATAATTTTAGTCTAGGGGTCTAACAATTGTCTACATTTTAGTCGGAAAACAACAAGTAAGCATTTGTTCTTACGATTCCTGGTGCGTTAGTCAAGATTAATACTGATGTTAGAGATTTACTTGCTAGGCTCGTAAAATCTAAGACAATTGATGCTTAAGTTCTTCCAAAAAATCTTAACCTAAAGTTTTCCACTCTAAGGCAAAAAAACCCGCTATTAAAAATGTTCCGCTTTAAAAAAATCTAGAGCCAGACCCTTTGAGAAGTAATAAAAAAAATGATCAAGTTATATCTACTGTCATTAAAAGGAAATGAAAAGGCACAAGGTGAAAATTGGTAGCCAACCTTATGGCGGAGTTACCAATCATCCTAAAAAAAAACGATTTAGTCCTAAGTGGTTGATCCGAAGGTCAAATCTTATGCCCCTGAAACCATAGAAAAAACTTCTCATATAAAAATATATTCCTCCAATCTTTCTCTTGTTAAAGTTTATCTTGTTGTTTGATATTCCCTAGAAATCCCACTTGTTGTTGATAGGACTTGTGGTCTTAATTTTTTTATTGTTGGAGAAGAAATTCCTACAACTTTATATATTATGATTCATTCTCCAACTACCAACAAATTTATTACCATTTCATTTAGAACACTTCGTCATTTGGAAGAAATAAAAAAGTGAAAATGTCAGAATAAGGATTATGTTAGGTGTTCTAAAATAAAAAGGGTAAAAACTAATGGTCAAGTTATATCTACTGTCATTAAAAGGAAATGAAAAGACACAAGGTGAAAATTGGTATCCAACCTTATGGCGGAGTTACCAATCATCCTACTAAAAAAACTATTTAGTCCTAAGTGGTTGATCCGAAGGTCAAATCTTATGCCCCTGAAACCATATCAAAAACTTCTTATATAAAAATATATTCCTCCAATGTTTCTCTTGTTAAAGTTTATCTTGTTGTTTGATATTCCCTAGAAATCCCACTTGTTGTTGATAGGACTTATGGTCTTAATTTTTTTTATTGTTGATGAAGAAATTCCTACAACTTTATATATTATGATTCATTCTCCAACTACCAACAAATTTATTACCATTTCATTTAGAACACTTCGTCATCTGGAAGAAATAAAAAAGTGAAACTGTCAGAATAAGGATTATGTTAGGTGTTCTAAAACAAAAAGGGTAAAAACTAATGATCATGTTGGTAGAGAGGAAACACATGAGATTGGAGTCAAAATTTTAGCTAGTAGAAATCTTTGGAACCAACTTTTATCATAAATGTTGTTTATATTGCTAGCAATACCCTTGAGCAATTTTTCAAAGTATCATACATTATTGATGCTGCAAATAAAACAACTTATATGTTTGCTTCTTCACTTAAAAAATTTCATTTGGAGCAACTTATAAAGTTGTTTATCCACTTTCTACTTCAGCACATTACAAGTTATTACCCACTCATCTATCCTCCTTGAGTTAGCCATGATGCAAATAAAGCTAGTAGTTGAAGTAAGTTGTGTTCACTTTCTTGTGTATAACTTATGTTATGTACATATTTTATTAATTTTGTTTTTTGTTTTTGAATCACTATTCAACGTCTTTGTGTTGGTATATATATTTTGTGAGAGTCTTTTTCAAGCTATTCATGATCTTTTTCCATTTTTTAAGGTTCTAGTTGAGTTGTTTGAGAGTAAACAAGAGCTGGAACCTACATTTACTGAGAAGGAAAAATGCTTGAGGGCTCATGTCTAAGATAAATATGAAGCTGAAGTATTCTTAAAGGTTGCAAAAAACTTTAGTTGATCCAAAGGAAGAGAAAAAACTAAATGAAGTTGATCGTCAACAAAAATGAGGAATATTCTAAGACCGTGGAAGCTGAAGATAAACAGAGAACACAGTTGCAAAAAAATGTAAATGATGAGCACCATAAACTAAAAGTGTTGTAGAAGAGTGTAGAAGATGAACGCAAAAAAAATTGTAAAAAAACATTGAGCATGTTGAATTTGCAAAGAATTTGAAAGAACTTTGGAAAATAACTATTGATGATTTTGTAGATAATGTTAAAGAATTATTGGTACTTGCAATTCATAGAGAATATCTAGAAATTAGCTATTTTCTGGTCTTATGTTCTAGCAGCCGTATACATGACTATGTTGAATGTATAAGTCTTTTTAATGATAAAAAAATACCTTGTTGATCCTATGAAAGGTGGGCATAGAGTTTCCTCATTTATGTTAGGCTGAAACTTAATATATTTATAAAACAAATTCCAGTTATTACTAACATTGTTGGTATTTTCTCTTAGGGTGCTTGTAATGAATATATCATTTATGTTTCTTTTGAAGGTGTAACTGATCCTTTTTATGAAGCCAATGTTGAAATTTTACTTCCTTCCACTGGCGTTGCTAATCAATATGGATCTTTTATTTTTGTCGTACAAATTAACCCTCTAGAATAAACTTAATTTTTTTTTTGTTTTTTATGGTACTTAATCTGCAATGAGGCAATTTGTTTGAACCCAAAATTCTCGTTCCAGTGAGGAAGTTTTTAAATGAACTCAATTCGTCCAAATTTTTGTAGGAAAATATTATATGTATATATTTTGATTTACTATTGTTGCTTTTATTTTGTGACATTTTAGTTTCTATCTCTAGAATAGTCTCTTACTAGGGATATATTTTCTAAAACTTTCAAATGTTTTAATATCATGTTTGATTTTTGAAGAAAGTCAATGTATTTCTGAGACTCTGTTGTGTTTATGAATTATAGATTTTCATATGCTTATTGTTCTAGAGATGCTGAGGTTGTTGTCCTTCCTCATCTATCATTTATATGTTTCAGGCTTGAATTTTAACTATATTATATATTCCCCTTACAAATTTGGACCTAGCTTGTAAAAAGCTTTGTTATTAGTATGAAGGAATTGTCTCCAATTTAAAAGCTTCTTATAAAAAAATTGAATTATATTTATTTTAATATTAGTTTTTTAGTGTTCTAATTTTAAGTGAGCCTTCACCATATTATCTTCAATGACACAAGATCTACACTTTTGGCTTCAATATTGGTTCCATTGTCATAAGTTTTTATTTTTATATAAAGGTATACCAATTTCGGCTGGCACTATTGCTTTCATTTTATACACCAAAACCAAAGGTGTTTTGGCAGTTGTAGTTCTCGGAGTGGTTCTGTATGACCATAAAACTTCATGAAAAAAATATGACCAGTTTCATGTGTTCATTCTAGTATTTTATTTATACCATTTGTAATTATTCTTCTTGTGATCACCACCTAACTGTTTGTCTTATAGGCCAATAATATCGTTGTAGTAGGGTTCTTTTGTGTAATGACCTTTAACCATAATGGGAACTTCCTTCTCCATCATGGAAATAAAAATACACATTTTGTTTTGTAAAACATCGATAATGTATTCTTTTGGAATTGTCTTCTATTGTATGTTGTGGTGACTATTAGAATCTAAAATATGAAATATATGTTGGCTTTGAGGAAGTTAATATATTAATCTTATATAATTTTTCCTAATGGTTATGCTTATATCCATTTTGAAAAATAAGCTACAACCACCAATAAGAATTGTCTCCTCCTAAAGCTTTTGGAAGAGGCACTACAATGTCAAGTCCTCATATGTCGTACATAATATCTTAAGAATTGTTTTTTAAAAGGTGGTCGAGAGTTGTATTGAATTTAAAATTTGATGGCAGGTGTCATAATATTTTACGATTTTCTTTGTATCTTTCATAGTTATAGGCCAAAAATATCATTGCAATATGATTCTTTTGTGTAATGCTTTTTAACCATAATGGGAACTTCCTTCTCCATCATGGAGTTTTTCTATTAAAAAGGCTTCCTCTTCAGGTATGAGCATAGATTTATTAAGTCCATTCCTAGAAAAAAAATTGGGTTATTCATACGTATCTTGTTAACATCTCTTGATACACATAGCTTTAGCCTTAACCTATTGTAGTTTTCTCTTTACAAGGTATGCATTTATAAAATATCTTCAGTATTGTTCCTCTTGTTCTCATTCAATTAGCATAACCCTTGAATTTGAAACATTTGAAAAACAATTGTTTAGAAAATCGATTGAATATTTTCCTTGGAGGATTGTCCTTAATGTTTGGTCTTAACATGATAAATATTCCAAAGCATCGACTACTATGTTATCTATCCTTGGAACTACTTCAAAAATGACTTGATCCGATTGTGCTACCTAATGAAAAAGCTTATACAAGTATTGGATTAAGTTATATTTTTTAGCCTCAATCTGTCCCACAGCTTATTTATACACAAGTTGAGAGTCTGTGAAAAGCTTTATCGTTATAGCCACATAAATATTGGCTAGCCGAATTCCAACTGTTCTATTCGAATACGCTACTTCATTGTTGGAAGTAAAGAAACAAAATATGATGGCTTGGATCATAGATTTTTTTGTGGGAGAATTTAATTGAACTCGTACTCCGCAACTCGAATTATTTTTTCTTCCATTTGTTTTGACTTATGAAGTTGATTATGGAAGTTATGTTGAAGGCACAAATATTACTGACTGGAACTCTGTTAGGAAATCTGCCAAGATTAGCTGACCAGAGTTCAAATTTTATATTATTGTCTTATAATTATATAATATAGTCTTATAATTTTATTGATCGTCTGGTCAGTCTCTGAGACTTATTAGGTTGTTATGATATCCTTCTTAAAGGGAAGGAAATTATTATTATAATAGTTTTTTGCTAGAAAGAAGGATCTCATTTTTCTTGCCATAATTACTAAAATTATGCAAAATAATTCCTTAGCTGTAAGTAACGAGTCTCAGCGTCTAATAAAGACTTACTAACATAATATATTGACCTAAATGAATTTATTTCTTCTCTAACTAGAATTGAACTAACAACATAGTCCAAGACTACCAAATATAAAAAGAAAAACTCACCCGACTTCAGCTTATTAATACTTCTTGGGAGGCCATGAAGTTTTTGACGTTGTTGAAGGCTTCATCACATGTTAGGTTTCAGGTGAATCTTCCAACGACTTTTATTGTAGCTAACCTTCCTACAAGTATTTGAACGTTTTTAGTGTTTAAAGATGGGCACATTGCAACCAAGTCTGAAAGTTGTGTGATATTTGTCTCTATACCTTTCCCATTGATCATATAACGCAAACTATTTCTAGATCTTACAATTAAGATACAATACATGAATTAAGCCTCAAGTTGATTCTTTTGAGGTTGGTAAAGGTTTTGGCTTGGTTTGTCAAATGGTCGTCATCTTGCTTGCTAGTGACCATCATATTATCAAAATAAGCATGGAGGTTTCGTCTAAGATAAGTTGCAAACGTTTTGTTTCTCATTTTATGATATGTGGCCCGAATATTTTTCAATCCAAAATGAGTAACAATATAAAAATATAAAACCTTCTAAATTATGAATGTGGTGTATTCTTGATCATTTTTTCATGCATTAGAATTTGGTTGTAACTCGAATAAGCATCCATAAAAGATAATATTTTATTCTATAAAGTTGCATCCATTAATTGGTCAATTTTTGGAATAAGAAATGAATCATTCAAACATGTTTTGTCAAATAAGTGAAAGCAACACACATCCTTAATTTACCATTCCTATTTGTCACTAACACTAGGTTTTGTTTTCCATACTAGGTAATATGATTCCTTTTTTTAATTGATAAGGTAAAAAACCTTATCAAGATTTATTAGATAAAGAGAATAACAAGGTCCATATATAATGGGTGGGGTCCAGAACAATTATAGGAAGCTGAAAAATTTAATTTTTATTACAACGCCAATTTCAGTTCGATTTGAAGATAAAGCGCAGACCTTGATTTGAGGAGGAAGTAGATATAGAGATGATGAGGCAGCTCGCTGAGACGATTTTCAGATTAAAGTGATGATCTAGCACTGGTAAGAAGCTAAAGAAGAAGCTTGACTTTGATTGTGTCAGATTACTGATTGAGATTTTGTGGGTTTTTTTAACAGAAAGATATCGCTGAAATGAAGGAAAGGTTGTTTAGCTTGATGAAACAAGAGGACCATGATACAATATATCTATTACCTAAGATTTTTTAGATAAAGTGAGATATCTTGAGTTAATGTAATTTGAGGTGACCCAATTCATACTGTCTAGTAGGATAATGGTTCTGAATTGAGTAGGGATATGCATAGGGTTGAGATCTTGTTTGATTTTTCATTTTCGGGTCGATTTTTTTAACTAGTTAGCGGCCATGTTTTGCTCCTTGTATATGCTAGAGATTGTCATAGTAGATAGTAAGAGATTCTTGCAATAGTTTAGTAGTAAGACGAGGTACCAAGGAGGTTTAGATGATTGAATTATAACAAGTAGGATGTTGGAGTCAGTTTCAACATCGATCTGGTAGATTTTCTTTTGGTGACACCGTCAAATAGAGCTTTGGCTTTAGCAGAGATAAAAGTTAGCTTTCCATAAGTTATCCTAATAGAAACTATCAATTCACCTTTAGATTCCATGATAATAACACTTTCTGATGATTCCCCAGAGTTGTCACAAGAAATGTATGTGTTTAGTTTGTATCTTTGGGTAGCAAGAAAAGACCAATTAACAACATAGGTCATTTTATTGTGTTGTAAATGATTGAAATAATTAAATTCAAAATCCCTCCCATTGTCTTTTTCCTATAAACTTCTTTTGAGCAGAGTAGCAGTATCTAGATTTAAGATGCCCCTTTTAATTTGGCTTATAATGAGAGCAGAGGTAGAGTCTTAATTATGATGTTTTTTCCTGTTAGATTGCCATATATTCCAGTAAATAGTTGATGGTAGAGTAGATTTTATGTGATCGTCTTTAGGATCAGACCACGACCAATTCCTTATGATGTGTCTAGTAGTCATATGTTTGCCTATCTGAATGTTGAATAGGAAACCGAAGTATTGCCATACTTGCCACGCTATGCTGCAAGTAATAAAAATATAGTTGATAGATTCAACATTTTCACAGTATTGACACTTAGAATCTAGAGAGATCTTCTTGGTTTGTAAAGTGGTGTCTGTCGAAATCCAGTTATTAAGCAGTCTCCAGAGCAAAAAAAAGTGATTTTTAAGGATATTGGAGTGGGCTCGGCCTTAACATGACTTCAGTCTCAACCATGTGAAGCTTGGTCTCGGTCTCAATTATATCTCGGTATAGCAGGTTTGATCTTTGCTTAAGCTAAGTCTCGACATAGAAGGTTCGACTTCAGGTTTAGCTCAAAGCTTCCTGTGTTTTAGGAAAATAATAAGAAATTGTTTTTTTGATATAGTAGTTTTATTTAAATTAGTAACAACTGATATGTTAATGTGATACAGACTTGTTATAACTGGATGACGTACTATCTTATCACATTCGTTGAGCGATCATGATGGTAGTATCAGTTTTTTATAACTACTGAGTGCACTGTATGATTATATTAATTGATCTGGATATTTATACAAATTTATTGTAATAGTCTTGGCTCGTTAGCGTGAGCATGTCGTATATTTATTTTCGACGAAAAGGATTCAAACACTTGAAAATACTGAATGATTTTAGTAATGATGAAATATAAAAAAAAAATATAAAAACGTTATGGATAAAAAAGTTTTTGTAAAATTTATATTATATTTTAAAAAGATATATAAAAAATGTATTATTATATTTGATGTTTATGTAATTTTTTTTGAAATTATTCCTTACAAAATTAAAACTATTATTTGTTTCTATAAATTACTCCATGATCCAAATAACCAAATAACGTAAAATTTTATGGTAGTTACGTTCTCTTGTTTTGGTTAATTTTTTTATATTTATAAAAACCAAAAAACTAGATTGGAAATTTAACGCATATTACAAAGCTAAAATACCTTTTTAACCAACTCATACTCCTATATATCAAAGAAAACTATGGACTGATGATATAATGGGCTCTCCACTCACCACCGTTTTACTTTTATCATAATGAGTGAGGAGTATAACAAAAAATAATATTTTTAATACAAAGAATTAATTAGAAAAAAAAGTAGAAACATTTACAACTGGACAATTGAACTGTCCTCTCTGTCAGGAAGATGAGGTGTCAATTTAATAAATAAAAAAAAGATTCCTTCATTTTTCTTATTATTAATACTAATATTTTGCAATTTTTTAGATTCTATAAATATCACTCTATTTCCCATCAATCTACTCACTACTACTAGTACTACACACACAAAACACAAACTCAAAACTGTTTATATTTCTGACTTTTGCCTAATCCAAATGGCCAGTGTTGAGGTAAAGCTACTTTGGTTTTGTACTATAACTTACATTACTTTATTTTAACATACATTGTTTCAAAAAAAATTGGTTGGATCTATCTTTAAAGTTTTTAAGGTTTATAAGATGAAGCTAAAGATGTTTAAATATTTATTTATTTTTCACGTTGGGTTGTTGTAGATTGAACATGCACCAGCTGCAGCACCAGTAGTAGAAACTGAGGCACCTGAAGTAGTGCCAAAGACTGAAGTCGAAACCGTAGAGGAAATAGTAGCTACACCTGAGCCAGAGCCGGTGGTGGTCGAGAAAACCCAAGAGCCAGAAGTTGTACCCGAGGCTGAGCCAGAGACTGAGAAAGTCAATGAGCCAGCGACTGAGAAGGTTGAGGAAGTGGTCGAAGCAGAAAAGCCAGCAGAAACAGAAGAGACACCAGAAGTAGAGACCGAGAAGGAGAAGGCTGCAGAGGAGGTTACTGAGGTGAAAGAAGAAGCACCAGTGGTTTCTGAAGAAACACCATCTGTTGAGGAACATAAGCCAGTCGAAGAAGCTCAAAAGGAAGCTACCACCGAAGTTCCAGCAGCAGCAGAATGAGTCGACTAATTCTGAAGTTGAACGTGGTCTTAGACTACTATTAGTACTAAGCTGTTATCGTTCATGTTTTATTATGATCTTTCTTTCATTTCGTTTCGTTTGATAAGGATTTGTTGTATGGCTTTTGGTGATGGAGATATGATCTCCGATCTTTGAATAAAATCGTATTACCACCTTAAAGTACTTGAGTTGTAAATGAAAACATGAAATTTATAATTCTGGCCAAAAGGAAGTAACACATTTGACAATCAAAAGTCGCTAGTCTTGGACTATACGACTTGATTACATTTGGAAAACATATGGACGCACTGGCATACTATGACTAACAATGTTCTTCCAAAATCTATACTGCTAAACCAAAAACTTTGTACCATGCATAACTCTAATACTGGGGTTGAATTAGTGTACAAAGAAAATAAGTTATATTTTAAAGCTCTCCACAATTAGATAAGTTTTTTTTTATTTTATTTCAAGGATATATTTAGTACAAAACTAAAAATCTCACCATATATTAAGTATTTTCATTTTTAAAAAAAAAATCAGTCTATCACTTTTTCTTCCCTTTTCAAGAACTAAAAAACAAAAAAATATTATTTTTGTATTTTTTCATATGTTTCAAGAACAAAAAAGAGCTTTTTTTAGAGCAAAAACTTCATCAATTTATAAATAAAAAAGAGTGAGTTTTAATTTATTTTTATTTTGAATTGATTTTTTAATATAATCGAGTTTTAATCATTCGAAGATGTTAAAATTAGTTAAATATAGGATTTGGATCGATCTAAGAATGATACGATGGTACGCTTGTATTGACTTTATACTAGATTTAAATAATTTTTAAGGATTCTAAAGTATTTTTTTCGCGAAAAAACAATCGTTGCTCTGTAACGTCAGTGTTGTACGTCATCGTTACTATCAATTTTGATGTTTTTTTTTCTTTGTCACTGATGATATAAACAAGTTGTACCACAAGTATATTTCAATCGAACTGGCGGTGCCAAACTTATTTTTAAGGAATCATCAGTGTCATCGATATCATATATCCTTTGGCGGCGTTAGTGCCATTGATATCATACTAGCGGTACGACCTATCTATACCATCGGTGATTCTTTATTTCTTATTTTTTACTAACTAATTTCTTATTTGTATTGCGGGCAACAAAGTAGTATGTTGGAATAAAAGCTTGAGAGCCGTAAAAAAGGCTCGACATAAGGAAAAAAGAATGATCTAAACGTACTGATTCTCCTACCGTTGAGGAAAGTGAGTTTGTGTATGCCAAACATACCGAAAAATATTTACGGGCACACAAATACCAATCCTTAAAAGAACAACAAATGGATGAGGGTGGCTCACCTAGTCATCACGAATCACCCGACAATGATACACATTCTAAGACAAATGAGTCTAACATTCCTACTCAAAAATTGTATAGTAAATTTAATCATATATTTTAATTTATTTTTTAAATTTTATTTATATAGATTAATAGATTATAACAAAAAAAATTATTTGATTATGGTTCCGCTTTTACAGTATCGGACGGGTATCAACATTCATGCCACGTATGGAATGTAACAAAGATGAGACATCAAACCATGTGGCAATTAAGAATTTTAGATGCACATCCGTGCAAGACTATCATTCGACACCAATGATATAGGATAGTCATACCGTTGGTATAATTGTCGCACCGTTCGTATGAAAATTTCATATAGGCAGTAAACTATCTTATAGACGTTATATAAATTCTATACTATAGTATAGTAGAAGCACTTAAGAGTTTTTTGAAGTATTTTTTAGGTCACAATACCGACGATATATGATGGTCATATCGTCGGTATAATATTTTCACCACCGTTATGTAAATTCCATATCGGTGGTGTACAATCTTGCCGACGGTATATAAATTCTATACCGCATGTATACTAGAAGCACTTAAATGTTTTTTAGGTCACAATACCAACGGTATAAGGTAGATCTAATGCCTGTATAATTATCGCATCGCTGGTATGGAAATTCCATACCGATGGTGTACTACCAACGGTATAAAAATTCTATATTGTCGGTATAGCCGAAGCACTTAAGAGTTTTTAAAAATATTTTTTTACATAAAAATATCGGTGGTATAAGCTAGTCATATCGTTGGTATAATTGTGACACCGGCCGATATAGAATTTCCATACCAGTGGTGTATAATTATACCGTGGTATAATAATAGTGTACCGCCGATATAGTCGAATCATTGAAGAGTTTTCCTTCCACACCCCTATTTTATTATTTTATTTAATAGGTTTAAGTATGAAATTTACACATCTTTAGCGCAACAACAACATAAAACTAGTACATTAAAAAGATATGTTTTTGTCGTGCAAACTAACGTACATGAATTACAAGGACAAATTATTTCGAGCACAATGCACGTATATTAAACGAATACAGCTAAATCGGTTACTTTGAACCTATGTTCTATAATCTCTTCATATCTCTTGCAATGTAATTCAATAATTAATGTCCAAACCTTTAGCTTCTAGTGTACGCAAGTTTAGGTGACAAATATGTATCCTTGCGCATGGAGAGTCACTTGTAATGGAAAACTAAAAAACAAATAAAAAATTACAATGCCAATATCAACTGGATATTGTCAATTATACATAATATTTTTTTAAATGAAATATGTACATTGACATAGTGGTTGATATTAACTTAATCTAACCCGATTTCTACCATTTCTAACATCGGAGGAGGTGCATCTCGTAATGATAGAAATAGTGAAACTAGCACATGTGGTCCCCGACTAACTTACAAATAGGATTATTTAGTTAAATGTTGATGCAATTGCGTTTCCCCTCTCTGGCATCATCATTTTGTTATCCATAGTAGCAATATTCATAGAGCACTTTACACGTTTCATAATTTCTATTAACTCATCCATTCCACTAAGTATCTTCATGTAAACGGACGCAAAATCCATAAGCTCGTTGTATAAGGAACCTTTAATTAAATTCTATATATCTTCTTGTACGTTCAAGCCAAACGTAATTGACCAATACCCGCAATGGCCACGATTTAACATCGTTGATCGTAGTTATAAAATCTCTATACAAGATAAAGAATCATTTTAAGTAACCTCTCGAATAAAAAAATATTACTTTAGAAGGCATCGTACCACTTGAGCTAGAACTAATCGCTCATTTGATAGTGAATTCATCGTATGAGTTTTAAATGACGGTTTCACTTTAAAAGGTTTGTCGGGAGATATGTATGACCACTTGATTGTGTAGGAACTCTCCTTCCTCTCTGAAATTTGACTTGGAGAGTTTAGCTTCCTCTTTGGAATTCGACTTGCAGAGTTCAACTCCCTCGCCATAAAAATGATCGATGGAGGTTTGAAATATTTACCTACCAATGGTGCACTTGTTTTCTCCAAATCTAGCACGTGTTCATGATATGATTTGTCTCATTTAGTTAACGATGCAAATGAAATAATAGATAATTTACGTTTCACAGCTAGACGACCATATTGTTTTAGTTATCTAAAGACTTTAAAAAGGAAGACATATCTGGATAGACTATGTCAACCCATTTATTGTACACATGCTGTATGCGTACTTTGCTTTTGGTTTCCATGACAATATTATTTAGTTTATCCAGTTTTTCTTTCAACAACATTTCCGTTGTTAGAGTAGGACGAAAAACTATATATAACATATTCCAATGATCGTTCAAAGAGTCTAAAGGTATTGTTATGTCTTTATTAAAAGTTTGAAGATGTCGTACAAACACAACATATCGTATGTAGTTCATATAGCACAAGTGCAGCTTGAACCATCCACAACTTTCATTGTTTAGGCACATTCTATTTCTATAGGGATATTTTTTAAAGAATCATGAGACGTGTTACCTCTGAGCTCGGCGTACACCTTGTCTACGAATTTATGTTGGAGTATAAGTTGACTTTTTTCAAATAATTCTATAATTTCTCTAAGTTTCTATATGTGAAAACCATGCACCTTAAATTGAACCGACTCAAATTTACCTTTGCTCGTAATAACGAAATGCTTAAAGGTGGAATGAGCGCTCTTCACACAGTTATTGGTCTGGTTACCAAAATGCAAGAGCTTGTTGGTTTCTTACGTGATAAACTTATCACCCTAAGGCTTTAACCAAGTTTCGGTGTGTTTGATTGCTTTTAGATAAAATTAAAAGTCATGAAGCATTTCCAACTGATAGTTATTGAACAAGAGTTCCGTCTCCAACAACATTATCTTATTCCACACTTTTAAAAAACATTGGATACTTTTTCATCCTTAATGGTTTCTTTCATTTTAACTAGGACGTTAATGTCAATGTGTCATCAATATGTTATGTAGGTTACATTAGGGTATAATTCTTTGACCGCCTTCATCAACACTAAGTCGTGGTCCGTCAAATTTATGGACGGTTGTTCGATGGACTTAGTTACCATCATGGATTGTAAATTTTCTAATACCCGCTTGTAGTTTTCAACTTTCTCCATGAACATAAATGTAAATTCGATGTAGAAAGTCATACTCGTACAAGTGGCTCCAATATATTCAAGAAACGGTATCATATACTTAATTACATTGTAAGTGTTATCCATTATTAACACTCTTGAAAATGTTCGTACACATCCAAACTAACCGGATGCGCGAAGAAAATTCCACTTACGATATCACTCCCGTCTTCTCTCGATCTATGTCATTTGTAATAATTTTAATTTTTGAGTTCACTTAACAAGTATTTCAACTGCGAGCAACAACCTTTCTCGACCTTTCGTTGTTTTAGTTGAATATTGTATATGGTGCGCATGGACAATGAAATCTGAAGGATCAATGTTTTCACTTCGTCCAAAGTTTCTTGATGATTTGTTCCCATGTTGGTAAAGCTAAAAGAAATTAAAAATCTTATTTGGAAAAGCATCCCAATCACGAATGACCTTCACGGAAGTTCATAGTTTTATGATTGTGAACCCCGTATACACCTCTAAGGACCATCCGTCAAGAGTTACCATTTCTTTTGAGCTTGATAGGAAATTCTCATTTCTTGGTTTTCTATCTCTTCATTAAATATCCATAACGCCTTGCACAACATTATTTCCCTTTCGCATCATTGTAGACCACTCTATTATGCTACTAAGGTTTATTCTTCTAACCCTTTCTCTCACTATTAGTTATCGGTCGACCATTTTTTGACTTCTCACCCTCCCTCTCTCTCTCTCAAACATCCCACACTTAAACCTCTCCCAGGTCGACACCGTGGTCAAAACTCGCACTACCTCAAATTTCCAAGGGAGGCGTTCAACCTCTTGTCGATCTAAGCAGATAATCACTCCCAGATTTACCGAACCAATCTCTATTGTTATCCCCAATGAGGATACTCGCCCTAGAAGACCGTGGGACACCACCCTCTCACTTGAAACCAAGTCCTCGTTGTCGTTTTTCCGCTCTTCAACTGCCTTATTTTGCATGCATGGAGTGCCTATATCAGTCCATTCAACTCCTCCTAGCAGGCACCCGCGTCCCAACTCGCATCACCTATCTGAGGCTAGCCAAAAGATCCTTGAAGAGATTTGGGGGGGAGGGACATGGAGGCATCATCGCTCTCTTTGTCTCCCTTACTCGGAGGGACATAGAGGATGGAGAGGATCCATATAAATCGACTCTATCACTTCTGCTTCAAATCTGGAGACGCTCCACGTTATCTTCACTGGAAATGAGCATGTGCTTACTTCAAAGAGCTCCTTCGAATTCCTAGTCTCCTTGCTAGATATCTCCCCCAAGGTTTTTTTGTAAGCTTCTTCTCTAGCATGGCAGCAAAAATGCCACCATTTTAAGCCTTGCTCGTAGCAGCTCTTCCCCGACATCTCATGCTATCCTTGATCCTAAAGAACCCCTAGTATTGTTTCTCATGCAAACTTCCAACACCTCTACGAGCTGTAATCAATCAACCTTCATGTTTCTCTCCAACCTAGTAGCACTACCTCTGCTCTCCCCATGCAGAATAATAATCCAGCCCTTTTTAGCGCAAAAATTTCAACCCCCCTTACGACTATATTCAGTGAATACCTATTCAACCCCGACTCAACAAAGCAACATTCGCTATCCCTTTCAAGCCAACCACCTTCTAGTATTCTCACAACTGTCATCTATCTTCTCCTGAACCCAACAAGTAGAATAGATCATCTCCCTTGTAGCCTTTTCTCCTTCCCTAGCAACAGCATTACTCCACGGTGATTCATACATTACACCACCAAGCATCAACCATATTCATTCATCAGTATCCTCATGCCTCAACCTTATTCTCATGCCTAGCTCGTACCAGCAATCATATCCTAGCAGCATTAACAATGGGTACGCCCTTTCACCTGCATCCAAATCTCACCACTATCTAGGCCCTCACCTTGTCTATACTGTCACCCAAGCTCTTGCCTCTCGACCTTGCACCCCAAAGTGCCACCACCGTCCAACCATTTCACCCCTCATACTTTTCAACACCTCTCTCACTAGTTAACATCCAAAACATTTCCCCAGCACCCCCCATTCGCACATCAATCTCAATACCTACTGTCATTCCCATCCCCGTTAGCCATTCCTAGGCCAACGTAGTCTCACAGACTCAAGATCCACATTCCACTATGACCATTGCGAAGGTCGATATTATACAAGTTGATAGAGGTATCCTCATGTTTCCTGCAGATGCGATTGCGGGAGACAAAACCGACTGGGCCAAGTACCTATCGGGTTACTTCCTATCCAAGAGATGTGTCTCTCACCATGTTCAGTACCTCGCAAGCCAATTTAGGGGAACTTATGGTGTCCAAGAGTGCAAACCAACACCGTCGGGGCACTTCTTCTTCAAATTTTCATCTGTGAACAACGCCAACAAAGTCCTAAAGATGGCTCCCTGATTCTTTAGTAGCCACCCAATCATCCTAAAAAGATGAGAGCCAATGTATACTTCGGTAGAAGAAGCACTCAAAGCCATCCCCATGTGGGTGAAATTCCATGACACGCCGTACGAACTCTAGTCGGAAAAGGGTCTCAACATCCTTAGAAATCATTTAGGAACCCCAATTTACGTCGACAACCACACCGCAAACTGCACTAAGCTCAACTTCATAAGATTATGCATCATTATGAAAGTCATTGCCTCATTCTCGTCGTCTATTAATATAAACCGGCTTGGTAAGGAACATGTTTTGCAGGTGGAGTACCAAGGGTTGTCAGCCATCTGCACGCGGTGCAACTCATTCGGGCATGCCGTATTTACTTGTTTCAAATCCAAACATTCCTCACGCACAAGCCCAATGTGAAGAAGACCAGGAAAAGAGCCAATGATCACCATCTCAGTAGTCTCTCTTTGAATCTAATGACAACAAATCCCATCCACCGCCAGCCTATGGAGATATGTGCACCATGGCTGAATTTTCAGGTTGGACCAACCGCCTCAACATCGACAACATCGACTCTACAGTCGGTCAAATAGGCCACTATGAAAAAGAACCATCTACCACCAAAATTATATTACATGAATGCAAACCGGCACGACTACTCTACCGGTTAAGTTAAGTATGTATGGGAATAGCCCCACCATGTACTAGTTTTCTAATCTTTATCTCAATATGTCTCGCTAGTTGGAAGGTGAGAACTTTAAACAACCTCATTTGTCAATAGGACGTCAGCAATGTAATCTTTTCCAATAGTATCAATGTCAATTTCCTTCTTGAAACTAATTTGAATATTGAGAATGTTGACCTCATTATAAAATCAATGTTACAATGGTGGATCTTTAAAACTAACCATGAGCACTATCTCTACTGTAGGATTTGGGTTTCCTAGAACCTAAGGCTTCGCAATATTTCAATGGGTTTCACCTCTTCCCAAATTATTGACTGCAATATCACTTAGATCACAAAGAACCCAACATTCAACCTCTTCATTGTTTATGGATTTAATGAGCCAATTGACCGGCAACCTCTTCGGAGGGATATTGCCAATATCGCCCAAATTAATGCTTTGAAACCCTAGATACTCATTGGGGACTTCAATGTTATTCGAAATCCTTCTGAGCGCTCCAGCAATGAGAACCGTATGAATATCTTTAACTCCTCATTTAATGAATGTTGCCATACATGTTTCCTTGATGACCTTAGATCCTTAAGATTCTAATACTCATTGTCCAGCCGGCAAGACGACAACCACATCTCCTCTAGGATCGATAGAGCCCCTGTCATGGCATGTGAGATGATACTTTCCATAATTCATTTTCCCATTTTGATCTCCCTCGAACATCTTACCACATGCCCATTATCCTCCATCTCACTTCTCATTTCATCATTGGCATTAAGCCTTTCAAATTTTTCAACTTGTGGAATTTTCAGCCGAACTTTCAGGGCTTGGTCTCTGACATCTGGAATGCCACTTGCAGGGGTGATCCCATGAATATCATTATCCCTAAAATTGACTACCCCTCCTCTTCCTCGGATTTTAGACCCATTGCTTGCTGTAATGTCATGTATAAGACTATTTCCAAAATATTTGCTAATAGAATCAAATCAACCCTTCCTTTATTAGATAGCGTCCTCCTTAACCATGACCTTGTGCATGGTTATCATAGCAATCGCAAGGGCACCAAATGTACCATCAAGATTGGCATTTTTTAGGATTCTGATAATGTTCAATGAAGATTGATCCTTGATGTCCTTTGCGTTATGGATTTTCTCGCTAAGATGATAAATTAGATAATCCAATGCATTATCACCCCCTCTTACGCTGTTTATATTAGCGACACGTCTACTAGTACGTTTCTGGGTATTAAGAGCCTCCGCCAAAGAGACCCTATATCCCCGTACCCTTTTGTTATTGTGGTGCAGGTAGTCTCCTACATTGTCTAGGAAAAAGTCAGGAATCATCATTTGGCTTCGATTGAAAATGCCACCGACTCAAGATCATCAATCTCTACTTTGCGTACGATCTCATGATTTTCTGTCGTGCTAATATTTCCTCAATCAAGCTCATCAAAGAGGGTCTCAACGAATTCGTTCTCCTCTCAGGCCTCCACCTTAACTCGAACAAAAGCCAAATCTACCTCTATGGGTTCCCTGAGGCTACCAAGATCGGTATTCTGAAACCTTAGGTTTTAATGAAGGCTTGCTTCCTGTTAGATACCTTAATGTCCCTCTAATCATCTCTAGGCTCTCCTACAATTACTATAGACCTTTATTTCTCAAATTCACCAGTCGTATCAATTCTTGGACCTTCAAGCATATCTCATACACCAAAATACTTTAGTTGATTAACTTAGTGCTCTTTGCCAGTCAGATTTACTGGTCATCGATCTTCATTCTCCTAGTTAGAGTTTTAAATAAGTTTTCACAACTTATCTATAGATTCCTCTATTCGGTATCCAAGAATAAAATTTTGGTAGCTAAGGTCGCATGGGACAAGCTCACCTTGCCTGCAGACGAGGGTGGCCTTGGGATTCTCAACCTTAAAGTTTGGAATTAGGCAGCTGTCCTAAAAGGTTTTCTGGCTTATACTGATTAGAAATCAAAATTCAATTACGACTAAACGGATCTGCGGTGAGAAGATTAAATACAAATACATTTGGACTCTCCACCTCGGCTGCTCTGCTAGTTGGTGATGGCAGAAATTCTCAAGCTTCGCAGCCGAGCTGCCGGCCTTTATAAGCTCATGGTTGGAAAGGGTTCATCTACCTCCATCTGGCATGACCCTTGGCTCTTCTCAACCTTCCCCGTAGGTCATTATGGCCCCAACATCAGCAGCTTAGCCTTCATGCGTAATATTTTTCTTGTTTCAGATTTATCCAGTAATGGGCGGAGGATATGCCCCTCCCCATATGTTAGAGTGGGTCGTGGGCTACATCAGCCTCACCTCACTAATATTAGAGATGTTATCAATACTCTTCCCTCAGTTTATGACTCTGAGGACACTTGTTTTTGGATCCAAAACGAATCTCATCCACTTTTCACCATAAGCAGTACATACGAGGCTCTTAGACCTCAAGTAACAAGGTTTCCTAGGCATCCCTTAACTGGAAAAAATACAGCATCCTAAAACACTCTTGCATTACGTGGATGACCATCCGCAACAAATTTACTACTCGAGACAAACTTATCAATTGGAGTCTGGACTCCTCGCCAGAATGCGTCCTCTATGGGACCTATTTGGAAAATTTTGAGAAAATTCTTGTCGAATATCCCTTCATCACCCCATTTCGGAGGCCATTATCAGAAAGTTAAGCATACCATCTTCCCCTTCCACCTGGCCTTCGTGGCTTACGGTGGTGAGCTCCTTGTCCCCCTCTTCCATTAAATCTAATCACCTCTTGCGCATGACTTTCTGCTCCGTTATCTACTATGTATGGATTGAGAGAAACACTAAAATCTTCAAGAATACCCAAGTCTTTAGCTCGACGATCACCCACAATGTCCTCTCCGACCTTCGTTATCCTTTTTTCAGCGCCACGATTTTGTGGCTTGTATAATACTATATTCTTACTATCATGTATCTTTTAGAGTTATTCATCTTTGTAATGAAAGCAAAAGTTTCTTATGTTCGTCGGGGCACCATGCCTGGGTGGTCTATGCAAATATTTTTTAATATATATTTTAAAGATTTTTATACCAAAAAAAACATAAATTGATGACATTGTATTGATAAGGAAACATCGTAAAATAAGAATAAAAAACTAAGGTGAAATTAATAGAAAGACAAACCCAAAGAAAGAAAATTGTAGAAAACAGGCCCCAAACAAATACAAATATTATATATATATATATATATATATATATGAAGTAAATATCTCTTAAGTTTTATTTTAAATTTATATTTTAATGCTTCAGTTTTGAAAAACTGACACTAGATAACAATTTTATGAATCAATTTTTCTTTGTGTCAAGTAAATTCTTTATTTGTTTTAAAAAAATATTTATCAAATAATTAGTTCGTTCCAATCTTTTTTTTTTATCTTTTTAACACTTTGAAGAAATAGTGATTTTTATTTGATGCTTTTGATTTGAAAGACGAAAGAGTAACTAAGTGGCATATCAAACAGTAGAGATTTTTAATGTTCCCAGACAACTTTATGTTTGGGAGATCCTTTAACTATCTTGGGTCAGTCTTGGTTTTATGTTTGGGAGATCCTTTAACTATCTTGGGTCAGTCTTGGTTTTATGTTTGGGAGAGTCTTTAACTATTTTTGGGTCAGTCTCGATCCCATATTTACTGGCTATATAGTCCAAGAATTTACCGCTACGCATCTCAATTGAACATTTTAGAAGTTCAACTTAAGGTTGAATTCTCGTTAGGTGATAAAAACATTGACTAGCATTTCGAGCTGGAGACCCTTGATATTATTTTTTACGAGCATATCGCTAATGTAGGCTTCCATGTTGTGACTCAGCTGCTTGTCCAAAATTTGGTTGACCATATGATAATATGTCGAGTCCGCTTTCTTTAGACCGAACGATATGACTGTTAGTCGTACAGAGTCTCCTCTCTGTTTGAAATTTCGTGTGCTCCTCATCCTGGGGTGCATCCGGATTTGGTTGTACCTCGAGTACGCGTACATAAACAAAAGAAACTCGTAACTTGATTTTGCGTCAACTAACTGAACGATACGAGAGAGAGGGAAGGTATCTTTGGGATAAGTTTGATTAAGATTGGTGGAATCGACGCACATCATCCATTGTCCAGGCTTCTTTTTTACTAACACCGGTTTTGCTACCCACAATGAGTACTTTGCCTTTCAAATGTGTCCCAAGTGAGGAGCTTGTCCACCTCTTGGGTGATGGCTTATTACTTCTCGGATGATAATGATCTTTTTTTTACAAATCGGTATAGCTCGCGCATTGACAAACAACTTATGCAAGATGACCGACAGACTAACCCCAGATACATCGCTGGTGCTGAATGCAAAAATATCCATATTTTTTACATAAAATATCTAGATTATTTTTCAAAAGTGGGGTTAAGTTTACTACTCATGCGGAATTCAGCGAGGGTATCTTCTACCACTACTTCGCTAGCACCGCTTAACTGATCATCTTATCTACGATCATCCATCTATTCTGGCAATGAGTCAGTGTCTCGATGCTAGCCTCCCTCCCCATTGCCGGTTATTTGTTATATGAACGGTTTTACTGGATCCATGGAGATAACATAACAAGACCTTGCGGTTAGTTGACTACCTCTGATGACTCAAACCACGTTACTCGATCAGGTACTTCAGGCACTGTCGAAATATACAATGTGTTGCTTCCATTCAACGTAACCATGTCCTACCAATGATTGCATGGAATAAGCTGGTGGCATCCGATATTATGAAGAGCGTCCTCAGCTCTTTTTTAGTATTAACCTGGTCAACGATTACCATTAGCTCGACCTCACCCACGCATTGGGATGATTTTCCCTCGTACCCGACCATGGTTTGGTTAGTTGACTTGTACGGCGATCCTTCGAGCATATTTATTTAGCTTTCCTTAAAGATTATGTATGCCAAACTCCCACCATCAACCAGGACGCGCGTAACCATCACTTCTCCAATATCCAAATTTATTGTCAGAGCATCATCGTAGGGTGTCGTAACCCCGCTCAAATCGTCGTTGTTAAAAGTCAAGTCAACCACTGGGGCTCGATAATTATAGTAGGATGACCCATCGACCGACTGCACTTCGAGATATTTTTATGTTGTTTTTCGAAGTGGGGTCCACTCTTGAAAGTGTATCCCCGGTGAACAAACACTTCTGATTTCCCTTATCATCTCTTCTCTACTCCTACCCCTCCCAACCTGCGTCGCTTCAACCATTCCTATCATGGCGTTCGTCCTCCTTGTACACAACAAAATGAACTAGCTTCCTACTGTCGATTAGTCATTGAATCTCTTATGTGAGCTGCCAACAATCATTAGTCGGATGGCCATAGTTATTATGGTCGGAGTAGAAATGACAATTGGATCTCTTATGGCTAGGATCCAACATGCTACAAGGTATTGATATCTGGTTTTCCCCTTAGTTTTATCGTATATGGTGGATATGGTCTCGGTCACGGGTGTAAATTTCTGCACTAAGTCATCATAATATGAAGCCTTTGGTTTGCTTACCAAGGCTCTCTGGCAGGTGTCGTGCCCAGTGTCGTCACTCTGCTTTTGATCTGAAGATTGAATCTTGGATTTCTAAGGTTTAGTGTAAGAGGGATATGATGGAACTCTTTTTTGCGTCATTGACCTTAATAAACTGGTACACCTGCGCGAGAATGTTTCCCATCTTCTTCACTGAAAATCTTAATAGGTCGGTGTACAAGGAGCGCTCCATGTCGAGTCATCTCTTAAGCGACGCTGCCGCCGTATGCTCTTCCAAATCTGGCATCATGTTCATCACATGGAAGAACCTTTTGATATAGCTATTGATCAAATCCTTTAACATCTAATATAAATCCATGATGAATATGAGTTCATTCTTAGGTTCTTTGTTAAGAACGAATCGGTCTTTGAAGGCACCTCATAAATCACAGATCCATCCCTTTGGAAACCCACTAAACCAATCCATAGCGTTACCTTTTAGATCCATGGAGAGCGTGCGGCACAACATGGCGTCTTCGGGGTTAAACGTCATCATCATGTTTTGTCATTACACCCGGTGACGATCTAGGTCTCTTATTATGTCGTACACTTCCATTTGGCATGGGTCGAACTTTCGCGGGGGCTCTGTCTCCAGGATTTTACTGACAGAAGGGTATTCTTTGGGAATATAGGCGACCATCGTATTACACCGCACCCTTTTTTTTATATTGTTTCACAATTTTCTTATCCAACCCATCGTCGTGTGCATTACCCTTGGATCTCTTCTTCTTACGGTCACTCTCGTTTTCCCCTCATTGTTCTCAGCTTGATCCTTTATCTTTTCGTCGCGACTCATTTTGCTAGCCTACTGGGGTGACCCTTGCTTAGTTTTATCGTCATTAAGCACCCTATTCATCAGCAAATGCAATGTGTTAGTCATTTTAGCCAGGGTGACCTTGGTCTTCTATTTCTTGCCCTCTTATAACTAAAGTGCCTTAAGTTGCTCCTGTTTTCACCCTACAAACGGATGACGACTTCGGAATACTCCTCTGACGATTCGAAAAAAATGGCTTCACCTAGTCGTTCGCGTTCGAGGAATAGTACGAGTTCGTAGACTCTTGGTCATTCTCCGGGCTCGTCTCTGACCCGAACAAATTTCTCAAACGCAAGCGCAAAAGGGACAGTTAATATGTTGAGGAGTTTGATAAAATGCCGGACACAGATGATGACGAAGAGGACGAAGAGAATGATGAAATGGAGACGAACGAGGAAGAAGATGAGGATGAGGATAATGAAGATGATGAAAAGGAGCCTGACTCTGAAGAGTCTTCTGATGATTGATGTTCTGGTAGTCGATGTTTATGTTTTTTTGTTTTTCGGATTTAAATGTATCAACCCTAAAATATGGTATATTTGTTTGTAAGGGTTGAGTTTCTAGACAGTTGTAAAGTCGTGCATGCAATTTGAACTTGTGATGGTAGCCATGGTTTACCTGCATATTTGGTGGTTATTTTAGGCAGGAACAAATAACGATTCTACTGGTTTTTTATTCACAACAATCAACATCAAAACAACATTTAAAAGTTCAATTTGTTGAATGAAACGCAAGAAAATATGCTAAGTAAATCTCATGCACTAGCTCTGAGAAAATCACAATATAGTGTATGTTATGAAGGCTATAATAAAATTTGATAGACTGTAAATCGAATAAAATAGGTAGCTGAGTTAATCTGTATATCGCAATAGTTTTAATCTAGAAAACTAGGTAATGGTATCTCGTAAATAATCTCGTAATAATGTCTTGAGCTACTTCAACCGCTATTACATACTTCTTATGTTCAATCGCAATGATAATAAAGTCAACTACAATCGCAATGAACCGAAACCTAACAAGTAGCATCATATACTGTAATACACATCAATTGCAATAGAAGAAGAACCTATCTAGTAAAATACAACAATTGACGAATCGCATGATAAGAAGATCTTATCAAGCAAAGTACAGTAATAGTTTGTTATGCATATGAGGCATTACACAATGAATCTCATGCTAATAGAAACTTATCGAGGAAAGTGCAGTATAGCTTGTTATAACGTAACACATGAATTGCAAGAGAAACATAACTTATCTAGCAATTTTAAGTAATTAACGAATCGCATGATAAAAGATATTATCTAAAAAAAGTACAATATTTTTTGTTTAAACATAGGAGGCGTTACAAAACGAACCGCATGCTAATGAAAACTTATATAGAAAATTACAGTACAACTAATTTTAACATAACACGTGAATCGCGTGATAAGAAGAACTTATCTAGCAAGTGGTTTTAACGTAACAAAAAATTGCAAGCCCCATATTTCACTGCAAACGCAATTTGAGAATGGAGCATCACAAGTCCTCATGTTATGTCCTGCTTTTAAACAATAGCCACAACAGAACTTGCTCATTGTTACTTCTTCTCTATATGGAATTCGTTTCTTCCTAGGACGTCCAGAGCATCTTTTCATGTTGGAGGATTGAATCTCGGGCTCTGACAAATCATTAAAGTATGATACTTCGCCGAAATTTGTTATAGCTGGTATGCTAAAAGAATAAGTGGACTTGTAATTTGCAACCGTGAAGAATGATCCTATCAAAGTTAACATATCTTTGTTAACCGATGTTATTGTCGTTAATATGTGCAGACATAGGAAACACTCTTGTTGCCATGAACCACAAGAAGATTTGAAATCAAGCACGTTAACTACCATAACAGGTTCTGATAAAACCTCAAAAAATCCGCGGATGACTTGCTTACTAACTATGTTCGACCAATTTCGAGGTTCCACTTAAACTTCTTGTTAAACTCGGGGCATAAATTAGTGTTCCAGCTCATACCCTCCGAATAACGTCTTAAAATCTGAGTCATAAGCAGGACTTTAGTCTTGTTCACCAATTCGAAAATCGGTAGACTGCATAGTTTTTTATCTTTGCATTAAACAATTCGATTGCGGTTGATGTCATTTCCTCATACCATTCCCCTTTAACAAATTCCTGATCATACTTATCGGGAGGTAAACTGTCAAGAATTTTTTTAGTCGTATTGTCGCCTTGACTTAAAAACTTGAGAAAGTATCTCATTAAAAATGTCTACCATGGGAGCATAAGCGTAACGGTTAAACAATAATAGTATCGAATTTTTTTACTCTTGGTTAGTGTGTTCAAGAGTAGTCCTCAAATTATGAGTGGTATGAAAAATATAATATGCATGATGGCTAGTCGGGAAAACAACAGAAACGACATTAATAATACAAGTATGGCGGTCGGAAATAAATGTTATATGGCGGTCCAACAAATGAGATTTTAGATTCTCCATAAACCATAGCCAATTATCTGAATCTTCACTCCTAACAATACCAAAAGAAACGACGAATAACTCTGCAATATAAAAATAGGTGAGTTTGTTCGCTTTCCTGCGATTATTCTTGGAAAGTACCTGCAATTGTAAAGTTGTAGTACAGTAGAGCGCAATGACGTTTAATCAAGTAAACTTGTCTAACATTACTTACAACAAAACATAAAACGCATTTATCGCCACATATGAATCTGCATCATAATACGTTGAGACACAAATCGCATACCATCAAACAACAGTTATGCACTAATCTAGCATGGGACATGTTAACAAGTAAATCGTACAAAAACGTATAAAATATTGTTGTATCATAACAAGAGAATCGCAATGAACATGACATAAACAGGACAATCGCAATAACCTAACAAGTAAAATAAATAATAATGTGCATACATAAGATTAAAATAATTATGAATCGACGGTCCATGTCGAGCATACATAATATCACTTATCTAGCATTGTTTATTCTAACACATAAATCGCATTTAATAGTATCAAAAAATGTACAATCATGTACCCATATCTAGCATATGATATAAACCAATAGAAATCGCATATATAAGAAAACCTACCTACCTATAATGGCTTGTGTTATAAGGTAAATCACATACATATTAAACAAGTGAAACGCAATGTATACTTAATACTAGAATCGCAACGAACAATAAACATATCTAGCACGATATAGAAACAGTGTGGGACTAACCTTTGTTGCCATCTTTTTCTACCGCATAAAGTAGTACACCTCCATGCTTGCCAGTTAGAAAGGTTTCGTCGACATGCAATAGTGTTCGGCATGAATTAAAACCTTAGAGGCATGATCCAAATGCTATAAAACAACATCGAAAAACGTTCGCAACAGCTAATTCCAAATAGAAATTCGTCGTAATATCACGACTCTTTAATTGTTTGAATTATTCTTATAGCAAACAAAAAGAAGTATTACTATCTCCAAAAACTCCCCCCATTGCCTTCTCTAAATCATTTCACGAGAGATGGTAAGAGATGTCTAAACCGTAGTCTTGTTTCATAGAGGATTGTATACTTTTCGTAGTTACCGAATGACATGCCCTAATCGATTCTGAATTTCATCCGCAATCAAGTTTGATGTCAATTTCCTACTATGTCGTTTGGAGTATACAGGGCTGCATGTATTCCATTCAACAAACTTCTTAATCATCATAAAATTGGAGCTCGGATCAATTGATGCATAAAGTCTCCATTTACATCTACTGAAGTCTTTGTTTTCACAAAAAACAGTGATCTTAGTAAATGTATTATGCATGTATTTGAAAGTAAACCTATTCTCTAAGACATATCGGTATAAGGATAATCTTAGACCTGCAGCACCTTCATCAAACGACTGACAAACACCTATGATAGCATCAGCCAAGCTAGCAGTAGCAAAATATCTTCTTTTTTTGTTCAGAATTAAACAAACCATTACTACGCTCCCCACTAGTTAGTTGTTTATGGGAGGCTTCTCTAAAACTTAAGCTAGGTTGTTTACATTTAAATGTCGACCCTTTATCAACTAGTTGTTGTTCTATAACAAAACTAACACTTTTTAGACGTTCCACGTCAAGAAACACTTCTAAACCTAAAAAATCCTTATCGTTATTAAACAAATAATTATTGTGATCACCGCATGAGTAGCTAATACTGTAGTTACCTCTAACCAACTTCTTCTCATCTGCTTTCCGCGTAGTCTTGAACACTTTGAAAGTTTTCAAACTCGGACAAAGGAACAATTGCAGTTTGGTGACCATATTTGAAAATAAAAACTTTAAGTTTAGACATATATTAGCATGTATTATACAAGTTTGAATCAGTAAGTTGTATTGGCAACCACAAAGTAGCAATTTGTTACATAGAAAATCGCATTATCATTAATACACCAATCTAGCAATGTGTTACATAGAAAATTGCATTATCAATCATGATCATATCTAGCAATGTTATGCAACATACTATAATCTAGAAATCGAGTAATAACATTACAATCGCAATGTTATACCCCAATATAGCAAAATGTTATCAATCATGATCATATCTAGAAATATTTAAAAGACTATAATCGCAATGACAATACACCCATGAATCAAGTACCCTTGTCTAGCATTTCCTTATATTGGTTTTGATACAAATCGCAGTATATACCCCTCACTAGAAGCGCATCATATTAGCATGAAAATATACCCATGAATCAAGTATCTAGCATGGTTCATATTAGCAAATAAATCGCAATATTCTAAGTTTATTCCTAACACACATCCTCTACGTCTACAATCGCATCCTCAACCTGCAACACTAAAAACTAGAATCGGACTACTAGAGAGCCAACCAAACCCTCGCATGAGCTTCAAAATTACCTTGATAACATTACTTGCATATGAAACAACTTGTAAACATAAACAAACTAGTCAATAACATAACAGCCACAGCCACAACCAAATTTTGATAAATAGTCAGCAGCTAAAGGTGATCTGAAACCAAAGATTAACGTACCTCTATCAATCAAAGACTTGGATGACACTTCTAATTGATGTGTGTATACCGTAATGATCACCGTAATGGTTTTTTGGAAAACCAGATTTTTTTTTAACAACGGGTATTTGGTTAGGGTATTAATAGAAGGAGGCAGCTGGTTACAAATTCAAATGTTTAAAATATCTGATTGGGTTAAAAAAATCAGTCCCACCTAAAAAAAGCCTTATATAGTTGGTTGAGGGTAGTTTTGGTATTAAAAAACTGAGTTTTGACTGGGAGTTATTTTAATGAGATGGGTCTTAAGTAAGCATAAATGATAGTTTTGGTACTAAATTGCAGTAATTTGGTGAGTAGGTACGTATAGGGTCATTTTCGAAGAGTAAAAGCATGTGTTGAATTTTTTAAAGAAAATTTTAAATGAAAAAAATAATAAATCTTGTGGGGAAAATACAAAGAGTGATTCAACAATAAAGATTATAAGAATTTAGTTGGAAGGCTAGTTGGTGTATCATCACGCTTCGTAACTAATTTTGTTGGGAAAAAACAATTATTCTCTTAAAATGGATTATTACTCCATCTGCTCTATGTTTTTATATCACTCCATATTATCTACCTCTATTTTAAACAAATACGTAATTTTTTATATTAAACCCAACATATACTATATAACCTCTAAAATTAAACCCAAACACCCCAAAAAACTCAATTTTAAAAAACACACTCACAACCTATTGGAAAACAAAACACTCAAACCAAAAAATCAACACTATAACATCACCAAACCTCCAAAACACTCAAACCAAAAAATCAACACTCTAACATCACCAAACCACCAACAAAGTACTATAATCTTGTTTTTATTGTTATATTCATTAAACATCAAAATCCGATTTTCAAAACACAAAAATCGAAAATAATGTTTTTACAAGTTCGATTCCGAAATACCCACTCAGAATCAGTTGTTTTTTACAAAATGCAACTAATTTTGAGTTATCCACTCGAAATTAGATGTTTTTTTAAAAAAACACCTAATTCTGAGTGGACAACTCAGAATTAAGTCCCAATTAATGAGTTCCTTTACAGAAGAATGTTTCTTATTTTTTAGTGGTCAGTTTGGAATTATATGTTATTTTTTTATAATAAAAAACATTTAATTCTGAACTGACCACTCGAAATTCAGTACTTTTTAACATAAAAAAACCTCTAATTCTGAGTTGCCACTCGTAGGTGTTGTTTTGATTTAAAAAAGAATTTTAAACATCAAACAACAATTACCACCATAAAACATATATAAAAAATTAACGATTTAAATTTTTTAGAAGAACCATAAAACGATTTAATGCAGAACCAGATAATAATTTAAAGAAGAACAAACATAAAGTTTTAATAAAATCAGAAAATGATTTCGGAAAGAACCAAAAACGATGTAATGAATAGCTGTATAACTATTTAAAGAATAAACAGATAAAAAACGAGAAAACAATTTTAGAAAGAATCATGAAACGAATTAATGAAAAAAAATATAACGATTTAAGGAATGAATTCTGAAATCAAAAAGTCATAAAAAAAAATTGAAGAGTATTTTAAAAAAAAAACTAGAGGAAAACCAAAATTTTCATGAAAAATTCATGAATAACAACAAAGAAAATCAAATATTTAGCTGTTGTTTCTTTATAGTTTTTGAAAAAAATTGGATTATGATAGATGGATAGTTTGTTGGTAAATAGGATTTAGGAATTCTAACAAAGTAAGTCATAGCTTTTTAGTATTCATAGAGAATATGTTAGGTTTAGGGTTTTTTGAAGGCTGACAAATTAATAGATAGATGAGAAGTAAATTGGATGGGTAAGAGTTAAATTAGGTGGGTGAAAAGTAAATGGAAAAGTAAATGTGAAGTAGGAAAAAAGTTGGTTCTTGAAAAGTAAGCGAAGTAACTGCGCGAATGAATTTAATGTTGAAATGATGATCTGTTCTTGAAAAAGTCGATATTTGAATGAATTGATAATTAAAAATATAAAGATTAAAATTTATAATAAAAAAACTAATTTTGTTTTTGGAAAAAATAACAATATGATTTTTTGTTCGAAACCTGGAATAATCTCAAAAAAATAGGTTGTCCCATCTTTTTTGGATCGTACTGAATATATTTCATTACAAAATTTACGAAATGTTGTTTGGCCATCTGATATACTAATTTTATACTTAAGCTTGGTGGAAAAATTGCAAAAATTGATCATCAATTTGCAAAATAGCAATAATGATGGTTGCAAAATAAAAATTTCATCACTAAAATAAAATAATGCTAAACATTTATTATTCTCTTTTGATATTTATAAAACTTATTGTTAGAAAATGTAACCATGAATTTGAAAAGTAAATAATTAACCTTTTACTCTTGATATTTAAATTTATTTTCATTAAAATATTTTCAAAACGTAATCTAATTGTTTCTTTTTCTACGTGTATGTAAAAACTTTACATACACGTAGTAACAGAGAATATTACTGGGTGATTGAACCCAAAATAATACCTTAATCTTTAACAAACCCTAAACTCATCCCTCTCTATACTTATCAATGCAAACCAACAATCATAGAAAATATGAAAAGATAAATTCAACATAGGTTAGACATCTTATCATACTTTCATAACAATTGACGAAATAAGCTGCAATCTGACTACCACCAAGCCGCGCTGAGTAAAAGATGATACTATCGTGATATATATATATATATGTTTGAAAGTATGCTCGTTAATCCAACAAAGTATATATACTTACATACACAGTACTAAGTTGCGTTCTAAGTATAGCATTTTGTTTCTTACGTAATCTTTCTTACTTGGACATTAGCAACCATACCCGACTTGATATCCGAACTTCCTCCTTATTAGCGCTGAGGAAATCATAAATCATCACCATCGGAGTAAAAAGAAATATATGTGTAAGAGCACATTTTAGTGATTACATACAAGTAATCAATTTATTACTAATCGCAACATGAAGCTAAACATGCCAGAAGGTACACCGATTGTTAGAAGCACCTACGGTATAGATAGATATTCGACATGGATGCTAACAAAAGGTACCAATACACAATTAGCTTACCTCCTCCCCATTCTCGTTCTTCCATCTCTTGTCACTCATAACCGCAATTTAAATCCTTGTGACAAGAAATCATCTCTGAAATGAAGAGAGGAACTAATTAGTTGAAATCGTACATTACTATTACGTAAACCAAAGAAAGAATAACATGGGTAAATTATACGAATCGATCGCACCTTCCTTTGTCAATTGTTTTCCGCTTTTCTTCACTCTCCTTTACAGCTTCTTCATGCTTCCTATCCTGTTCGTCCCACTCACCAACCGAAACAAGGCTACCCACAGTGATTTCGGCACTAAACGAATCTGGGGAATCCTTTACTCTATAAGTGTTGAGTTTTTTACTTGCCAAATCAAACCACACAAGCTTCTCATTATTCATCTCCAAGAGAACTTTATAGCGATCTTTTGAGTAAGTCAATGGTCTCAAAAAGGAAAAACAAGATACAGTTTTCGGGCGTTGAACCTTAAATAGCTTAGTCCAAGACTCTTTGACACCATACTCCTTCATAATCCACACATCAACATAAGTTTTGTCATAGTTGCACATTACACAAAGGGAGTCCTCTAATACACCTAAATCGATTTCGAAATCGCCAGTGCCGTAATCAGGTTCAGGTAGGCGACGAAACTCCTCTGTCGCAAGATCAAACCCGAAAATAGCATTACGATTTGGATACAAAGGTCTCCTAGGCATTACCCAGTGTAAACTATTACCAGCCAAAACCCCATACCCTCGCCGGAACAAGAGATGGTAGTAAAAAAAGAATAGAAACTGTATCTCACGGGGTACATTTCGGATCGTCTTCCACGAATTACTACTTAAGCTATAGAGTTTAACTTCATAAGGAAATCTACAACCTAATTGATCTTCCTGGTCTCTGTTAAACTGTATCATTCTCAAAACCTTATAATCATCGTTAACCGAATCGTAACCAAAACCATAAAACACATACCCGCGATGACAGCAACCTTTGGGGTAATCAATCTGCTCAACCGGTAACCGGTGGGTTTTCCTTGTCATGATATTGAACAAAGCGAGATTAAACTCGGAGTTGGATAAACCGATGAGTCCATTAGATGAGCCGAAAACCTCGGCTGGACCACCGTATTCGAGGGGATGGTCGACGCCGTAGGCGATGGGGTTGGGAGAGTCGAGTTCGACGAGGTAGAGATGTAGAGCTCCTTTAAGAAGGATGACGCGATTGATTCGCAACTGGTTGGAGCGACGGAGGTGAGCCTGGCTGAAATCCTTGCCGTTGATTATGGCGCGGTATGGCTTGGCTATGAGGTTGAAACGGAGGAGTGTCTTGGTGGGGAGATGGAGGAAGATCTCCGGGATGAGGTCCATCGGCATGACCGACATGGTTGGGTTTTCTCTTGCGAATTTCGATGATTTAGGGTTGGTGGTTTTGATTTGGGGTTTCGTTAGACGTAAAGAGAAGAAATGAAGAGAGAGTGTGTGGGCGTAGTGTGATGTGTTGGGAGGTGAAGTGTGTCAAAGTAGATGGGGAGATAACTTTAAATAATATTATTTTTCATCATTTATTTCAATGGAATGGAACCTTCTTGCTTTCTTCCTACTTTCCTAAAACAGTAGCTCTTAATGGTTTTTAGAATTATTCGGTTAGATTTGAGGTTCTATTTACAAAGGGCATGGCTATAATGGGACTCCATTTGGCTATAATGCGATCCCAAATTCAGAATTTTTTTTTTAATGTGAAATGTTCATTTTGCCCTTCATTTATAAGTCAAAGTTTTGAACCAAAAACCAACTTTTCTCCAACTACTCTCTAGAGCTTTCTCTCTCTAAAACTAACCAAAATCTCCAAAAAAGCATGGATTTGAGTGATTAGAGTGAAGGTTTCAGCTGCAACCTTGATGATTTCGCATCGGAGGAAGAAGAGCCGTTGACGGACCATTTGGATATCCAAAATGAGGTATTTTCCGAAATTTTTCGAGTCAGTGCGAATATAGCGCTGGTACCGCTATATTATTGACGAGCTGCGAACTGGGGATTCGCAGTTCGTGCCAAATTGCGAACGGTCCGTTCGCGCAATCCCCAGATGGACGAACGGACCGTTCGCAAAAAAGCCAGAAGCACGAACTGCCCGTTCGCGAAAACACCAAACGCACGAACGGGCTGTTCGCAATTTGGCTGAATTTTCGAGTTCTCAATTCGCAATTTGGCTGAATTTTCTTAGTTGGTATTCGCAAAAATGACCTGTTTTGGAATTTATATGATCATGTAGGTATAAATATGTTCTCATTTAATTACATGAATGAACTATGTAGGAACCCGGTCCACCGCCATGTTCGATGGCCGATTACACGAAAGTGTTTAGTACGGACACTTATTACACCAAAGCCGATTTGGTTGATTGGGTCGAGTCCGAAAGCATAAAACTAGGATTCATTTTGGTCCGGAGTAAAAACGACGACGGTACCAAAAGCATGAAAACTCCTAGGATATATTTTAGGTGCGAGAGGCACGGGGTTTACAAACCTAACCCCAAACCGGGGTATGTTAAGAAGCGCCGAGAATGTTCATCGAAAAAATGCGGGTGTCCGTTCTACTTAAGAGGGAGTCCGGTCTCAGAGCTACCGGGTTATTGGAAAGTGGTTGTGCTAAACGGGAAACACAACCACGATCCATTTTTGCACTTGGATGGTCACTCTCGGGCCGCTAGACTAAAAGTCGAAGAACAATTGTTCGTTCGTAGTCAAACGGAAGTCGGTTCTCGACCGAGAGAGATATATCGCGGGTTGAAGATCAAAGACCCACAAAATGTATCAAGCATGCGCACGATATACAGCATGCGGCAAAAACATGATTTGGTTGATAAAGCGGGCAAGACCCAAATGCAATACTTGTTTGCTAAGTTAAAAGAACACGAGTATTATGTTTGGGAGCGAAGTTGTGAAGCAACGGACGAGATCCTCGAGTTGTTTTTTGCACACCCTAAAAGCATTGATTTCATGCGCACTTTTCCTCAAGTTCTTATAATGGATAGCACGTACAAGACTACAAGGTATAAGATGCCTTTACTTGAAATAGTGGGCCAAACTTCGACGAAGAAGACATTTTGTGTTGCTTTTGTTTTTTTGAGTTCCGAGAAACAAGGGAACTACACTTGGGGGTTGAGTGTTCTAAAGATAGTGTTGACGAACAACAAGTGCCCATTACCTAACATTATTGTCACCGATAGGGAGTTGGCTTTAATGAATGTTATCGACGATATATTTCCGGACGCAACTCATATGCTATGCACTTGGCATATTGGTAAGAACGTCACCTCTTACGCTAGAAAAGTTTTACCGAATGTGGAAATGGCCGAAGAGTTTGGGGAATATTACCAAAGGGTAGCCTATTCGGCCACGCTCGAAGACTATAACAAAAACCTTGCCGATATGCACCACACGTTCGCATTTTGTCCATTGGCTATCGACTACGTTATGAAGCAATGGATTGACGAATATGGACACAAATGCCTCAATATTCACACGAACAAATTTAAACATTTTGGCAACCAAACTAGCAACCGGTGAGTTATATTTCCATCTCCACCCATTTTTGTTTAATATAAAGTGTTAGAAATCTAATGTATTTTATCTCATGTTATAGGGCGGAGAGTGCTCACTCTAGCCTCAAGCGGGCAATTGGTAGTAGTCTATGCACGTTCGAACAATTTTGGAAACATGTTCATGCGCACCTATCCGCTCAACACTCTAACATTTTCGAGTCATTCGAGCGTAGTAGGTATCGTCCAAGAAACTCAACTAGAGGGCCTAACAAAACCATCTACAAGGATGTCAAAGGTGAGCTTTCATCTCAAGCCATAGAATTAATAGAGACAAATCTCGCAACGGCCTTGAAAATATGGTTCACACCCGGAGTGTGTGGGTGTGTTATTAGGACAACTCATAATTTACCATGTGCATGCGAATTAGCTTTGATTTATAAAGAAGGAAGGGCGGTTAGAAAAGATGAGTGTGATGTCTATTGGAGTACGTTAAGGATCAAACCTAATAAGGAGTTTGATACCGAAGACGAGCTCACTAGAAAAATCTCCTTAATAGGTAGCACCATCCGCGGTTACGGGCAACACATCCAAGACCACATTATAAATAGGATGATGCAAATCCTAGATCCCGCTAGAAGTCATGTTTTGGAACCTAAGGAGCCGGTTGTTACTAAGGGTAGGAAAAAATCCGGCCGGGACAAATCAACTCAACGGGACCCTAGCGAGTGGGAATACGATGGAAGTTTAGGCGCTAGCACTCCCGGCACGATAGGTAACACGGCCGCTCGATAGGTAATAGAACATTTCTACCGCCAAAAAACAAGACGAAAGAAAAAGCGAAAACCAAGGCTCAACCGAAGAAAGATAAAGTGCCTCGACCGAAAAAATCATCAAAGGGCAAAGATTTTAGCGGGTACGAGAGTTGGTTTCCTAGCTATTTGCATGACTACATTTCTAGCGTCGAAGACGTCTCTCCCGACGGTAATTGCGGATTCCAAGCCGTTGCTTTGACGGTATACGGTAAATCCGATTCATGGGACCAAGTTAGACGGGATTTGATTGGCGAATTGCAAAACGAACGTGAGCTATGGGAGAGAGTGTTTGATGGTTCACAAGGTGTAGATAACCTTGTGAGAAGGTTGAACGTTTTCGAATTGTATGGTGCCGGTACTAGGCATTAGATGACGTTACCCGATTTAGGGTTAGTGATAGCCACTAGATACCAATGTATCGTATACCACATTTCACTCCACCAATCGTACACTTATCTACCTCTACGTGGTGTGCCTCCACGATCATGTCCTAACCTTGAAATTGGTATAGGTTTCGTTGATGGTAACCATTTCGTCAAAGTAAGTTTACTAATGCTCTTTTCAATGTTATATATTATTTTCGTGACCAAATATTTATCTACCTTTTATTTGTGTAGGTTGTGTTGGATGGACCACTTCCGGATATATATCCTACTTGGTTTCCGTTTCGCACGGATCATGAAGTCACCGGTTGGGCAATACCGCTCGACAAGAGATTGAACAAACATAACCAAATCAAGCCCGCGCAACCATCGACCACACACGAAGAGGCACCACGTGTCTTCGATTTGAATGAAGACTAATAATTTGATTATGCATTACGTGTTTAACCGAGCTCCGTTGTGTCTACGAATATTTTTGTAATCGATACTCCCACGTTTTATTTATTTTTAAAATTCCATTACATATAATTGTTGTAAAAACAACTTGCACAAAACAATTAAATTGTTAGTTCCCCAAAAAATTACAATTTTATCCAAAAAAATGTGAAAAAAATTAAAAATTTGGCCCAGTGGCGGATTTTCGAACTGTGAGTTCGTAATTTTGCTCAAATTGCGAACTCCCACCACTATGATTTGGCAAAATCGCGCAGTGGGTGTTCGTAATTTTGTCCAATTACATGGGCCTGCATTCGCGAATCCGGCGTTTTACAAGTAACTGTGTTCGCAATACCCTCTGGAAATTTTGTTTTTTCAACATTTTGTGACCTTCTCGACTCCAAAACTGATTTTTATTTTTACCAACATCAAACATTAGTCAAGTGGCCCTAATGATTTGAATTTTGTGGAAAAAAAACTCAAAAAAGTAAAAAAAAACGACATCAAAGTAGCATAAAATGGTCACATTTTGTGACCTTCTCGACTCCAAAACTGATTTTTCTTTTTACCAACATCAAACATTAGTCAAGTGGCCCTAATGATTTGAATTTTGTGGAAAAAAAAAACTCAAAAAAGTAAAAAAAAACGACATCAAAGTAGCCTAAAATGGTCACATTTTGTGACCTTCCCGACTCCAAAACTGATTTTTCTTTTTACCAACATCAAACATTAGTCAAGTGGTCCTAATGATTTGAATTTTGTGGAAAAAAAAAACTCAAATAAGTAAAAAAAAAACGACATCAAAGTAGCCTAAAATGGTCACATTTTGTGACCTTCCCGATTCCAAAACTCATTTTTCTTTCTAATCTGAATTTTTTTTAAACCTTTAATATTAATTGTGATTTGAAGTATAAGATAAGATATATGAACCGACTAAAAACTACTTAAAAGTAGGATAGCGTTGTCAGACATGTAAGGATAACGTAATCTGGATGGGCGACTAATGTGGTGACACATAATATATACAAAAAGACACACATATGGAAGATAATTATTACAACCCACGTTGTTTAAATCAGGGTCTCATTATAGCGAAAAACAACATTGCATTCGAAATAGTATGAATTGAGCTATAATGAGACCTCATCCAAATACTAAACGCCCACCAAAATTGACTCGCCTCCTATAAAATGGGACATAAAATCTAACATAACACGACACTTTTGCAACCTACCGCACGAACGAAAATTTAAAACTCGTTAACGTTTACATATGGAGTTTACGGCGGACGAAGATTACCACATGCTTCGAGCTGTGAAGATTGCACGCGAGATACTGGGGGAAGATACAAGCGATCAGTTTTTCAAGCGTGTCCTATGTACGATGTACATGAACTACGGTCGTTTCGGTACAAGAGGTGTCGTTATACGTACTCGTGAGCAGATCAAAAGCAGATACAATTTTTGCAAGCCAATACAGCATTTGTGTTTCTTGCCATCGCTTATTAAGCGAGAGGCAGCCTCCGTTTGGAACCTAACTTTGATAGACTACATTACAAGGGATATGGTAGCATTTCTAGAGGACAAAATAATTGCAAGGGGTAAAGTGGATGATGTGTAATACAAACTTAGACACGACTATGACTAAGCCTTCCACTTATGCAGTGTTACGTATTACTGGTAGTTGTTTGAAGTTGTCAAACATTTGTGTTTCTTATTAGTTGTGTTTCTTATCAGTTTTTGTTTGAAGTTGTGATTTTCGTATTACTGTTTGTTGTTTCAAGTTGTCAATTTTCTTATCAGTTGTTGTTTGAAGTTATTATTTTCGTATTATTGGTTGTTATTATTAAGGTGTGACTTTTTTATTAGTTGTTGTTTGAAGTAGTGGGTACCAAATAATGTCTACAAAACAAGGTAATGAAAACTTTAACAAGTTATAGCATTAAGTAAAACAAACAGACAATACAGACACTACCAGATGGAAACTATTAAAAACATATCACAATGCTCAATCGTCGAAGTCGTATCCCAAGTTGTCGTCAGACTGAATCCCCTCTTCCCTCTCAGTAATCCTATTCTCAAGATACGCTACCATATGCTTCGTGATGTAGTCCACCACGGTCATGTTCCAGACGGTAGTTGCTTCTTGCTTAATTTTAAAAGGTAGAAACAACAAACGATCCATTGGTTTGCAAAAAATGTACCTCTCCTTGATTTGGTCGTAGTTACGCACGACAATACCTTCAGTTCCTAAACGCCCGTAGTTGTAGTACATATTACACAAGACCAGCTCGAAAAACGCTTCGCTACTATCTTCTCCCAATTCTCGGTGGGCGAGTTTCACTGCCTCGAGCAAATGGTAATCTTCATTAGGGGTAAACTCCATTGGTTAAATTGTTATTGTTCGAATAGTGCTTCGCGTCTATGTTAGTTAATAATCTTCAAAAAATGTAAGTAATAATAAATTAACGCTATGGAAACAAATATAACAAATCATTGTAACTCACATGGTTCCCCGTCAACGAAATCAGTCCCTGTCGGATGTTAATCCGAGTCTCATCATCCGCACAAAACGGCGTCGGTACATATCGGCACATGGTCGGCATAGAACAGTCATAGTTCGTGTTAATCGTAGGCAAACAGGTGGAGAAGTGATCGTATATCCACGTCTCCAACAAGGCAATACAACCCGCAATCCCTAAAGTCGTGTGCAGCGACGACTTCCCTAGGTGGTGGTACAGCTGAGCTAGTATATGCTGTCCCTAGTTACATCTAACGGAGGAGGTATAATGCTCTACAAACTGGAGGTAATCTAAAGATATACTATTCCCCGTCTTGTTCACTAGAACACAACAACCCAACATATGCAGCAGATAACCCCTAGTTGCACACTTTACATCATCATCAGACATGTTTTCATCTTTATATCTACGTACCATGTACTGCTCGCGTAAAAACTGTAAACGAACAGATCTACCATTACCCCCCTTGTTACGCCCTAACTCATACTTAAGCTCATCCACATCTATCCCTAATGCACTAGAATACCAAGCCTCACGCTGTCCATTACTAGGAAAAGACTGAACTACGAAATCATCACCTGTGACCGGGAGACCAGTGATGACGTGGACGTCGTCTAGCGTAACCGTCATCTCACCGAAGCTAAAGTGAAAGGTGTTCGTCTCCGAATGCCACCTCTCCAGGAAAGCATCTACAAGATGAACGTTGGTACTCCAACGCTCCAACGCATCTACCAGTGGGCCGAAACAAGTCATCATAACCTGCTACCCTGTGCTGCCCAACAAGACCCCATGCACGGTGGGTACCGTACATAGAGTAGGTCCGTGAGTGCCGACGAGTCTATATAAGACATAAACAACTTAGAAATAATACAAAAGAACATATAAACGTACTTTAAAACACGTCATTACTTACCTCTCCAGCAAAGACGTGGTAAGCCTCGTGCTCTGTATACTCTGGAGATAGACCAGGCACGTGAGGGTTCACCCTCCGAAATAACAGGTCGAATGTCCGAAACCCCTGGGATAGAACAGGGGCCGGAGTGGAAGCGCTAGGCCTACGCCTAACGGACCGTGACCTTGACACAAGCTCAGAGTGCTCTCCATCATCGCTCGAGCCTCCTGAATGTCGAACTGGTGTCTCCTGTCTGCGAGGCATGCTGAAATACAACATATAAATTATTAATAAATTTGGGATACAAACTATTTCATAAAACAAACAAAAAAAAAATCGACAAACTATGAAATTGCGAACTGGGTGTTTGCAATTTCACCAAAATTGCGAACGCCCAGTTCGCAATTTCGCAATTTCTGAAATTGCAGAAATTGCCAAATTGCGAACCGGGCCTTTGCAGCCCGTGCAAAATTGCGAACGGGCCGTTCGCAATTTTGCACGGGTTGCGAAGGCCCAATTCGCAAATCGCAAAATCCAGATTCTGCAACCCTAAATCCCAAAATCCAACCCAAATCCCCAAAACCCAACCCAAATTCATCATGCATGGTACCAAAACAATCCTACTGAATCGACTAACACGAATCTGAAGTTTTTTTTCAAAAAAAACAACTAAATATACATGAAAATCCGACTTTTTATCAAGAACACTAAACTCTAAAAATCACTAAAAATCACTAAAAATACTAAACTAAAATGCATAAAAATTACATGGATATGTAAAGGATTCGTACCTTAAGATGTTTGTGATGTTGGATTTGAGAAAACTTGCTGTTTTGATTTCGAGATTTTTGGTGAGTTTGAGAGAGAGTAGAGAGAGAAGAGAGAAAAGAGAGAAAAAAGAGAAAATGGGCTGAAAATAAAGGTTTTATATCAGGGGTAAATGTGTCTTTTTCGGGTCTCATTATAGCCAAATGGAGTTTCATTATAGAGGGGTCTCATTATAGCCAAATGGGGTCTCAATTTAGCCTTGCCCATTTACAAATCCAACCAATAAAACTAATAAAACCGTAAAATAATAACAATAAAACCGATTAGGAATTGCGTCATTAAATTAAGCCAAAATTCTCCATGGGTTTACCAAAGAAATCCGTTCTTGAAGCGTTCTTTAAATCGTTAAGATTTAAGGGTTCATTCAAAGTATCTAATTGGGACTCACATCATATCTTCATGGAATTTGATTTGAACGAAAACATTTGCAAAATGTGGTTTAGGTATGCCTGGAAGGTGGGTACTTATACGATGAGAATTTTGCGGTGGTCACCGGACTTTCATCTAATGTATGAGAACCCTTCAGTTCTAGTCTGGACTAGATTTGACAGAATTCTGTAATACATGTATAATGAAGCCCTGTTGCGTGAAGTTGCTTCCTCTGTTGGAAAGATTTACAAAATAGATGTGCCAAAAGAAAACATAGCAATCAAAAACTCAGTTTATGCTTTGATTGAATTGGATATATCAGTTCAAATTCACAATCGTCTATGGGTTGGTTTTGGCCCTAATGAAGGGTGTTGGATAAACGTTAGCTATAAGAATCTGCTTTCTTACTGTGACATTTGCTATCTTTTGGGTCATAAAACTGAAGAGTGTAAGAAAAGATTAAAATTCATACTCATGAAGTTATTCTGCAAACAAGAAATGGGAAAGAATATGTAAATGGCCAAAGTGTTGATACGAATGGATGTGGAAATCTGGATTTGAGAGTTGAAAATGAGGTTGTTAGTTCTAATTCTGAGTTTGATCCTGTATTAAAATCTATAGTTGTTCCAAGAATAGAAAAAGAAAAGCAATCTGAAGACATCTTTTATGAAGGAAATAAAAAGGATTCTATTAATAATGATGTTAATACAAGTTTTTGTGTTAGTATTCCTAAAAATGTTGAAATCATAGAAGCTATACAACAATTACAAGTTAAATGTGGTTCTAAAGTTCTTCAGGAGGATGGTAACAACATATCACACTTCAACTCTCCCCTTCAAAGAAATATTGGAAGCCTCCAGCAATCTCCTCAGAACAGTGCTCAGTCTCCCATTGCCAAGAGTTCAGTACTATCCTGAAAAAGAAGTTGAAATCAGTAAAGAAAATAAAGAAACCAAGCAACAAGATTATGAAATCTCTCAAATATGGAGGGACAAACAGAAAACTTAAATCATTATCTGATAATGATAAAGATTATTCACTGGAACCTTCGTGGAATCAATAACAAGCCAACTATTAGAAGACTGAAGGCTTTGATTTTCAATGAAAAGATTAATATCTCTAATATTGCATCTTTACTTGGTTTCCCTAGTTATTCTTTCAATACTTCTAATAAAATTTGGGTTTTTAGGTGGATGATCTGAGTATTAACATCATTGTTAACCATGATCAATGTCTTAATCTTGAAGTTACTGTTGTTAACAATGTTATTTTTCACTTAACTATTGTTTATGCTAAGTGTGGCAGGTTGCTTAGGTTAGATCTTTGGAATCAATTAAAGTTAGTTTCAATGACTAATTGTGGTTGGCTTGTAGTGGGAGACTTTAATGTAATTATGACATCTGAGGAGAAAATTGGCTGCAAGAATATGGATCAGAATAGTACAGATGATTTTGTTCATACAATCAATGAGTGTCAATTGGAGGATGCAGGTTACCTTGGGCCTAAGTTTACATGGAACAGAGGTTTAAAGTGGAAACGGCTCGACAGAGCCTTATTCAATACTAATTGTACTACTATGTTCACTACTACTCAAGTTTTTTACATGGTCAGAACGTGTTCTGACCATGCTCATATTTTAATTACTGCAAAATCTAAGAACTCAAATGAATATAACTCTAATTATAAAAACTTCAAATTTATGAATATGTGGATTAATGGCCATATTTTTCTTAAGGTTGTTAAAAAAACCGGACTCTGGAAATTAGAGGTTGCCCTAGTGAAGTTTTTTCGTTCAAGCTAAAGAGACTTAAAGGGTGTCTGAAAATTTGGAACAAAAATTGTTTTGGGAATGTTTTCTCAAAAGTTAAAGAAACTGAAAACATTGTTAAAAGAGCAGAAGTGCTTCACTCTACCTATAATAATGCATCTACTGAAATAAATCTAAGGAAAGCTAATAGTTTCTATCTGCAGACTCTTAGAAATGAAGATACTTTTTGGAGGCAAAGGGCTTATAGTTCTTGGTTACTTGAGGGAGACAATAATACCAAAATGTTTCATTCTTATGTGGCAAAAAAGAGAAGAAATAATGCAATCACATGAATTAAGGATGGTGATAAATGGCTCTATAATGTGGAGGATATTTGTGTTTCTGCTGAAAACTAATACAAAAAAGCCTATTCAAAGCAGCCATATAATTCAGAAGAAGATAAGGAAAAGTGTATGCAGGATGAGCTTCTCTCTTCTATTCCTAAATTGGTAACTATAGACGATAATATTCATTTAACGAAAGCTAATACTACTGAGGAAATTTGGGATATTTTAAATTCTATGAATCCTGATAGTGCCCCTGGTGTAGATGGTTATAATGTAATATTCTTTAAAACTTGTTGGCAGATAATCAAAGATGATATGCTAATTGCTTTTAGTTCTTACTTGTCTGGTAGTAAGTTCCCTAATGGGATTTTTGCTACTGGATTATGTCTAATCCCTAAAACCACTAATCTTACTTATTGGTCTCATTATCGTCCTATTAGTCTGTGTTCTTTAACTAATAGAATATTATCTAAGCTCATAAATTCTAGATTGTCAACTATTCCTCCTAAGATTATTTTTTGCATTCAAAGTGCTTTTGTTAAATAAATATCTATTCATGATAACATTCTGATTGCAAGAGAGCTTGCTTATGATTTAAAGAGAAAGCCTGCTAAAGGAAATATAATGGTTAAGCTAGATATGTCTGGGCTTTTGACATGTTATCTATGTCTTTTATTCATAAGGTTTTGAATCTTTTTGGTTTCTCTAATCAATTCATTACTCTTATTAATGAAATGATTAAAAATATAAGCATTTCTATCCTGATTAATAGGAAAACTTATGTTTTTTTTCAAATATGTTAGGGGTTTGAGACAAGGGGACCCTCTGTCCCCTAGTCTTATTATCAGTGAGGAGATTCTGGTTACTCTTTATAACATGAATACTTGTATGACTTATGCTTCTAGATCCTCTATTAATGTTTCTAGTATTTCTTTTGCTGATGATATATTGATTTTTACTAACAGTTCTAACAAAGCTATTCAAATTCTTAGTTCTTTTTTAGACATATATCAAATAATTTCAGGACAAGTCATTAATAAAGAAAAGACACAGATTCTAACCTCAAGAAGCATGTCTCAAAGTATAATCCAAGCTTTGGTTGCCAACACTTGTTATAAGACTGATCATCTTCCAATCAACTATCTTGGTGTGAGCTTGACCTGCAATAATAAAGCAGAAAATTTCAATAGAAAATTGGACAACATCAACAATAAAATAGCTACATGGGACAGCAAGTTTTTGTCATTTTGGGGAAAACTTTCTCTAATCTCTAATATTCTTATGTCTATTCCATATTTTTGGATGCATACTACCACCATTCCTAATTGTGTAATTAACAGAATTGAAAAAACTTTTAACAGATCTTTATGGAGATCAAAGTTTGATGTAAAAGCAATTCATTGGACTACTTGGAAAAATATTTGTAGGCCTTTTGAAGAGGGTGGTCTGAATATCAGAAGTCTCATTGATATTCAGACTATATTGTCTCAAAAATTATGGTTAATTTCAGAAAACAATCTAGCTTCTGGGCTATTCTTATGAATGGCATATATAATAAAGGAAATCATCCTTTAAAATCTAACTTCAAAAAAACTGGTTCAATCACTTGGAAACGTTTGGTTAATATTAAAGATATGGTTGAACCTAACATTTACAGCTACTTGGAAGGGACGAGATGGATTTTTTGTTGGATAATTGGCATAACCAATCTCCAATTATGAATCATAATAGTCTTGAAGCAAATCCTTGGTATTTGGATCAGAAGGTGAACAATTTTTGGAAGCGGAACAATTTGGATATAGATATGTTGAAAAGTTTCCTTAGTGAAGGTAAAATCAACCAGATTTCTATGTTCAAAATTGATTAATCTAAAGAAGACAGAATGGTCTGGGCAATTTCTCATAATCTAGAGTTCAACACAAACTATACTTGGAATAACACTAGGCAGTAGTTTAACAAGTCCTCTCTTTTCAAGAAAATTTGGAATCAACTTACAACATGAAGTTTTCTTGTTTCCTTTGGAAACTTATAAGAAGTTTTTTACCTATTGATTCTATTATGCAGCTTAGATATGTCAGTTTAGCATCTAAATGCATTTTCTGTCATAATTGTGAAAGCAAAAACCATCTTTTTGTAAATTGTAACTTCTATTGGTCGATCTGGACTCATTTTAGCTCTCTTTTCAAGGTTAAAATTGAGAGATTCATGAGTCTTACGCACCTAATTAGAGAAATGATAGTAAATTCAAAAATAAATTTATTTCTTATCAGTCTGCTATATCTTAAATTAACAAAGTTATTTATAGTTTGGACTCTAAACTAACTAAAAAACACTGGTCTAAAGTGTGAAATGCAGGTAGTGTTATTGGGTGCAATTCAATTTACGATAAGAAAAGAAAGGACACTTATCTGAAGTGGATTCATCCGATTGAAAATAGGCTGAAACTCAATGTAGATGGTGCATGCTCGAGAACCGGCAAATCAGCTGGAAGAATTATTGTCAGAGACAGGAATGGTGATATCGAAGCTGGTTTGGGTAAAACTTTTGGGAAAATGACTCCTATTTTAGCTGAAACTCTCGCCCTGTTTGAGGGTTTGCTTCTGTGTAGAGAGAGGAACTGGATTAAGGTTACTATCGAATCTGATAATCAATCTTTAATCGAGTTCTTAGCTAAAGGCACAAGCCCTGATTACTTGTCTCAACTGCATTCCATTTGCAGGAGATTAATCCACCCTTGCATGAATCTTAAATCTATTTCCCGAATTCAGAATCACGCAGCCGACTGGTTGGCAAAATGGACCCTCAGATGTAAACAAAAGACTGAAATCAATAGATCAAACGCTTCAATTGATCTTCAATCTATTTTTTCCTAGAGGGTTTATGTTTGGGCTACATAAACGTCGAACCGGATTGAAGCTTTAGGGTTCGAGGAAATTTGGGGCTTTTGATTTATTTGAGCTTCTGGTCAAATTTAATGGAAGTGTGTTTATGGAAGGTCAAGCTATGGTTTTTTTTTCGCTCTGAATGAAGGTGGTGGTTTCAAGCTTTCGTTAGTAATGGCTGTTGAGAGAGAGAGAAGCGATATCAAAGCTATATCGATTAAAATATGTTTCCTTGCTTTTGTTTTTGGTCTTTTGACTTAAGTCTTAAGCTTTGTATTTTAGCCAAATTTGGCCTCTAACTTTGTATTTCTTTCAATTTGGTAATAAAGTTTATTTTGATTAAAAAACTTATTATGGTTTAACTTTTCTATCAAAATTTAAAATGAGTTTTCTCCAAGAAACGTAAACTATGTTCTTGATATCTAAGAACTTTTATCGTGAAGATCTTCTGGGTTTCTCATCTCAGATTGCTGCTGGTTTGGCGTTGCTTTTGATCATCATTGTGTTTGCTTGAGTTTTCTTCTCTATTCTTTCTTGTTTTCTTCCCTCGTTCCTTCCTCCCGTTATTCACTTTAGTGTGCTATTATGTTCTGATTCTCCTTCATGGATCGAAAAAATCATTCCCAACATGATAATAACTTGCAATGTGAAAGTAGTTTATCAGTAAAGAAGAAATATGTGATCTTTTCAAGAAGAATGTTACAGAAATGAATGTCTTTGAGCCGGATTCTATAAGCTACAAGAAAGATCACATTTCTATGCAGTTCTCTAAAGAAGTCAAAGATAGTTTGATGAAATCTTCTAAGTTCACCCTGATAGGGAAATTTTCTGAAGGAATACCAAAGAGGAATTTAATGGAAAAATTCATGACAGGAAGAAAGTTTAAAGGTAACCTAAGCCTCTCTATTAGAGACCCCCATCACATTCTGTTTGAATTTGATCTGCGGGAAGACTTAGGCATTTTATGGAGTAGAACTGCTTGGACCACTGGAAGCACTGTTGTGAGAGTGTTAAAGTGGACCCCAAATTTCAATCCGAAAATAGAATGCCCTATAACTCTTATATGAACAAGAATCTCCAAGAATCCTGAATACTTTTACAACCGGTCTATGATAGAAACTATATTCAAAACTATTGGTAATCCTATAAAGACTTGGATTCCTAATCAGAACAGGGCTCTGTTTAATATTGCTTATGATTGGGTTGAATTAGATGTTACTAGCAGGCTGCAAAACTAGATGTGGATAGGGTTTGGTCCTAACGATGGTTGATGGGTGGAGATAACATACAAGAGTATACCACACTATTGCAGTATTTGCAATCATATTGCTCATAACGCTGATAACTGTAAAAAGAAATTCAGCAAACAACAACATAATTAATTACCTGCTCTCAAAACTCAAACCAGTGAAAGAATTGCTGGCACAGACACTATGGAAATCCTTTCTCAACCTGAAATGCAAACGAGTCAAAATAAAATCAGAGTCTTGTCTCACCCTAAAGAACAAGTTTTTATACAACAGAAGCAAAAGATAAAATCCATAATAAGATCTCAACAGAAATATCTGGAAATCATTGACAATGAGACTCAAAACCATATTCGAACAGAGATACAAACAGATAGAAATAATGAGGACATGATTGAAGCTATAAAAGATCTTGAGGGTGATAGTAATCAGGTTTCCCCAGATCATAATATGTCTAAATCAGGTTATAATACACATGATCAAAACAATATAGACAGCTTGCCAGAAACTCCTACGTTAAAGACAAAAGACACAAGCAAAAGCTTTCAAAGAATACTGAATCAGAAACTGAAAGAGGCTAGAATACAAAAAAGACTTCCAAGGCTACCAAGTCTTTACTATTTGTGAATACCAAAATTTCATCAAACAAAGATTCAAATGATTAATGTCCTGTCTTGGAATATCCGAGGAATAGGCAATAAGTCTTCTCAAAGAAGACTCATGTCTATTGTCAGGAGAAACAACATTAAGCTCATTTTCATTCAGGAGCCTTATATTCTTACGAATAAACCAGTTCTTATTGATTCTTTCTTAAAATTCAGTAATTTTTATGCTAACACCTCTAATAAATTGTGGATTTTCTGGTAGGATAATATTTAAATCAACATAAAGATTGATCATGTTCAATTAGTGCACAGTGAAGTCTATCTTACTAATTACAACAAGCTAATCTATATTACCTATGTGTATGCCAAGTGTCAGAGGAGTAATAGACTTGATCTTTGGAATTTATTAAAGAGTATCTCTACTTCTGTGAAGAACTGGATGGTCCTTGGAGATTTCAACACTTCAAGATCCATCAGAGATCAAGTCAACTGTAATAGCTACTGCCAGCAAAGTGTAAAAGACTTTAATGACATGATGAAAGATTGTAAGCTTGAGGAAACTAACTTTACTGGCACTAAATTTACCTAGATGAAGAACCTCAAAGGAAAAAAGATTGGACTGGGTTCTGATCAATCAGGATTGGGCTAACAGTTTCAACTCTACTGATGTGAACCACGTGGCTCGTACTTGCTCTGATCATTCCCCTTTAAAAGTCTGCATCACCAACAAAAACAGAAAAATCACTAGCAATTTCAAGTTCCTCAATATGTGGACTAAGGACCCTAGCTTTATTAAGACAGTTGAAGACATGTGGAACAAAAACATGTCTGACAGCCCTTTCAATATCTTATGAAATAAGTTAAGAAGTCTTAAAGGGGATTTAAAAATTTGGAATAAGGATACCTTTGGTAACATCTTTGACAAAGTCAAAAACACTGAAGCTGAGGTTATCCATTATGAAGAGAAGTTTCTTGCAAGCAAAAACATTGAAGACAAGATCAACCTCTCTAAAGCTTCTGCTAACAAACTTCTTGCTTTATCCATGGAGGAGAGCTTCTGGTAGCAAAAAACTTATTCATCCTGGATAAAAGATGCGGACAGAAATACCAGCATTTATCATAACTTTGCTAAAAGGAAAAGAAGGAAAAACAGAATTGCTAGTATCAAAATCAATAATGATTGGACTAAAATGATGATCTTATGGATGCATTAGTGGAAAACTACTTCAAAGATATGTTTTCTTCTACCCCTTCTACTAACTCTAATGATAATTAATGTATTGATATCCGTAAGCATATCCCTAATATTGTAACTGATTCAGATAATGATTTTTTGCTCTCTGAGCCCTCTGAGGATGAAATCTTACTTGCTATTAAGTGTGTAAAGCCATCAAGTGAAATTGGCATTGATGGCTTCAACACTTGTTTCCTAACTTCCCGTTGGAATATAATCAAATTTGATCTATGTAAAGCTATGAGTGATTTTATAAAAGGAGAGGTTATCCCTAAAGGGATTAAAGTCACTAGTATTTGCATGATCCCAAAAATTGATAACCCTAGCTTTTGGAATCATTTTAGGCATATTTCTCTTTGTACTATTCTTAATAGACTGATGACTAAGCTAGTCAATAATAGAATAGCTAATCTATTACCTAATATGATTTCAAAAGTTTAAGGAGCTTACGTGAAGGGAAGGTCCATCCATGAAAACATCTTAATAGCAAATGAGCTACTTCATGACCTGAAAATAATAACCAAAAGTAGCAATGTTATTATTAAAGTTGACATGTTGAAAGCATTCGACAACTTATCTCATGATTTCATTTTTAAAATTCTTGCTAGTTTTAGTTTTAACCAAAAGTTTATTAAGCTTATTAGTAATATTATCACTTATGTCTATGTTACTATCCTGATTAATGGTAGATCTGTTGGTTTCTTTAAAACCAGCAAGGGAATCAGAAAATGAGATCCTTTATCTCCTAGTTTGTTCATCCTTATTGAGGAAGCTTTAATAAGGGGATTGGCTAATCTTTATGTAACTGATAAAACCATCAAGTATAAGAGCAAGAGAAAAATTGATATTCCCTGTTTGGCATTTGCCGATGACTTATTATTTTTTACTAATGGTCTTACAACTTCTATGGATTCAATTGGTCATTTATTACAGATTTATCAAGATTCTTCTGGTCAAGTTATTAACAGGGATAAGACTCAGTTAATTGCAGCTAGCAACATCAATCAAAACAAGCTTAAAGACCTTCAGATTCACACTAATTTCAGTATTGGTAACCTTCCTACTACATACCTGGGTGTTACCCTTAGCTCCAACAACAAAATCAGTAACTTCTTCCCTTTGATTGATAAGATCAACAACAAGATTCTTGTTTGGGAAGGTAAGAGCCTTTCCTATGCTGGAAGGCTGACCCTTATCAAGAGTGTCCTGCTTCTCATCCCAATCTATTGGATTCACAGTTGTAAAATCCCATCTTCCATCATCTGCAAAATAGAGAAAAAATTTAATAAATCTTTATAGGGATCAATTATTGAGAAGCACAACATTCACATGTGTTCATTGAGTTCTATTTGTAACAGTTACAAAGAATGAGGCCTAAATTTGCACAGTCTTGTTGATTACCAGAAAGCCTACTTCATGAAGCTTTGGTATGTCTTCAGAAGTAAGACCTCTCTCTGGTCTAGGATGACTCACAATATTTACTGTGAGGATTATCATCCTTCTCAAATTAAGTGTAGTACGAAGGGTTCCTTAAGTTGGAACAGAATGTCTGAGGTCAGAAAAGAAGCTGAAGAGCTTATTAGTTGGGTTCTTCGTAAATGAGATTTAGATATTTGGATGGATAGCTGGTTTGGAGATCTCCCCATTATTAAGTCTGAGGATGAGTCTGATAACAAATGGTTTAAATGCGAGAAAGTCTTCTCTCTTTGGATCAAAAACTCGTGGGACCTTAAATCGATAAGTTCTCTAATTCATAGCTCAAGTATTAATCTTATTAAAAAGCTAAAAATTGATGTCAATAGTGATGATAAAATTCATCGGATACTTTCAAATACTGGTTCTTTCAATATTAAAGACACTCTAAACAAAATTACTCAAAATTATCCTACTTCTTCTATTTTTGAAAGAACTTGGAACCAAATCACTCCAGTTAAATGCTCTGTTTTTCATTGGAGGCTTCTTAAAAACTTTATTCTTACTGAAGTCATGATGCAAAATATACATTTAGAATTAGCTTCTAATTTTGAAAGTACTGAGCATGTCTTTGTTTCTTGTGAGCATGCTTGGCAGATTTGGATCTATTTTTCTAACCTATTCAATATCAAGATTAGCAGGTTTATGACTCCTATTCATATGGTCAGAAGTTGGTCATGGTCCTCCTCTTCAATTGTTCATATGAAGACCATCTTGCCACCCATTATTAACTGGGTCATATGGCAAACAAGGAACGGGGTCAAATTTAAGGATTCCACTACTACAACTAAGTCTTCAATTCAGCATATAAAACACATCATTTCTAGCCTAGACTTTTCTAATTTAATTAAGTTAAAGCACTGGAAAAACTGTGAATCTGCTGCTTATGAATTAGGATGTTATATTCATAGGGAGAACAAGAAAAGAATAAAGTACCTTTGCTGGACTCTTCCTACTCAGGGCAGATTGAAGCTTAAATCCGATGCTTGTTGTGCCCAATCCGGCGAAACCAGTGTCGCCATTATAATTAGTGACCATCTTGGCAACATCATTCTGGGCTATGGGAACACCTATGGCAAGCAGTCCTCAATCCAGGCAGAAGCTCGAGCCATGTTAGATGAGCTGACCATTTGTAAAATCAAAGAGCTCACCAACATAGACATCAAAAGCGATTCTGAAATTCTTATATCATTGCTATCTTCTGGAAACTCTATTGTTTTCATCGAGAACATGCTCGCTCGTATCAGGGGACTTCTCTCCCCTTCAATGATTATTCACCGTGCATTTAGAGAGCAGAACCTTGCAGCTGATTGGCTTGCAAGGTGGACTCTCAAATGCAAGATGAAGATCTATTGTGAGGGCTTCATCCCTCCCAATCACTTGCTTGCTATCATGGTTTTCGATAGCATGGGGATTGGCCAATTAAGGATTGACTAACCTGTTTGTTAGAAATCTAATCCCAATTCTTCTAATTTTGCAGAATCTCTACCATTTTCAGTCCGTGTAGCTTCTGAATTCATCAAAACGACTTCTGAATCCATCAATGCAAGGCAGAGTCTTTGAAAATTCAAGTTCCTCTCCGAGTTTGCTCGATTTTCTAATGAATGATCGTTTAGATGCTGTCTGGATTATACTCTTGAATGCTCGCAACTATCTTCGTTTGTAATTCATGCAAAGCTCCTCCCATTTGTTGATTAGGTGTCCCTATTTGAAACATCCTCTCCCCTAATTGATTTTTCTAGAATCGTCAGTCTTTTAATAGAGCTCACTGGTCGTTGATTTCGATCCTCTCTCGAATGCTTCAATTCAATCCCCGAAGTTATATCGCTATAATCTGCTTCAATCTTGGTTTCTTTCGATTCAATCAGAGCTTCCATTCGAGTGTTTGTATCCCTCTGAATTGTTAGTCGAACTTTTAATTTAAGGCTTTCTATGTCTTACTTTCACAATTTTTAATAATAAAATAGTGACTCGATTAAAAAATAAAACAAAACAAAACATAAAAATATATTAATATTGGTGAAGTTAATTCTATATCAAAAATATAATCATACTAAATTAAGTAAAAATTAACTTCAGATTAAATTATTAACGGTTACCTAAAAATTTGACTTTAAATATGATATCAACCATTACAATTACGTAAGAATAGATTCTAATATAATATAAACAATTACATTTAATCGAATATACTGCATATTACAAATTAAACATATATATATATATAATATCGTTAACGTTATTATAGTAATTTTTAAAAATGAAAATAACATATTATTTTTTTAATTGGATATATTTATTTTAGTACTGATTTTTAATTGTTCCGATCCGCTTATCAAAACTGAAAATTTAACGGTTCGGTCCAATCTGAATCGATAAGTTTAACAATTGAGTTTTTCCGTCAAAACTCTAACCGAATCGGACCGAAAATAATTTGTATGATTTTTAACCCAGCTTACATGAATAACTTAAGGAATGTATTTTTGTAATATATAAGACAATATGCAAGCAATATTTTTTTTAAACAACAAACATATTATTATATCTTATGTAAATTGAACCCAAAATCTAGCCCAAGCAATTATTATATGTTTGAAAGATACATAATGTTGTTGAACTTGATTAATGGATGGTTTTTTTTATTCATAATAAATTGTCTTCTATGTCCATAACATTCAGGTAGACTTATACTTGCTCCAGATCCATGAATTTTAGACCTTCTATTTTATTCTTCAAACTTCGGTAATTTTTTACTTGTGCTTGCAAAAACGTTGATAGTCGGGCATAAACATACTAGAGAAGAATGAGATACAAGTTTAAAACAAGATTACATATATAGACCTTTACATGTTTTTTACTTTGACTTTTTTAGTTTTTTTGGAATGTTTTTGCTGATTTCTTTCCCAAAAATTTTGTTATCACTATTTGAGAGCTAATGGAAGACTGCGTAGTCTTAAAATTTTAGAAGAAAATGTTGTTACTTAGGTTAATTGTGTTAAGGACTTCAATTATTTCTTTGTTATTGACTTAAAAAAAAATCTTCTTGTGTTGAATTCAAATATTAATCTATTCTCTTCTGAACTAATGTTATTGTTAGACTGTAAATTTTCCATGATGTTTGTAAAGTGAATGGTGTTTGGTAAGGAGGATTTGGATAACATATTGTTATCAGAATACTGAGATTAGGGGTTATTCTTAATTAAGTTTCTTAATTCATTTCAATCATAATTATTGTATATGTTTTTGTCTTGTTTATTGTTAACAATGATAGATTTTGGAGGATGTGTTGTTATCATGTTTTGTTTTTGTTAATCTATTTTCATCAAATTTTCTTTGTTATTGTTTTCCTTATCACATCAGTTTTCTTTGTGACCAAGGTGATTACATTTTGAACAACATACAGTGATATTACCATAGTTGATATCTTGCAAGAAACCATCATGTTTCTCAAAAACTAATCCAATTTTTTTGGGGAAGATGAGAAGATACATCAGGTATGAGTCAAGCTTTATATCAGTTAAAGCTTGCTTGATTGCTGTTTGGGACCCAGATTGTTAAGGATAACCTAATGACCTTAGAAATATGTTTGATTGAATCAGAATTGTAAAAATACGTAGGTAGTTTTAGAAATGTAAACCAAATTGGAGTTTTAGGGCACTACAATCATGGATTAAGTTTCAGTGTCCATTTTAATAATCTGTAGAGCTGTTATTGGGTCTTCCAACCCGTTAACCCGCATGAGACCGTACCGGTAAATCCCGCCCAAGACCGGTCCGGATAGCTTATTGAGCGGGTTGAGAGCCAAAATTATGGACCGACTCTCTTACCGGTCTGGACCGATCCGCCCAGTAACCAACATGGTAAGAAAAATATATAATTTTTCCCTAATCTATGTATATTTCTTAACTAAAACCCTATATTTTTTATGATAAATTAACAAACCCTCCCGCTGAGAGTCGGACCAGACCCGACCGGGCCGACTCGACTCTTAACGAGACGGTTTCGGTCCATAATATTTGGCTCACTTCGTTTAGCAGTCTGGGCTCGACCCGCCCGGTAGCTTACCGAGTCGGTCTCGGTAAAGTCCAAACCCGGACCGACCTGACCCGATAACAAAACTAATAATCTGAAAGTAAACTGCCTTATACTATATACATTTCTCCTCCATAAATTTTTAAATCTTCTATATTTTCTAGCTCAATTAGCAGATGTCTATAATCATAGTTTCCTAAACTAAAAAGTCCAAAAAATATAAAATGGTTGAGAAAAGTTTTTAGTTCATCTATTTTTGGTCTTTTGTGAGAAACGTTAGCGATTAGTGTATATTTTGATGGAAAAAATAAAGAATACTTATCTACCTCTCGGAAGACCACTGATTTTATGGTTGTCCTTGCTTGGGTACAAGAAATTTTCATAGTAGATATCATTCTTCTTGTGACTAGCAACATCCGTATACGATCTTGCAATTTTGTGTTTAAACTCGATGCTTATTGAAGGTAGTTTAATGGTGAGCCTTCAAACATTAGGTTTGTACAGATTTATAGGACATGATAGACTATATTTTGATTGTTTTCCTTTTTTGAGTTTGTGAGAGGTGGAAAATAAATCTTTTGTTCTTCGATTTCATGAGCTTATTGTTTTTTACATCTTGTTTCTGTGAATTTTTTTTATCTCGATTTTTGGTTTGAAGTAATTGTGGGCATGATTTCTTCTTCATTGAGACTAAATACAACTTTGTGATGAGGTTGATCTACCTGATTTTTCATTAATGAATTTAATTTTTGAGGTGGGAGATTTTAAGGTTTGAGCTTGTTGATAGATTGAGGATCAGAAAAAAGGTTCTTGGAGAGAGAAAGAGAAAGCCATCTCTTTTTTCATAAAAAATTATATTTTTTTCTATCCAATGTGCAAAGAATATGAATATGTGAAACATCTCTTAATAAAAACTCATATCCTATAATTGAATTTGAGATAAAAGGAATCTGTTAAATTTCAATAAATGGTATTTACTCATCTTATTCGAGTAGAATTAATTGAAATACTAAACCATTATTTATATCGAACAAATTTAATATCACCAATTATTCATAAAAGAGTTTTCGAAACCAAAATGTTTAATAACTTTATAGATTATAAGGAAAGATAAAATTTTACAGAATTTTTATTTCAGGTGTCCAAAAATCTATCTATCATATAATTTGTCAAATATAAAGGTAAAATAAAAAAAAATTATCGGAACGTTTATATATAAATCTTTTTTAAAAAACATTATTGGAGAACGGTAGATTGGATATACAATAGGAAAATATTTAAAATGTCAATATGTTAATTTTAAAGCGTAAGTTTATAAGACATGATTTTGTTAAGAATTTAATTATTATTTTACTATCTTAAAAAATACAAATGATTGGTATTTATCTAAACTAAAAATATTATTTAATATAAATATATATATTTTATCATAATTGGTTATCGAGAATTATTTTTTTTCGTCTTTTTAAAAACAAAAATTACTGTTCAAACTCTAATTCAAACAAAATATGAAAATACCACTTAAATATATGAATGATATATTTTGTATTTAAATTGATACAACGTAAATTAGAACAATAACACAAAATAAAAAAACTCGAGGCTTCAAGAATAGGCGGTTATCTTAGGCTTAAAGTCTAAATTTTATTCTCTAAAAAACAACTATTGAGTTCCAAAGTAAAGTTAAGAGTGTCTTAAATAGAAATCACTCAACAATCCTAAACACAAATCTGCAAAAATCTTTTAAAAAAATAATAGAACAATAAAACAACAATTCGAGACCCTAAACAATAAACTTTAAGGTCCAAATTCTTCATCAGCCGTCTTTTTAAGTTTTTCACTAAATTTTGCTTTTTTGTCTATCAAATTCTTGTAGTAGACGTAACAAGACGGAGTAAACAGCTCATTCTTATACCCTGGTCGACAGTGAATATATGTCAAACAGCCATAATAATATGGGTGATGGTTGTTTTGGAGGCTTCAAACCAAGAATAACAATCGTGTTGATGACATATTCTGTATTATTATTACCTACATTGTCGACAAGTCTTGCCACTTGTGGAACCGAAACATGAGGTAGTATGTAATCCAGAGTCAAATTTATAATAACAGACTAATATACTATTGTAGCTATTGATAAAAGAACAAACTATATCATTCTTCTTAAAATCTTCATACTCCTCTTTTTTATCTTCAATATCTTCACCAGGTTCCACGTCAAAATCACTTAAAACTCCTCCATGTTCTGATTTAAAGTGTAGCATTTCATATATTAAAAGACTATTCTTTCCTCTTACTATAACAAACAAATTATTACTATTTTATTCCATTAAACTTTTCATAATTCTAAACATAAAAATTGTATCCTCCAAAAACAATTTTTAGAATCACAGAAAGCATCATCAACTAAAATTTTACCAATTTATGCATGAGAATTTTGAAACAGACAAAGGATTATCATTGTTTACCTTATCAGAAGAAATAGAAAATTTTCTCGATTGCTCATAATCCATAGTTGATGAAAAAATTAGTTTCGAAATATTTTCATACTCTGAGACAACATCAAGATCAATAAGTTTCTATGTGATCCGACGATTAATATCCAATTTAAACTCCTCTAGTAACTGATCAACACGATCGTCATCAAAACTCCTAGTGTGTTCCTGCATACCCAAACACTCTTCACGACCATAAATGTAGTTCTCTAGTTTTAGACCTTGAATCATTAAAATCAGACTTGAGAAACATGCTCGTATCTAGTAGCATCAATTAAGATCTAATACCAAACTGATACAGCAGAAATTCAAAGAGTAACAAAGACAAAATAAACCATATCTTTCAAGAACACACAGTTCCCTTTTACTCATAATCTGAATTTTATTCTCTAAAAAATAACGGTTGAGTTCCAAAGTAGAGTTAAGGGTGCCTTAAATAGGAATCACTCAAAAACCCTAAACAAAATCAGGAAACAAATAGATATCTTAGAATACTCCAATCAAATATGAACATAAATAGATTTGATTAGCTATTAAAATCAATTTCGCAAAAGTCTTAAAAAAATCTAATAAAACAATGTAACAACAATTTGGGACCCTAAATAATAGAATTTGAGGTTTAAATTTCATGATAATCACAATCATGCTTTAGATTATTGTTGAGATCGTCGAGATGTTCAATTTGAGTACTTAGAGTGCCCAAATTGGATACACGAGTCAACAATAAGACCCATTTGCATCTGTAAAAAATAGCTACGTAGTTGTAGGCCGTCTGGCCTATATTATATCCTCCCCCGGTTAGAAAAAATTCGTCCTTGAATTTACCCTATTTCTTCATATCAAAAGCAGTTGTAACCATTAAAGCTCAAAAATTAAGGCAAGTGGTTCAAGAAACTTGAGCAAAAATCAATTTTTTTCTCTGATCGCATCACTAAAACGTAGATGGGTCATTGAGAATCATGTTTTGGATCTTTCACTAGGATCTAATCTTATCTACTCAACGTCACTCATGTATATTTTCTCATATAACAAACTAGGATGGATATATACCAAAAAAACATATATATCACGGAAAATTCTTTTATTACTTTTCTGAAGTTTGGTTTGACTTAAAACAACCATCGAATAGTTTAGTACGAGATGATTTTCTTTGAGAATATTTTCTTTATGCACATGCACAAATATGAAGTAGGAACTTTCATCATAAATGAAATTAGCCCATACTATTCTAAATAAACTTTTGTAGCCAACAGCCTTACCACATGTAAAAACATAACTACCTTTATATTTGCTACTAAATAAAATTGAAGGCTTTAACCGCACTGAGAATTCATACTCGACTGGTAACATGAGTTCCCATCTCTCATTCATTCTAAAAATTAAACCAAAATAATTGAAAGAGTTATACGCAATGGTTTGGGATTTGAAACATTAGAGTTTATACCTGGCCTATAATAATTTTATAATGTATACTGATCACGATACATTGAAGCATCTACAGAGTCAAGACAAGCTCTTTACACGCCACGCGTGATGAGGCAATGTTTACTCAACAGTTTAATTTTTCTACCAAACATACATCGGGAGAACTTAACTGCGTAATTGATGCGTTGAGCATGTAAAGTATGATGATACATGTGGAAGGGGAGGTTGTTGGGTTTGAGATGATGAAAGATTTACTCACCTCCGATATATATTTTAGTAATATTTGAAGTTTTGGACTGGGTTTGATAACCAATTTTTCAGTGACCAGTGGCTATTACTTTAAAGGTAATCAATTATGTATTTCTGCTGGGAGTTTGAGACTATTGATGGTGCAGGAAAACCTTAATGAGGGGCATGGTGATCAAGATTGGACCCATATTCTACATCTTTCTAGTTTTATTGCTCTCACTTGAAGCGGGATATTATCCGTTTTATGGTGTGGTATCGGATTTGTGAGATGGCAAAGGGTACCACTTCCAATGGTGGTCTGTACTTACCATTACCTATACCAGAAGGACCATGGGAAAGTGTGAACGTAGATTTTTTTTTGGATTTCTAAGGATGCAATGTGGTAATGATTCTATCTTCGTGTTTGTTAACAAATTTTCTAAAATGGCTCATTTTATTGCATGTAAGAAAACAACAGATGCAGTGAACGTCGCTACTTTGTATTTCAAAGAGGTCTACCGTTTGTATGGTATGCCTATGAACATCGTCTCTGACCGAGATCCTCGGTTTGTCATTTCTGGAGGAGTTTATGACGTCTTACAAATACAAATTAAGCTTTAGCAGTGCCTATGACCCACAAACGGAGGGCTAGACAGAGGTAACCAACATGACTCTGGGAAACATGTTGCGTGCATAGGTGGCTGAAAACTTGAAGTTGTGGGATTCACGGCTCCATCATGTTGAATTCACTTATACTAGGCATCACAAAAGGAGTACATGACATAATCCATTTGTTGTGGTCTACGAATACAATCTACGGGGTCCTATGAACTTGTCATTCCCAACTATAGACAAGTTTTCTGTCAGGATCGAGACCGTGATTGTTGATTTGTGGAAAATTCACGAGAATACGAGGAAGTATCTCGAGGATACGAGTAAAAAATACAGAGGTACAACAGACAATAAATGGCAATTAGTCTAGTTCGAAGTGGGAGATTCATGTGGGTTGTTTTGACCAGAGATCGTTATCATGGCCATGAGTACAACAAGCTGGTAGCAAAAAATGTGGGTCTCTATGAAGTTGGGGAGAACATAAATCCAAATGCATACAGGTTGAAGCTGCCAAGCTACATAAAGACTCATGATGTCTTTACCGTTAAGCAACTGGTGCCTTTGATCGACGTTGCTGATAACGATGAAACTGAGAATTCGATGGAATTTTTTCTCAAAGAATAGCGGATGATGCCGCCCCCACAAGCCCATATCTACCTAGCTAACATGGACAAACACAAACGAGCTTAAGGGTGTGTCGGAGGTCGCAGGCCATGTCACGAAGTTTGGACTCCAAAATCCGCTGTTTAGAGCCCAAATTGTTGTTTTGTATTTTTTGTTACAATTTTAAATAGGATTTTATTAAAATAACTCAGGGAGTCTAATTATTTTCAGATCTTGCTGCGCTTTATTTTATTATTTTTTAGATACTTATATAATTTTGGATTAGTGTTGGGAGCATCTTTTATTTAAGCTCTCAACCCCTATTTTCTAAGATAACTTTTGATAAATTAATATATATTTTTCCGAACGGACAATCAATTAGTGCATTTATTGTTGAACAATTACACCGATAAAATAAGATGTGGTGAAACATCTTGAGTTTATTGTTGACTGTCATATGCCAACAAATTTACTTCTACTTGAGAATGTATCATAGAAATGCCACAACTACGTCTTCCATTAACCTTTTAACTCTATATATATATTATTTTTGAAGTTCCAATTTATGTATTTAAATTTAAAGACGCAAATCCAATTTTCTCAATAATCAAAACGGATGTCACATAACTGATATGACCGGTCTGCAATATGATTTCAAAATAAAAATATTTGATGCGTTTATGTTTGTTTTATATACGAAACAATTATTCATTAAGAAACTCCAATATATACTTGACATATATTGAATATCCGATTTTGTTAAAAATCAATGCTAATTAAAATCATTCTCATTAACATATCATAAACTTTTGCGTCTGATTAAAATCTTATATATCTGAAAAGAAAAGAAAATACAACATCAGTCTTTAAACAAAATGAATTACCACCGAAGGTTTTTTACATATATGAGCTAATTGGATACGTCATTTTTCTTTACGTTGCATATGAACCATATCCCCGGTAGGTTCTATTGTCAAGATTTTTTAATTTGATGTTTTACATAAAGTTTGGTCCTTGTTTTTATTTGTGGTTCGGTGTCTACTCTCTGGGAGTAGCCTACCTCTGTTGTCGGTGAATTGCTAATGGACTTGTTCCTAACGGACCACTAATAACTTTGGGATACTCCTCTTTTCATCGCATGTGTAGTTGTTACTATAAAAAAAGTAAATTTATATATTTATACATATGGTTCTGGAAGGATTCTCACAAATATGCAAAAAATTGTGGAATCAAATCCTCGGTTAAGACGTAACTAAATGTTTAACTCAGCAAATTGGAATACAAAGAAATAATAAATATAGTTTGGATGGTAGAGTTAGGGTCAAATTAAATTCATTCAAATTTTATTTTATTTTATTCGTATTTTATTTTAGTTTTTTTATTTTTTTTATTAAATTTATTTTCGAGTTCATGTTGATTGAAGAAAAATAGTAACTGTATTCGACAACTTCAATATCTAATCTCATCCAAAATATTTCAACATTTCTTCATTTTTATTATTTTAATATTTGATATTGAAATAGTGATTGAAAAGAAAATCTCACTAAAACTTGCCAAAATTTCAACAAAAAAACAAATTGAAAGTAGATATAAATCAACAAACGGAAGTTCAACAAAAAAACAAATTAAAAGTAGATATAAATCAACAAACGGAATTTCCATGGATGAGCTACATTCGTCGGAAAGAAAGGTAAAATTACATTAGAAAAGTTAAATTTCTTTTTCTGACTTGGTGGAGAGCCTCAACACCACCGGTCTCAATTGGTGGAACCATCGGTTTGAATCTCTAGTGCCACCAGGAATGCAGTTCGTTCTTGTAATTGTTATTTTATGTTTTTGAGTTACGTTTTGCTAACTTAGTTTAATTAATTATTTATTTTGAATTGTACGGTGAAGATGTTGCAGATGGATATACCAAGTACTTCAGACTGATTGAACTCATATATTTTTCTACAACCAAATATTATACACAAGACAGATTGGTTGAGTGGGTTAGAAGACTGTGACAAAACATAATTGATGTAGCCGAGAAAGTCAAAACACAAACCTTTATTATTTTATTTTATTCAAATATCTTATATTATTCAAATCAAATCTAATTATATTAAGATTTTATTTTATTGTCTTTTAGAGTATTTATTTTATTTCTTTGTATTCTAATTTAAGGTTTTGAGAAGCTCTTATAAAGCCTCATATGCCTTAAGTTATTTTAAGTTTTTGGAATAATATATTTTTTATCTCTGAAAATTTTAGTCTTTGTTACCCTTAGATTAGGGTTTCATCATGTTACCTTGAATTAGGGTTTCATCTATCGTTTCTTCTTCTTCTTCTTCTATTTCCACCGCGTCTTCAGTTTGGTATCAGAGCCTCAGTTCCTGCAATGGGGAAGCATGTTTCTAAATCCTGACTATTCTGATTCAAGGTTTAATGAAGATAACAACACACATGGTCATGAAGATCCGGAAGATCGTTTGAGTGTGATGGGACATATCGTTTCAGTGACGATCATATTGATCGGTTACTGAAAGAGTTTAAATTGGCTACCAATCGTCGAATCAAGGTAAAACTTTCTTATCAAGATGTCGTATGAAGAGGTTTTCAAAACCATTTTTTCCATCAATTGGACATGGTGATATTGTCTTCAGGCTATGAAAAAGTTTTCGAAACCAATTTTTTTCATCAACTGGATGGCTTCAATGTGACTTCGAATAAGGAACACTCGAGAAGAATTTATCTTATTCCGATAAGGTCAACAATTAGAATTCCAAATGTAACAATTGAAAAAAATAAAATAAAATAATTTTGGTTGTTAATGGTGATGGTGTTGTGAATTCGAGGACGAATTCTTGTCAACCAGGGGAGAATGATGTAGCCAAGAATGTCTCAACACAAACCTTTATTATTTTATTTTATTTTATTCAAATATCTTATATTATTCAAATCAAATCTAATTATATTAAGATTTGATATTATTTTATTTTAGAATATTTATTTTATTTCCTTGTATTCTAATTTAGGATTTTGAGAAACTCTTATATAAAGCCTCATATGCCTTAAGTTATTTTATGTTTTCGGAATAATATATTTTTTATCTCTGAAAATTTCAGTATTTGTTACCCTTAGATTAAGGTTTCATCATGTTACCATTGAATTAGGGTTTCATCTATCGCTGCTTCTTCTTCTATTTCCACCGCGTATTCAATTATCAACATCAAACGTCGTAATAAGACAAATAGTAAGAATAATCATCTAATATTCTTTGAATGTGAGAGATCAAGATGGTATATCTGAGCGGTACCCGAAAAAGATCTCAAGAGAAAGTTGACGAAAACAAAAAAGTGGTTGTCGTTTTGAGCTTAAGGTAGCATGGTAACTTTGTATCAATGGTCGTTAAAAATTATATTCGACATTCACAACCATCCAAATTCTAAACACTTAGGCGGTCATTCGTACGTGGAACATTTGTATAAATAATATATGAAATTTGTAGAACATTTACTATTATCTAAACTTAAAGTAGAGAAATTATAAACATAGTAAAAATGTTAAAATAATATAATGAATCCTTCATGCGTATTATATACAAGGCTCGATAGAAAAATTAGGTGTTGAAAAAGTCAATCAGTCACAGTTGCAATACTTGTTAGGCGAGCTCAAAATATATAATTATTTTGAATGGAATAAATCTAACGAAGATGAAGGTTGTAATATTACTGATATAATTTTTATGCAACCGATTTGTGTGGATTTGTTACAGACATTTCCAATAGTGCTAATAGAATAGCCCTTATAAGACAATATGGTACGATATATCGATTTTTGAGATCGTTGGTGTAACATCTACTGGTTTGACTTACTGTATTGCTTTTGTGTTTATGTCCGGGAAGAAAGTAAATATTTTAATTGAGTATTAGATTGTTTGAAATTATTGATTGTATCTCACGACATTGAAGAATCATTCATGGTTTCGACGAATATATGCTTTGCGTTATTAAATGCTCTAAAACAAATGTTCCTGAAAACAACGCACATGTTATGTCGATGACACATTAACCAAAATGTTCAAGCAAATACAAAAAAATACTTTAATGAGAAAACATGTCACAGTTTGTTTATGTCTGTGTAAAAAAAATGCATACTCAGTGTCAAAAATTGAATTCGATCATGCTAGGATTGAGATGCAATGTGACTACAAAAACTAACGTGACTATAAAAACTATCCTAAAATAATCAAATACACAAAATACTATTGGCTATCTATGTACAATGATAAATTTATGGTTTGGAAAACTAACAAGTTTATGTATTTGGGACATGCGATCACTAACCGGGTGGAGAGAGCTCATTCTGACCTAAAGCATTATATACATATGAGTAAGCTTAACTTCGAGTTATTTTAAAGTAGGGTGCATTCACTGGTTGAACTACGACATTGTACAATTCGATCTTCATTTGAAAATAATCGTTATATAGCACAACATAAATTTAGAGACAATGTATTCGACCAAATCAGAGGTATTATTGAATTATAAAGTTTTAAAGTTCATGAAAAATCTAATAAAATTGGGTTAGCTGTTGAAATTTAGACGACGAATGAAATTTACATTTGTGTGATACGATCTACGCATAGTATCCTGTTTTGGTACCATATTTTCCAGCGGCTATATAATGAAACAATTTTACCTTTAAAATATATTCATGATCACTGGAAGAGGTTTGATATAATGGCACAGACAAACCTAACCATGCTAGAGATTTTGAAATAAAAATGGATAAACTTGTAAGTGATGTCATGCTAACCAACGATGAAAGACGCATATAACATATTTACAAGAAATAGTTTGAAGTTGTTTATCTAGAATTATCCATCCTTTTAAAACCATTAACGAAACAAAAACATTGTGGTCATCCATATGACAAAAGAAAATGATCTATTGATGCATCATCCATTAAACGAGATAAATAACATTTGGAACATGTGAAAGATTCAAAAAAAATAGTGAAGCTCTAGAGCCAAACCGTTTTAAAAGTCCTAGGGTTATCGTTAGTAAAAACAAAATAATTTCACCTTGAATGAAACTTCTCAATTTCAAACTACCAAAACAAATTAGTGGTCATACCATCAAATAGACAAACCTTCATTATTTTGAACTCATTTGATGATGTCGTTATCTAGTTATAGCATACCAAGCTCCAATATTGGTTTTAAAAAGAGTCACTGATGGTACGTCACACCGAAGGTGCATACCTTATGTGCAGAGTTATGCGCACCTGCGGTGAATTTTGCTTTGGTAACACTTGTTAAATTTTTGGGGAAAAAATAAAATATGTTTAAATTATTATTTTTGCTAACAATTTGTTGGTTTCTTTTGTGTATGAATTCAAAACTTTAGTATTTTTGTAACAATTTAATGTATTATGAGTTGATAAAATATTATTTGTGTCGTTTATTTTTTAGTAAATTTAAGTGTTTGACTCACTTTTATTGTTATGTTATGGTTATTCGAGTAAACATATGCAACATGAATGATTAATAAAAAATCTGAAATAACATAACATAATTCACATATATATAATTAAACCATTCATCTTTGGTAAAAAATATAAAGAAATTATAACCAACATAAGTGTTAATATAAAAAAATATAGTCTTGGATAAACACTAAAACATCAAACAAGAAAATTTAAAATAAGTCCTCTAACAAGAACAATGAGCCAATGATAAGTGAGTTGCAATACTTTTTTCTTGAAGAGCCTCAAACCATCCAAGTCATCTCTCGTCGGGATGATGTTTATAGTATGAACAACCTCAACTGCTTTATCATAAATAGAAGGCACATGTGAGGTGATAACGTACCATCCAAAACATGTAATATAATCAACATACCTGGTTGTTGTCGGTCTACCATATGTAGCGATACATACTGGCAAGTGCTCGCCGACAAGTAAATATTGACGCCAGTATTTCCAAACTACCTCACGCCAAAGGTAGCGAGACAAATCTACATTATTATACAAAACATTTTGTAACATGAGAGGTACTCGTGTATCCTGGATCTGTCCGAATGGTCGTATGACTATGTCAAGCATATATCATTTTACCAAGCTCATCATTTGGATTGGATAATCAAGTAGTTGTATATCATGTCCATAAAATTGAGCTCTCATGTGCTCATATGACTCGAAGATGACATATAAAACAAAAGATTACAACATGTTATAAATGATGTTATGTCAAACATGCAAAATATTGTTATGTACGTAATAAGTATAAGATTGGTTCACTTACATAATTCTTCTTTAGATTTGAAAAAAGGGCGTAAATACTGAATTATGATCGCACATTAGAGCCATTATTCTTCTCGGTAACCAGCTAGTAATTTTCGGGTTCATCATGACAGAAGATGGGTTTTATGAAGATTTTAAAGCTGGAAAGTGGTCATATAATCAATACTCTAACATGGCCACAAAATCGTAAGAGTTTTACTTTGAAGATTTCAAGCATTGATTAAAGATCGATAAAGAGAATTCAAAGCACTAGCCCCCAAGCTGTATCCCACAACCTATAATCCATATTCTCGAAACCTTAGAGAAAGTCAACCTTCACGCTTTTCTAATTGATATCTGCAAATATATTGCATCAAAATAAAAACACAAGATATACGCGTGATACATGGTGGGTAGTTTATTGGTCGGTTAAATGAAAGAATCGTTCTTCAGTAATTATTCCACAAATCCATTTTAATTTAAACCTCACTCCTTGCGTGGACTCTTACTCGGTACAGACCTCGTGAATTGTGAGTCTCAACAACCTCTCCTAATAAATACGTACATGTGTCCTTTCTCATGGTCTTAACCATATCTAGTGTTCTACCAACTACAAGGAGGCATATAATGACATTAACATTATCTAAGTGAGTATCATCTCCCAGAAACTGAACTAAAATGTGTTAGTCTCTTTGTGCCAACAGTCGACAAATACCTCGTCCAACATTAGATAAGTGTAATCCTTGAAAAGGTGAGCTATGAGAGGTCTGAAATGAGTATGCGCGAGATGACTAGCTACATCGGGTTGTAGTACCAAATCTCACATGGGAAGCACATTATAATATGCATGAATGTCGAGAGAACTATGTGGCTGTAAATAAGAATATTTAGTAAAAAAACAACACTCAATAAAGAAAATAGATATTAGTTAAATTTTTAATTTAATAATTAAAAAATTACACTTCTGACAAAAATGTTGAATGTCTTTTGATCCTTATAGTCAGTCAAGAAACAACGCTATTTTGTGACCTTCTAAAAATGAAAACAACTTCATGTGCTCTTTTCCCAGAGCCGTGAGATTCTCTTCTTTATCTGGTAACTCATAATCTACATCACCAACCTCGACACTACCAATAGCCACATCTGGGTGTGGTGCACAATATGTTGGTGTGAATGATGACCTGGAAGTGGTGATGAAGGTGGTGGTAGTGTAACCTCTCTAGATAATCTACCTCTCACACGATCAACTTATTTGTCCATAATTTTTTGTAGTATGTTTCGAACCCTTATGGATGTGGCGCAATGATTATTTAGTGTGCTCATCCACTTTATTTTCTATCTAAGACAGTCCACATTTTTCATAGTCTAACCTTTTCCACTTCAACGAATCTGACAAGGGAATTATTTTTCTTAGGGTGCTCAAGTCTAGAGTGTTGCAGGTGTTCCTTTAGTGTATCATATGATTGAGTCGATAAATAATAAATGTTAAATAATAAAAAAAAATAAGCATGAAAATCAAGTATTAGTAGTTAAATTATACAACAAACATATACTAAAAATTAAATAAGCATGAAAAATTAAGGATAATAGGTAAGCAAGTTCAGAAAGCTCTAAGACTCGAAATTCAAAAAAAAGTAAAAAATATTTGATCGTGCACCATAAGTGCGCAGGTTAAGCACCTATGGTGAAGGTATTGGGTACTATCGGTACATGTATTACACACTAATGGTGTGCATGTGTTACATACTGATGGTGTGCAAGTGTGACAACATAGGTGTTGTTCATCTTCCTTGCGATCAAGACGAGAAAGATAAATACCTAACCATCCCAAAACCTACAAATTCAACCCAACTTCATAAACTGTAATATTAATCCATCAATTTCATAAAAAATAACATTAAACCACAAAAATTAATCTAAAATTAACTATCTAATACCTTAATAAATCAAGAAACTAAAGAAATTAAAAAAAATCAAGTAGGCTCACCTTGGTGGAGGAGGATTGTTGGATTTCTTCATCATCGAGGACGATGAGCTTTTTGGAGGAAAAAAACGTGGTCAGAGGAGGAGTTAGGTTTCCGAAATTTGTAGAGAGCGAATGAGGAATGAAGAAGAGAAATGATAGAAATAATATTCTTTTTCAAAAATTTGGTGGGTTAGTATTAGCAAAAAAAACACATTATATACTCCCCAAAAGTGATTTTATATCACTTCTGGGTAAACTTAATATAGGATGGGGTTATGTCCCATTTGGGTCAATATAACTTGACTATCTTCGTATATATCTTTGTGCTAAGATGAAGCTCATCTCGACTTGTTACGTTGATTCTCATTATCTGATGACCTCGATTAACTTATGAGTTCTAAACTAAGATCAACTATTATAAATGGTTACATCAACCAAATAGCTCATTATCTAGGATAAACCTTATTTTTTTCGTTGTATTTTTTCTAAATGTTTGCAAACTTAATCTAGGTGTTTGTTTAGGATTATTCTTAATTATTATATTGATTGAGCTTATTTCGTTACAATTCAATCCTTCTATTCACTATAGTAATTTAGGTTGGTTGTTATATTTTTTCAGTTTTATTTCCAATGTAGGTTATCCATTATAACCTCTAATATTTTATGTATAAAGCTATAAATATGTTTGTATCCTCACCGGGCTCACATTTTTTGGATTCTCATGTACTATGATCAAATGGTTATGAATATGGCCATCTAAGTTTGTTAAGTTAATATTTTGTTATCAAGGCTCTTATTTTAATATTATTTTATCAAACCTTTGATCATGTATATTTACTATATATAAGTATATTTTTATATTTTTTGCTTAGCATTGTATTTTCATTGAGTGTTAATCACTATAGAAGTTAACAGTATGAGCCATATAATTAGTTAATCTCATTCTCACTAACCAGAATTCATATTCGGCTTGATTGTATTCCAAAGATCTTGACATGCAGGTATTCTTAACATAATTATGCTTATATGCCTATATAATTTGATATTTCATCAGTTTAAACCACTTATTATTATTTTTTAACTTGTTTTTCTCATTTTATAAAAATTGTTCGTTCCCACTAGAATTTGGTAAAAATATATGTCAAAACTTGATCTTTGATTACAATATGAGACTTATCACAATAACTGGTTAAATCACACATTTAGAATGGTTAAACATATAATTTAAATGTATTTATTTATTACAAAAGATTTTGTATCACTATAGATATAGAATTTACTCTCATGAATAAAAACATATTTCATCTTCTCTTCCGAATAACGTATGTTATTTTACGCCAGTTAAAACTCTAATTATTTTATCAAATACTCCAGTTAAGACTCATTAATCAACAACAGAAATAACTCATAATCCATTAATAATATGAAACAGTATAAAAATAATTCCTAATTAATATATAAGGCCCAATTAATATAGAGAATCCAATTAATATAGGAAGATTAAAATAAAATACCTAGTTAATATAGGAGACGTATCAAATAGAAGACTCCATTTTGGCCCAACTGTGGTATTACGGTCCAACTCGCTTTAGATCAGAGTGGTGTTTTTTATCAACTCACTTTAGATCACCTTACTTCAGACTAGTTTGTTTTTGCTAATATTTCTTTCGACATAATGGCCACTAGTCTTCGTCACCTTATCTATGCTCTTATGATCAACAAACGTATCTGTAACTAAGTCATAGCTCAATAACAAGAGAGTTTCAATAATTCTTGCCTTATATATGTTATGACATATCTAATTATGCTCATGTAATCTTACGAAATTACATCTATTGACTAATTAGCTATAGCCTACACCTAATAATTCTCAGCTTAGGCGTATAATAACTTCGATATCTATTACACCCAATGTTCTACTCATTGGAGACCATCTCACCTATATCCGAGACTTGCACGAATCTCATGTAGTTATGAGCTTCAAAACCATAAATACATTGTTCTGACCATTAGAAGGATTTTACTCACTAGAAATTTTAACCACATTCACTTGCTCATTCTCAACCACGCCTCGAATGATGTGTGGCTTAATGTTTACATGTCTAGTTTTCTAATGGAAATTCAGATTTCTTAACAAATGAAGGGTTCTAGTGCTATCACAAAATAGAACCAAATCTTGCTCCACACCAGTGCATTCACTCAATCATCCCTTCAGTCAAATAGCTTTATTGACGGTTTTCGCAACAACTATATACTCAGACTTTGTAGACCATAACGTAACTACCTCTTGTATACAATAATTCCAGCTTACCAATCCTCCAAGTATAATAAATTAATAACTCAAAGTAGAATTCATAGTGTCGAGGTAGCATGCATAATCGGATTTCACACACTCTTTTAACACTATATTACTCATATTTGTTTTATTGTAACAGAACTCTAAAGCCTAGACCTTCAAATCTCATGAGCCACTTTAGAGCATGCCAATGCGGCTTCCTCAGATTTAACATGAATCTGCTCAAAGTACTTACATCATAGGTAATATTAGGTATCGTGCAAATCATAGCATACATAATACTACTAATAATATTGGCATATACTTATATTTTATACTTCAATAGGTGCTTTATTAGAACTCATTTTGAATTGGAAACCCATGAGAGTTCCAACCACTTTGAATTCGGACATCGAGAACTTCCTTATGAATTTATATATATATATATTTCTCGAAATAATAATAAATACCCCTTTGGTTGTTTGTCTTGATATTAATACCAAGTATCCGCTTAGAATATCCCATGTCCTTTTTTTAAACTTATTTTTCAGTTGAATCTTTACTGCTTCAAAATTCCTCTTATCTCTTCCAGCTTGTAATATGTTATCCAGATACAACAACAATAAGACTTGTCTCTCCACATGTGTTTCCCCATTTGAGTAAATATCTTTTTTGTACTAGCTATTAATATATTTTAACTAATCTCATAAAAGAATTAAATCTTCTATTCCACTGCCTCGGTGATTGTCTCAACCCATAGATGGGTCTTTTTAACAAGTACACATAACCCTAATTTATTTCTTGAAACCCCTTCGGTTGATACATGTAAATTTTCTCTTTCAATCAATTATGCATGAAGACAATGGTAACAATTGATAACATAACCCTAATGGAGGTTTGTTTCACTACTGGAAAAAATATGTAGCCATTAACACGAGCCTAGCCTTGTATATGGGTAACTCAACACCAACAAATATCTGTCTTCCTTTTGAATATATCCATTTACTCCCAGCCAGCTTCTGGCCATTTGGTTGCTTCACAAGAATCTAGGTGTTGATCTTTTTTAGAGATCTCATTTCTTATTTCATAATTATAACCCACTTTTATTTATCATTACTCCTGATAATATTGTGATATGTTTTAGGTTCAAGAACATCTCTCTGTGTTTTAATCGATAAATCTTAACCAGTTACATCAGTATAACCATACATCTACATTTGTTTTCTTGGTTTTTGTGTTATATCTCTTGTTAGATGAGAAATGTCAATTTCATATTCCTCTCTCATTAGATCATTAGAGGGACCCGACACACTAGACCCTCATCCCACTTCGTAATCGTGCAGTGTTTAAACTTCATATGTATGATCCAAAGAGGAACTAGGCCCAAAAGCTTCTTTAGAAGAAACGTCTCAGCCTTCACTTTGTGTATCATGTTCATCATCAATTTTCCATCTTTTCCCGATAGTACTAGGTTGAGTCTTCACTTCTTCAATGGTATGTCATCTTTACTAAATCCCATATTCCTTATTATATAAGGATTCCGATGTCTAGGTTCAAGTCACCACCTATACCCTTTTACTTCTTCCGGGTAGCCAAGGAAAAAACATTTCAGTGCTCTTGGCCTAATCCCATCTTTCTTCACATGTACGTCAATAGCGCATGTGAACACTCTCAGAACTTCTAAATTAGGTTTCTTTCTAGTTCATGTCTCGTGAGGATAAATAAACTTAAACATCGTCGAAGGAATTATTTTTGATGATATATGCATTCGTTATCACAATTCCTCCCTTTAACCTTTGGACTATAGCAAATGTATGAAGTATACATCTAACCCATTCCAGATGGGTTCGATTCATTCTCTCAAATTTTTTATTTTGTTGGGGAGTCACACTTTGATTTGTTGTCTGAAATACCAAGTTTTGTAAAATAGTTATTGAGTTCGTTGTTCACAAATTACAAGTCATTATCGGTATGAAGCTTCTTCACCACTTTCTCATTTTGATTCTCTACCAATGTTTTCCAGTTTATAAAAGTTTCAAATGCTTCATATTTTATCTTCAAAAGTAAAATAATCATCAATCAACTCCATAGAGTACTTTGCACCAAGTACGGTAGGTTCTCATGTCAAACCCCAAAGGTTTGAATGAACACAATCAAATATTTTTTTTTGGATATCTGGTTATTGGGAAAAAAAATTCACCCTATTTCTCTTACCCAATACACAACTTTCACAATATATTAGCTTCCAAACTGCGATACCATATAACAATCTCTATATATTTAGTTCACTGAGTCATTTCTCGTATTAATGCTACAATCGATGATGCCAAGACCTGGTAGAATTCTTCACCAAATTAGACATTTTTCACTATTACAATACCTTCAACAACTAGATCATTAGTCTTATAGGATGTTTCATAACAACAAAGGAGTCTTGAAAGACCCAAATTCTGTCATCTCCACGAGTATAGGTTAACTATTCTTCATCTAATGTCCCAATAGAAAATAAGGTTACGATTAACTTTAGTTACATATTATACGTTTTAATCATTCTCTCAAGTTCTGTAGAAAACTTTAGTTGTACTGTTAGGATCCCTTCAGAATTACATGATTCGTCATTCTCGAGGACGAGTCTTCCATCATCAAACATTTGCAGGTCTTCAAATCAATGCTTATTGGAAGTCATATAAAATTATGAAACAAAATCCAACACCCATTTATCGTTGTACCTAAAAGAATAATAATTCATTAACCCATCAATATACTCACAATCATTCCATACCATTGCACCATATTTAACTTTAGTTTTTTTATACTTCTTGCCCTTCTTCTTCTCCGGATCGTTCCAAATGATATCTATTTTTTCTTGCATACCCAACATAACACTTTTGAACCCGTCACAGTCTCTTTAGAATTTGACTGAGAGATTCAAGTCGAGTACGATTTGTTTATAATCATCTAGGTGAATTCATATATATATATATGTGTGTGTGTGTGTGTGTGTGTGTGTGTGATACTATCCATAGACAACGTGTAAAGTTGTTTCTTTGTATATTTATTGTACACCAAGGACTTCTTCATATAAATCGCGTACAACTGATTCCATATACCCAATGTCGTAGGCTCTTTTAGATACATCTCGTAGGACTTCATCTCTCAAACTTAATATGAGAGTATTATGAGATTTAGATAGTACCACGATATCAACCTATCGCTAATAACATCAATTGACCCCCTATGTATGAAGTAAACCTTAATCTTAATTATCCAGAGATTGAAACCAATAGATTCCTTCTTTTTTCTAGACTATACTTCGTGGAACCTATCTTTCGTGGATTTCGGTTTCCATGCAAGATCTACTTCTCTAGCCTTCATATCTGTGATCGATCTACTTCTTCTATTATTGCTCCACACTAACGTCACTTGTTGGGGCAATGAACATCATTTTTCCAATCCAAGATTCAATCAATGATTAAACGAACTTACGGAAGAACGATTTAATTACCATACACAAAACGCTTAACAAATAAAATGAAACATAATAAAACCAAGTACATAAGACAATATTTAATGTGGCTCATACTGTTAAGAAATCCTACATCGACGGACAACATACACTCTTTTTATATATTAGGTTACAAAAAGACTCTTAAACACAAAATACTCACTCACGCTTCGTAATAAAAGATAACATGATTCGCAAAATCCTCTATTTAGTGATTATCTCTCACCTCATTTATCTCTTGAAATATCTAGAGTTATTTTCTATTTCTTAGAAAATATATAGTCACGAATCACATGGTGCTTTGCAAAACAATATCTTCTTTTATTCATAGATTTATAAAAAATCTAAAAAGCTCAAGATTAAAGCTCATTAATCAATGATTAAAATAATTCATAATCTATTATAGGAAATACGAGAGATAACAAAAATTTAATTAATATAGAATTATCAATTAATATAGGAAGGCTAAAACATGAGACCTAATTATATAGGAGACCCAACAATATATAAGACTCTGCTCCAGCTTAGATGTGGTGCTAAGGTCCAGCTTGCTTCAGACCAATCTGCTTGAGCATCACATATTTTCTTCGACACAATGATCACCAGTCTTAGTCACCTTGTCTAACCTCTTAAGACCAACACAATGCTCTTAAACTGATAGTCATGACTCAAACACCGAAAAAACTTACTGAGTTTTTACCAAATACATGTCATAAGATTCATCAGCTTATCTATCTCATTTGTCAATTGGTGAGTTACTATAGCCTATTCATAATACCTATATCGTTATTTAGGTTCAAAATGAAACTCATTTTCACATAAAACAACAAAACTTGTTTGAACTATTTAATCAAATAATGGTTTTCCAACGGTTCACCTTTTAAAACCTTTTTCTGTAATAAAACTTATGTAACACGAATATCCTAATTTGATAAGAAAATTAAAAATCCAGTCAACGCTGCGATAAATAATCTAATTTGAGGACTACATATATGCATGTCTTATAAGATGTCGGTGAGGTTTTGAACAGTAATCCATCCAACGACTATTGATTTTACTGACAAATAGTCTCTCGACTTTCAAAAGTCCGTCGGTAGTCCATGGACTATCTAGTTTGGATAAAGTTAGTCCCCGCATCTATTGATTAATGTAAAGCTGTCACGTGGCACCATGCACAACAGAAACTTGTATCACCATTGGTCCATCGATTTTAACCTTGACTACAATTGAATTTCAACGGGACTATTGGTGATACAAGTTTCGTTAAGTATGGTACCACGTGGCAGCTTTATGTTAATCAACAGATGCATGAGACTAATTTTATCCAAACTGGATAGTCAAAGGACTATCAATGGACTTTTAAAAGTTTAGGGACTATCTGTCACTAAAACCGATAGTCTATAAACCAATTACTTTTCAAAGTTTGTCGGTGATGATTGAGCGTTTTATCTGTTATATCTATTTTAAGGTATCATAAAACCATCACCAAATTGAAATTATCTAATAACAAGATTTTTTTGCCAAAAGAAAGTAAAAATACATAACTATAAAACTTGAGTGACAATGTATTGTGATTTTTAAGTTTGACGATGTTTATATCACCAAAGCAATAAAATTTAGTAAAATTTATTAATTTTAAAAAATTGAAATTAAAATTACGTTATAAATTCAGTGTCCATGTAATTTTTTATTTTAAATTTGATATTCATAATTATAAATACGTTTGTGCTATTTTTCTTCTCGACTCTCTTTAAAAATGTTTATCCTTAGGAAATATTGATTAACCCATTCAATTATTCCCAGACAGATGAATTAATAGTTGAAAAATGAAAGAAAAAACCTTAAATTTATAACAAATTAAATTAACTATTACAGCTCAAAATATAAAAATATTAAATCCAAATTTAGACATTTAAATACTAATTCTTCAACTTCAACTTATAAAAACTTTAACTTTGAATCCACTATTTAATTGTCAGGGTATAAGAGAGAGTAGATGCACCAAACATTCAATAAATCAAATAATCACTTTTTGTTAGGTGAGATCTTCAGAATAAAATGAGATGGTGGTAGGTAGGCCGGTTAATTGTTTCTGGAAATAGGAAACCATTCGGAACCAAACTGGATTGAGGGCGGATCAAAATTTAACGGTTAATTTATCGTTTTATTTTGAAGGAAGAAATTTATAAAATACCGAATCGATAAAATTCGTTTAATCGATACAATCTTTTTAGTTTACTGATAAATTGGTTTGGAACCGAACTAACAAGATCGATTGAACGGATTTGAAACCAAATCAATATATTCGTTAAAAATGAGAGAATTCTTACGAAATTGAACCGATAAAATATATAAACTGACAAAACCAACAAAGCAGAGTGAATAAAATTGTTAGAATGTCCAAGGGGTAGCCGAGTTGGTTGAGTAAGACATGTTTGTGACCAAAAGTCATGAGATCGAGTTCATCTACATACGCTTTTTCGGTTGAGTCTGTCACCTTGTGTGGTTTACCTTCTGGCGTTGGTTTGCAGGCTATTACGTCAGACTGAGGGTTTATCTTGTGCGCATTCATTGCACTCTGAGTAGCGGCTGCGGACCTTCTGGCGTTGGTTTGCAGGCTATCTCGTTAGACTGAGGATTTATCCTATGAGCACTCATTGCATTGCATTCCGAATAGCGGCTGCGGATCCCTCAAAAAAAAATAAAACTTATTAGAATATATTGTTTGCTAAAATTATATTTTTTATATATTATATTATATTGTTCAAAATAATTATATAATGACCCATTAAAAAAGTTTAAAAATTAACATCTAAACATTAACTTTTATATCAACTATTTAAAGATAAACATTTAAAAATTTAGATTATAACTGGATTTATTATCCTTTTAACCAGACCAAACCGGACGAAACAAAAATCGAACGGCTCAAAACCAAATCAGATTGAACTAAACCAAACTAAACTGAATTGAAAAAGTAGCGGTTTGGTTTGGTCCAATCTAAACCAATAAACGTAGCGATCCAGTCCCGACCTATAATCAGACCACTATCAGCCCTGTAGCCCTGTTTGTAAGTGTATTTTATATAAATTTAAATTAATATTTTATAATATAAATTTGTAGATTAACCTTTTTTTATTACAAAATTATAATTATACTTATAGCATTTATTATTTGTTAAAATAATATAATAAAAACATTAACATATTTTAATTATTATACAATCATGTTACTAAATAAACTCGTCACTATTTAAAATCCATTCTACATACCTATTACAAATAAAGGTCTAACAAAATTAATAAAGTTTATATCTAAAACATCTTTATATATAAAAATCGCAATTACTTGTATACATTTTTTTCTTTATTCTTTTATAGTTTTAAAAAAAATCCGAAAATATCATTAGTTTTTTTCTTTTAAGACGAACAAAATTAGATCCATTCATGATATGTTTTGATTTATTTTATAAAATTATATTTTACACTAGTTTCCCGTTTTGCATCTATCATATGCCTCGTTTCACATCTAGCATCTAGCATCTATCATAGTTGGCTTGGTTCAGCATCTATCACAATTGTTTGTTTTTTTTAGAAATAAATGCATTAAAAGAAGAAGAATAGCTTACAAAGATAAACCTGGGGCATACCCAAGGGAAGCCGCAAATCCCAAAGAAACAGTAGAGGAAAAAGAAATAACATATAGGTCAAAATCAAAGACCAAGGAGAAAGACTAAAGTCCATGAGTCATAACGAAATAAAAACATAGTGGAAGAACTAATAAAAAGCCTGGATGTGATCCGGACCACATCACATGCAGCAACATAGCGGTCGGGAACCTGCAAAAGAGAAACATCAAAGCACAGAAAGACAAAACTAAGCTAGTTGTGATGTGGAAGAGAGAGTCATTTAATCTTCGTTCCCTGAAAACGGCAATGAAGATCAGCAAACGAACGATATGAAATAGAAGAAGACAAGCTCGGTTGCGAGCCAAAGATTCTATTATTTCTTTCACTCAAAATATAGTAGATGGTGCTACCAAAGCATGCATGCGAGAGGTGGCAGCTAGGAGAAAGAATCCAGTTATAGGCTTTGTGGAGCCAAATGGACCAATTCAAATTACTAAGGAAATAGATATCGAGCTTAGCTCGAGTGTTTTCCCAAATACTTTGAGAGAAGCTACAATCATAGAAAATATGATTAATATCTTCATCAGCCGTATTGCAAAGAACACAAGCGGGGGAAGTGTTGATTCCCCAAGATAAAAGTTTATCACGGGTAGTAAGCTTGCCAACAATAGCTAACCAGAGGATGAAAGAGTGGCGATGAATATTGTATTTAGTCCAGACTAAATCTGCCCATCCAACACAGTGGAAAGGCGTACGAATTGCGTTGTAAGTGTCTTTGATCGTGAAGGAGAACATCTAGCTTTAGCGGACCAGAAGTGGATGTCCGTTCTCAGGATGCTGGGGGGAGGGAGGGAGAGAATGTTTTTACGGATTTCCATGAGGTTGAGTCTGTTCCTCGAACTAGCTGATCTCTTGTTAAGAGACCTAGTCTATCTACAATCATAGATAAAATCCGAGACAAGAAGATTTTTACCGATACGAGAGTCGCGGATGATAGAGTGGTCGTAATAGGATCCAGAGAGGTTGAAATGAGCCATAGGTCGAACCAAAAGAAGGTGTTTCTTCCGTTACCAATGGTAGCCCGAACAAGATTACTGGCTAAAGGTCTAAGAGTAAGGATTTTCCTCCAGGTCCAAGAGGGGGAGGCACCACGGGCGATATCCCAAAAATTATTGTTTTTTATTTTCTTTTTTTAATCCAATCACTCCAAATAGAATTAGAGGTATTGTTAATGATAAACCAAAGATGCTTTGGTTCTGCATCTAACATATATCATAATTGGTATAGTTCAGCATCTATCATAATTGGCCTCGTTTTGCATCTATCATAATTGGTATGCTTTAACATCTACCATAGTTTGTCTGGCTTAATATCAATCATAATTGACATGGTTCAACATCTATCATAATAGGCATGGTTTAACATCTATTATAATTGATCTGGTTTAACATCTATCATACTTGGTTTGGCTTAACATCTATCATAATTGACATGGTTTCGCATCGATCGTAATTTGCATGGTTTAACATTTATCATAATTGGTATGGTTTAACATCTATCATAATTAGTATGGTTTAGCATCTATAAAAAAATCATCATATTCAAAAGACTAAAATGAGTAAAACCTAAACCAATACAATATTTCTCAATTTTTCAATATGTCATAAACGTACATCTAGTTCTTTTCTTGTACTTTGTTGGTGGACTTGAAAAGTGAAAAAATATATATTAGTTGTTATCGATATTCCACTAGGTTACATACGTAATTTGATTTTGAAAATTCGTATGAAAGAGCACGAAAATGAGAGCTGACGGGTTTTGGATGGGATCATAAAACTAAAAAGAGAAAAAAACATGAAATTTTTTTTAACTAAAAGATTAAAAACATTCTATATAATTAATTAAAAATATTTATAGTATTATTGGATCTTAGATGATAAAGATATAAATATTTCTCATAAAAATAATAAATAGTAAATGAATAATACTTTTACTTTACTAAACTCACATGTAGATGACTTTATTAATTACTTGTTGGATTTTATTTATATATAACTTCTGTATTTACTATCAAATACCATCGATATATAAATACATATTGATCATCGATAGTTTAATTTATACAAAGACCAAACTAAACTAAGAACAAGGTCCTATTTTAATTTTCTTTTAAAATCTCACTCAACAATAAGAGATTTTAGTTTAGTATAGTCTTTTTTAAAATAAAAAGATGAATATTATAAAATAAAAAAACTACTTTTTTGTGAATGAAAACTTAAATTAATTAGAAAATTCATACATAATCCTGGGGTATACCCCGCAAGAATACAACAGCTAAGCAATTAGAACAAACATACTAAATAGAAAACTCTCCATAGAGGTGCCCATATTGAAGAGAATGAGCCAGGTAGAAACGCGAACAAGTAACTTGCAAAATGACTAGGTGGTTGAGTGGTGACTCCAAGAGCATCCCATCCGGAATCCACGCTCCAGTCCAAACAGAGAGTACCTGTAATACAACAAAAAGTAAGTTAGATTTAAATACATTATATTTGTCAGCTAATCTTGGTACCATGGAATCTAAATCGGAGATCCGATAAGATATGATAAGATATCAAAGAGGCCAAGGTCGGGACAGATCCAAAGATTCTTGAATTCCGCTCTTTCCAAATGTGGTAAATAACCACATTGAAACAAGTACGCCAAATACATTGATTTCGAGAATTTTACCATCTTGACGCCTCATCAATCCAAGTTAGTCAACACGAAGAGTGATAAGAAAATCCAAGTTTGTTACTGGTAAAGGACCAAATGCTCTGAGAGAAACTACATTCAAAGAGGATATGGGATGTAGTTTTGCGAGTCAGAGTGGCAAAAGGTGCACATAGTTGGGATATTATAACCCCAACTACAGAGCTTGTCTTTGGTGGCAAGCTTGCCCTTGATTGCCAACCAAGAAATAAAGGAATGGCGTGGAATATTATATTTATTCCATACTAACCCCGCCCATCCCTTTTCAGGGACAGGCTTACGAAGGACATTGTACGTATCCTTTATTATAAAGTTTTTACATCCTGCCTTTGCCACCCAATAGGGAACATCCCTTGATAGGGTGTTCGGATGGGGAAGGGAAATGATAAGCTTGTGGATTTCGTCTAGGTAACACCGACTTCGGGCTCGCGCCTATCTCAGGTTTGCAGGCGAGTTCCATTCACCATTGTTGATAATGTCCGAGACTTTTAGGTCACTTCCCAAACGGGAGTCACTAATGATGTCAGATCCATAGTGGAAGGAGAGAGGCAAAGAGAGAAGCCATGGGTCATGCTAGAATTAAGTGTTCAATCCATTTCCGATAGCCACCTTGTACAAATTACGAGCCAACGGCCGAAGACAGAGAATTTTCCTCCAAATCCAAGTTGATGAGGAACCTAAAGAAACTTCCCAAAACTTTTATTTTTTATTTTTTCAACTTTAATCCACTCACATCAGATAGAATGGTTCTTATTACTTACAATAGACCAGAGGTGTTTAAGGACGGTCGCCTGATTCCAGATTTTTAAGTCTAGGATCCCAAGACCGCCCTCTTTATAAGGAGTAGAAACGGTCGGCTAGGCAACTTTTACCCCATAGATTTTCATTGACGAACCAGACCAGATAAAGCGGAAAAGGTATTGGTTTAACTCTTTTATTATCCTAGAAGGTAGGATAAAAATCGAGGACCAGTAAACCTGACCCGCGAATAAGACCAATTTGATTAGTTGGAGTCTACCCGCATAAGAGAAGTGCTTGGCAGTTCAAGAATCAATTCAGGAGGTTATTTTGTGCAGAAAGGGTCGGCAGTCCGAGTGAGAGAGTCTACCAGTAATGAGGGGTACCCCAAGGTACTTTACCGGGAGAGAACCTTCAGGGAATTCAAGATAGATAAAAGGTTCAATCGGAGGGGTTGGTCAATTCCTGAGAAAAATATGTGACTTTTCAAGGAATTAAATTTAAGACCAGAGAGAGAGTAGAAGTCATCCAGAGCATCCTTGATGAGATTGAGGGAGAGAGTATCACCATGACAGAAAATCATTAGATCATCTGCAAAACAGATGTTGATGATTTTCTGCTTGTGATATTTCCAATGGAAACGTAAGTTCCCGTCTTGACTTTTCTCTTTGAGGATGCCTGAAAGAACTTGCATAACAAGCACGAAGAGGAGAGGGGAGAGAGGGTCACCCCGCCGAAGGCCTTTTTTACCTTTGAAATTACCATGAAGATCTCAATTAATGATTATAGCATAGGAGGGAGAAGAGATGCATTTGACAATCCAAGTAATCATCTTCTCAGGAAATTGCATTGCAACTAAAATATCAAGAATGAGGTGCCAGCAAACATTATCAAAGGCTTTCATAATATCTATTTTAAGGGCAACCCTTTTTCCTCTACCGTTATTGTTATAGCCCTTAAGAAGCTCTTGAGAGAGAAGGATGTTATCAGATATGTTCCTTCCCGTTACGAAATCCGACTAAGAAGAATCGACGAGAAAAGGAAATAAGGCTTTGATTCTATTGGCCAAGATTTTAGAGATGATTTTATAGACAACATTACAAAGAGCAATTGGTCTATAATCCGCAGGCTCGGAAGGAGAATCTTTTGTTAGGGATAAGAGCGATAGAGGTCTCATTCTAAGAATTGATCAGAGTTCCAGAGAGGAAGAACTCTTGGACACCCTTACAAATGTCCGGGCCAACAATGTTCCAAGTGGATTTGAAAAAACTGGAATTGAAGCCATCTGGACCAGAAGACTTGTCACTATCAATACTGAAAAGAGCTGATTTTATTTCAGACTGGGTGATCTCGCGAATCATTGACTCTTTATCAGTACGAGTAACATGGGAAGAGATGAGAGAATAGACTTTTTCAAGACCTGGGTAGTTGGTAGAATGCTTGGTACCCAAAGATTCCTCGAAAAAGTTCACCAAGACTTTAGAGACACTAGCCGGAGAGGAGACAATATCTTCCTGATTATTGGAGATCGAGATAATTTTATTTCGGAAAAGCCGCGCTTTAATACTTTTATGAAAGAATTTTGTATTCCTATCACCCAATTTGATCCAATTTTCTCTAGATTTCTGTTTTAGGAAAGATTCTTACGCTCGGCTACGAAAGATGAAAGACTCAGAAGCCTCAGTTTCTTTAGTTACAAGAAGAGGATTGAGAGGATCAGAGGCTATAATTTATTGAACCTCAAACAAGGCTTTTTGGGCAGCTGAGGCTCTGGATGAAATGTCGCTAAACTCTTTGCGATTAAGAGAAGCTACCTCAATTTGCAGACGAGCTAGTTTGTCAGAGACCATCCTCATTCCTCCGGATGAGGTACGGGTGGTCCAGCTTGAGGTGACTATGTCCTTAAACTGGGGATGGGCTTGCCACATATTGAAGTAACGAAAGGGTTTTTTCCGCTTTGGAGGAGGGAGTCAAAGGTTTAGAGTAAGCGTAGTGTGGTCTGACGTGCGAAGATATCCGAAGTGGACACTAGACATAGGGAAAAGATCATCCCAATCCGGGTTGACCATGACTCGATCAATTTTAGAAAGAATTGGATGGGCTGGCTGTTTGTTAATCCAAGTAAACGGAAAACCAGTAGATCGAAGATCACTGAGATCGCCCTGGTAGCAGCAATTATTGAAATCATCAATTGCTGAGGACCAGGTATCAGAGGATCCCAGACGCTCGTCTAGGTGACGGATCGCATTATAATCTCCAGGGGAAACCCATGGAATGTGGTTATCCAATTTGGAGATATTAATGAGGTCCTTCCAAATAGGAGTACGGTCTTTTGCTTCATTGAAAGCATAGATAGCAGTGAGCTTAAAAGAGGCTCTGTAATTGTGACATTTAGCTATACAGTGGATTAGCTGGGGGGATTGGGATATTAAAGTTATTATAATTACACTTGGATTCTAGAGAATCCAAATTCTACCTAAGGGATGAGCTGAGTGATTAGTAACTACATGCCAAAAGAGGATCATTTGTCTAATAATTTGGTCGACTTTATGAATTTGGACTTTAATTTATACAAGGACAATCAAAGAGATATGATTACTTATAATAAAATCGGCGACGTCTTTTTTCCTAACAGGGTCGTTTAGACCTCTCACATTCCAAGAAACAATATTCATAAATAAATAGTTACAATGAGTCAGCCGATGATCCTGTCGGAGGACAACTCCATTTTACCATTAATAGTTCACCGATTCTAAAAATTATAAATTGATAGACCTCGAGGAATAAAAACAATTTTTTATTAGCACAACCATGGTATTCGTCCTTTTATTAATGATTAATGTTTTTTAAAAAACTTCTATTTACAAATTACATATATAAAAGACTACTAATTTCATTATTTGATAATAATTATTTGAATAATTTGTTCTTCGTAATGCGAAAAACACTCTTTTTAATAACTGTATAAGAAAATAATTTTTCTTTAAGAAGAAACAAAAAACGCTCTCCCCTCTCTCTTCAAAAAACCCAACGGTAACTTGTGTTATTCTTTGTTCCTTGGAGAAACCTGAATCAATCAATAGATATTGATCCATTTGATTGATGAGTTCTCCTTGTAGCTTCTCCCCCTTCCTCTTCCCAGCTGAAAAGTGGCAAAATGGGTTTGTTAATCCACCATCAATCAGCTTCTATACCTCAACAAATGTCCAATCAGATCTTGAAAATGTCAAGCCTCCTATACCTTGGGTATCTGCTGGTCCAAGTAAGGTAGATAACCCATCCCTTAACCTACTGGTTCCAAAGAGATCTTCTTGCAGCCATTCCAATGGTGAAAAATGAGTCTTTTGTTGGTTTCAACTCTTTGAAGACTTTAGTCAGCCTATCTCTCTTCTCTCTGTCAATCAACCATCTCCCCAAATCATGTATCCTCTCTCTTCTCCTAAGCCTCAATCCAACCCTTGTCCATTCTTTGGTCTCTGCTGGGTAGTCTCATCCCCAACCTATCCCCAACCCCTCTCACTTTCTTAGGAAGCTTATCCAGCATCTCAGTCTCCATAGCTTGCTCGCTATCTAGGAACTTATCTGGTTACTTTACCAAACTAATGTTTTTTACTTAACATTAGCTCTTCTTTTCAGTCAAAACAAAAAATATTCTCCTTCAAAATGTCCCAATCCCCTTCTCAAACCTCAAAAGTCACCCATTTTGTTAAACATCCCCTCTCTCCTTCTTTGGGAAAATTCCAGGCCCTCTTTCCACACCTGCCACCCCTCTGCATAACCCTAAACACAATCCAGCTTTACTGGTCACAAGCCTACCCTTTGAAATTGTACCTCTCCCTAACATCAAATCCAAATAGTATCTCCCTAGCCTCTCATATACACTGCCCATTTTCAGTAAACCCTAGAATACATCTCTCTCTCTCCTTTCAACCCCTCACCCATCCTATAAACTCCAACTTCTATCAAACCAATCTTATACCACTCTTTTGAGAAAACTAACTCCCCATTTCTCAAGTCAAAATTATTCGAATTACATGTTAATCTCCATGAAGACTCCCAAACCCTCTATCCCTCCTGAACTTTCTCTCCCATCCGCACTCAGACTTTTTCCTCCTTCCTTGCTACCTTCCCCTGTACCACCGAAACCCAACACTCTAAACCATCCATTCTTATCACCCTTCATCTTTCATTTGGAACCTTCACCGACTCCTCACTTCCCCATCACTGCTCTCCATGACACCTATGTCAGAAATGCATTAGCTTTGGCCAGACATCACATGGAGTCTGGCCAAGGTCAGGTTATTTTCCAAACTTCTACAGAATCTGAGTTCGAAAATTTCTTACCTCTCTTGGCTAACAACAACAATAAGCTTCCTTAAGTATTTTTCTTGAGCGCAAACCCATTCCTTCTCAAAGGATCCCTCTCTACACTCCTCTGATCAACAGATTCTCAAATTGGCTGGGAAATCCTTGACCCAATCCTCCACTGGGAAAAGCTTGACCAAGTCTTCCTCTGAAGACCCCTCTCTTCAATCCTTCAGTCTGCAGCTTCTCAAAAACATCACCCCTCACGACTACCCTTCTCGACCTGCAGATATAGAGGTCCCGATTCGCTCTCAAAGTTCGATCAAAGCAATCACCGGTGTTGTCCAAGGTTCTGTCCATGGAACTGATCATGGTATCGATACCGATCGTGATGTCGGTTTCCCCTTGCAGCCCTCTGGTTGGTCGAATACCAGTAAAAGAAAGGTTATTCAAGATAATAGTTCAAACAGTCTGCAGCTTCTTCAAAGCACTGCCCCTCTGGCCCCTTCTCGATCTGCTGTAATGAAAGACTCAAATCGCTCTCAAATCCTGATCCATGTAACCGCCGGATCTGTCCTGGGAATAGAGCATGATTTCGATGCCGATGGCGTTGCCGTTCTCCCATTGGCTCCCTCTGGTCATTCGAATAACTAGTAAAAGAAAAGTTACCCACGATAAGGTTTCGAACTGTCTTCATCTCCTCTAAAACACCACCCTTCTGGCCCCTTCTCGATCTGTAGCAATGGAAGACTAGAATCGCTCTTAAATCCCGATCCATGTAACCGCCGGATCTGTCCTGTGAATAGAGCAGGATTCCGATGCCGATTACATTGCCGATTTTCCCATGGTTTGAACTGGTAATTCGAATAACAGCAAAAGAATGGTCGAAATGGGTTTGAAGTCTAACCCTAGAGTGGTGAGTGAAGCAGACATGGGCCTTGTGAAAGAACCTCTTGCGAATTCAGCCCAGCACTCCTCTCTGGGTTGATTATCAAAAAATGTTGGGCCCACTCACATTCTCACCATTAACAGGCCTGGCCCAAATAGAAATAAGGGTCTTTTAGGAGATGGTACCTCATTGTCCCATCACTCTCTAATCCGGAATTTTGGGAATGCTGGAAAAGGCCCAAAGGGGAGAAAATTCAAGTTGGCCCATGCTAAGCCTCCTCCCAATTTCCCTCCAAAGGGTGCATCTCGAGGTATCTCCAATTCGAACTCGCTATCTAAAAATAACTCTCTTCCCTCTTATACAAGTGTAGTTGCGGGTCATAGCGATAATCGCTCTCCTTTGGTGATTGGAATCAAGCATATCGAAATGGTGGGAAATGAATTCATCATGGATGACTCGACTTTAGGTTCTCCGGAATCCTGGAAGGCTTGTCTTTCGGGTTATTTTCTAAACCAACCTTCAAATCTTGCTTTCCTGAAAGCCAACATGGAATCTCTTTGGAAAAGGTTCGGTATTTTGGAATTCAAACCCCTCCCCGAGGGATATTTTCTCTTCAAATTTGGTTATGAGGTGATGGCTAAGAAAGTGCCAGAGGAAGTCCTTGGCATTTTGGAGGAAATTTGATGCTTTTGAAGTTGTGGGAACCCCTTACCGCCTTAATTAAGGACCCCCACAATGAAATCCCTATTTGGGTCAAGGTTTTTAATCTTCCTCTAGAGCTTCGGACTACGGAAGGCTTTAGCAACATTGGCTCGGTAATTGGCACTTCTCTATACGTGGATCATCAAACGGAACGAAAGGAAAAGCTTCGTTTCGCTCGTATTTGGATTATGATCAAAGCAGGCTTGCCTATTCGTTTTGAGCTATCCTTCAAGATTATAGGCAAAACCATCATGGTTTCTTTCGAATATCAGGGCCTCCTCCCTCAGTGTGATAATTGTAAAATCTTTGGGCATCCGACTTGTCAGTGCAAAAAAAGGGTCCTTACAAGCTATCTATTTTTCCTATATCGTCTTCGTCCACTGAGGAAGATCACTCTGAATACATCCCTGAAAAGGAGTTAGGTTCGAAGCTTCCTTCTATCAGTGAGGACAAGGAGGTGGAACGTGGAGATGAGGTGGACTCACCCCCCAAAAGGATCTGCACGGATGGTACTAAAGACAAGGGTAAATTGGTAATGTCCTCCAACAGGACCATCGACTGATCCATTGTAAGTTCTATATTCATGAATATTGCTTATTGGAATGTGCGAGGTCTAAACGACCCGGTTAGGCAAAAAGATGTCACTGACTTTATTTTTAGTAATTATATCTTGTTAATAGTTCTTGTAGAAACTAAAGTTCAAAACCATAAAGTAGAGCAAATAATTAGGAAAATGGTCCCTTTCTGGCATGTGATTACCAACCATTCATCGCATCCCCTAGGTAGAATTTGGATAATATAGAATCCTAGTGTAATCACTATCACTAGACTTTCCCAATCCCCTCAGTTCATCCACCGTATTGCTAGATGTCACAATTACCATACCTCTTTCAAGCTCACTGCTATCTACACCTTCAATGAAGCTCGGGATCGTATCCCCCTTTGGAATGGTCTCATTAAAGTCTCCAAGCAGGATAACCACATCCACTGGGTTTCCATTGGAAATTATAATGCAATTCACCACCCGGATGAGCGTCTTGGATCCTCCGATTATAATGTGAACTCAGTGATCTCCGATCATCTGGTTTTCAGTTCACTTGGATCAATAAGCAACCAGCTCATCCCATCCTTTCCAAAATAGACCGCGTCATGGTTAACTCTGATTGGGATGATCTTTTCCCTATGTCCAAGGTCCACATTGGATATCTTTGTACGTCTGACCACACTACTGTTACCCTAAATCTTGGGCTTCCTCGCCCAAGACGGAAAAATCTTTTCGTTATTTCAATATGTGGCAAGCCCATCCTCAGTTCAAGGACATTGTCCTTAACAGTTGGAATCACCCTACTGATTCTAATGGGATGAGGTTGGTCTCAGACAAACTGGTACGTCTGCAGTCTGAGTTAGCTTCGCTTAACCGCAAGGAGTTTAGTGACATTTCCATCCGAACCTCGGTTGCTCAAAAAACCATGTTCGAGGCTCAGTCTAAGCTAGCCTCAGATCCTCTAAACTCTGATCTAATCTCTAAGGAAAATGAGGCTTCTGAGTCCTTTATCTTTCTGAGTCGTGCGGAAGAATCTTTTTTAAAGCAAAAATCTAGAGAATCTTGGATTAAGCTGGGTGACATGAATTTAAAATTCTTTCACAAAAGCATTAAAGCCCGCCTTTTTCGAAATAAAATTATTTGGATTTCTAATGAGCTTGGAGCAACTGTCTCTTCCCCAGCTAGTGTATCCAATTTTTTTGTAAATTCTTTGAGAATTCCCTGGGCTCCAAACACTCTGCCAACTACCCTGGTTTTGAAAAGGTTTCTTCTAATTTCTTCCAAAGTCAACTCTGTTGATAAGGAATTTATGATCCGTGAGATCTCTTGTGCTGAAATTAAATAAACCATTCGCAGTATTGATAGCGACAAGTCTGTTGGCCCTGATGGTTTTAACTCTAGTTTTTTTAAGTCTAATTGGAATAATGTAGGCCCAGATATCTGTAAATGTGTCAAAGAGTTCTTTCACTCTGGAACCCTAATTGAGTCATGGAATGCCACCTCTATTGCTCTTATCCCTAAAAAACGATTCTCCTTATGTGCCAGCAGACTTTAGACCAATCGTTCTTTGTAATGTTGTCTACAAAATCATCGCCAAAATCCTGGCCAATAGAATCAAAATCACTTTTCCTTACCTCATCGATCCTTCCCAATCGGCTTTCGTATCAGGTAGGAATATATCTGATAATATTCTATTATCCCAAGAACTTTTTAAGAGATATAATAAAAATGGTAGAGGCAAAAGGGTTGCCCTTAAAATTGATATTATGAAGGCCTTCGATAATGTTCGATGACACCTCATTCTTGACATTTTAGTTGCGATGAATTTTCCTGAGAAAATGATAACTTGGATTATTAAGTGCTTTTCATCTCCCTCCTACTCTATAATTATTAATGGCGACCTCCATGGAAATTTCAAAGGCAAAAAAGATCTCAGACAAGGTGATCCTCTCTCCCCTCTTTTGTTCGTGCTTGTTATGCAAGTGCTGTCTGACATTCTTAAAGAGAAAAGTCTTGATGAGAACTTCCATTTTCATTAGAAATGTCACAAGCTGGAAATCATTAACCTTTGATTTGCAGATGATCTACTGATTTTCTATCATGGCAACACTCAATCCCTCAACCTCATCAAGAAAGCTCTGCATGACTTCTATTCTCTCTCTCGCCTTAAAATCAATCCTACAAAAAGTCAAATATTTTTCTCTGGTATTGACCATCACCTTCGTTTGGCTCTTTTGCCTATCATGAATTTCCCTGAAGGGTCCCTCCCAGTAAAATATCTAGGAGTCCCTCTCATCACTGGTAGACTCTCTCATTCAGACTGTCGTCCCCTGTTACACAAAATTACCTCTCGCATTGATTTTTGGACTGCCAAGCATCTCTCTTATGCGGGTAGACTCCAATTAATCAAATCAGTCTTATTTGCGGGTCAGGTATATTGGTCTTCCATCTTTATCCTCCCCGCTAGAATTATTAAAGAATTAAACTAATATCTCTGTTGCTTCCTCTGGTCTGGATCTGCTATGAAAATCCATGGGGCTAAATTTTCTTGGACCACTGTATTCACTCCTTATAAAGAGGGCGGCCTTGGGATTCTATATTTAAAAACCTAGATTCAGGCGGCCGTCCTTAAGCAGCTTTGGTCTATAGTTAGTAATAAGAACCAATCAATCTGGTGTGAATGGATTAAATCTGAAAAGATTAAAAATAATAGTTTCTGGGATATTCCTATTGGCTCCTCATGCTCTTGGATCTGGAGGAAAATTATTCGCCTCCGTCCTGTGGCTCGCAACTTGTTCAGGGTGGCTATCAGAAACGGAGTGAATACTTCATTCTGGAATGATCCTTGGATCATTTCCTCTTCTCTGGCATCTTATTACGGCCCTGACATTATCAGTGACTCCCGTCTGGGAAATAATCTAACCGTTTCCGACATAATCCGCAACGGAGAATGGAACTGGCCTGCAAACCTGAGATCAACGCGAGCTCGAAGTCGGATCAATCTTGAAGAAGTCCATAAGCTCATTCTCTCTCTACCCCAACCTAATCCCCTCTCAAGGGACGTTCCTTATTGGGCGGCAAAGGAAGGATGTATCTCGTTCACTATAAATGATACGTACAATGCTATTCGTATGCATGTCCCATAAGTGGGATGAGCGGGGTTAGTATGGAATAAATTCAACATTCCGCGCCATTCCTTTATTTCTTGGCTAGCCATTAAGGGCAAGCTAGCCACCAGAGACAAACTCCTCAGTTGGGGTTTTAATACCCCTACTGGGTGTTCCCTCTGCAACTTTGATCTGGAATCTACATCCCATCTTCTCTTTGAATGTAGTTTCACTCAGAGTATCTGGGCTTATACTAGTAATAAGCTTGGATTCCCTTTCCGCCCCGTGTGCTGGCAATCTTGGATTGTTGAGACGTCAAAATGGTCTAATTCTCATAACCATTGTATTTGGAGAACTTGTTTCAACGCGGTCATTTACCACGTTTGGAAAGAGCGGAATTCAAGAATATTTGGATCCACTCCGGCCATGGCTTCCTCGATAACTTACCATATCATATCGGACCTCCGATATAGATTCCATGGTACCAAGATTGGCTGGCCAATGTAATTTATTCTTAACTAACTAAGATTTTATTGTTACAGGTATCCTCAGTACGGACTGAAGCCAGGATTCAGGATTGCGACACACTTGGAGTCTCCTCTCAGCTTCCTAGTCATTCAACATGATGTACGCTTCGTTTAGTTTTATTTGAGTTGGCATCCCTCTTTATTTGGCATATTGTACTAGACCACTACTTGAGTAGTTGTATTATTTCGGAGTATGCCCCAAAATTATGTATGAACCTTTTTATTAAATTTAAGTTTTTTTCTAAAAAAATAATCTTTTTTTTATTATATAAAAAACGTGTTTGATGTTTTGCAGGACACATAAAAGCTTGTTTTCACGGAACGTAAAAGAAATTGATAACAAATTCGATATACTCACTAATAATAATAATAATAAACATCTCTCATATAATGTTTTTATAGTTAAATATATTTTCTAAAATAAAAAATAATATAACGATATAGATAAATAAATAAATAAAAATATATATTATCATTACAACTGAGTGTCATCGATTCAAATTTTTACAATTGTAATAAGTGATCCATACCAAATTCACCATACATCTTAACTCGGTTTTTTTTATATATATTTTTTAAATTTTAGAAAATAGAGGAAGTTTCGTATGTACATTCCTATCCTAACTTGGCTTTTTATATTTATATATCTTTTGGAGTTTTTAGAAAATAAAGGAAGTTTCATATGAACGCTCTTCTGGACGTTGTTGTCGGATGTCGTTTTCATGTACTCCCTCCATTCCATAATATAGGTCGTTTTAGAAATCTTTCAAAATTCCAAATTAAATGTCGTTTCACAAAACCAATGCAGTATTAAATATAGTTTTATAAAACCAATAAAGTATTTATAGCTTTAAACCAATCACGTTTCTTCTTTTATAGAATCAATAAAGCATATATAGCTTTAAACCAATCATATTTTTTCTTTTAATGTTTATTATATTAAAAATATGTAATTATTACCTTCATTAATTACTGTGCAAATACCTTATTTATAGCTTTAAACCAATCACGTTTCTTCTTTTATAGAATCAATAAAGCATATATAGCTTTAAACCAATCATATTTTTTCTTTTAATGTTTATTATATTAAAAATATGTAATTATTACCTTCATTAATTACTGTGCAAATACCTTAAACGACTAATATAGTGGAACGGAGGGAGTAGTAATAAATGAAGTTTGTAGTATTTATTTGGCGACCTTTCACAACAACAAAAGTAAATGGTTGTGCAAACGACTTTAAGACTATTGTCTGTAAAATGTATGGCTAAGAATTGATATGCCACCATCTTTTACAGTTTTGTCAGAAGTGGAAATAGTACATTTTTTTTCCATTCACTTATAGTTTTACTTTTACCATTTAATCTAACTTATTTATAAAATATTGATTTTATTCTAATTTAATAAATCAAAATTTTAATTTAAAAAATAATAGGTAACATTTATCTACAAACAACACATTTAAAATCAAATAAACCAAAAAAAATATTTTAAACAAAAATATGTTAAAAATTAATAAAACCACATAGCCATCATAAAAAATAAAAATTTATTGAAGAGTATATACATATATATAAAAACAAAATGAGTTTACATCTTCGAAGTATCCGCATCTTTCCAATTAAAATATGTATGGTAAAGATCTTAACACCAAACGACCGTTATATTCATTAGTAATCTCTGCAACCAGCAATGTAACCTCACGGTCGAAAAGTTTATCGTCAACACAATGTAAAGTTCCATCATCATAAAAACTACCATTGTTGAAAAATTTAATAAAGATAAACCTCAACTCAACTATATTAAAAAAATTCTATACTCGTTTAAATTCACAGGTGATGTTAATATTTCTTCTTGGGATGCAAGACATATAATGCTCGAATGTTTTTACAAGAAAATTTGGAAAAAAAATGTATGAACGATTCAAGAATACTCCATGAGATTACTAAAATGGAAACCATACTTCAATCCAAATATTAAATGTCCAACTACACCTGTCTGGAAATCTGTTATAAACATATCATAGTTCTTATATAATAACAGTATCATTAGGATTGTGGCTTCCTCAGTAGGAAATGCTCTAAAATTTTGGGTACCTAAAAAGCATAAAACTAAGCATAATTGTTGTAGAGCCTGTATTGAGGTTGATGTGTCAAGTAAACTTATCCATAAGGCATGGATAGGTTTTGGGGATAACGATGGTTGTTGGGTGGATATCTCATATGATGAAATTCCTCTACATCGTCTTGTCTGTTTTCATGTAGAACACAATAAATCAGCTTGTAAAAAGCTGATGAAAGTTACAACCTATTTTTTGTTTGAGAGAGGTGTTAGAATTATAGTCCATTATGTAATTTGGATCCATTATCTCGTTACGTTATCACTATATTAGTCTATATAATGCGACTCAAACTCTTTGTAAGACACATCAATTCCAATTAATAAAAATCATAGCCGTCATTTTTTATTTCTCTATCTTCTACTATAAGAGCATCAAATTGAGTTCAAGTTCTTCAAACACTCGTGTCAAAAAATGAGTTAAAAATATTTATATAAGGGCAATATAGGTTTGACGAGTTGTGTGCCTCATTGTTTATGTTTGTTTGTAGACTCTACAATACTAGTTGTTTCCGGATAGATGACTTCATATCATTTAAAAAATATATAATCTCTATGTTATTTATTCTAATTTGAAAAGTTTATTCAGTTTATGTTTGAAACCTTTATCTTTAAATAACTTTGTACAAACCATCAATCTAATAATTTTTCAGCGATCATCTAACAATTTTAAATATAACAAGAGATTAAAACAATAATAAATGTCAAGAAAATAATAAATTCTTAAAAAGTAAGTAATTTAATTTAATATTATGAACAAAATGGTCTATTTCCTATTGAAACAATTTAATTTTAAACGAAACGAGAGAATCCGTATTTTAAATACATTCTAGACTAAAAAAAGCAAGTGCACTTCTATTGGATACAATTTTAGAATGTTGGTCAAAGTGAGGAGAAGTTGTGGTACTCTTTCTGCTTAGTTTAGATTACCGAAATAAGTTAGTAGAACTATGTGTCATAGTGAAACTTTACTAGTGGAAGAAAATATCATCAATGTTAGTTGTGTATTACCGATTGTGACCCAAAAACATGCATATTAAAAAATTTGGTGCACTCCAAACCCTTTATCACTAGGCTCAAATTGATTGTGTCAAGATCTGTTCTGAATGCTATCACTTAACATTAAATTTCGTAACTTAGTGTTAAAGTTGTACCTTGATGTTGAAGCTATAACTTAGTGACGTATGTTGAAACTTAAAACTGAAGCTGTATGATAAAACTAAAAGCTGAAGCTATATGATGAATTTGTGACTAATTGTCGAAGGCTGATACTAAGGGTTTAAGCTGTAACTAAGTGATGAAACTGGAAATAGGTGCAAAAGGCTGAAACTAAGTGTAAAGCTAGAAAAATGTGATTGGTTCATTTTAATCAGACCTTAAGGGTTGAAGATGAGTAAGTTGAAGTTTAAGGAGCTTGAACTACTGCCTCTCTGTGTGGTTGAAAGCTCAGTCAAACTTAGGTGTAGAAAAATCTAATGGAACCTAAAAGTTAATCATAGCCAAAGACAATCTTCACATTTGTTACTACCAGAACTGCAGATACACGTTAAACTCCTTATGGAACAAAAAATCGTGTGTTTGATTTAATTTCTTTTCCTTATTGCTATTTTTATACTTGAGAGGATAGTAAGTTAAACCTCTGATTAACTCTTATAGCCTCTCAGCAAGTGTTCATCAACATCGATTATAGTTTTGGCTGATAGTAGGTAAGTTTTTGTCTATGTAATTCTTGTTAGACCCTCCTTGAAACTTGTTCAAATATTGTTCATTAAAATAAATGGTGTTGAGTATGGAGATCTGTTAACAATATTCATTGTTTATGATAAAGACAATGTATAAGGGCAAATATCGTTTATGATTTTGAGTGTAGAGACTTCGTTCTCGTTGAAAAATCAAACACAGTCATAAAGATAAATACTGATGAGTCTGAATCCAGGACATCTCCCCGGAAGGGCAGGTCAGTGTAAATTCTCTCCGAATACCGGACAGATCATTTGGACCGGACAGATCACTTCGAAACAATGTGAGCCTAAGGCTGTTCGAACTATGACAAAAGTACTAAAAAACCTAAACACTTCCTGACTAAGCTACCTGTCCTCCTGCTTAGAACTCATGGGTCTTTAAACATGACCCGGGTCCATTAAACTTGACCCGAAAGCCCATAAGGGCCCAAACATCACACTATAAATACTCAACCACCAGCATTAACTTCTAGTAATAAAAATTAACTACTACCAAGCTGCTTAATTATCTCTCCACCTTGAAACACCCATACACCACCGTTAAACACCCATACACCACCGTTAAACACCCATACACCACCTTTAAACTCCACTTAAAATTACTAGCCTACCCTCAGGCTATTTTTATCCACACCAAATACCATGAATTTTGACCATGATCAATTCAGTGAGACAATAATTTTGATCTTTGGATAATCAACTTTAGATTATTTCTTGTATATATGATAATATATGTTGTCATTGATTAAAATGTTACAAATTTGATTGAGGTTGGAGTGTTGTCAAAGGCTTATAATACTCTGATGTTGGAGTTTAAGAACTATGTGCTTCAAGTGGTGTCTAAAGAGTCTTCAAACATAGAAATTTAGAATATGGTGGAATTTATTCAAATGAATAAATTCAAGGTGAACATGTTGTATCTTAATGAAAGGTTGCATCCATTGCAGATGGATGGTAGCAAGAAGATCTGAAGACATTTGGACAACTTTAATATAATCATTTTTGGCTTGAATATAGTTATTCATATATGAGAATCGAGAAATAATACTTTTGATTTATCTACAAAAACTGTATGAGCACTTTGTTGACACAATGTTCTATGGCAAAGAGTCACTCACGATGACCAAAATTAAGACTCATTTCAACTCAAAGGATCTTCAAAGGAGGGGCTCCGATGTTCTCAGACTGAGTGTGAAAGGAAAACATGGGTGGAGAAATTTAATCAATAATATGTGTTGGTTCTTAGGTGAAAGGTTAGTGTTATTAAGAGGTCCATATCAGCAGAAACTGCCACGAGAGGAGGATGACAGATAGTTATCCAAAGGCCAAAGCCAGATATATTGGAATGGTTTTGAAGGGCTATAAATATGTTGATGGTTTAGTGATCTTTTCTCGTAGGTACGGTAAAATATGGGGTCTTGATTACGGAGCATCATTCCATATGAAATCCAACAAACATTAGTTTAAAACCTAAGGTGGTAATGTCATGTTGGGGGAAAATGAGTGAAGTACAGTTAGTGGATTGAGGAGTATTATATTCAAGTTATCAACCATACTGGAGAAAGGTTTAACAAATATGAGATATATCCCTGAACTTAAACATAACCTTCTTTATATGAGAATATTAGATGAGGAAGGTTTTAAGTATAAGGGTGGAGATGGTTGACTTATGGTTTTACAAGACTCACATGTTATTATGAAGGCTAGCTGAATTGATTGTATTTTAGGTATTGAATGATCTGTAGTTGAAGATGTGTCTACTGTTGGGAATAGTTTTGCTGAGCCTCGACTAAAGGCCTCTGAGGGCTTGCCAAAGTAGGTGGATATCCATGTTGAAAAATAACTGAAGAGGTTTCATACTGATAATGACATGAAATAAATAAACGGAACATTCACTAGCTATTGTTCTAAACTTGGTATGTTTATGCATAAAATCCTGAAAAGTACTATACTGAATATAATAGTTAAGAATTTGAGTCCGACCTTATTGAGAGTATGAGGCATGATTCTTACAGTTGGGCTTAATAAAAGATTAAGTGAATAAGTTGTAGGGACAACTAGATTCCTCGTCAACAGAAGCCCTTGAACTTTTGGTTGTTTTTTAAGAGGTAGAGTTGAAGATGAAGTTTGAACATAAGAGTGGAGCTGAGGATGCTTTCAGGCTGTTTGCGTTCGGCCTCTGAAGATGAAGTTCAACCATGGTTGTTACTGGGCTTACCAACCAGATAACCCGTCGGAAATCGGTCTAGTAAAATCCGTCTAAAACCGATTCGATAACATAGTTGTTAATGAGCCAAAGTTTGAACCTGGAACTATTAGCGTTCTGGACCGATAAAATCTATAAAAACTCGATTAACTTATTTTAATAATTTTAATTTTAATTTATAGCAATTAATATCTAAATAACAAACTAATTTTTTATATTATTAATTATAATATATTATTATATGATATTTTGTAACGGAAGATTTGAATATATTTAGATACAAGTAAAAGGAATGAAAATTAAAATATAATAAGCAAGGTAAGAAATTTATCCCACATGAAAAATCTAAAAATATTACCTACTAAAACTTATATAAATAAAGGTTTTGGTTAATGTGGACCAAAATAATAAATTGTTTTAAATTTAAGTTCATCTAAAATTATTATAAGTTGTTCCATTTTATTTCAAAAACACTTTTGATATAAAAATTAAGTTATACAATAAAATATACTAAGTTGACCAAATTTTAAAAAACATAAACTTATATCCTTTTTTATTTAAGAACACAAAACTTAAGATTCCGAAACATTTTTCTATTTGGTGATAAAAATACGAGACTACGACTATCGAATATGATGAAAAAGAAATAAAAAAATATCATTCATGGATCGTTTTGTTCGTCTTAAAAAAATAAAACTGATGATATTTTCAAAAAAAATTTTTAACTATGATTTGGAAGATACAAACTTTTATTTTAAAAAAAAAGTTAAAAAAAGTTATTTATAGTATCATAAAAATAACTATTAATATAATAGTTTACTAATTTTGAATATTATTGATAATAAAAAAAATAGCTAAATATTCATAAAGATTTACCTTAAATAATATTTATATTTACATTCACCTTTAAAATTAAGTCTTTTCGATAACAAACGGACTATTGTGTCCACAATATTAAGTTAAATAGTTATTTCTTAAGATTTGTCCATGAAAAGTTGTACAATTAGCGGCTCCATCCCATCTGACACCTCACAGATCCAAGATTGCCAACACGAAGCAGAAAAATAGAAACCTAGTTTTGAAGAAGCAAATTTCCAAATACTCTGAGTGAAACTATAGTCAAACAAAAGATGAACAATAGTTTCAGAAGCAGAGTTGCGTAAGGCACAATCAGGTGGAGTATTGAAACCCCAACTAAGAAGCTTATCTATGGTAGAAAGTTTTCCCAGGATAGCAAGCCATAAGATAAATGAGTGACAAGAAATATTGAATTTATTCCATACTAACCCGGCCCACCCCACAATAGGGGCAGACGTACAAATAACGTTATAGGTATCCCTAATTGTGAAGTTGTTGCAGCCAGCCTTCACAATCCAAAATAGAACATCATACGAGTTGATGTTAGGAGGGGGCAGAGTAATGATGAGGCTGTTAATCTCCAAAAGATTATAATGACTTCTAGCTCTAGCCGATCTGATTTTTGGAGGCCAGTTCCAGTGACCATCCAGTATGATATCCGATACTTTGAGGTTTCTTCCGAGCCGAGTATTCTTTATGATATTGGTACCATAGTGCGAAGCTATTGGGGTTGAGAGGAGCCAAAGATCATACCAGAAAAAAGTACTCGAACTATTTCCAGTAAAGACCCTGTATAAATTACTAACCAACGGGCATAAACGAAGAATTTTCTCCAAATCCAAGAAGGGGAGGAACCAATAAAAAGACCATAAATTATTAGTTTTGAATTTTTTTATCCAATCACACCAGATATAGTGATTGTTATTACTAATAATACACCAGAGATGCTTAAGGAAAACCGTCTAATTTCAGATTTTTAGATCCAGGATCCCCAGGCCAGCCTCTTTTGTGGGAGAAGTGATATTGGACCAGGCTAGTTTGCCCCATGATTTTTCATAGCGGAATATGACTAAAGAAAACGACGAAGGTTCTAGGTCAGTTCTTTAATGATCCTAGATGGCAGGATAATAATGGAGGACCAGTAAACTTGACCAGCAAATAAGACAAATTAGATGGAGTCTACCCGCATATGATAGATGCTTAGAGGTCCAAGAATCGATCAGGACGGTAATTTTATGAAGAAGAGGACGACAATCCATGTGGGTAAGACGACCAATAAGAAGGGGGACTCCCAAATATTTGACTGGGAGAGAACCTTCCAAATAACACATAATAGAAAAAGCTCAGTACAAAGAAAATTATTGATACCCGACCAAAAAGATATAACTTTTAGACCAAAAAGAGAATAGAAATCATCCAGAGTCTCTTTGATGAGGAGAAAGGAGTTGACATCACCATGACATAAAATTATAAGATCGTCTGCAAAACATAGATTTTTAATATTGAGTTTGTTGCACTTCCAGTGAAACCAGAAGTTTTTGTCATTACTCTTCTCTTCGAGGATACTGGAAATGACTTGCATGACAAAGATAAAGAGAAAAATGGAAAGTGGGTCCCATTATCGGAGACCCTTTCTACCTTTGAAGTTACTGAACGGATCTCCATTATTATTGATGGAATAAGAGGGGGATAAGATGTAGTTGATAATCCAAGTGATCATTTTTTCCGAGAAGTTCATCACCACAAGAATGTCAAGGATGAGATGCCAACAAACATTATAAAAACTTCCATAAGATCAATTTGAAGGGCTACAATTTTACCTCTACAATTAGTATGATAGCCTCTTAGAAGTTCTTGGGAAAGAAGGATGTTATCCGAGATGTTCCTACCCGAGACAAAAACCGATTGGAAATTACCAATCAGATAGGGGAATGAATCCTTAATTCTATTAGCTAAGATTTTAGAGATGGTCTTGTAAACAACATTACAAAGAGAAATAGGTCTAAAATCTGCAGCCGCATAAAGGGAATCCTTTTGGGGTATGAGAGCAATTGAAGTAAAGTTTCAAGAGGTATCGAGAATTTCGGTTTGGAAAAACTCAAGGACACCATACAAATGTCCTGCCCAACAATATTTGAGGTGGATTTGAAGAAACTGGAATTAAAACCATCCGGACCGGATGATTTATTACTATCAATAGTGAAAAGATCAGACATAATCTCCTCGCTAGTGATCTCACGAATCATTGAGGCCTTGTCAGAATCATTAACTTTAAAGGAAAGAAAAGAATAAACATTCTCCAACCCGGATAACCAGCAGGATGCCTAGTACCAAGGGAATCCTGAAAGTAACTCACAATGACCTTAGAAACACTAGCGGGAGTTGATACAACGATTCCCTGGTCATTATCGATAGACATAATTTTGTTACGAAAAACGGGTTTTTATACCTATTATAGAAAAATTTGGTGTTTTTATCACCAAACTTGATCTAATTTTCTCTAAATTTTTGTTTGAGGAAGGATTCTTCAGCACGACTAAAAAAGATGAGAGTCGTGGAAACCTCAACTTCTTTGGTGACAAGGATAGCGTTGAGGGGGTCATGATGAGATTAGATTGAGCTTGAAAGAAAATGATTTGAGCATTAGAAACCCTAGAACTAATGTCTCTAAAATCCTTACGATTGAGGCAAGCAAGCTCATGCCGAAGACGGTTGAGTTTATCAGTGACAAGACTCATGGCAAAAGAATAGATAGAAAGATTACAGCTTTTGGAAACAATGTTTTTTAGTTGAGCTCTTAGCAGATCTCTAGTGTAGCAGCTGGCTTTTAAAGTAGATTGTAAGCCCTTATAATCTTCAAGAACATGAGAGTAAATAAAGACTGCTCTTCTATGCACAATGATCTTATTGCAAAGATGGTAGACTCTTCGTTCTTATCCTTTGGATTCTTTTGTATGAAGAAGGTGAATTTTCTATACACTTTTCACGACGAGGCTACGGGGACGAAGGAGTTTGTATGTGCATTTATAAATCAAGAAAGGCGACAGCCTGGATTTAAACAACCTTCAAACTAAATAATTGAAAATGAGATTTTTTTATTGAAATTTACGGTTTATATTTAATGATTTATTTAATCAAGGAGTTAAATAAATAAAAATTTATCCGATAAATTAAATTCATTATATTGATAATTGTGAAGATAATGTTGTATTTGGAATTAGGTAATAAGCCTGATTCTGAACCCTTAAGAACTAAATTAAATAAATCAATTTAGTAGCGTTATAGTCCGAAATCATGGAGCTAAAAAAAAGTTGAATGCAACTAAAATAAAGTTTAATTTTAGTTGCATTCATTATAAAGGGAAACATATCTATTGTTTTGATGTTATTGTAATTTTTGTTCCCTTTACTTTCACTGTTAAGAAGAACCAAAAGTACTATTATTTTTATTTTTATAAATTTTCATAAACAAAGAACAAGATAGAAAAATCTTAAGTATTGAAATAAAGATCTTGAACATTTAAGAGAATACGATCTACAAGTACAAAATCTCACTTGCAATCAATTATAGTTAAGATGAACAACTTAACAACTATTTTTTTGCTCTTTTAGTACTGAATCAGTTTATCAATAAGAATTTTTTTTTATTATGTAATAGGATTAGTTAAGCCATTAAATTCATTCTAACAATTGGTATCATAACCAAGTTCTTTATAAATCGATTGTACAATTGTACCAATTAGAAAGCATACTAATTTTAAATTTTCAATAAATAATCCATATATGGGAATCATGTGTTGTTTGAACTGATTATGGGGTGGACTTAGAAACTCTTAAGACACGTGTGATTGATTTGATGATAAAAGCATAATTAGAATTGTATATTTCTATGTTTAAGATTCAATTAGAACCCAAAATTGTGATTTTTTTCTCTCTTGATCTAGGATTTGTTTGTTCCCAGAAAAAAAGAAATTTGTAGCAAACAAACTCTAGATCGAGGGTAAACATCAGAACAACAAAGTATTTCTAGGTGAATTTTTCCGCAACCACCCATATTGCTGCCGTAACGAAGTGACCTGTTTGTCGGTGCGAGGCCTAGTTCGTCGTGACGAACATGCACTATTGCAGCAAAAAAGTTCTTCGTCGCATCCTCACACCATTAAGGGATGCTAAATTAGGTCTTCTTTTAATAAGACATGTGACTACTAATACATTTGGATGTGTTTGAATATTATGTTAACTAAGATGTGATTGAATATTAAATTGCATTGTACGATCCAGTTTGTCTGAATTACGTCAAGTGAATCATGCAACCAATAAATAGGTCTAAAATAAGGTTGTTAGTGAATTGAGGAACCTAATGTTTAATTCATGAAGTAATTCTATTGTAAGTATTATCGGTCCAAAGAAAGGTCAATGTTGGATAGTTTTAATCGTGAACAAGAGATTTGACAATAGGGAAACCAAATCTAAAGATGATTTCACAAATTAGTCAATTAAAATAGTCAATAGTAATTATCTTAAACTCATGAAATGTATGTTAGTATGTTGCTAAAAAGTATCTTATTAGCTATATATACCATATTTAAATAATGTTTAAGTTTAAAAACAATATATGAGTGAGTGTAAATCTTATGTGTTGTATGTTTAAATGTTATATAGTATATGGTGTTGGTTACAACCCAATGGGTAATAATCCTCTCATGTTAAATGATTAAAAATTTTATTATAAAAAATACTAAGTTAATTTTTACCTTAAGTTTCATAATTATGACCGAGCACTAATGGTATTGAAAAAAACACTTCTAATTGAAGCAAATACTCAAAAATAGATACCAGAATTAAACGTATGAGAAAGGTCCAATAGGTTGTGTTTGGCCTTAATACGACAATGAATTCCAACAATACTCCATGGGGTTTTCGCAATGGAGATCACCATTGCTACCGAATTTCTCACTAAGGTTGAGTTATCATTTTCCATGAATGCAATAGTTGAAATACAAAAATTAATAAATAAAATATCTATAATAAACTAAAAAAGATAAAAGGACCATAAGGGAGCATATTCTTGGGGTTTTAATGTTGATCACTAAGTTAAAAGCCATTAAGATCTCTTTGAAGAATGGGTGGTCAATTTTGTTTTTCTGTCACTTACTATAAAGTATAAGTATTTTCAATCCACTTATAATTATATGTGTGAGAAATAGACAATAAGTGAGTGTATTTCTCATGTTTCACAAGAAGAAGAAAGACTAAAAAAAAGAATGTGGTGAGGTGCATATGGTGAGTTTCGATAACGGGGAAAATCAAAAGTAGTCAACTGAGGATCGTTGTTTTATCCGTACACAAAAAGGGCATATTAAAAAAGATTGTAAAAAATACCACTTATGTCATATCTCTAAAGTAATTATGGATAAACTTGTTGTTGAAGTCTTATTAAGCTCACTTGATTATTCAGCGTCGATACTTATATCAAATGTATAAAAGGGAATTTGACAAAAACGAAATAGGAAAGGGCACCTAGAGCGAAATAAATCTTAGAATTGTTCTATATCTGATATTTGCAATCCGTTTCAAAAGAAATTTGGGAACAGGTTGTAGTTCTTTATATTAGTTATAAAAGACTTCTTTCGTTACGAACACCTTCACCTTCTTCACAAAAATAGGAAACCTTAGACAATTTCATAGATTTTAAGACTAAAATTGGGAAAAAACTAGGTATGATAATTAAGTACTTTAGATCTGACCATGGTGGTGAATACTACGGAAAATATGATGGTCTAGGTGATTACCTCAATGAATATTTTCTAGATACCTAGAAGAATATGGTATAGTCTCTCATACACAATACCGTGTCATCCATTATGAATGAAGTATATAAGATATTGTCCTATTACGTGAAGAAAAAAGACTGATTGATTGTAAATATATTTAAAAAACCAAAAACAAATTCCCAGGGTACCATGTCGATACATAAAGCACGACTTGTGATAAAAGGTTATACTTAATGTGAAGGGATGGAGTTTAAAGACACATTCTCCACGATATCATTGAATGAATCTTTTAGGATAATCATGGTTGTGATGGCGGCGAATAGTAGAGACAAAACTGACAATTGCAAGAACTCAAAAAAGAGAAAATAAAAAAAAAAGTAGGTAAAACCCTAACACTAGGTTAGAGTGAAAAAGAGACTCACAAAAATAATCTCAAATTTTAATTAATTAAAATCTGTCTGAAAATGAGGTTTGAGAGCCTTTTTATAAAAGTGCTTGAAACCCTACACAAAAATTACAGAATATTTTCCGTATAATAAAATAAATCCCAGCCAATTTTAAATAGATTGGAGCTATCTAAGTATTGTAAATAAATCCAACAAAAATAAAAAAATGCAGAAAAAATGAAACAGCTAAAAGAGTAAATAAAAAGTGGAATTTTGGGCATGAACTTCATCACCGGTTTTGCCCCGTGATGCTTCTCAAAGTCATTGGGGTTTGTTCGTTTGAGAATATAGGCATGAATTTCTATTCAACATGCTTTAAATCTTCATTTTGCTAAGAATCAAGGTTCGTTCTTAGATAACACAACCCTAATCCTTCAAGAAAAGCTATGGCTTTTAACCTGACAGGAGCCCAATTTCGTTGAAATCCAAAATTTCCAACGATTTACTGGTCGAGGACGCTAACCAGTCTGCTGCCTCATTCTGTTCTTTGAAGATATGAATGATCTTCATATTTGATGAAACAAGCTTGAGGCAGCAGCTAATAATACCTTTAAGGTACTATGGGCTTCTTCCCGAGAGTAACATTTCAACAAGGACTCGCGAGTCTGTTTCTATGTCAAGCATGTTAATGCTTTAAGAATAACATAGATTGAGGCCATCCATCTGATTATATTTTCCATAAACACGAACAAAACCAAAGAGAATTTTACCAGAGTTGTCTCTGACCAGACCTCCTCTAAAGCATTCACCAAACACAATACACGCCCCATCTGTGTTTAATTTGTAGCAACCCAGCTTAGGTGAAACCCATGATAGGGATACCGGGACTATATGCATTTTGAGATGATTTATGCACCCAATTGAAGGCCTAATTGAGGAGTCTTTGTCCCAGAATTTTCTCTTCAATACTTTGGCTTGATCGAGACCAGACAGAATGTAAATAACGTGCTTGATCAAATCAGTTGAGGCCAGTTTTTTACCTTCATCTTCTTCTTATTTATGGCAAACTAGAACATCCAATTGATAAATGAAAGCAGAATAGAACGAATGTGGACTTCCTTATTAGAGGACTAGTACCATGTCATCACTAAGTGAGTGAAGGACATGTTTTTAGTGATTTAGAAATTTAAGAGAGCTGCAAAATAAACCCAAAACTCCCAAGCTTGATTACATTCAACAAAGACATGTTTACAAATTCTGCATTGTTACAATTCTGACACTTAGAGGCTAAGTGAATGTTTCTTTTTTGCAGGATTAGATCAAGGGGCAACCAGTTCTTCAGGACTCTCCAGAGGAGAAAATAAAATTTCCTAGGAGTTTCTCTATTCTAGGTCTTCCCATAGAGGTTAGATTTATTACTTTTCCTGTAAATTTATTTCCCAGTAGCTTTGGTATCAAAGAGACCATTCTCACTAAGAGCCCAGCTGATAGAATCCTCACCAATATAGCTTAGAGAAACCTTAAGAACGTTTTGGATATGATCCTAGTCTAAAACATTTATCAACAAGGGAATATTCCAACTCTCCTTGTCCCAGTCCCAATAGTCTTTCACCAAAGAGCCAACATAGGTTGATCTGTCCACAATCCTAGAAAGGTTGATCAAAGGAACAGTAGTACGCCATCTGTCCATGAGAATATCCAGATTACCAGCCTTAGCATGCCAAATAACAAAGCTGTCAGCCCTATCCCTGATCTTCCAAATTCTTTTCCACACATAGGAACTTTTATAATGTAAAGGAACCAATAAAGGATGATGACTATTAAATTAGATAGATTTAATTAATTTGGCCCACAAAGAATCTTGACTTCTCAGCTTGAACCAAAGGTTGAAGAAAACACATCCTCCAAGTCTTCAATTCTTCTCAGATTTAACCCCCCCCTTCATCATAGTCCTTACATAGTTTAGACCATTTACACCAGATGATGGTGGCTTTAGTATCCTTGAACCCCATAGAAATTTATTATAAAGAACCTCCAACCTTTTGATGACTGACTTAGGAATTGTAGAATGTTGGAGGGTGTAAATAGGATATATGGATATAACAGATTGAACAAGTGTCAATCTATCCCCAAAAGATAGGAGTTTATGATCCCATTTATAGATTTTATTTTTCGTTTTGACAACAAGACTTTCATAGTTGCTGATCATCAAACTTATTATCAATTACAGATCCCAGGTAATCAAAAGGCATATGAGAGTGCTTGAATCCCAATAGAAGTTCAGGCTTTCTGATCAGATGTGGAGAAGTCTTCAATTCTTCACAGATGTAATGAATCTTGACTTTTCATTATTAACAAGTTGCCCAGAGATATCCTCATAATTTTTAAAAATATTCAGGATGTTGGAGACAGAAGTTGAAGAACCATTACAGAAGATCAGGATATCATCAAAAAAACATAATCAATGTACCTTTAAGCTTCATTTTCTTTTGTATTTAATAGAGCTCATATTAGTAGATATGATCTTTAGATTCTTTAGAAGGTATTCATGAGCTAGGATAAAGAGACTTGGTGACAGTGGGTCACCTTGTCTCAGTCCCTTATTGGACTTAAAAAACCTCATTAGCTCACCATTAATTAGAATCGAAAAGCAACAGTTGGTAATATTGCTTTCAATCATTCTAACAAAGTCAGCCCTGAACCCAAAAGCCAACAATATACTTATGAGAAAAGTATGATCCAATCTGTTGAAATATTTGTCCATGTCTACCTTTAGGAGAATATTACCTCCTCTAGTCTTTATAGAAATATCTCTAGAAAGTTCATGAGCAATCATGATGTTCTCATGAATGCTCCTATTTTTGACAAAGGCCCCTTGCTCAGGAGAAATCAGATTATGAAGAAGGATGAAGAGTCTTGAATTGATAAGCTTAGATACAATTATGTTGAAATAAGAAGTCAGACTAATATGCCTGAACTCCTTCCAATTTTTAGGTGAAGCCATCTTAGGAATCAGACATAAAACAGTAACATAGACGCCTTTAAGACAAGAACCATCTATGAAAATATCCCTTATAGCCTCACATAAGTCTTCATTGATAATAGGCCAGCAGTGTCTAAAGAACTTCCCATTAAACCCATCTGGCCCAGCAGCAGAATTAGGACTTAAATTTTTAATGATAACATAGATTTCAGACTCTATAGGAATCCTCATAAGGATGTCATTATCATCCCCAGAAACCATCTTAGGTATACAATCTCTCAGTAAGTTTGAGCTCCAAGGATTTGGGAGATCAGAGATAAGAGATCTAAAATGATTAACAACTGATTCACCAATACCATTAGGGTCCTCAATCCAAGCAGAACCATCCCAGATTCTTCAGATTTTTATCTTTGAATTCTTTTTTCACATAATTCTAAAAGAAAGAGGTATTTCTTTCACCATCTCTAGACTAGTTAAGATGAGTTTTTTTAGCCCAAAATTCTTCCTCTCTTGCAAGGAGCAAAATATACTTTGCCTTAGCCTTATCCACCAAATTCTATCATTATGAGAATATGTATTTTGAAGGTTAGCCTATATGATAGAAATGTCAGCCTCCACGTGCTTCACAAAATCAAAAATGTTCCCCAAAACACTTTTGTTCCAAACTTTCAGCCTGGCTTTTGGATGCTTCAATTTAAGCTAAGACCTTTGAATGGGAAAGCCAGTAGATTTAATCATCCAACAGTCCTCCACAAATTTATAAAAATCCTCATGAAAGCACCACATTTTAAGAAACTTGAAAGATGACTTTATTTTAGTTAAGTCTGAGGAGATAGGGATTAGAAGAAGAAAACGATCCGAGCAAGTTTTAGAGAGATGAGTAACACCAGTACCCTCAAAGTAGTTGAGCCACTTGTTATTGATGAGAACCATATCCAGCCTCCTTCACCGCCTCCCATTAGACCAAGTATACTAATTGCCTGAAAAACCAACATCAACCAGATTATAGTCCATCATAAAATTATTGAAGTCATCCATGCTGACAGTGCAATTAGTGATGCATTGCAGCTATTCCTCAGGGTTAGCAATAGTGTTAAAGTCCCCAAGCACTATCCATTCACTCTCATATTATTCCAAGTTCCTTAAGCTATCCCAAAGAAGCATCCTCAAACTCCTAATATACTTATCATATATCACTGTAACCTTGAAAGACTTGAACATAGAGTTGTGCTTGATATTAAGATGCAAAAACTGATCCTCATTGACAATAACATCCATCTGAAAGTCTCCTTTCCACATGAACCATATCTTGTTGCTAATATTGTTTAGGAATCCTTGAAAACTCAGTTTTCTAGCAATAGGCTCTAGCTTTAAGACACTAACCATAGGCTCCTAGAGAACTAAAAAATCTAGCTTCTTAGATCTCTTTATGAACTTGATTCTGACTTGAGATTTCTTGTTATCAATACGACGCACGTTCTAATTTAAGATAGATATAGTCATTTATAATATTTGGAAGATGAATTGGATACATTTCTGTGTTGCACACTCTTGGAAGATATGATTCTTTTAGAATTGACAATCTTAACTTTCTTAATTTTCTTCTGATCTGCTTTTTTAATACCAGTCTTGATTGGATCTTTTTTGTTGGTAGGGGATGCAGGAAGACTACCAGTAGTTAGTTTAGTTGGAGAAGATGTTTCTAACAAAGAGTTCACCCCAGAAGAATCATCCTGATTCAGAGAACCCATTTCCTGATTCAGAGAACCCATTTCCAGCATGTGTAAAGCCTCAATGACTTCCTTTTTGTCCACTCCCAAAGGTACCCTATTCTAAACTTTATTTTCCAAGCTTTTTTCAGTTTTAGAGAATTGGTTTAATATCATATCTTCATTATTTCTATCATCCACAATAACTGATATAATCTTTTGATCAGTAACTTTTATCTTGAATGTAGGCAACAAAGAATCAAGATTCAAAGGATTGGAGGACACTTCCTCCTCTAAGGGTTTGCTTTTGTTAGCTTTTATGCATCCCTTCACAAAATAGCCCAGGTGAGAGCAAATTTTACAATACTCAAGGTATTTATCCTAGATCAAATCCTGCCATAAACTATAGGACCCAAACGAGATATCAATTCCTTTAGGTAATCGTTTAGAAACATCCAAGATCACTCATATTCTACATAGATTGTGTCTTGCCCTATTCTTAGGAGGCACCCAAATGTTAAGAGGAGACCCAATGGTCTTTGCTATTTCTAGAATAGTGGATTAATTATACATAAATTCGGGTAAGTTTGGGAGATCTACAAAGAAAGGGGTAACCCGATTCTCTATATTGGGATTAAAATTAGGAGACCATTCAAAGATTCTCATAGTTTTCTTTACTAATTGCCAGACGTTTCTCCTCCATAGTTTCTTCAGGTCATCAATCATACTAAACTCAATGAAGATGTATCTGTAATCCCAGCTAGTGATATTATAGTCCCCCTTAAACCTAAAAGAATCCAAGAAAGCTTTAACAACACTGTAACTAGGTCTCCCGCTGACAAACTTTCCAACTAACGTGTGATTAGCATTCTCCATTAGTTTAGTCAAATCCTCAGCCTCAAAGTGGATGTTACTCTGATCTTTCTCTCTGTGTACTGATACATTCTTCTGATTTAGTTTCTTAGAGTTTGGTTTGAAAGATCTCTTTGTGCCTAACCCATTTCCACAGCTTATAACAGATTCATACACTGGATTATACATGATCTTCAGTTGATCAGGGCAAGGATTTTTCAAGATAGGAAAGTGGGAATCATGAGCAGTAGATCGATGGTGTGGTGATGAGCATTCACATTCTTCCATAAGAATGATCAAACGAAGAAGAAGCATCCAAGAAAAGAGTAGCATCCAGGATTAGATTTCATTCTTCGAGGATTCTTGGAGATTTTGTAACTAACTCGTCAATAAATCTGTCTTCATTTGGTTGCTAAAATGTAATTGTGTTTTAGTCGCAAAATTATGTGTAATTTGATTGGAAAAATAAAAAGAATAAAATCTCCAAAAAAATCACTAAGTATTCCATTCTGTTCGCCTTTAAAATATAAAAATATATGTGATTTAAAATTAGTATATTTGAGTTACGGTTTGATGAATATAAAATTCTAATTTTTTGTGTGTTCATGAATGTTATTGGAAAATTTATGTTCCATATGTCTTTCGATAATAACAAACAATAATCGATAATTTAATTTAGATATTGATGATTTTAAATAAATTTTATTTCTTCAAATGTTATAATTTTCACTTATAAATTATTATTATAATATATTTCGGATGGAACAAAAACCCATCGGAATCAAACCGGTTCAAACACATTTATAATTTTATAAATAACTAGGATACGGCTTTTTAAATAACTAGGTTGGTGACTGATTTATTGTATTTATCGGGTGACATCTACAAAATATGTCCATAGCCAAAAAAAATATTGGTTGGTTGTCTATATAGATTCTTTTAGTGACGCATACCATTGTTTATTTACGACAAACATATATTATAGTATTATTCACATGTCTCTCCATCGTATGATTTTGAATATTAAACATAATCCTTAAACTTCAAACCAATTACATATTTTTTTGATTTCACATAAGAGATGGGTTATTCCGACATAGCTAATAAATATATATATATAAAGAATTTCAAGAGGGATGATGATTTAGATTTATCAATTTAAAATTTTAGATAATGCATATGAAATTCGGGATGGCCCTATCACGTCACAAGTTTAAATCAGTAATATTATTATAAAAAATTAACAGAATCGGTAGCCGTAGACCCTATATTACATATACATGGGAAAACGTAAGACCACTTTTAGTTTTTCTAAATAAAACTCATCAAGAATGTTCTAATTCGAGATCCTATTGTAATGGTTAGGAGGTGGCAAACGGTCCGAACCTGAACCGTCCAACCAGTTTAAATCAGAACCACGGGTTGCAGTTCTGGCGAGTTGCGGTTTTGGCGGGTTGCGGTTCTGTCAGTTTACTTCTTATGCGGTTCTGGCGGGTTGCGGTCCTGCCAGTTTGCAGTTCTAATGGGCCAATTTCGCAGTTAAACCGTCAGTTCAAACCACCAGACAAACCATTTAAGAACCGTTTATTAGTTCAAACCACCGGCAAAACCATTTAAGAACAGTTTATCAGAATATTTTATAATGTTATTTAAAATTAATTTGTAAGTGTTAATTGAATCTAATTTCAATAATTGAGATATGTACCATATACACGAGTTAATTATTCTATTTCATGTATTTTAATTTAAATATGTTATCATTTTAATCGAAATTTTATAATCAATCAATTACATTCTAAAAAAATAATTGTAATTTGATTTTGATACGTTTGATTATATATTTATATTTATGTATTTAAGATATTTTATTTAATATTATGTAGATATTAAATAAAATATATACATCTACTTGTATTTCGATTACAACTTTCAATAATTGTAAAAATATAAAAATAAAAATTTGATTGTCTTAAACAAGATATCGTAAACAATATAATTGTAAAATGATTTGTATATTGTTTAAACATACTAGATATTTAAGATGTTATATTTAATATTATGTACATATTAAATAATATATACCTATTAGACATATAATTGTATTATAATTTTAAATTATTAGGTGATTTGTATATTGTTTAGAACCGATTCGGAATCGAAATAAAAAATTATTAAAAACTTGCTAAAACTAATGTATTTTAAATATTATGCCGTAATAAATCTGCGATTAATAAATTATTTATCTTATTGTAATTAACAAACAAAATTGTTTTAAATTATAAGAGATTAATTTAGGAAATATATATTTTTAAGTTTTTTTTGTCAAATATTAATAACTAAGTTAAGTTAGTAGTCCTGTTATCGGGTCGGGTCGGTCCGGGTTTGGGCGGGACCGGGACCGACTCGTTAAGCTACAGGGCGGGTCGAGTCGGACCGCTAAGCGAAGGGAGCCAAATATGATGGACCGGGACCGGCTCGTTAAAAGTCGAGTCGGTCCGGTCCGACTCTTAACGAGCTGGTTTGCTAGTTTATCATAATTTTCTTAAGTAGGAAAAAAAATTATATCTCCCTTACCGGTTGGTTACCGGGCGGACCGGTCCAGACCGGTAAGAGAGTCGGTCCAAAATTTTGGCTCCCAACCCGCTCCATAAGCTATCCGGACCGGTCTCGGGCGGGCCTTACCGGTCCGGTCCTGGGCGGGTTAACGGGTTGGGAGGTCCCCTAACAGCTCTATAAGTTAGTAGTATGTATTTAATAATTAAACGTTTAATATCAAAACCAATCATAAAAAAATAATAAAATATCAAAGCCGAATAATCAATAATTAAATAATATATGATCATTGACAATGTGAATAATCTTAGAAAGAATAAGTATTTGGAGTTTTGTCTAAAAGAATCCCACATCTATAGTTACCATTGAAGAAGAGTTTTGTTTAAAAGAATCCCACATCCATAGTTACCATTGAAGATGAAAGTGTCAATCTATATAAAAGGAGGCACAAACACACCCTCTCACCTACCAAGTCTTGGGTAGGGATGACAATTGGTCGGGATGGGTGCGGGTATAGCTAAACACGTAACCCATCCCGTCTATATTTTTCCAAACCCATACCCTAACCCATGCCTGTCGGGTAGTAATCTTTTTTTCCCACACCCGAACCCGGCGGGTTCGGGTACCTATCCGCGGGTACCCATTGAAATTAAGGTTTCTTTTTTTAAAAAAACTACGCACTGTTCTCTAGATTTAAACCAATTCTATAAAAAAAAATACTGCAACCCAATGCTAATTGTTATCTATTAATAATTAATGCATAGTTTTGGTATATTTTAGTAAATCATTTTCTTATAATTTAATTAGTTATATTATTAGTTTGTCTTGAGTTTGATACTAATTGCAAAAAAAAGATGTTTAAAAAATATAAATCATCAAATATAATATTAAAATCTAGAATAGTGTTTTGTTATCTATTAATAATTGATATATGATTTTGAAATATGTTAGTAATTTTATTATTTTATAAATAATAATATTATTAGACCAAAAAGAAAAAATATATTTTAAAATGAAAAATTGAAAAATCAAATTTAATATCTAAATGTAGAATGATATTTTTCAAAATATACGGTATCTAGTGATAATTAACAAATATTTTGTATTTTTATAATGTTATTAATAATTAATATATGGTTTTGGTATATGTTAGTATTTTTTTATAATTTAATTAATAATACAAATAATATTAGATCGATAGATAGTATGAGTTTTGCAAAGAAAAATAAAAAATATTAAAAGAAAAGATTTTAAAAATTAAATTTAATGTTTAAATAGAACAATATTTTTTAAAAGTATATTCTATATATTAGCAGATAATATATGGTTTGATTATTACAGAATACAGATACTAATATTAATAACTTTATTTTAAAGCTTAATAACTAATATTAAATGATATAATATTTTATATAATATTAATTTAACGGGTACCCATCGGGTATTACCCAGTGGGTCGGGTTCGGGTTGGGTACCCGTGAGAAATTATTTAAACCCATAACCCATCCCATACTCGGCGGGTAGTAAATTTTCAAACCCACAACCCATCCGTGGGAAATTTTTAAAACCCATAACCCATCCCATCGGGTCGGCTCGGGCCGGGTACCCGCGGGTTCGGAAAAAATTGCCATCCCTAGTCTTGGGCAACTACTTGAATGCCTAACATGGTGATTAATAGTTTAAAATTTCGAATTAATTTTTTAAAGGGTCGGTTCCGGTTCGGTTTTGGTTTTCAAAACCGAAACCTTATCGGTTCGGTCCGGTTTTTAATAGTTAATAACAAAAATTCTATAAAAATTTCTAAAAAAAAAAAAAAATTCAAAAGTCCGGGCCATCCGGACAGATCTCCGGATGGCCCGAATTTCCGGTCCGGGCGTCCGGAGATTACGTCCGGATGCCCCGGACCGGACGTCCAGACCATCCGGAGATCTGTCCGGATTGTCCGGAATTTTTTTTTTTTCGTTTTTTTTTAATTTTGTTTTTTTGGGTCTCCCAAATCCAAACTCATAAATTCATATACTCCTCTCTACGTCTCTCTAAATCTCTCTACTTGTTCTAAATATTCTAGATACTCAAATTTCTTATTTTACATATTGTAGTCCTACTTTCGGAATTGTTTAATTTTTTTTTCGCAAATTGTTTCTATTTGATAAAAACACTTAAATAACGTTGTGGTAGCATTATAATAGCTCAATTAAGAGCTTCGTATAGTTTATCAAGTTATTTAATTGTTATAGTAATTTAAATTAGTTCTTTTAATTCTAATTTTATTAGTTGTTGTTAGTTGTTATTGCTTGTTATTAGTTGTATTAGTTGGTACTAGTCTAAATTTAGTTTTTATTATTTGCGATATTAATTAGCTTCGATTAGTATTTTATTGCATATTTAAAAAAAACGTTGTTTTAAGTTTTAAAATGCCTATAAATCGTAGACTTACTAATACTCACCAATCCGCTAATTTTCACTTGTAATGAATGATGTTTGTGATAACCAAAACAAATTAATACTGACCAAAATGTAATAATAATTTTATAATCATTATTAAAATTACAATAATAAAATTCAAAATTTAATATTAAAATTATAACCATATAACTTGTAATCTTTTACCATGATAAAATATGATTTTGGTTTAAAAACTAATAAATAACATTTGTAATATTTAAAACCAAATCACAATAATAATATTCAAAATGTAATATAAAAATTATAACAATATAACTTAAAAATAATAAATAACACTTGTAATATTTAAAACCAAATCACAATAATAAAATTCAAAATGTAATATTAAAATTATAACAATATAACTTAAAAATAATAAATAACACTTTGTAATATTTAAAACCAAATCACAATAATAAAATTCAAAATGTAATATTAAAATTATAACAATATAACTTAAAAATAATAAATAACACTTGTAATATTTAAAACCTAATCACAATAATAAAATTCAAAATGTCATATTAAAATTATAACAATATAACTTAAAAATAGTAAATAACACTGGTAATATTTAAAACCAAATCACAATAATAAAATTCAAAATGTAATATTAAAATTATAACAATATAACTTGTAATATTTTTGCATGATAAAATATGATTTTGGTTTAAAAAATAATATATAACACTTGTAATATTCAAAACCAAATCACAATAATAAAATTCAAAATGTAATATTAAAATTATAACCATAGAATTTGTAATATTTTAACATGATGATAAGATATAGTTTTGGTTTGTATTAGATCTAAAAACATAATAATAATATTCAAAATGTGATAATAACATAAGTAATATTTAAAATTTTGGACTATATAATAATTACAACACTTAAAATATTAATAACCAAAACAAATTAATATTAACAAAAATGTAATAATAATTCTATAATCATATGCAATATCTCAATATTTTTTAAATATAACATTTTGGTTATAAAATAAATAAAACATTTATAATATTTTACCAATAAACCGCGGTTTTTTACAAATAAACCGTGGTTTCGCAGTCCTGGCAGGTTGCGCTTCTGTCAGTTTGCGGTCCTGCCAGTTTACTTCCTATGCGGTCCTGGCGATCCTGGCGGGTTGCGGTTCTGCCAGTTTGCGGTCCTAATGGACTAGTTTCGCAGTTAAACCGTCAGTTCTTAAACAGATTGTCAGCTTTGAACCGTGGTTCCAAAACCATTTGCCACCCCTATAATGGTAATGAAAGCTTACCAACTCAAATATAACAATGTTTTAAGTGTCCACTATCCTTGCCTCGGCCCCTGTTGCTGCTGCTGCTCATGTAGCAAGATAATGGCAAAAGAGACACATCACATCAAAGCAGTTTCCATGCTATTTCCCGCGGAGAAACATGTGATCGATCATGTTTTTGTTAACAAAATGTGTGACCGAAACATGTTGACACATATATGTTTTAGGTTCTATATCGGTGTTTTTCTTTCTAAGTTTTGTATTTTTTTATTATGAAAAGCAATAAAAAAATTTAAAAACTTAAACATAAAACTAAAATTTAAAAGTTTTAAAAATAAATAAAAATATTTATAACGGATTACGGATATTAAAAATATAAATAATATATGATATATTTTAAAATAATAAATACACCTACTAAAACTAAGATAAATGAATATGATAGATTCCCTATCTAATATAGATTTTTTTTGGTGCAAACAAATACTGACCAATTTTTTTTGTTATATCTATCACCAACACTACTTCAAATAAAGATTAAACTTTAAAAAAAAATTAAAAAAACTGTTCAAGAATCGGTTAATCTCCAACTTTTCTGATCATCGCAACATCAACGATTGGCTACCATCACAATGGCCACGGTCACAGTTCTCCAGTCCTACGGGATGGTGAGAAAAAAAACCAAAAGACTATGAATCTAACTTCAACCGATTCGATCGTTCTAAAAAACTACAAATCAAGCAATTCATTGCCATGTTTCGGAAAACAATGACAAAATCAGAATTCTTTCGACATAACATCCCACTAAATCAATGATAAAACAATATTGGAGTTACGATGAACATTTTCTATCCTTATCAACACACACCAAAACAGAGGAATACTTTGCGACAACAAAACAAGTTCAAATCTTACCATGATGCTGCAGAAACAAGATCAAACATGAAAGACACTCTTCACGAGCAAGTTCAAATTCGAGACTCAAAGTTATTCATTTCTCAAAAAAAGATAAGAACCTTCTTATATCAAACTCTAAATTCACACTCATTGATAAATTTTCATTAAAAAAGTTGTAAATGCAAATTATATATTATTTTCTAAAAAAAATCATTTCAATGGTGAATTTAGTCTAACAGCATAAGGTCAAAGGCATATGAGGAATGTCTCGCCTATATGCCAAAATTTCATCCGACTATTGAAATGGTATCATGGTTTTAACCCAGATATAAGTCACACATAACCTCTCTTTGGGTTTCATTCCCAAACATTCATGAATATATGTAAAACCAAGATATTATTCAAAATATTGCTAAGTCCATTGGGAGACCTTTATCTACATGGATCCCAATTATAAATAGGGTTAAATTCAATTGTTTCCCGATTTGGATTCAAGTGGATATGTCTAAACCTCTATATAACAAGCTTTGGATTGATTTAGGTGACCGTGATGGTTTATGGTTAGACATTATATATGGTGATAAACCATTTTATTGTCTAGATTGCCACAATCTTGGATACAATAGGTTTCATATGCAAGCCAGACCGCAAGAACCACTTTGATCTCATCTTAGATTACAACCAATCAAAAATTATCAAATAATAATGGAATTTGGATTCCCAAATTAAAGTCCATAATGGTTTAAATAATAATCCTAAAAATTTAGATTCTCGACGAGTTTCTAACTTTATTAGAAATACAATATACCAAATGAATGCTAAACATTTTTAATCTATATAGCAAATGGTACCAAAGGTTATACTATATCTAATAATAAGAGAATTCCCCAAATGAAAACTATGAAACGAATAATAATCAAACACTTCTTATGTATGATTCAATATAGACACGTTTTAATTTTTGAAACAGTTGAAGTACTTCAAACAATAGAGCTAAATAACCTTATTAGCTAGCTCGAGCAATGAATCAGATACAATGAGAAATCCTTAGCCTCTCTTAATCGCACTTTTACTCCCGCATCATCAACCTTTAAAAAATCTGTAAAAAAATCAGAATAAAAAAAAAAGTAAATAATAAGAAAGTGAGGAAGGCCAAAATAATAAAAAGTTTCCTTCGTACTAAAACAATTCGATTTAAAAAGACAATTACACCATTTACCTAAACCTTTAAATGATAATCAAAATACTAAATTGGAAGCTAGAGGTGTAAATAACAAAAGCCAATCTCTAAATTAAAAAAAAAAGTGACTACATTGCGTTACAAGAACCTTAAATATCTATGAACAAAATTGATAAAACTTTAAAGATCACTAGCTTTTGTTTGAAGATAATGCAATTTCGAGTTTACTAAAAGAAAACTCTTCTGATGGAACTTTTTATAGGTTTATTACAAGTTCAGCAAACTGTCAATGTTTAGAGAGCCATTGTAGTCAGGACTTTTATTTCTCTTCATCACTTGCATTATATATACACATGGTGACATGTCGATCTCAAAATCTTGTCCTGCCTATCTGGCAAAACTTCAGTGGGATGAGGTATCTTACTCTCTTTGATATTCGGTTTCTTGCTCGGAGTTTGATTTTGATTTGATTTGGCGTAAATTTGGTACTGGTGAAGGTGAGCGTGGATGGTACATTTTTGTGTGAAGTTTTTAACTGAAAAAGCCATGGCCGTTGCATTGGCAAACGTCACGCTAACTATCCATTCACCAATATTATTATCATGTGTTTTTGTAGATAACTAACTTTTAGCTGAGTTATTCTACTTTTGTTATGGGTAATAGTTATAACTTTTTATATAGACACTATTGCCGCTCCGTTGAATATTATATACTTAAGTTTTGATTTATACCAAAAATCAGATTAAAAATTAATATTATTTTAAAAAAACAATTATCTAGATTTTAAAAATCAAGATGATTTCAAAACTGCCGTTGTAAAATTTAAAAAATAATTATATATATATATATAAAATAAAAGTGATTTCGGAAACTAAAGTTTTGAAATTAGAAAACACAACTTCTTTAAAATTTATTGTTTTAAATTAAAAAGAAGAAGTTGTTTTGTTAAATAAAATTTAAAATAAAAGTGATTCAAAAATATTGTTTTAAATTTAAAAAAAATGAGGATAGAAGGCGGTTGAAAATGCTTCTCTTTGCCAAGAACAAAAATAGAGTGTCAAGCTCTGAATTTTTTGCTAATCTTTTTTAGATTAGAGGTATGGAAGAAGGAGAATTCCTAGTCTCCTCTTCTTCATCATCTCCAAGATCAATTGGTCCTGAACCTGTTAATAATTTGAGGCACGACAAGGAGTTCCCTTTGCTTATCCAAGAGCAGAAACAGAGCAACAACAATGAGGTTAATGTAATTTCTAACCCGATTTTTGAGATTTCTGGTCAAAGAAATGGGAATCAGATAGAACCCAAGAAGCTAACCAAGTCTTTTGCTGAGATTCTTAAGCCAATCGACATTGATATCTTGCACAGAAATACCGTCATTTTCAGAACCTCTGATCATAACATAATCTGTTTTGAGAAGAAAGATAAAAATAAGCTTCAAAATATTTCTAAACATACCATCATACGTAAGTTCACATATCGGAAGCCCATATATAAGATAATCAAGAAGTTTCTAGGCGGTTTTCAGTTCACCGAAGCCTTCAGCGTGGCAGTTTATGATTACCGTCACGTCTTCATTGAATTCGATTGTCTCGATGATTTAAAGAAGATTTGGTCCAGAAATGTATGGAAAGTTGGAGAAACAACGATGCGATTACTCAAGTGGTCTCCAAAATTTGATTCAAACGAGGAAAGCCCCTTTAACGCCAGTATGGATCACTCTAAAATTTGCCAGAATTTTTGTATAACGAGACAACAATATTAGAAATTGTGAAGTCCTTTGGGACTCCTTTGAAGACGTGGATTCCGAAAAGTAATAGAGCTTTTTTCAATTGTGTTAAGATGTGGGTGGATGTTGATGTTTCAAAGACCATAGCCAAAGAGTTAAAGATCAGATTTGGTAAGGATGAGGATTATAATTTGGAAATCATATATGGAGGCCATCCAAGCTATTGTAATGAATGTAAGCATATTGGTCATAAGATTTCATATTGCAAGAAAGTCATAGCTGTTAAAATTGATGAACAACTTAATAACCATATTGAAGATCAACTTCCTGTACCATTAGATTCAAATAAGAAGATCATAACTACACCAAATTTGAAGTCTGTAATTGTGGATAATGGAAACAATGTGGAAGTTGTGGATAAAAGTTACAATCAATTGTTTACAGTTAATCAAAACTTGGTTGAAAGCCCTGATATTATGGCAGCTAAAAAGGGCTGTAAGAAACAAATCGATTAAATGAAAATCAAAATTGTGAACTGTAATGTTAGAGGCTGGGGAATAAGCTCACCATAAGGAGGCTAAAATCTTTAAAAAGGGTTGAAAACCCTAATCTTATGGCATTACAAAAACCTTTAGTTAATTGTGAGAAACTTGGGAAGGTGGCTAAAGCACTGGGCTACAATCAGTTCTTTGGTATTGCAAACAACAAGATATGGTTGTTTTGGAGGGATGATTTTAAGGTGGAGGTGATATCAAATGAAGACCAGGTTATTCATGCTGATGTCAGTCAAACCTCTCTCAACAAAACTTTCAGGCTGTCAGTGGTGTATGCTAAGTGTAGTAGGATACTTATGATGGACTTGTGGAACTCTCTGAGGAATGTAAATGATAAGCACATCGAATGGATAGTGTTTGAGGATTTTAACACTACCTTAGATGCTGATGAGAAACTATGCTGCACAAGAACTTGTCTGAAAAGTATGGATGATTTTGGCAATGTCATTCTTGATTGTAATCTAACAGAATGGGGCTACTCTGGCAGTAAATATACATGGTCTAATGGGCATAAATAAAAGATATTGGATCGAGTTCTTTATAATAGTCAGTGGCTTAGGTACTTTGACAACACTAGAGTGGTGCATTTGTCAAAAACGTGCTCTGATCATTTTGTTATATGCATTACTATATCAACCATTCTAAACGTATTCAAGCATGCTTTTAAATTTCTGAATATGTAGGTGCAGCATCAAGGTTTCTTAAAGGTTGTAGAAGAGAGTTGGTCTGTTTATATGCCAGAAAATCCAATTCAACGTTTCTGGCATAACCTGAAAATATTAAATGGTGTTCTTAAGGCTTGGAACTATAGTGAATTTGGGAATGTTTTTGACTCGATTAAGCAAGTGAAGAGGAAAACAGTTTCAGGGAGTTATATTATCAGGCTACCAGGACTACTGAGGACAAATTGTTGCTCGTAAAAGCTAAGCAGAGCCACCTTAGTCTCCTTGCTAGAGAGGAGAGCTACTGGGAACAGAAAACGCATACTCTCTGGTTGAAAGACAGTGACAGAAGTACAAAGTGTTTTTCATAATCTGGTGAAGAAAAGAGCTAAAAAAAGAAGGATTCATAGGATTTGGGATAAGAATATTTGGTTCGAGAATCAAGATGACATTTCTGACTTTGTTGTTTCCTACTTCAAGAACTTATTAACTCAATCATCTCTTCCTAATGATCGTAATATGTCTTTTGACAACATCTCTAATTTAGTTTCTAATTGTGATAACAAAATGTTTACTGCTATTCCTTCTGATGAAGAGATCAATAAGGTTGTCAATAGTCTGCACTCCAACAAAGCTGTTGGCCCTGATGGATTCAATGACAGATTCTACAAAGACTACTGGACAATCATAGCAGGTAGCTTGTGTGATCTGTTAACCAAATTTTCAGAGAAACTAGCATTCTCGCAGGTATTCAAGCATCAGTGATCTGCCTAATTCCTAAAGTGGATGCACCTAAAAACTGGAGAGATTTTCGTCCTATTAATCTAACTACTGTCCTCAATAGAATCTACTCAAATGTCATTAACAACAGATTAAGCCTTATCTCGCCTAAATTGATTTCTGAGGAACATAGTGCTTTTGTGAGGGTCAAAAGTATACATGAGAATATCTTAATGGTAAAAGAGCTATGTTACGATATAAACTACAAAAGAAAAGGTGGAAATCTGATCTTGAAGTTGGATATAGAGAAAGCATTTGATAAGCTTTCTCACGATTTTTTCAGAATGTTCTTAAGGCTTTTAGCTTCAGTCCTCTGTTCATTCAGCTGGTTAGTAACAATATTAAAAACAATAATTTCTCTGTCATCATCAATGAAGTTACTAAAGGGTTCTTCAAGACTGATCAGGGTCTAAGACAGGGGGATCCCCTATCCCCCAATCTATTCATCCTTGTTGAAGAGTTTCTGATTCATGGCTTAAAAAGGATTAATGATTCTACTAGTTCAATCAGATATAAAACTAGAGGTGGCCATGTCATATCGTGTTTGGCTTTTGCAGATGACCTCACGATATTTTGCAATGGGTCAGATGATTCAATCTCTAAGATAAGTGATTTTCTATCTACCTATCAAGTTATCTCAGGGTAGTTGATCAACAAAAGGAAATCAAAGTTGTACACAGCTTCTAGCATGTCCAACATCAGGGTCAACAAAATAGAAGAAGTTACTGGCATCAGACACAACTCAATGCCTTTTAAATATCTGGGCATAATGATTAACAACAGTTCAAGGATAAGCCACTTTGATAATCTTCTCTCAAAGATTAAAGAGAAGATCATTGAGTGGGATGGTAGTACTCTATATTTTGGTGGAAGACTGGTACTTATACAGTCTGTTCTCTCATCTTACCCCTTATATTACATTCAAAACACAGTTCTAACCAAGGATTTTATAAAGAAAATAGATGTTTTATACAACAAATTCCTTTGAGGTAATAAGACTGAATCTAAAGCTCTGAACTGGACTTCAAGGAACAAGATAAATAAGCCTTATGAAGAAGGTGGAATTGGTGTAAAATATTTGGGTCACCTGCAGGACATACCCTCCCACAAGTTATGGTTTAACCCGAGAGTCAACAAATCTCTTTGGGCCAGGTTGATGATGTCTATCGACTATAAAGGGTATCATCCTATTGCAGCTCCTATCCCCAGAAGAATGTCTAGAGTTTGGGCAAGAATTTATAGTATCAGGGACAACGCTGAGAGATATATTTTCTGGATTCGTGGTAATGGTGGAATTGACTTCTAGCTTGACAGATGGTGCACTGAAAAGCCATTTGTCTCCTTCAACGATCAAGAAGATAAAAGCTGGTATTCTCAAACTAAAGTTAGTAGTTTCTAGATTAATGGAAGGTGGGATGTTGAAAGGTTGAAGACGACTGTCACAATTCCTATTCTGTCTAAGATTCTCAAAACAAAGCTTAATGCTACTCCTAATGAAGTTAATTGGGCTCTATCTACTGATGGAAAGTTTAATACAAAGATCACTTGGGAAACTATAAGGAAAATAGGCAATGTTTCAAACCTTTTCAAGAACTGCTGGAACCCGGTGACTCCAAAGAAGTGTTCTTTCTTCCTCTGGAGAGCTCTTATAAACTTGCTGCTAATAAAAACCTTCAGAAAAGAAATATTTATCTGGCATCAAAGTGTCAGTTCTGTGAGAATGAGGAAACCTCAAAGCATGTTATAGTTATCTATAATCAATCCTGGATTGTGTGAAGCCACTTCAGCATCATCCTTGAAATTACTGTCTCAAGAACTATGCCCTTTGCTCATCTCATTCGTTCCTCGTTTTGGTCCTCAGCAAAGACCTGCAATTTAAGAATGATTTTACCTACAATTGTCACATGGACTATATGGAAATCTCGAAACTGTAAGAAAATTCAGGTTACTGAGTACTCTTCCTCTTTCCCGATTGAGAAAATTGTTAGAATGCTAAATGGATTATCTAGTGCAAAATTACTCAAAAGAAAACACCGGGGACATGATATCAGAGTTGCTAGTCAGTTGGGGTATCATCTCAGCGTCGATACCAATATCACTGATGGGTCATCGGTGCTTTCTGGTGAAGCATATGGTGGTGGTATTGTAAGGAATCACACTGAAGACATCGTCAGAGGCTTTGGAAGAATGTACGGGAAATATAATGCCATTGTAGTATAGGCCAGAGCACTGATGGATGAGCTTGCAATGTGTAGAGACTTGAGCATTAGTCAGCTTGATATTGAAGTTGATTCAATGGTTTTGGTAGAACTGATTGGCAGTGGTAGGAATTTATGGTACCAGGACCCTACTATAGGTTATTGTCATAAGCTCATAACACCAAGTATGTCGATTAAACATGTTTTCAGACAACAGAACAAAGCGCCTAATGATTTGAGGGAAATTGTTGTTCTTGGAAGTATGGGGATTGAGTATATCAGAGAAGTCGATTAGGGTTCATGGAAGCTTCCAAAGACTGAAGAAATCAAAGGGATGAAGAAGAAGAGGGTAGCTCTGTTCTAGATTTAGCTAAGCTCTGTTTGGGGCTGCTCCAAACAGTGAATATCGAGAGTCTTTTAACTTCTTTAGTTTTTCAATTTCACACTTGCAACACAAAAATTGTTTAATAAAATCCAACTTTAAGGAAAAAAAATTAAAAAAAATGACATTTTCTATATTTAAGATAAAAAATAACAACATTAAAAAAAATAACAAGTTTTCTTACGAAATACGTGAGTAGAATTTAAATTCTATTAAAAAAAATTAATCAATAATATATTTTATAATGCAACAAATTTAAAAGTTATTTTTTTTATTGATTTTCAAATAATTTTTATTTTTTAATAAATAATTTTTATTTTTTTCAATTGTAAGTTTTAAATTATTTATATTTTTAAATTTCAAACTACAAGTTTTTAAATTATTTTTATTTTTAATATTATATATATATATATTACTTGAAGTGGCCAGCAAAAACCCACTACTGGATAGAGAGCTATCTTTACTGGATAGAGAAGAAGCTTATTGGAGACAGAAATTGTATTCTCTTTAGCTGAAGGACAGTGATAGAAACACTGTTGTATTTCAGAATTTTATCAGAAAAGGGCTAAGAAAAAACATGATTAACAAAATAAGAGATGAGGATACTTGGCTAGAAAATCAGGAGGAAATCAGTACTTCTGCTGTGACTTATTTCAAAATTTTATTGACTGAAAATAGGAATGATGATGATATTAAGATTCTAAATGATATTATTCCTAAGCTTGTTACCGACGCTGATAATTCTAATTCTTGCTATTCCTGATGTGAAAGAAATCCAGGGCATCATTAATTCCCTTAGCTCAGTCTGTACAGCAGGCCTTGATGGATTCAATGGAGAATTCTACAAAGTATGCTGGTCCATCATCAACAAAGACTTATGTGATGCTATTCAGGGTTTTTTCAAAGGCTACTCTCTCCCTTCTGGCATTCAAACAACTGTAATCTGTCTAATCCCTAAGAGTGACCATCCTAACACTTGGCAAGAGTAACGTCTTATCAGTCTCACTACAATGCTGAGTAGAATAATTGCCAAAGTTATCAACAATTGGCTTGTTAATCTCTTTGCAAAGCTAATATCTGAAGAACATGGCTTTTGTGAAGGGAAAAATTATCCATGAAACTATTCTGATTGCCCAGGAGCTTACTCATGATCTAAAATCTAAAGTCAAAGGAAATAATGTAATTCTCAAGACTGACATAGCCAAAGCTTTTGACAAACTAAATCCCAGGTTCCTTCTTGAATTCCTCTCTTCTTTTGGGTTTAGCTCTAATATTTTATCTTTGCTGAATAAATGCATATCAAATGTCTACTCTGCAATCATCATCAACAGTGAAGTAAAAGGTTATATTAGCAATACTGAAGGCTTGAGACAGGGAGATCCCCTATCTCCTAGTCTCTTTATTTTTGTTCAGAAGTACTTAATCAGAAGGATCAAGAAACTTTCTAAGGACAATCCTAGCACTAGATACAAGTCTAGAGGAAAGCTTAAAGTTGACTGCCTAGCCTTTGCTGATGATTTCATGGGTTTTAGCAATGGCTTGTCCTATTCTATTAATCCTAACAAGAAATTTCTAAATCACTATCAAAGGGTCTCATGTCAATTTATCAACAATAGTAAATCCAAGATCATTGTCTCAACAAACATGTATACAAACATAATTTATATTTTTGAGAAGATTAGGGGATTTAAACATACAAAATTACCTTTCAACTATCTGGGATCCACTATCAAATCTACAACCAGGATCAGTGACTTTGAAGACTTGATCAACAAGAGTAGAAACATAGTCTCTGATTGGGATAAGGCTACGCTCTCCTTTGCTGGCAGATTAGCTTTGATTCAATCCATCCTTTCAGCCTTACCCATTTACCCAATCTAACACAAGCTTATCCATATCTTTGTTATCAGGAAAATTAAAGGAATTTACAACAAATTCTTATGGGGGAATAAAGAAAACAACAATTCCATTACCTAGTCTAAATGGGATAGATTTTGCAAAACTCATGAGGAGGGTGGCCTGAATCTTAAAAAGATTGCAGAAATGCAGTTTGTTTTCCCCTGAAACTGTGGTTCACATATAGAGCTCAAAATTTATTATGGGCAAAGCTCACCTCTTCTATATACTGCAATAACTTTCACCCAATTATAGCTCTAATTCCTTCAAAGTCTTCCAAAGTCTGGATTAGAATCTGGAGGATCAGAGACATTGCTGAGAAATTCATATACTGGAATCCGAGAATTGGAAATATAGACTTTTTGCTTAATAGGTGATGCTCCACCAATCCATTTATAATCTTCAATGACACTGATAATAAAAATTTGGAATGTTAACAGAGATAAGCTAAAGAGCTATTTGACAAATGGAGACTGGAACATGGAAAGGCTTAGTTGTACTGTCATGTCTATTGAAATCGATAAGATTAAAAAAATTACACTCACTGAAAACAAAGATACAATCCATTGGTCCCTCTGCTCTGATGGGTCTTTCAACACCAAAGATACCTGGAAAGTTATTAAGAAACAAAGTAACACTTCTAATCTGTTTCGAAAGACTTGGAACAAAGTTACTCTGAGAAAGTGCTCCTTCTTCCTTTGGATATCACTTTACAACTAGATACCCACTGATTCTATTCTTCAGATGCGACACTTTTAAATGGCTTTAAAATGCCAATTTTGCAATAATGAAGAAACTACGCAGCAGATCCTCATTCAATGCGTTCACTCTTAGGATGTTTGGGTCTACTTCAATTTATTTTTTAAGATCCACATATTTTCCAATATGACTCTGCCGCATCTTATTCGTTCTTGGTACTGGTCTACCCCAAACAGATGTGATATTCGAACTATTCTTCCAGCCATCATTTTGTGGGTAATCTGGTCTGGTCGAAATATAATGAAGCACAAGAGTCAGTATGTCAACTCAACCTAAAGGATTAATCATGTGCTCTATATTATTTCTGGGCCTGATAACGCTAAAATTGTTAAGAACTCTCACTGGGGCAGAGATCACAAAATTTCTTCAAGCTTGGGATGTGTAAATCACCGTAAACACCTAAATCTTCCTTTATTTCTTAAGTGGAAAAACCCTAAAACCAACATATTTAAACTGAACACGGATGGTGCTTTTGCCAATACTAGAGAAAGCAATGGAGGAGGCCTTGTTAGAAATCATGAAAGTAACATGGTTATGGGTTTTGGAAGGCTCTATGGGAAGAATATCCCAATCGTAGCTGAATACAGAGCCCTTCTTGATGAACTCCTTAATTGCAGAATGATGAAAATCACCAACCTGGATATCAAAACTGATTCCTACATCCTTGTTGATCTATTGTTTTTCGGAAAGGCGCCTTGGTACATGTCCCATTTGCTTACCTGTTGCAAAAAGCTTATAACCTCGACAATGGCTATTAGTCATATTTACAGGGAGCAGAATGTTGCTGCTAACTGGCTTGCTAAACAAGTCCTCAAAGATCGTAAGGAGATGAATTTCAATCATGATGATGCACGGATTCCTCTGAGATCAATTACTTTACTCGAGAGTCTTGGAATCGGGTACTTGAGATCGTATAATTCGTAGCTTTCAAAAGAATGATCTTCTTCAGTACTCCTGGGCTGATTGAACCTTCTCACCTCCATCAATAACGCTATTTCCCTAATTCCAGTTTTTGAGTCAACTCTATTGTTCTATTGAAAGTGACGCTCCATCTTTTCGTTTTAAATTTTGGTCAAATTGTATTCTAATTCTTTTTTCTCTAAAACCTTGAATTAGGTCCCTCCATTTTCAATAATTCTTATTAATACAATTCAGTTTATTGAAAAAAACTAAGCAAAAAGTATATAATTTAAGGCTTACTAACCGGTGCCCATGGGCATGGGTTAGCCAAACCCTATTATCATTTACTACCCCCAACTATTTTCTATGCCTACTAAACACCATTCTCATCTAAATAACTCCCTTCCAATATCCAATCTTTATTTTATCTCTTAACTAACATCATATTTTGGACAGAGTCTTTTTCACTAAAAATTCAAAATTTGAATTCATCTTAGTAGCTCAAAGAGACCTTAATAGTTTCCTACAAACTACTAATACCCTAACAGAGGTCAAATTTCCAAAAACACTTGTATTCATAAACAATTTTCCGGCCATGTTACCAATTCACCATTGTTTTTCTCAAACCTATTAGTCGTTGATATTTTTGGCAAGTGAGCAGTTCACCGTCGCTTTTTAGGCTACTGTTAAGTGAGCAGTACCTATGTTAAAGTTTCAAGCCATCAAACTCTGTATTATCGACTTCAGGTAATATTTTCACCTGTTTTCCTTGTTTTTATCTTGCTGAAGCTGTTTTAAGTTATTTTTATCGACGAAAGCAAAGGTTTCGCCATTGATTTATATTTTTGAAGTTCTCAATACCTTATGAAGGTTACGATCTTTGCGGTTTCATGTATGAAATTCTTAGCATAAGTAGATTTTATGTTCGTAGGCTAATTCTTAGTTATATATAAGTGATAACTAAATTTTCATCTAATTTAAATAGTTACAACATTAGTTATGAGCTCTGTTGAAGTTGTTTTTTATGTTATCGTATTTTAGCTTGGGTATCGTTTTCTAGTTGGAGAAGATGCGTTTTTAGTAAATTGTATGCGCGATTTTAAGATAGACTTAGTAGTTAGGATTTTTAGTGCAGTATTGTTTCACGCTAGTTATGTTTAACCATTGACAAGATTCTAGTTCATACCTGACGCGCGTATCTAGTATAATGTTTTCATGCCATTTTACATCATACGAGTTCAGTTGGAAATTGGTCGCGCGTGTTTACTATACAGTTCCTGTCTTTACGTTCGAACATGATACTTGAATACATTTTACTATTCTTTAAACAAATTTGTATACTATACATTGCAATAGATGTCTAAATGGAAAGTGTGTATAATCAAATTTGGCCACCAGACCTTAATTGTTCATTTGACCGAGTTTGAAAACTTTGAGACTCTTCAACACTATGTTGAAAGTAAATGGGATGATCTTGTTAGAGGTAACTATACTATTACCTACTCATGCGGTGACCGGAAAAACTGTTTGTTTAATAATGAGACGGATTTCATGGGTTTAGTGATCTATCTTGATGTGGAGTATCTGAAAAGCGTTAGCTTCATTATAGAACAACAACTAGTTGATAAAGGGTTGGATGGCATTCATAAACATCCTAGTATAAGCTTGGGAGAACCCTGTTATAATCAACTATTTAGTGGAGAGAGAGAGTAACAATAGATTACTAAATTCAGAATATAAAAAAGTCATCTTGCTACTACCGGTTGGGTTGATGCTATCACAGGTGGTGGTCGGACTTTTGCTGATAGTGTTGCAGGTCTAAGGTTATCGTTATGTCGATATGACTTAGAGCGTGGTTTTGCTTTCAAATATATGCATAATACATCTACTAAGATCACTGCTTAATATGTCAACAAAGATTCAGGTGGTTGTAAATGGAGACTTTATGCATCAATTGATTATAGCACCGGTTTAATAATGATAAAGTGGTTTGTTGAAAGCCATACATACAGCCCTGTGTTTTTAGAAAAAGAGAGTAGGCATTTGACATCTGATTTTGCGAATGAAATACACTATTCAATTAGGACATGTCATTCCATAACGGCGGAAACTATTCAATCTTTTATCAAACAATACTATGGTTTAAACATCTCTTACCGTCTCTCATGGAATACTTTAGAGAAGGCAAGACGAGAAGTATTTGGAGATAGTAATACTTCTTTTAGCTTGTTGAATGCTTACTTTAAAAGATTAAAAAGTCGACACATTACTACCGATTTCCATTTGGAGGTTGGTTTTGGTAATGTCTTGAGGAGGTGCTTTATAATATTTGGATCATACATTCAAGCCTTTCATTCATGCCAGCCATTGTTGTATGTGGATGGTACCCATTTAATCTACAAGCATGGGGGTGTATCACTATCTGCAGTGGCAAAGGATGACAATAACGATGAGTTTTTCCCCTTATTGTGTTTCTTGCTTTACAGTGTTTATTAAAGGCCCCTAATCATGCGATTTATGATGGTTCAATAAAAAAAATTTAAACATATGATTTTGACGTTGATTAATAAACCATCTTAAACATGCGATTCATATTGACCATGTTCTTAATTTTTGCCTCAATGTTGGGATTTATGTAGATTTATGATACGACCTATCATGCGGTTCTATATTTTACAAGTAAGTTGGACTCCATCAAACTATTTATATATTGTAGGTATTTTCCCCTTTGCTTTCAGTATTTTTGGTAGTGAAGATTCTGATAACTGGCTATGGTTTACGGAAAGTCTTGAACCTCATTTGTTAAACCTTCAAATAACTTTTATTTTTGACCGACACTCTAGTATTATAATTGTTGTTTCTGTTGTTTACCCAAATAGCTTTCACGTGTCTTGTATATATCATCTCATTAATAATTTGAAGTATGCTATTAAATAGACTAACCGAGAGTTTAAAAAGAAGATGCTGAAGTTGTTTAAATGTTGTGCTTATGCTCCTACGATAGACCTTTTTAATGAGAGACTTTATTAGTTTTTAAGTAACGACGGTAGTAAGATAAAGAAATTATTTGAGCATTTACCTCACGACAAGTACACTCATGCATTCGTTAAATGGAAACGATATGGGGAAATGACATCATCTGTCGCCTAATCCTTTAACAATCAGATTAAAAAGCTATGCAATCTACCAATTATTGAAATATAGACAAGATTATTGTCATGCTAATGACTCAGATTTCAACATGTTATTCAGGAGGGATTCACCTGGAACAGTTATTTATACCTCGAGTATGACTACAGTTTAAGGAGAATGTTCTAATTAGTCAAACGTGAATAATATCTAAGTTTTTTGCAGGTTTATTTGAAGTTTATTCTTAACTCGTTATGGTTGTCAACATGCTTGATTTCAAATGTTCATGTGCTTCATGGCAACAAAAGTGATTTCTATGTCCTCACTTATTAGCGGCAATAACTTCGGTTAACGAAGATCCTATGACGTTGATAAATCCATTCTTCACGGTGGGGAATTATAGGTCTACTTATTCTTTCATCATACCAGCAATAACCGATTTCGGTGAAAGATCATCCTCTAATGATTTTGACAAACTGGTGGTTCTTCCTCCTAACATTGAAAGACGAATTGGAAGACCAACTAAAAATCGGATTCCATCTAGAGGAGAAATGTCATCGAGCCAGTTGTGGTTTGGTCGTTGTTTTAAATTAGGACATAACAGAAGGACATGTGATGTCCCATTTTGAGTTTACGATTGTTATAGAAACTATGGTTGGATCATGCGATTTTAATGATATTCTATTTTGCATATGAGTGTCAACTTACATCATGAAAGACGCAATTCACTTGTAAACTCATTGTTATTTCTATTTTGAGATTTATACAGTTCTTATCAACGCGATTCTCTAAGCCATGTATCTATCTCCCAAGACTTTATGTTTTTCCTTAAATGATTAGTCTCCTAAATTGTGATTGTTAAACTTTATGAAATCGTGATTCAATAATCAATTTGGTTAGCTAACATGGGGTTGTTAGCTTATTTCAAAGACACGGTTTGTATTATACTCCATAATCCAATACTTTTTTTGGCAACATACAACATGAAAATCATGATTCGTTTATAACTTATTTTTATTTCAACTACGCGATTCGTACATTTCTTCAAAGTTGCAAATCTCAATGTACTTTAAGACAAAACCCCATACCTAATGTTTTCTTTAGATAATTTGTCTCGATGTAAAGGCGAAAAAAAACTATATACAAAAAACTATTACATTCTTTTTTTATAATCTCTTTTGGTGTTTGATTAGGTTTTATGACTCATCAAATCGATGTCATTTATGAGAATTCTTTTGTTTTTCATTATTCTAAAAACCAAAAGTATATTTTTGAGACAAAAATGCGTCATAACAATTTTCTTCTCCGATTGAGTATCGATATACCTGGGCTGAAGAACCTTTTGGTTAGTTGTTTTGATATCGAAATGGTTGATCTCGCTAAACACTGGTGATTTCTGATTTCTTTTCTTGCGAACAATTTAAATCAAGTTCATACTTTATTTGATTCTTAGATTCATGATCGTGGATCGAAAAAGTTTAAATCACGACCCATACTCGTAGTAGAGATTTAGTTTGTTATTAGAAGAACCATTTATCTTATTCTCTTTGAAATTTATTAGAACTTATACTATTTATTGCTTAACTGTTTAAGCGTTGGATATATATGTTTGATTTTACAACAAACTACTATGTGTATATAATATTTACTAAATGTAAACTACGAAACTAAGTGACACATATCGATATTATACACACGAAAGTGGTTGTTTAATTTAGGTTACATCCGACACAAAGTGCATATTTTTATATTATAATTTGTTTGTATAGTTTATTGTATGTATGTTTAAGTGTTATGTGCAAGCGTATAATTGTAAGAAAGTACACATAATGTACATAAATATGCATAAAAATACAAAGTTTCTAATATAATGTTGGGAATGCTACATATGATTAGAATACAAACCACACACACATTTTATGTTACTACAAATTAACGTTTTGCATACACACACATTCCCACAATACATACGACACATTGATATAATTATGTATGTTATTACTGTAATATTTATACATACACATATATTACACATACAACTTATTAAAGAAATACATTATAGATTCATAATTACTACTAAAACTACTTATAAAATATCTTTTTAACTTGACTCTATCAACTATAATGTATTCCACATGTTATATCATAACAAAAATTACACTACATAATACACATTACGACTTCTTGCGGCATGAATAATATTGACATAGCACACGGTGAATTGTAGTTGTACGTACTACGTGACGTATGATATCTATAATTACATATGAAGCGTGGAGTTGGTCTACTAACAACATAAGGACTTCAAATACTTTGCATTAGTTGTGCAAGTTATTATTGTTTGGCTTCATAATTATACAATACTTATTTTTAGACAGATATCCATCTATCTGCATCTCCCCACGGTTCGAATACCTATATATCATCATATTAAAAAAAACAAATCATTCATAAGTATTTCTTCAAACAACTTCCTCGTAACACTTAATTATCTTCTTTTCGCATGAGTGTTAATTAAAGAAGACTAAACCAAGACGTGTATTTCTGCAGAATCGTTGAACAACCCACTAATTATCCACAAATCATCGTAATTATTATGAAAATAAATAAACGTATTCATCGCAAGCGTATCGACATCAAACACATATCTCACCACTTCTCCATGAACCCCAAATCTCATTTCCTCCACAAAAGTCTAGTACAAGCTTTGAGTACTAGCATGACACCTTAATTTTCCCTCTAGGTATAGGTCTGAACGAATTTTAGTGGAACCTAGCCCTACACAGAGCCTATGGTGTTTAACATGAACATATATGGCCTGATGATAGTTTCGAACAGTTGGTCGGCATAGTTTCATGGAGCCTCTTATGTAACAGTTGGTGCTTATGTTTTTTTGTTTTCCTTGTTATCATCATGTGGTCCTTAACTCTATTCCATTTCTTTTTTGAAAATACTATATTACCTCTATATAATAACTACACAGTTATAGTTGTACTTATAAATTAAATATAATAATTGCATATCATGGAAAATACTTAATCAATGGCTCAACTTTATATCATGGGTTCGTCCTTGAGTCAAGGTTTCGTATTCAAATTAAGGGTTCATCTACGACTTCCTCAAATCATAAATGGATCATCTACATATTCTATTGACTTCATTCAATGTTGGTTTGTCTATATATTCCATTAACTCTATTTCACTTGTCTTTATATTATAGTTAGTCAAATTAGAGCTCATTTTCAAGGGACTGTCTTTAGTTCTGGATCATTTTGATAGTGTCGTCTTCAAAAGCTCATCTTCAAGGGCTCATTTTTAGTTCAGGTTTGTCTTTAGTTTGGGTTCATCTTCGAATATTAATATTCAAGGGCTCGTCTCCAAGGGATCGTCTTCAGGTCGGGATCATCTTCAACGTGGATCATCTTTAAGATTTTCTCAAACCCACATTAGATTAAAAAAGAACCTTATCAAATATACAGAAGACTCGGTTCAAGAAAAATCTCTCGATTCCATGACATTTTTTGTATGCGTCTAATGAAGCCTTTGTCTTGGTCACATGAATTTACTCTGCATTCTATAAGTTTCTTGAATAAATTAAAGTTGAGCATGAGAATAATAAATGTCTATATCGGCTTTTTCTCCTCGTTAACTAAACAAGCATTACGAAGGGTTGTTCGATTAACTGAGTAGGTGGGTCAATAATCGTAAAGGGTTGAGTAAGAGGGATTATTCTGGGAATAACTAATAGTTTATTATCCTTTTTTCTTTCTGAAATTAAGATAGGTTAAACCAACCTCCTCTAATGAAGGCATTCCTCACCGTGAACATACAGACTTTAAAAAATAATATAAGAAGAAATGAAAGTAAATCGAGAGATTAGGGTCTATTTCCAATCTAGGGGCATCATATATATTTCGTTATTCACCAACGGGGACGTCATTATTCCTTAATACCCTTATTCTCTTGGTCACCTCAGAATCATCAAAAAATAAAGAAATCATTTACCGTATCTCTCCATCACTTCTTCTGGAACGGGACACACTGATGCTGTAACTCGATTTTTTTTTCTCTGACAGACTTAGAGTCCCTCTATCATTTGTGGGCCGAACGCTCTCAACCCCATCAATCACCTTTTTTTTACTGGCGATGATCAGTATCTCGACTAGCCCATTTCTTCGTACAACCCTCTACAAGGGAAACATCTTCATTATCTTTACCAATTCACTTTACTGATACATAGAATCCAATACCAGCAGGGTTTTTCCCATATACACGCTCTAGTAATAAACCACCAACTTGATCGTACAATCAACGACCCTACTAATTGAGAATTCTCATAAGTAAAGAGACGATCGTACTAAGAGGCCATGTTGAATATGCTACGGCTGAGAGTCTCTCCAATGGATTAATCTCAAGTTCTCTGTATATTTTCCTCCATAACTCTTGGCATTTTCCTAAATTGGTACCTTCAATAATACAATAGAAAAATATCAACATACTACCATTTACAGACCAATCACAATAAACAAAAGCACTAGAATACCCAGCTTACATGTCTTCATCTATCTCCGTCATAACTAGAGATTGTTCTTCCCGATTGGGTTCTCCTAATTACCAGATACACATATAAATGATTGCTTCTAATGTATATCTGACGTGGGTAGATTAACAATTTTATGGTCGCTCTGCATTGATATATATAATAGTAATTGGTCACCAAATACTTATATATATATATATATATATATATATATATATATATATATATATCCATACTAGATAACAAGTCCGCCAGACAGACCGAGATATCCAAAATTTTGATGCAAACAAGTATGTTTAGCATCATTCGCTAATATTTTTGGCAGTAAGTTGGGTTAGACATATTCTAATATACTAAAAACAATTGTTGATAAACTCAGGAATAGGTAAAAGAAATCCCTAATCAAAGAGGGTAGTATAAAAATATGGTTTCACCATTTTTAGCCATTTGAGGCTGCTTTCCCGACTCGGGTACTCTAGTCTTAACAGATTCAGGTAAACCGTATTCTAACCTAAATCCACGATGGCCCTCTGTAGTCACGTATTTATATGACGGGGAAAAACAACAAAAACAAATTAGTCATTGAAGTTCTTATTTTCCACCTTATCCTCCGATGGAAGACCACGAGTAGTATCCTTCTATGATTTCTTCTTATTTGAAACTCCCTTTGCGAGGAATTTCTGGCAGTAAATAAGATAATTCATTAGCAGAGAATTCAAAACCCATATCAAACGAACTTAGGGTTTGTTGACGATAATTACTAGCACTTAAATCACCATATTAAGCTAAACCTACAACATTTACCCATAAAATGACAATGACCAATGAAATTAAGAGAGAAGTAACAATTTCTTACCAGCTAATGACTATCTCTGATGAGTTGTTAAATGTATTTATTTAAGAACAACAACAACAAAAGTAATACAACCACTCAACACTCTCTCTCATGATGGTCAAAAGTAAAAGAAATTAAATCTGACTTTCAAGTACAACATTTATACTATCTATTATTATTAATTTCATCATGCTCACGTGCATCCGAGACATGTACAAGAGTCATACAGTTCGTGAGCTTTGAAATCAACAACATCTTGGTAAGAGCATCCGAATGATTTTATTCGCAATCAATATTAGCCACCTTCACTTGATTATTCTCTACCACACCTCGGATTAAGTGTAACGTAATATCTACATGTTTATTACGCTCATGAAATTTTGGATTTTTCATCAAATGAAGGGCATTAGTGTTATCATAGAACATAACTACATCTAGCTTCACACTGTAGAGTTCACTCAAGATTACCTTCACCAAAACAACTTCCTCTATTTCTTCCGTAATAGCCATATACTGAGTTTCATGGGTGATAATACAATGACCTTTTATATATAACACTTTCAACTAACCATTCTTCCAAGCACAATAAACATATAAACCGAAGTAGAATTTTTTATGTCAAGGTAACTTGCTTAATAAAAGTCCACATACCCTTTCACCACGATATCTCTTATATCCTTCCATTTGTAACACAACCCTAAATGAACCAAACCATTCAAGTATCTTATGAGCCATTTGAGTACACACAAATGCGGTTTTCTGAATTTGACATGAAATTATTCAAAACAGTTACAATATAGGAAAGACTAGGTCTCATGCAAATCATAACATATATAATGCTACCAATAACATTGGTATAAAGTATCATTAACATGCAATTCTAATCTAATGCTTCATTTGGTGCTTGCGTGGCATTGAGTTTGAGTTGAGAACCACTGGAAATTCCAACTCCTTTTAATTTAGACATCGGGAGCTTATTTAAGACGTTTTGAATATATTCTTATTGAAATAAGAATAAATACCTTTTCGGTATGTTCCTCTTGATCTCAGTACCTAATATCCTCTTATCTGTCATATATCATTCATCTCAAACTCTCATTTTAGTTGAATTTATACCGCTTAAATCTTTCTTAAATCTTTTTGCACCTATTAGTATGTGGTTCACATATAAAAACGACATGAATTGTACTCCCACGTGTGTTTTCTAATTCTCATAGATACAATTATTGTAGAAACTATAGACATATTTTATGGATCTTATAAAAGAATCAAATCTTCTATTTTATGTTGCCTCATTGACTTTTCTAGCCCATATATGGGTCTTTTTAACAAACATACATAACCATCATTCTTTTCTTCAAACCCTTTTACTTGACACATGTAAATTATCTCTTCCAAATTACCATACATGAAGGCAGTAGTGACATCCGTTTGATATAATAGAAGATCAAATCTAGTAAAATTAACAACAGAACTCTGATGGAGGTTTGTTTCACAATCAACGAGAATATTTCATTAAAATTGACACACTCTTGTAGTATAAACCCCTTAGCCACGTGCCTAGTCTAGTATATGAATAACTCAATACCAAGAATAGATAACTTTCTTTTGAATATCCATTTAGTATTAACCAGCTTCTAACCCTACGATTGGTTAACAAGAATCTATGTGTTCATCTTATTTAGAGATCTCAATTATTCTTATATGGATGTAAATCACTTATCTATATCATTATTGTTAATAACATCATGATATGTATCAGGTTCAAGAGAATCTCCATACATTTTAACCGATAAAGCGTAACAACTTACATCAATAAAACCATACTTTTGCAGTAGTTCGCTTGCTACATCTGCTCAATCCCTCGCTAGTTGATAATTGTCAAGTATATGTTGGTTTGCTATCTGATCATATAAAAGCCCTAGAACACAAGAGCCTCAGTCTGCTTTGTACTCATACTATGTCTGAACTTACTTTGTACGACCAGAAGCGGAACTGTGCCCAAACGTTTATACGGTATAAGAGTCTCCAACATCACTTTTTAGACCATATTCATCATCAACATAATAGGGTGGGAAATATTCGGAGGTGGTTGCTTTGAGAGGGTCGAATTTCTTCAAGGGTCAATTTAGACCTAACACATATACTACACTTTTACCTTTAGACTTAGCTAACCATGACCAAATTTATTTAATACTTTCTTACGTATTATTTTATGAGAAATGTATGGATACATAATTATCAATGAGATTTTTTTATCTTTGGACTTGGCCCATGTCCATGACCCATCCCGTTTGGCCCATTAACCCAAAGTCAGAATATAAAGGCTCTAAGGGACAACATTTAAGGGGGTTGGACTTTATCTCTCTAAACATTAAATATAGTATCTGAGTTATCTCTTTAATTTCTATCTTATACTTATTACACTACCATAGAATTACATAAATACCCTACAAACCAATTTTAGCCATATTAAACATCACATCTCTTCCCGACAATACTAGGTTGAGTCTTCACCGCCTTCTTTAATGGTATGTCCGCTTCATTTGAAACCACGTCCAAGATGCTGAGGATAAAGAAACTTAAGCGATGTAGACGGACTTCTATAGGTTCATTTGAAATTTATTATGAACCCGTTATGGTTATCAACATGTTTGATTTCAAATATTCATGTGGTTCATGGCAACAAGAGTGTTTTCCATGTCCTCACTCATTAGCGGCAATAACTTTGGTTAACAAAGATCCTATGACATTGATAAATCCATTCTTGACGGTGGGGAATTATAGGTCTATTTAGTTTTTTTAGCATACCGGCAATAACCGATTTCGGTGAAAGATCATCCTCTAATGATTTTGACGAACCGATGGTTCTTCCTCATAACATTAAAAGACAAGTTGGAAGACCAAAGAAAAAGCGGATTTCATATAGAGGCGAAGTGTCATCGAACCAGTTGCGGTGTGGTCGTTGTTTTAAATCTGGACATAACAGGATGACATGTAATTTCCCACTTTGAGTTTGCGATTGTTATAGAAACTATAGCTGGATCACATGATTTTAATAATGTTATAATTTGCATCTCAGTGTCAACTTACAGCATGAAAGACGCGATTCACTTGTAAACTCATTGTTATTTCTATTTTGCGATTTATACAGTTCTTATCAACGCGATTCTCTAAGCCATGTATCTCTCTCCTAAGACCTTATGTTTTTCTTTAAATGATTTATCTCCTACATTGTGATTGTTAAACTTTATGAAGTCACGATTCGTTAAGAAATTTATTTATATAACATGGGATTGTCAGCTTATTTCAAAGACGCGATTTGTATTATACTCCCTAGTACAGTACTTTTTTGGCAATATACAACATGAAAATCATGATTTTTTTGTAACTCATTTTTATTTCGACTGCACGATTTGTACCTTTTTCAAAGTTACGAATCTCAATGTACTTCAGGACAAAACCCCAGACCTAATGTTTTCCTTAGATAATTTGTCTCAGTGTAACATTGCGATTGTTACACTTTTTAAAATCACGATCCATTGCTTAATTAGGGACATTACATGCAATTGTCACACCTACAGCCAATGCCAAACAATTTACGAACATCACGTGATTAGTAGTATACATATTTGTTTATCAATTAACGATTTGTTACCAATTGTCTTCTGTTACTTGTCAATTTCATGAAACCATAAAACCCCAAAGAAAAACCAAATATAACTTCGATTTGTAATATTGCTCAAACAACAAATATAGAAGTAGTTGAACAAAGAAAACATTTAATAATTCAAATATTAAAGACGTTACATTATGGACGTACAACTGCCCAGATACTTAACCCTAACAAAAAAACAACACATTATAGGGTTTCTCTTGTTTATTTCTAAAAACAAAACAGACACAACTACATAGTCATTAATCATCATAAGGGCCGTCCTCGTCTTCATCTTCATCCTCGTCTTCTTCATCCTCCTCGTCTTCATCTTTATCATCCTCTTCTTCCTCGTAATCTTCATCATCTTTTTCGTCGTAAGTTTCCATTTCATTTTCTGCATCCTCCTCGTCATCTATTGCCCAATGGTCTCTCTTTCATTTGCGTTTGGGAAGCTCTTCCTTGTCCAAATAGTAGTCAGGAAACGACCACGAGCCACTTGAATCATACTTATACCCAAAATAAAAAGTCAGCAAGTACCCCAACAAGTTAGTAGAATAAACTAACAACTACATAATACGTTTTGGCTACATACATTTAACCCCAACAAATTTTAGTTTTCCTAAAATTCTAGACCTTAAGAACGGAAGGACTAAACCGAAGAGGGAGGTCTGGGCTAAATGTCTCAAAAATTGACTCACGACCTAATTTACCATTTATATAGTACCAGGGTTATTTGTGTTCTTTATTGTTAGTTGGGTATCAATAGGAAGTACCCAGTTTTTAGATACTAAAAGGTAATTAGATATTTGAAAAATTATTTTCGAATAATTTTATCTTTATAATATCTAAATATAACTAAAAAGAATATAACCAAAATTTATAAGTATTTGTTTATTTTAATTATATAAAACTAAAATAAATTAACATATATAAATTAATTTTTGATAAACGTATAAAACAACATGAGACTTACCTATAAGGATAATAGGTAAGCCATGGATTATATTTTAGGTAGTATTTCGTGCACTGATAAGCCATGGATTGTATGTGGTGACTTTAATGCTATTCGCTATGTTGATGATCAGATAGGTTGTGTTACCTTTTGTCAAAACAGTGCGGATGACTTCAACAGTATGATTAGGGATTGTAGGTTGATTGATGCTGGGTTTGCCGGCTCGAGGTTCACGTGGTCTAATAAGGTTAATTAGAGACGTTTAGATTGGGTTTTCACTAATAATACTTGGGCTAATATTTTCGATAATACTAATGTGATTCACAAGGCTAGGACTGGGTCTGATCATATGGCCATTCTTATTAATATTGCTAGTTTTTCTCAGGATGTTAAGAGGAGCTTTAGGTTTCAAAACATGTGGCTTATGGATGAGGAGTTCCTTCCTTATGTTTCTGAGAGCTGGATTAAGGTTATGGATGGGGATCCTTTGACAGTCTTCTGGCAGAAATTAAAGAGGTTAAAAGCTGATCTTAGTATTTGGAACAAACAACACTTTAGAAATGTCTTTAGTAAGGTTAAAGTTTTGGAGGATGATGTTTTAAGAGCTGAAGCATTGCATCAGGAGCAGAATTCCAGTACTACTAAAGAGGAGCTGAATAAAGCTAATGCTAAGCTTTTGAATGCTTACAATATGGAAGAGGAGTACTGGTCTCAAAGGTGTAATGTTGATTGGCTTAAGGATGGTTCTAATAGCACTAAATTGTTTCATAATTATGTTGCTAAGAAAAGAAAGAGCAATGCTATCAATGGAGTCAAAGTGAATAACACGTGGATTTTTGATAAGGATAACATTGGTGCTTCTGCTGTTGATTTTTTCACTCAGGCCCTTGCTTCAAGTCCCTACAAAGACAGGTAGGAGGAGTTAGACAATATGAATCATAAAATGTTTAAAGTTATTCCCAAGATTATTACTCAAGATGAGAACAAAAGTCTGTTAAAGCTGCCTGATGATGATGAGGTTCATAGAGCTATCAACAGCCTTAAAGCTTCTAGTGTGGCAGGTTTGGATGGTTTCAATCTTGTTTTCTATAAAAATTGTTGGAGCATCATTAAGCATGATCTTATGTCTGCTATTCATCATTTTATTAGAGGTTTCAATATCCCTAAAGGTATTTTGGTAACTGGCATTTGCCTGATTCCAAAATCCACTAATCCTGTTAGCTGGTCTGACTACAGGCCTATAAGCTTGTGCTCTCTAATGAATCGTATTATGGCTAGGATTGTTAACAGTAGATTGGTTGTTATACTTCCTAGGATTATCTCTAAGTCTCAGGGTGGTTTTGTCCCTAGTAATTCTATTCAATCTAATATCCTTACTGCTAAGGAGCTGTTGTATGATCTCAATAGAAATGTTAAAGATAAGAATGTAATTGTTTAGTTAGACATGTGCAAGGCATTTGACAAACTGAGTCACTCTTTTATCATTAAGGTTTTGAGTTGTTTTGGCTTCTCTAAACGTTTTACTGACCTTGTTTATAGAATGATATCTAATGTTCATGTTTCCATTTTAATCAACGGTGCTTCCTATGGCTACTTCAAAACTATCAAGGGGCTAAGGCAGGGTGATCCACTTTCGCCTAGTCTCTTTATAATTGCTAAGGAGGTCTTATTAAGAGGTATTTCTATGCTTTTTCATGACAATAAGTATATGAAATATAAATGTAGGAACAGTTTGTGTATCAACAATCTTGCTTTTGCTGATGACATTCTGTTATTCACTAATTGTAAGGATGCTACTTTAGCATCACTTAGCTCTTTTTTGCAGGATTATCAGACAATCTCTGGCCAAGTTATCAATAAGAGTAAGACTAAAGTTATTACTGCTATTGGAACTACTGAAGCTAAGATCAACTCTATCTCTAATGCTACTGGCTTTAATAATGCTAGCTTGCCTACTGATTACTTAGGCATTACTATTAGCACTCATAATAAGTCCTCTATCTATACTAGGATAAATAATATCCCATAGGCTGCTTACTAAGATTAACAACCGTATTGCTGAGTGGGAATCTAAACATCTTTCTTTTGCTGGGAGGTTAACATTGATTAACTCTGTTCTAATGAATATTGTTCTTTATTGGATGCATGTCAATGTTATTCTTGGCAATGTAATTTGCAAAATTGAGAAAGATTTTAACAGCTTTCTGTGGGGCTCTACTAGAACAGAGAATAGGATCCATAGGTGCTCTTGGAGAAGTGTTTGCAAAACATTTGGTGAAGGAGGTTTAAACATAAGAAGCTTGGCTGATGTTCAACTTGCAACTTCCTGCAAACTTTGGATGCAGCTAAGGGATAATAAGATCCTATGGGCCAATCTTCTTCATAACATTTACTGTAAGTCCAAACACCCTCTTCAGATTACTAATAACTTGAAAGGATCTATGGTTTGGAATAGGTTGCAGAGGATTAAATCTACTGCTGAGCAGTTTGTCTGCTGGTCTCTTGGTGATGGTAGTGTTGACTTCTGGTTGGACAGGTGGTTTAACTCAGACCCTCTGCTTACTTTTGATGACTCTATTGATAACATGTGGTATTATCCTGAAAAGGCCAATAAGTACTGGTTTAATCACCAGTGGAATCTCTCTAGTGTTGAGAATTTAATTTGTAAAAATGATTTTGATAAAATCAGCAATTGCTTCATTGATAGTAATAATAGTGATAGGTTTGTTTGGAGTTTGTCTACTACTGGTGGTTTTAGTCTTAAGCACACTTGAGATTTCATCAGAGTTAAGCATAGAGAATCTAGTCTTTTAAAAAAAATCTGGAATGACTTAACTCCTAAGAAACATGCTTTCATTCACTGGAAAGTAATCAAAAATTTTATTTCTACTGATTCAACTCTTAGAAATAGGCATATGATTATAGTCTCAAAGTGTTCTTTCTGCAATAACTATGAATCTAATGATCACTTGTTTATTGCTTGTGATATTGTGTGGAAGGTTTGGATGCATTTTGCTCATCTATTTGATATCAGAATTTATAGATACATGACTCCTATTCATATGACTCGTATTTGGTATAGTTTCTATAATAAAGCCAATCACATTAGACATGTTATTCCTTCTGTCATCTTTAGCCTTATTTGGAAATATAGAAACCAGACAAAGTTTAAGAATGTTCGTGTTACATCTTCCTTCATTATTAAAGTTGTTTATCAAATCATTTCTTACATGAATGCTGCTGGTAGTTTTAAGTTGAAGCACTGGTCTAATGATTGTAATAAAGCTGTCTGTTTTGGGCTCTCTAGCTTAGCAAGCAAGCCTAAGTTAGCTACCAGATCTATTGTTCACAAATGGACTGCTCCTAGTCCTGGCAGACAGAAGGTAAACACTGATGCTTCTGTTTTATATAATGGTGAAGCCAGTGCAGGTGTGATCATTAGGAATCATGAGGGTAATCTTGTTTATGCTGCTGGTGAGGTTTATGGTAAGCTTTCTCCTATAGCGGCTGAAGCTAGAGCTCTAATGGATGGCTTACTAATTTGTCACTCTAAAGGGCTTAGTAACATAGATATCAAAACTGATTCTTCTTTGCTTATTGATTATATCAAGAATGTTAATCATGTCACAATTCCTTGGTCGCTGGTTCCCCTTATAAATTGTTGTAGATTGTTAATCACTTCTTCTATGACTATCAATCATGTTTATAGAGATAGAAATCGAGCTGCTGATTGGCTAGCTCGGTGGACGATTAAGTGCAAAATGAAGATTGCTTTCGACTTCTCTACTCCCCCTAATGATCTTAAGTCTATTCTTGTCTTAGAAAGCTTAGGTATACCTTATGTTAATAGCTCCTCAGTTATGTTCTAATTGTGTTTCAAGATGTTTTCAGCATAGGTTCTTGGGGCTGTCTGTTTCAAGATTGCGTAGGTATGCCTAGGGCTGTCTATTTCAAGATTGCTTAGGTTCTTGGGGCTGTCTGTTTCAGCATAGTTATGTTCTAAATTGTGTTTCAAGTTGCTTTCAGCATAGGTTCTTGGGGCTGTCTGTTTCAAGATTGCTTAGGTTCTTGGGGCTGTCTGTTTCAGCATAGGTTCTTGGGGCTGTCTGTTTATAGAGATAGCAATCGAGCTGCTGATTGGCTAGCTCGATGGTCGATTAAGTGCTAAATGAAGATGCTTTCAGTTATGTTCTAATTGTGTTTTAAGTTGAAGCACTGGTCTAATGATTAAGTGCAAAATGAAGATTGCTTTCGTCTTCTCTACTGCCCCTAATGATCTTAAGTCTATTCTTGTCTTAGAAAGCTTAGGTATACCTTATGTTAATAGTTCCTCAGTTATGTTCTAATTGTGTTTCAAGATGCTTTCAGCATAGGTTCTTGGGGCTGTCTGTTTCGTTGAATGATGTTGAGGCTGTCTGTTTATTGGATGGTGATTGAAGATGCTGCGTTGCTTTTTCTTGCCTTAGGTTGTGTATTCAAAGCTGGTTGAGTGTTAGTGATTGGGGCTGTCTGTTCGTTGGCTGGAGCTGATGGTTGGCAATTGATAGGAGTCGGCTGATTGCTATATTTCAATGAAGTTGTTTCTTGATTTTGGCTGCTTAAAATTGAGTTCGTGGTTTCAAGTTGTTGTGGTTGTTTGCTGTGGATGTATCAAAGCTTGCTGATCCTTCCTACATTAAGTGTGTGTTAAGCTTTTAGTGCCTTTAAAGCTTGTGTGCTAGGCTTTAGGCTGTTATTTAGTCTTTAGGTAAACCCTTTGTTTATAGGGTTTGGTTTGGGCAGAATTTAGCGCCAACTCTGTTTGTATTCAAATTTTGTTTATTAATATCAAGTATAAGTTTTGGTTAAAAAAAACAGGAGACTTACCTATAAAGACCCGTTACACAAAGCTATTACGGATAAAAGCTTAAATATTTTAAGAGATTTTATAATTTAATTATCTTTTTATATAAAATCCAATAGCCAACTTTTGTTTTTAATTTTAACTTTTAAAGATTCGTATCTTTTAAATCGTAACTCTGAAAAAGAATCCGAAAACACCATTGGTTTTGTCTTTTTAAGACGAACAAAACTAGTACCACTCATGATATATTTTGATTTTTTAAAAAAATAAAAATATTTTACACACATTTCTCAGTTATATGGTTTCGCATCTAGTGACTCATTTCGCATCTAGCAAAATAAAGAAGGTTTCACATCTATCAAAACAAAGAGGTTTCTCATCTATCAAAATAAAGAAGGTTTCACATCGATCAAAATAAATAAGATTTCGCATCTATCAAAATAAAGAAGGTTTCGCATCTACCAAAATAAATAAGGTTTCGCATCTATCAAAATAAATAAGGTTTCACATCTCTCAAAATAAATAAGGTTTCACATCTACCAAATAAAGAAGGTTTAGCGTCTATCAAAATAAAGAAGGTTTAACATCTATCAAAATAAAGAAGGTTTAACATCTATCAAAATAAAGAAGGTTTAACATCTATCAAAATAAAGAAAGTTTAGCATCTATCAAAATAAAGAAGGTTTCGCATCTATCAAAATAAATAAAGAAGGTTTCGCATCTATCAAAATAAAGAACTTTTCACATCTTTTTCGTTAACCCTTTAAATTTAATTTTTTTAAAAGTTTGTATCTTTTAAACCATAATTTGGAAAATAAAATATGAAAATACCATTGGTTTTGTTTTTTAGGACGAACAAAACTAGTACCACTCTTGATATGTTTTTAAGACGAATAAAATCTGAAACTTTCCCCCCTTTTAGCTGAGGCTCGCGCCTTACTGGATGGATTGCTGATTTGGAAACAAAATCACTAGACCAATGTAGATATTGAGTCAGACTGCCAGACTTTGATAAACCACTTGGCTTTCGGTGGTGAACCTTGGTTCCTTGAGCCGATTTTGAAAATCTGCAGAAAAACTCTGTCTTCCTCGATGGTTTTCAAATACATCTCAAGAGTCCAAAATCAAGCCGCGGATTGGCTTGCTAAATGGACTCTAAGATGTAAAATGAAACCTAATTTCAGAAGCTTTGATATCCCTTCGAGGCTCCAATCGATTATCTTCTTAGAAAGCCTCGGTTTGAGATATTTTTCTCAGATTGAAAATTGAAATGGATAAATACTGCTCTCTTCTTTTCTCTTTTCTTTTGCAAGTAAAATGAAGGAAAGGAGAAAGTTCGAAGCAAGGATGTCGGTAGCTTCGAGGTCTTGGCTATGGTAGTTTTGGAGATGAAAGCTATGCTATCTTGACGATGTTTATGTTTATTTCAAATTTTGATGATAAATATTAAAATTAGAATAAATTAACAGATATAAATTAATTTTTGATAAACTTATAAAACATGTGGTAGAAGTTACATATACACGTCAGAGCTATTGTGACGTGCACGAGATATTACAGCTATTTTGCATATATGTCATGTCATACGAGAGGCAGAGGCTATTATTAAAAAGGTTGTGGGAAGGGAATTTAAAAACAGCCTTTCTTAAGAATAGTTTCGTTCCGAAATTGAACCATTAAATGACGGTGGCTGACTCTCAATGGGTGTAACGGTCACCCAACAAATTTAGTCAAACGGAAGGGATTAGAGCGTGTTTCTAGATTAACTCCAATTGACCTGTTAAGTTATAAGTTAACTAAAAAAGGCTTAAAAATAAGTAGTTTGTCTTGTTAAATAGTAGTAAACGACTTAACAAAATCATAAGCATATTCATGGGTTTTTTTTCTTTTTTTAGTTTTCAATTTTATTTTATTTTATTTTTCGTTTTTAATTTGTGTTATTAAATATAAAAATATAATATAATTTTTATAAAAATAACAATAAATTTTAATATATATATATATATATATATATATATATATTTATCAAGAAAAACCATTTTCATGATATGATAGGAAGGAGAATTACAGTTAACCTCCAGCTTATAAATACAAGTGCGATGATGGATCAAGCTTTAGAGACAAAAGCTGACCAGTGCCTCACAGCCTAAAATCAAGGTACCAGCAATCATCTTGGGAGGCTGCTCAGGGGAAAATTCTTCGCCCTCAGCAGCTCAGTCTCCTTTTTGACGTCTTTACCATCAACCCGTCTGAGATGTGAAGTTGCAGTTTTAGTTTCCCCACTATTCTCCTCAGGCCTTGTGTCTCCACAATCCTCGTCAACAAAGACTTCAATAGCGGGAACTCCAGTTGCCACTGCAGTTCTAGGTAGAGTTCGCTGTGGAACCTTAAAAGATGTCCACTTGCTGGGTATTGCATTGTTTTCTTTATTCCTCTCCGCTCGACTTCCAAGATTGTTCCATGGATTCAGATCGGCCTTTGATTTATTTGGTAGATGGCCTGGCATTATACCAACACTTGTGTCCTCGTAGATGGAGATTGAAGTTCCATTTGCTTTTAGTTTTTTCCTGCCAATGTCTGTGTTCCCTGATGTCTGTCTTCCCGTGGTATTTTCACTATTGGTGAGGAGAGTGCCAAAACTTCTTGCTGGTAACTGATTTTCCTTCGAGTCCTCCTCATCAGTAACTTTTGTACTTTTCATTGAGCGCTTAAGAAACTTTTGGTAAGCATCCTTCAGTTTTTCCATTGGTTGAGCATTCCTAGATATTCCTAGACTGAAAATCTCGTTTGCGGCTCTCATCTTTGCTTTGGACTCCATGTGCAAAGCATGTGCTATGTAGTATGCCACATGTGTCTTTCCAATACCATTAGCATCGAGGAAAGCAAATATAACTTCCCTATCAGCACTTTGTTCTGAATTGTAACGTTCTGAATGCCATCGAGGCATGTGCTATGTAGTATGCCACATGTGTCTTTCCAATACCAGCACATTGAGGCAGCGAAGATCATCCTTGTAAATTGTAACGTTCTGAATGCCAAAACGATCGTACACATTGTTCGTAGATGACTACAAGACCTGAGAAATCGCCACCAGGTGGAAATGCCTCGAACCCATTTGATGCACTCGATACACGGCTTCAGAGGATCGTCTCCTTGGTACGCCTCGATAGCCTGAATCAACTTCCTTCGGTTTTCTATGAGCGATTTCTTGAGTCGATGGTCAGTGTTAGATTTGAGGGCGTCGTTGAGGAGTTTGACATTACGGCCTCTCTTCAACGGCCTCGCGTTTTCCTTGAAGGTCTCCCATTAGCATCCTGTTTCTTGTTTCGATGCCAGAAACTCCGTCTCTCTCGGTCGATTCTCTGTATCGTGGTGTCCTCCATTTTTAGCTACTGATTTTCTTAGAAAGACAGAAGGTTTTCCATAAATTTTAATATATTATTTTTGAAAGATATTTTGGAAATAGTATACAACAAAATCAAATTTAATATTTGAAAAATATTTTTAAAAATAAATATAAATTAAATAAAATTTGTTATATATAAGATATTGTTATAAAATAAATAAAAATAAAATCAATTATTTTATCACAAAAAAAATCTTGACAAAACTAATAAATTAGATAAAATAAAAATTATTTAAAAGATATGATGAAACTAAAAAATATTATTATTCCCCAAGGGGGTAGCCGAGTTGGTTGAGTATGGTGTGCTTGTGACCAAAGGTCATGAGTTCGAGTCCCTCTACATACGCTTTCTCGGCTGAGCCTGTCACCTTGTGTGGTTTACCTTCTGACGTTGGTTTGCAGGCTATCGCGTCAGACTGAGGGTTTACCCTGTGCGCACTCATTGCACTCTGAGTAGCGGCTGCGGGTTCCCTCTGGAAAAAAAATAAAAATAAAAAATATTATTATTATTATTATTATATTTCTTTATTTTTCTCGATCTAATATATTTTAAAAAATTATATGTTTAATAAATCTTCGTATATTTTGAAATCATATTTTTAACAAATCCTCCTATATTATTTTATTCTCTTTTTTTACTTATTTTTTTTTGGACTTCGCAATTTCTAAAAGAAAGGCTTCTGATATTTTTTATCAACATAAAAATAATAAAACAAAATATTTAAAATCTTATACGATAATAAAATTAAATAACATTTTAATAAATATAATAAAATCAAATCAAAGATATTAAATAAAAAATTATTATTTCTCCCTCCTATATTGGAGGATTAACATGAAATTTTAAAGGATATCATTGGATTAAAATTTAGGTTGGTAACTAAAAAAAGCTAAATGAAATTAAATTATATTTCTCTCTCCAATATGTTACTCACTAACTAACGCATAGATTTAGCAGCAACGAGTGTACATGCTATGCAAACTTATATATAGATTTGTTCTTCGTCACCAAACATACCTCAATCAATCAATCCCAACAACTTTTCTAATTCGTCTTTAATTTTGAAGAACTTACCCAACAAACAAAAATCGGCAAACAATTTCGTTGGCGGAGGAGGAGCATCCGATCCGATGGCGACTTTACCGGAAGATATGATCGCGGAGATACTCTTGAAATTGCGTATCAAATCTATTTTGAGGTTCAAGTCTGTATCCAAATCATGGTTATCCCTCATTTCAAGCAATCTATTCACTACTTCGTATGTCAAACATGCATGTAAGCATAAAATCCTTTTATCACTCCGTCAAGGTTTTAGATCCTTGGATACTGAAGACCCGACTAGTTTACCTGATCTAAATGCTTCCGAATTGCTAAATATCTCATTTACCGCTAGTAGAAGGTTGGTCATTTTGGGTTCATGTAATGGACTGTTATGTGTTTCTACTGCTACTTATAAGTCAATGACTATATGGAACCCTTTTACTCATGAGTACAAGAAAACTCCTCTTTTTAGGTATGAGGAGGGTTGGTACGTGGCAAGGTATGGTTTTGGTTACGATAAAAAAAGTGATGATTACAAAATTTTTGTTGCCATTGTCAATCGAAAGAACTTTGGTGCCCCCTTGTTTAGTGTCTACTCTTTGAGAGAAGATTCTTGGAGCCGTTTAACATATAATGGAGGTATAAGTTGTTCGGGTTGGGACACTCGTCATCTTGGGACCAGGGCAGTTTACTTGGATGGAGCACTCCACTGGATTGACAAGAGTGGTGAAAGCTTAAACTATAAAGATGGTCTTGTGATACTCTCTTTTGATTTGGCTGAAGAGATTTTTAAGGATGTCCTTCTCATTCCGGACTCTAATTACGGTCGTATCCCTTCACTTGGTGTTGTAGACGGCGTGCTCTACTCTTGTGTTTCTGTTGAAAATGGAGCAGTAACTAATTGGACAATGAAGCGATATGGAATGGGTTCATCTTCGACTAGATTGTCCTTACCGTCTGGTAATTGGAATAGAATTGGTGTGCGCCTGTCCTGGTCTCAGCCATTATGCTTCACGACACAAGGCACAATCATATTAGGGATCAGGAGGGCGTTAGTGATTCTTTATGAGCGGACAAATAGTGCTGTGGCCGTAAAATGCGGCGACCAGTGTCAGCTAACTGCTTATACCGAAAGTTTGATATCTCCAAACGCCTTTAGTAAGATTCAGAACAAACGTAAAAGAAAAAGAATGCATTTAGCTGATACAGCGGGTAAGGCAAAATCCGTGAGATCAGAATGACTGATGGACAATGTTGAGCAAATTTACTTCTTGTCAATGCTTTTCATGTACTATTTGTTTGGTTTTGTAGGACTAGTTGGGTTGTCTTGAATTGATATCAATAAATCTATATCATATTTGTGAGTCTTGCGTAATGTTGATGCTGTTTTTTCCTCCGGTTGGTCGGTCTTTATTAGTTTCTGTGCCATGATCTAAAATTCTCAAGGCATAGTCTTTTTATAGTTTGGTAATTATAGTTCGGGTATGATTAACACAATCCTTTTACAGTCAGTTTACTTTATGGGTTGTTGATCTCTACTAGAATCAACAAGCCTTCCTGTGATTATTATTATACTGCAACTGCAAGTACAAATAAAAGTACGTGTGTAGTATTATTCAGATCAGTTGACCATTCAAACAATTTTTCTTTCTACATAAAGAAAAAAAATAAAGGGTGTTATTATATATAAAAATATATAAAAAATAAAGGGTGTTATTACATGTGATTATATATTTGTTATTATATATAAAAATATCAATTTTTATATATTTTTATAATTTTTGGGCCAAAACGGAATTACTATGTTAAAAGGAATGGACTCAAAAGACTGAACACAAAGCATGTAGAGTCCTAGTAATTATCTTCATCACCATTAGAACTCTTCGTGTTTACTTTCAAGACTTAATTACCTGTAAATTTATTTTTATGCGATGACTAAGGAAAAGATGACTAAGGAAAAGAAAGAGCTGTATAGCTTGCCATTAAGGTTGATGAGATTCTAGCATCTTATAATAAGTATTATAAGATGGTCGAGGAGATTATAAAGATGTTTTTGGTCGAAGACAACGCTTTCCGAATCGGGTCTAAACTGGTCAAGCTAACGACAAACGATGTGAATGCCATATTAGGGCTCAAACACGGGATAAATGAAATGCCACTCACCAAAACTGAAGGATTCATAGGTTGATTCGAAGAAAGTAACGAGAATGATTCGAAGTTAATGCAAACGTACTTCCTGACTCCCCGTTCAAGAAAAACAGGACCGACAAATAGCAAATCGGTATCATATGCTATAACAAAGGTACTTCTATATCTAAGCTCTGTTATAATTATGATGTTCATTTTCACTAATCTAGCATGGTGTGTGTTGTTTTACAGGAAGGTATAAAGAAAGCCATCAGGGAAGACGGGGAGCATGTTGCGAAGGACGTTACTCGATTATTGATCTTGTTTATTTCCTCAACTCTGTTCTACTCGGTTTCAAGAGATATAATGGGTTGGAAAGTGGTGTATTTATGTCCAAGACCTGGAAAAACAACAACTATAATTGATCTAGGGAAATATTGTATAAGCTTTTTGGGTCAATTAGAGCTTGTGTTGCTGCCGGAAAACCCGATACAACCCAAACATTTGAATATATGCATTGGTACCAACAGAAACGGTACCCACTGAATCTGTTGTATATGTTTTAGGAAAATATAGTGTAATAATGGTACTGCCTGAATATGATGGATAAATTACTGCAATGGACCGAGCTGAACATGAACTGGCCTAGCCTGAACAAGATGGAGACACCACAACCGTGGATCCAGCTAAAAAGGAATTGATTGTAGCAGTGGACCAGATTAAACAGGATGGAGACATGACAACAGTGGACCAAGCTAAAGAGAAAGTAGCTACAGCAGTGGACCAAGCTGAACATGGAGTGGACCAATCTGAACAAAATTGAGACACCACAACAGTGGACCAAGCTAAAAAAGAAATGGATACAGCAGTGGGCCGAGCTGAAAAAGAGGCAGAGAATACAACAGTGGAACCACGTGAAGAGGTATTGGGTACAAATCAATCTCCTACTGCAGGGGTACAACTTGAAAAGGTGGAAGACGCTACAGTAGTGGTACCATCAGTACATGTAGTGGGTGCAATTGAGTCTCTTCTAAAGAAGCCAGAGACTACACTGATAGTTCCAAAAATTTCTTAGAGGGGCTATATGTCTAAACAATGTTCGTAGGACAATATTTAGAGAAAGACATACGGGAAAAGTACATGGAAATGGCATAAGGAATAATAAAGCAATGATTGAATAATGATTGCTCTCCTTTCCCAAAAAGAGGGTGTTGCTTTATATAGTACAAGTGGTGGATCCGTAGATTACATGAGTATCCCCTTTTATGGTCATTTCACCTCAATACTTTACTAATCTCAAACATAATTATAATTTATTACACAATACCCCCTCAGTTTTACACATTTTTTAGGTTTCTTTATAAGACTTTTATAAAATCTAACTATCTTTTTTTTTTAACAAATATAGTTTATTCTTCCGAATCTTTCTTCTCCATGTCAGTAGCCCCTAATCCTTGTGAAGATCTTCGAGCGAGGACTAAAATAATAGAAATGCCACGGCGATATCCGATCTCTTTTGCCCTATATTTCTCATTGGATTGATGAAAGCGCCTTGGCTCATTTGCCTTATATTTCTCATCGGATCGATAAAAACACCTTGGAGATGTCCGACCTCATTTGCCCTATATTCTTCATCGGAATAATGACATTATTGACCAGGTTATTGGAGTCATGATCACGCAATGCATGTTTTGCTTCTGATCTACGTGTCATAATGATTTCTGACAACATAACGCATGCCTCACTCCAAGTCCACGTGTCACTCGGCTTCTGAAATAGGCGTGCATTCCCTCCAAAATGATGTTTGGGTTATTACATGTGTCAGAGAAATATTACACTTCCCCCACGCGTATGCATTGTTATCATAGATATAAAACCTAGGCTTTTGTCAACTAAGAAAACTCTTTAGTTACTTGGGCCCTTACAACCGTTGGAAGCCCAAACTCATATCTATAAATACTTAAACCATCTTTCAGTTTGAAGTTATTCACTTTAAAAATTCTAGAGAGATAAAGAGACAAATGTTAGGCTAGGGAGAGAAACACCTTTGATACTTCTCTAAACAGTTTCTCACACATTTCATGCCTAAAAAACTTGTACAACTTGAAATGTATAAGATCTGGGACTGGTTTAACATCGGTAAGAGAGTCAAAGCGAGAAAATTCGTCGTTTTAAACAAGGAGCATATGCCATTGCAGATTCTCAAAACCTCATACTATGGTTAGTGGGCTCCAATCAAGAAACATTCTAATGGAGCAGGGACTTCGAACACCAGTGCTTTGTCTGATCCTTCTACCACTCATCCCCTCGGTCACACTTGTATGGTACCTGACAAGGGTGATCTAGATCCTTCGAAGAAACCAGAGTCCACCTCCACATTTATTGCCATAGGAAACGAGGAAAAAATAAGCTGAAAAAACGAAAAGCAATGGTTCAAAGAGGAAACGGTCTCCCAAGACCGTAGGATAGAAGTATGCAAAAATTAAAATCTCATCTGCAGCTTCTACTTCTATATATACTCCACAAGCAACCCTCCAAACCACTATCGAGGTTACTCCTTGAAAGCTCTCACAAGAAGTTCCAACAACAGTCCATCAGCCAACGGTGATGACGAACACTGATCCTATAACAAAACCCACGAGAGTGTAACCCCTCAAACCCATCAGAGAGGTGAGAGAAAGTCATTTAATTGATGAGCCTGAAGATGACCAAAACAATGAAATATCCGTTTTGGATACTCGTTCTATCATAATAACTATTGCCTCGACTTCTCAAGTCAGAAATTCTGTGCAGATCAAGCGCCAGACCTCAAAGTGGAAGCTAACACAAGTTCCCCTATTCTACAGAAGACTAAGTAAAAAAATGAAAAATATGTTGTTGAACTAACCTCGAACATTGAGGCTATCTTAGGGAATAATTTGAGAGAGGTCAAAGGAAACTATCTTCTGGCACTGTACAAAATCAAGTATAAATACTTTCTACCATCCGATGAGGTAAAGGTTAGAGTCCGATGGGTAATTTTGAACTCCATTCATATCCGATTTCTTGAAGCCACAAAGACTCGTTTATCAGTTCAGCACAAAAATTTAATTGTCTACTCGGAAATTCTAAAATTGGGTCTTTGGTTCACATTGGACCCCGCTCTGGTAAAGTATTTCAAGCTGATAAACTTATGTCCAATGCAAGCTGGTCCAAACATGTGGTACACCTTGATGGCTTTCATAATGGCTTCTCGGGTATCGGATGTCGACTTTTCTATAAAGCAATTTGTCGGGTTGACCGACATTGCCGAAATCCCCGCTTTCCTTTTTGTTCCCTAAACCTTAGGAGGAAATTCATGATAGTGGATGAGCTCTTGAAAGATGGAAATCAGTGGAAACATAGATTTTTCTTCATGTCTGGTTTGTGGGAGACATGCTTCGAAGAATCTGCTGAAAAATCGCATCAGCTCATATTGAGATGGACTAGCAGAGGTACTAAATTTTTCTTTACATTCACTTTTTGATTTATGTACTTGATTTATTTTACCAAACTTTATTGAGGGCAGCAATGAAGAGGAACTCCAAACCATTCGTGGGGCACATAGAAGAAGCTTGTTGGATCTTTGTTCGGTTAAGTAATTGTCCAAGCACCTCATTGTCTAACAAATTCCACAGATGCTCCACACCTTCTAAACTGGCCAAAAGCCATCTTTGGAAGGTTGACTTAACAAGGATAATATCTTTCGAAGAGCTCAAGATGTCTCTCACATAGAACAACATACTTAATTGATTGGAAGCCATAAATGTTCTTGTCTACCCAACCTGCTATGGCTAGGGCTCCAAGTCATTGTAACCTTAAAAAAGATGCAGTTGAACAAAAAAATATTGATATTGGAGCTGAAGTCAGGAGAATAACAATGCTGATATTGGATCCGAAGAGGTTAATCCTGTTGGGAAAAGTGGATCCAAGAGACCATCGAACAAACGATCATCGAAAGACAAAAACAAAGGTATAGTTGTCGAAGAGGGTGGTCAAAAGATAGCAGAAAATATTGCCTATTCGGGTGATGAGATAGATGATCCTAACTTGCCTTCTCATGAGAAGGTCCTTGTCATAGACTCAGATTCTTCTCGAGCTTCAACTGGAGAAATTGTTCCTCTAGAAAATGAGGCAAATGATGGCCTAGAGAGGTTAAGAAAATGAAGAATAAGTTCCTGAAAAACTTGAAGCTCGTAGTGCCTCGGTAGATTTTGACATTTATAAAAATGATTTCTTAGCCATCGAACTCAATAAGTTTCTTCACACTGCAACACTTTTTGAAAAGAAAGCTAAACGAAAAGATCATTATAAATATGAAGCTATTTAAAGAAGATCCAATATGAAAACGTTGGAAGATGAGATTGCCCACTTCAAAAAGGTTGCCGTTGAACTCTTAACACAGCTTGAGGCAGTAGAATCTAAATTAAAAATGGAGCAAGAAATGTTTGCAATGAGCGGGAACGGTTTATTGCTAAGGATGTTGATCGGAATACGCTCGTCGGCGGTCTTACTTGGACTAATAATAAATCCAACGAATACTTTGAGCGCGCTATCAAAGATATAGAAAATCTTACTACTGATAAAAAAAGGTCTTGAAGACTATGCTGAAAAATATATGGATGTCTGCCTTGAGAAGTATGTTGTTGAATGCGTTTCTGGTTTGGAAGACAATGATGCTAAAATCAAGTCTGCTATGGTGCTAGAATTACATGAGCGCTTTCCAAACTTGAAGTTAGGTAGCTTCTGGGAGCGTGTTACGGAGAAGTATCAACTATACGGTGTTTCTTTGAAGGATGAAGAATCACCCAACAAATATTAAAAATCGAATAGCTCCTCATCAAGCTCATCGGGAGATAACGATGAAGGTACCTCTTCGGCGTAAAAATTACTTTGTTAATCTTTTGTTTCTATATGCTTTTTTTAATTGTTTATGGGATCCTGCTAACCGGTGCCCAAGGGCACCTGTTAAGGAGGATTTTAAATACTACTTTCGGAAATATTCCAGCATTTAATAGTTAAATTTATTTATTTTTTATTTTATATAATAGAAAAAAATTCCGAAAGAAGTAACTTCCCTCTTCCTTAACCGGTGCCCGAGGGCACTGATTAGCATTCTCCTTGTTTGTAAATTGGTTATGCCTTGGGAACTTTTCATAAAGTCCTCGTATTGTTTTGAGGCATTTTGTACTTTGGAAATTTTCAAATAGAAATGTTCTTCTTCGATCAATTCCTCTCTACCAAACTTTTGCTTATCAAAATATTGTTATCAATCCACTTTTATTAGAGAACCTTCTTAATTGATACCCAAATGATTGTTGACCTACATTTGTTGGAAGACCTTCCGGTCCAAAAATAAAAATTGTTCACCAACATTCGTTTTGAACATTTCCGGTCCAAAAATAAAAAATTGTGGACCAACATTCGTTGGAAGACCCTTCCAGTCCAAAAATAAAAATTATTGACCAACATTCGTTGAAAGACCCTTCTGATCCAAAAATAAAAATTTGTTGACCAACATTCATTGAAAGACCCTTCCGGTCTAAAAACAATTGTGCAAGTTGTTTTAAAATGATAAAAAAATATTATATATAAGTTGGCTATAAGGCACCTCATTAAAACCTTCATGCGTTACTAGGGTAGGAAAAAGTATGCCACCGATCCTTACAAAAATATGAAAAATATATAAAAACTTTTATATTTATTTGAAATGCAATTTAAGATGTTCGATGTTCGACGGATGAGGAGGATATTTTCCTTCTTTATCTTCAAGTCGATATGTCACCGGCTTGACCTTCTCAGTTACCATGTACGGGCCCTCCCAATTTGGTCTTAACTTGCCAATAAGTTTTTCTTTTGTATGAAAACATAATTTCCTCAGAACCTTGTCCCATATTTTAAACTCTCGTCGTCTAAGTTTGGAAGGATACCTGTTTCTCATCAAAGTTTAGTAGTGCAAGGAATTCAAATGCGCTCTCCTTCTTTTTTTCCTCAATTAAGTATAATTTTGCATGTCTCCCCTTATTGTTAACCTCTTCGGAATATTCTTGAGTTGTTGTGCGAGATGTGGTTCGATATGCCCATAGGAATTCTTGTAAATAATCTGGCTACTTTTCAGCTTTACCTTCCAAATTATTTTTGAGACCATCAAGAATTGTTTGATTAGTTACCTAAACTTGTTTGTTTGCTTGTGGATGGAAATATGCCGAAAAGCATTGTTGTATATCTCTAGAAGAACAAAAAGCCCTAATGTATTTATTATCAAACTGTGGCCCGTTGTCCATCATCATTCTCCTCCAAATACCAAATAGACAACAAATATTGGAGATAATAACTTGATCACATATTTGGCTTTTGTTCGTGCCAATGGATCAGCTTTAACCCACTTATAAAAATAGTATACCGCAACTCTTATTGTTTGTCGTCCTCCAGATGCCATCAGTAAAGGCCCGACCAGATCAATACCCCATTGGTTAAAAGGTAAGGGTTCAGATATTGATTCAAGAGGTACTCTTGGTGCATCGATTGTGTTAGCAAATCTTTGGTAAGTATCACATCTCTTAACCAATTCTGTAGCATCAGAAACTTGTAGGCCAATAATATCCTGCAAAAAGAACTCTTCATATCAGAGTTTTGTACCCATAGTATGCAGATCTTTCTTCATTATGTAACTTAGACAATATTATTTGTGATTCATTTTTCCCAAGACATCGAAACAAAGGCCTGCTAAAAGATGTTTTGTATAAGATGTCCCCAAGTAGAACATAACCATGTGTCTTGAACCGTATTTTCTTTGTTATTAATTTATCAACGGGTAAGATAACGTTTACTAAAAACTCTTTAATCACATACCTCCAATCTTTTTGGGTACTTATAGAAATTTGAAAAGCTTCAAATGATTATTCCACTCGCTCGGACCCTTTTATTATCAAAGGATTTTCTTTTCTGAGGATCCACGGATGCTCCTCGGAATAAGAAGTAGTAGCTACAGAATCATCCACAAAATTACTTTCTCTATAAACATGTTCATATTTGACACTTTCAAAGATAACTATTAGGTCTTTAATGCTCTCAAATACTTCACTAAATGATCTTTTCTAGATTGGTCCGATGCGTGATTTGTGAGAATTTATGAATCTTTTAATAACCTAATGTTTTTAGCCCTACAGATGTGAGCAAGTCTTAAACGTGCCAAGGTAGACTCGTAGTTTGCCTCGTTATTTGATGTTTGAAAACCAATGCGAATAACTTGATACATTACAATTCCATTTAGACAAATGAACTACACCCCCGCCCTATATCCCGATTCACTTGAACCTCCATCTATTCGGATTGTCCATTCTACCTCAGAACGTTCTTCATCTTGTTCCATCTTTGATCGATTGGAATGAAACTCAACTAAGAAATCCGCTAAGGCTTGCACTTTTATTGTAGTTCATGGTTCAAACTCCATGTCAAAATCTCCCAATTTCACAGACCATTTAGTCATTCTGCCCGACACATCAAGCCTTGGTAGCATACTTTTTAGCGGAAAATATGTTTTTAAAATGATAGAATTAGCCTCAAAATAAGGTCTCATCTTCCGAGTAGCAGTAACCAGAGCGAGGGCTAACTTTTATAATTTTAAATACTGCTTTTCCGCATCCAAAATACTTGTACTCACATAGTACTTCTTGAATTAAAACGACACTCACAGTATAATCCGATATTGCTATGTAGATGTACAATTTTTCTACCGAATATGGCTTTGTCAGGATTTCCAAATAGGACAGATACTCTTTGATTCGTTCAAACGCTTTGGAACATTATTGGGTCCAATTAAAAATACTTTCTCACCTCAAAACTTGGAAAAACTGAGCGTATTAATTTGAGGACCAAGATGAATCTATTCAAGGCTGTCAGCCTCTCTGTTAAGATTTGTAATTCTTTGATTGTTCAAGGTGGTGTCATAGTACTAAAGGTGTTTATCTGTACAGGTTTGCTTCTATCCCACGTTCACTGACTATGTCTTCAGTAAATTTTCTCGATCGTACCCCGAATGTACTCTTCTTCGAATTTAACTTAAAGTTTATATTTTTCAAATTGGAAAATGTTTCCTCGAAATCTACAAAGTGATCTGTGCTTTTCACTAGCATGTCATCAATATATATTTCAAGATTTTGCTGATCTAAGACTCAAAAGTTTTGTTTGCTAAGCACTGGTAAGTTGCCCTAATATTCGAAAATGCATAACGTTATAACAATGCATGTCTCTCCCAGGATCCATCTTGATTTGATTGAAAGTAGTCAATTTATGGTCGTAGAATCTACTGACTAGTCTATTCAAGGAACCGGGAAAAGATCTTTTGGACATGCTCTATTTAGGTTGGTAAAGTCTACACACATTCGTCATTTACCATTTTTCTTTTTTTACTAAAACTAGATTGGTAGTCAACAAAGGATTCATGGATTTTAGATTATGGATTCATCGATGTTGTATGTAAATATGTGACTTTGATTATATTATTTTTTGTGTTTTTTTATTATTAGATTATGGTTCTTGAAATTGAAATTCCCAATGAACCAATCGTTTTCCAAAGACAGTGCCAATTCAGGAGGTGATTTTTGGCTCACATATCTTAGATTGGTTTAAGAGTGGAAAAGAAAATAAATAAAGCAAAAGAGAAGTAAATGTAAATGTGTGGTTTATTATTCATTGACAAGATAATATTCATTAAATAAATGAATGAATAAATCAGTACATGAATGAATAAAGCATTACAAGCTCTGAGGTACTAGATTTATTAAATTTAAGATTATCGATTATGTTTGTTAGATCTCATTATACAGAGCTTACAATTGGTCGTTGGGCTAATCCCGAATATTTGGAAAATAGAAGATATGATTATGTTTAAAGAACTTATGATTCTATCTAAAGCTAACAACCATTATTCACATATCTTTGACTGAGACTCTTGGATATTAAGTCTTGATTGTGTCAAAAAAATTACATAATTATATATTCAAAATATAGTTTATTACAAATACATATCAAAATATAGTTTATTACACCCTTATATATTCAAAATATTCGTATATAAAAATATAAAAGATTAATATTTTCTTTTTGTTTCCAACCAAATTATATTTTTTTTACTCTCAAGGACAACTATATTTTTTATTTATTTTTTAAATTTAGTTCGATTATGTGATACAAAATTCATATGTGTTTTTTATTTTTAATCTTGATTAATCTGGATACAAACTTTAAAGGTTTATGTCTTGATTACATTATTTATTAGTATTTTCTTTAGTGGATACAAAATCTTGTTAATTCAAATATGGTTTTAGTTATAAATCCACTTAAACGTTTGGTTTTACATTTGAATCATGTTATGAATGAGTCGAATAGTACCATGATAGTGTGCCGTGTTCGGCGGTATAGTTTTGTGTCATTGAGAAGCTGTAATACAATGGATGATTTTTCTAAAAGAGTCTATGAGCCCATTAGTCCCACTATCTAGTAAGTCTATTAATTCCCTATAAATAGACTACTAAGGCTACACAAAACACAATCTGAAATTTGTAATGTTTTCTATCATAGTGAAATTCTTTTCTCTGGCGGCGCCCGTTGACGTAGACAATTATCGAACCACATTAAATCTTGTGTTTATTTAAATTTTTCCTTCGTATATGTTTTGTGCTTGAGCCATTTTTTTTATAATTTCATAGTAATTTAATAATGAAATTGGTATCAGAGCCACGTGGTGAAATTAGGGCTTTTGCAATTAGGGTTTCACAATGGCGTCTACAGCAACAAAATACATGATTGAAAAATTTGATGGGGGGTCCAGCTTTGTGTTGTGGAAGATAAACGGAAATCTTCATTGGTACCGCAAGGGCTATGAAAGGTTGTGGAGAATAAGTTACCAGAAGAGATTAAAGAAGAGGAGAAAGAAGATCTTCAAGAAAGGGCTTTGTGCTGGATTTTAATGAGTGTGAAAGACAATGCGCTTCGCGAGATTAGTGGTGAGAAGACTGCTGTCTGTGCATGAAAAAAGCTAGGAGGTCTTTACTCAGAGAAATCAGTAGTAAACCGATTATACTTGAAGAAGCATTTGTATGATTTCAGATTGAAAGAAGGTATGTCCATAACAGAGCACTTAGATAATTTTAAATCAATTATAATGGACTTGGATAATATATATATCAATATTGAGGATCAGGATCAAGCTTTGTTTGTATTGAGATCGTTATGAGCTCCCTATGAAAGCTTCGTAGATACTATTATGTATGGTAATGATAAGTTATCGCTAGCAGATGTCAAAGGGGCACTGAAATCAAAGGAGATAAGACGGTTGCATCCAGACAATCAAGCTGAAGGGAAAGGTCTTAGGACTAGGGGAAGATCTGGAAGCAAAGCGAGTTCGTTAAGAAGGAAGAACTGTGGTAGATGAGATGTATTGTCCGTGAGTTCAGACTGTGGGAAAAAATCTTGGGTACTCGATAGTGGCGCTACATATCACATGTGTCAGTTCAAGCAGTGGTTCGATACTTACAAGCCAATGCATGAAACTTTCTATTTAGGGAACAATCATTTGTTGACTGTTGGTAGTATTGGTAACGTTAGAATTATAATGTTTGACGGGGTTGTTAGAATCTTGACGTGCTGGCATGTTCCTAGGTTAAAGAGAAACCTGATTTCTCTTGGGACTCTAGACTCTCGGGGTTACAAGTACCGTGCAGAAAACGGTGTAATCAAAGTGACAAAAAGCTCAATGGTATGCATAAAAGGCAGTTTGCAGAAGGGTCTTTACATTCTCTAGGGGAGTGTTGTTATGGGCGATGCTGTAGTAGCATCATCAGGGAGCAATAGCCAAAGTAGGCAAGATCAAAATAAGTTGTGGCATTGACGTCTTGGTTACATAAGTGACAAAGGATTAGTTGTTTTGGGAAAGTGAGATTTGTAGAAAGGGTATAAAGTAGAATCATTAGGATTTTGTGAGCACTGTATGTTTGGTAAACAAACTAGATTCAAATTCAACAAATCGGCTGTAAAAATGACTAAATGGACAGTGGACTACATTCACTCGGATCTTTGGGGTCCAAACAGAATTCCATCCAAGAGCAGAGCCAGATATTACATGAGTTTGATTGATGATTATTCAATGATGGTGTGGGTTTACTTTCTAGAAACAAAAGATGAGGCATATTCAACCTTTGTAAAATGGAAGACGATGATTGAGAAGCAAAGAAGAAGAAAAATCAAACGTCTTAGGACAGATAATGGGTTAGAATATTGCAGTCGTGAGTTCAGCGAGTTCTGCGAAACTGAGGGAATAGTGTGCCATCGCACTTGTTCTAGAACACCACAACAGAATGGAGTCGCAAAAAGAATGAACAAAACTCTATGTGGCAATGGACGAAGTATGCTCTTGCATTCCGGTGTGGGAAAGGATGTTTGGGCTGAAGCTATCAATACAGCGTGTTACTCTGTGAATCGGTCTCCATCAACGACTATTGATTGTAAAACTCCTTTTCAGATTTGGTCTGGATTGTCGGCTGATTATGAATATTTGAGGGTGTTTGGTTGTCCTGCGTATGCTCATGTGAGAGATGGTAAGCTTGAGTCGAGGGCAAAGAGGTTCATATTTCTAGGATATGCTACTGGAGTGAAGGGATATAGGTTATGGTGTACCTCTCCAAAGTCTCTAGGTTTTCTCATCAGTAAGGACGTTACTTTTAATGAGTTTGCTTCGATAGACAGTCAGAATAAAGTAGGAGAAATGGTCGAATCAGGATCGGTTGTGAGTAAGCAGGTGGAGCTTGAAGTAGAATCAGTTCCTAGCAGGTCCAATAATTCAAGTGGTTCTGAGGTGGATCCAGAATCAGGAGGTGAACCGTCAGCATCGGATGATAGTGACGATGATGCGCCTGAACCAGAACTACAACCTTATAGCATAGCGTTGGGCAGAGAAAGAAGAGATATTAGACTTCCAAAAATGTATGCGAATCTAGTTGCATATGCTCTGTCAGTTGCAGAAGAAGTTGAGATGCAGGAACCTAGTAGCTACGGAGAAGCTATAGCGAGTTCAGAAGCAGATCGATGGATTGGTGCTATGGGGGAAGAGATTGAATCTCTTCATAAGAATCAAACATGGAAGCTTATTGAATCGCCTAAAGAACAGAAGATAGTAGGCAGTAAATGGGTGTTCAAGAAAAAGGAAGGTAATCTAGCGGTTGAGGCATCTCGATTCAAGCCAAGACTGGTCGCTAAGGATTTTACTCAAAGGGAAGGAATCGACTTCAATGAAGTCTTTTCTCCAGTGGTGAAGCATAGTTTGATTCGAGTTTTGTTAGCCATAGTAGTTTTGGAAGATTCAGAGCTTGAGTAGTTGGATGTGAAGATTGCATTTCTACATGGTGAATTGGAGGAGCAAATCTACATGAGACAACCAGAGGGATTTATCGAGCCTAATATGGAGAACAAAGTTTGTCTGCTGAAAAAGTCAGTGTATGGTTTGAAATAGTCACCTAGGCAATGATACAAACGTTTTGATACATTCATGGTGTCAAAAGGGTTCACGAGGATTCCATATGATAGTTGTGTGTATCATCAAAATATGTCAGATGATTCATATGTTTACTTGTTGTTGTATGTGGATGATATGCTTATTGATGCTTGTAGTATGTCACACATTATGCAGTTAAAGAAGTAGCTTAGTACTGAGTTTCAGATGAAGGATCTGGGTAAAGCGAAGAAACTTCTTGGTATGGAGATTATCAGGAACAAAAATTTAGGATCATTACACTTGTCTCAACGAAGCTATATTGAGAAAGTGTTACAACGATTCAACATGTTTGATGCTAAAGTAGTTAGCATTCCATTTGCTACTCATTTCAAGTTGTCTGCAGTAGGAGCGACCAAGGACGATGCTGAGTTGGAACAAATGTCGAAGGTTCCATATGCAAGTGCAATTGGTAGTATCATGTATGCTATGGTATGCACACGTCCTCATATTTCACATGCGGTTAATGTAGTTAGTAGGTACATGGGATGTCCTGGGAAAGAATACTCGCAGGCAGTGAAATTGATACTTCGGTATCTTAAGAATACTGTGAACGTTGGCTTAACTTTTAACAAGACCGATATTGGCGAATCGCTGAATGATGTTGCAGGATCATTGGTTGGTTTTGTTGATTCTGATTTTGCAGGTGATATGGATAAAAGAAGATCTCTGACAGGATATGTATTTACTCTAGCTGGGAGTGCGATCAGTTGGAAAGCATAGTTGCAAGCTACTGTAGCTTTGTCTACAACAGAGGCAGAGTACATGACGGTAACAGAAGCAGTTAAAGAGGCAATATGGTTGCAAGGTTTGGTGGCAGATTTGGGCTTGGATATGACTACTACAAAAGTGTTTTGTGACAGTCAAAGCGCCATACACCTTACATGGAACCAAATGTACCATGAGCGTACAAAGCACATAGATGTCAGGTATCATGTTATTCATGAAATAATATCAAAGGGAATTGTTGATGTGAAGAAAATATCTACATACGATAATCCAGCAGATATAATGACCAAGACAGTATCAGTTCGAAATTTTATGGAGTGCCTAAACTGGATTGGTTTTCGCAGTATAGAGTGAATGCCTTAGGGGAATTTGGTGAGTCAGAAGAAGATAAGTTTATTTGTTGATAGTGAAGAAATGATATTCGCCTCAAGAGGAAGATTTGTTATGAATGAGTCGAATAGTGCCTTGACAGTGTACCGTGTTCGGCGGTACAGTTTTGCGTCATTGAGAAGCTGTAATACAATTGATGATTTTCCTAAAAGATTCTATGAGCCCATTAGGCCCAGTGTCTAGTAAGTCTATTAATTCCCTATAAATAGACTACTAAGGCTACACAAAACACAATCTGAAATTTGTAACCTTTTCCTATCATAGTGAAACTCTTTTCTCTGGCGGTGCCCGTGGACGTAGGCAATTGTCGAACCACATTAAATCCCGTGTTCATTTAAATTTTTCCTCCGTATATGTGTTGTGCTTGAGCCATTTTGTGATAATTGCATAGTTATTTAATAACAAATCAGTTTGCAATCAAACCCATGTACTTAATTGCATATGTTGTTCTTATTTTTATCAAATTTAATGGTTTAAGTTCTAAAATTTTGAGTTACGATAAAAACTCCAACTGTAAGACAACCTGAACATTCTAGTGTCACAAAATTATTGCATGTCTCGTTTCGAGATATAGTTTTTTCTATTTAAAACATATAAATTAATTAACTTATGAAGTATAAGTTTATTTCAACTTGTAAAATATAATTTATTTAACTTGCGAAATCTAGTACTGTTTTAGTTACGAACACTGAGCTTATATAGATTGTAAAATTTAGGTTTATTTAGGTTGCTAAATTTGGCTTATTTAAGTTTTAAAAACTAGACTTATATGAGTCGGGGAGAATAGTACAAATTGATATTATTTTTCAGTTTATACTTATTATAAATGTGCAATGACATTGGACGTGTGAGTGATATTAATGTAAAACTGACCAATATATGTTAGTTTCAATATATTTCTGAAAACACATGTATTTCAAAAATGCAAGAAAAATTACCGAAAAAAACAAAAAAAATATTCCTATGAAAAAATCATTTTTAAAATGCAAAAATCAAGATTTTTAAACTTGCTAAATAAATTTGGGGAAAATAAAATTTATACCTTAATTATTTCTTTGTTTAGGGTGGATTTGTTTTATATTGATCTTTGCAAGATGTATGGAAAAAAAACCTAAAAAACTCAAAAAAATAAGAAAAACTGTATGTGTATTACTTCCCAAGACAAAAAACATAATCATTTACAAATGATATAATTTTTTTTTGTTTATATTAATATTTAGTCTTAACTTTATAGATGAACGATATGTATCTTTATAACTACATGACATTCATCTATGTACAAAAGTTGTTACATACGTCAAGAAATTTCCCCTGTCATTGCATATGATGGTTCAGTAATATAGAACAGTTAACTAGAAGGCTCGTGAATATTCATCTCTCCTCTTGTATTCTTCCATGTATTCCCTTACTCAGTTTACTTCCTTCTCTGGATTTTAGTCATCTTTTACCTTCAACAATTTATCATTTTCTCATATCTTTTACCTCCTGAGTTTTTATAATTTTGTTCATCATTATATTAAGATTGTCAACTTTCAATTCTCTTCAATTTCATTTTTTTGTTTCTTTCATTTTGTCCGTCATGATTCACCTTATCAAGGCTCACAGTCTTTAAGTATAAACTTTAGTTTAAAAAATTATTTGATAACGTAAAGGTGAGTTTAAATAAAATTTATAAATTTCCAAATTTTCTAAATAATCCTCAATCGATAAAATAAATTTTAAAAAAGGCTTAAAATATTCATTTTAAACAACTAGTATATTATCAATTTCCAACCTCGTCATTTGTGTCGTCCAATTATTTAGATATCAATTATTAAACTGATCTAACATCTGAATTAACTTGCCTTTTATGTATAAAGACACAATTATTTTTCTTGATTTGCTTGACAAAATCTCTGTGATATCTTATGTCCAAAGGCACGTTGGTCTAGCGGTTTGAGTAGATATGTTTGATATTGTTGTTTTGGCTTCAATACATGGTGGACACAATATATTTCGAGATAATCCATATTTTATATTATTTTATTTTTTTAGTTGGACCAACTTTTGTTTCGTACTTATTTCTTCATTTCTCTGCTTCGGACCCATATCTCTTTTCTATTGGATTCCTATTTTTTATTTTTCTTCATATCTTCCTTTTATTTATTTTTCTTTGGACTCATATTTTTCAACACAATTCCTATTTTTTATTTTCCTTAAGACTTTTTATTTGGTTTTTGATTCATATTCTTTATGTATAGTCAATATCTGTAGGTTTTCGTTTAGCCATCGTAATTATACTCTATTTGTTTTTTCTATTATATAATCAACAACTTTGTTTCTTGATGAGACAATTCCAGATTTGGATTCATCCTCTCAGATTCATCGACAAGCAGGAACCGTGTCATCCCTCCGCTTTAAGTCTCATTTAATATTTTTTCTTTGTGATTCATCTTCAAACTCTTACTGTTGCACATTCTTTTCTATGATTTTGTTATGTTTCATTGTCGTGTGTTCTCATGGTCGAAGAAATTATGTAGGTACTTTAACCCCCTTCTAATTGTATATAATTATTTACAAACAACATAAATAACCTTTTTTATGAGTATTATTTATCCTCTTGTCAAACTCAAAATTTTATTCATATATTTTATCATATAGATATTTTTTCATCGGATGGATTTTAGATTACGGATGCATCAGTATTGTATGTAAAAATGTGACTTTGAGTTTATTACTTTTTGTGTTTTTTTTATTGGATTATGGTTCTTGAGATTGAAAATTCCCAATGAACCAATCCTTTCCCACAGACAGTGCCAATTGAGGAGGTGATTTTTGGTTCACATATCTTAGATTGGTTTAAGAGTGGAGAGGAAAATAAATAGAGCAAAAAAAAGTAAATGTAAATTTGTAGTTTATTATACATTGACCGGATAATATTCATTGAATCCATCAGTACATGAATGACTAAAGCATTATAAGCTCTTAGATACGACATTTATTAAATTTTAGATTATTGATTATATTTGTTAGATCTCGTTATACAGAGCTTACAATTGGTCGTTGTGCTAATCCCAAATATTTGGAAAATAGAAGATATGATTATGTTTAAAGAAGCTATGATTCTATCTAAAGTTAACAACCATTATTCACATATCTTTGACTGAGGCTTTTGGATATTAAGTTTTGATTGTGTCAGAAAAATTACATACTTTTGTTTTTCGGAGGGAACCCCCAGCCACTACTCAGAGTGCAATGAGTGCGCACAAGGTAAACCCTCGGTCTGACGCAATAGCCTGCAAACCAACGCCAGAAGGTAAACACACAAGTTGACAGGCTCAGCCGAGAAAGCATATGTAGAGGAACTCAAACTCATGACCTTTGATCACAAGCATGCCTTACTCAACCAACTCGGCTACCCCCTTGGGGGTAAAATTACATACTTATATATTCAGAATATAGTTTATTACAAATACATACCAAAATATAATTCATTAAACCCTTATATATTCAAAATAATCGTATATAAAAATATAAAATATTAATTTTTTTTTCTCACCAACTTTTATTTTTTTTCTCTCAAGAATCATTACTTTTTATTCATTTATTTTTTAAATTTAGATCGATTATGTGATACAGAATTCATATATGTTTTTTATTTTTAATCTTGATTAATTTGGATACAAACTTTAAATGTTTATGTTTTTATTTCATTATTTATAAGTAATTTATTTAGTGGATACATAATCGTATTATTTTAAATATGGTTTTAGTTATAAATTCACTAAAAAAGTTTTGTTTTACATTTGAATCGGTTTGCAATCAAACCTAGGTACTTAATTGCATATTTTGTTCTTATTTTTATCAAATTTAATGGTTTAAGTTCTAAAATTTTGAGTTACGATAAAAACTCCAATTGTAAGACAACATGGATATTCTAGTTTCGCAAAATTATTGCATGTCTCGTTTTGAGATATAGTTTTTTTTATTTAAAAAATATACATTAATTAACTTATGAAGTATAAGTTTATTTAAACTTGCAAAATATAAGTTTATTTAACTGGAAAAATATAAGTATTGTTTTAGTTACGAACACTGAGCTTATATAGATTTTAAAATTTAGGTTTATATAAGCTGCTACATTTGGCTTATTTAAGTTGTAAAAACTAGACTTGTATGAGTCGTGGAAAGTAGTACAAGTTGATATTATTTTCGGTTTATACTTATTATAAATGTGCAATGACTTTGGACGTGTGAGTGATATTAATACAAAATGAGCAATATATGTTAATTTCAATATATTTGTGAAAAGTATTTTTACTTGCAAAAACACGTATATTTCAAAAATGCAAGAAAAATTACCGAGAAAAAACAAAAAATATGTACTTATGAAAAAAACATTTTTAAAAATGCAAAAATCAAGATTTTTAAACTTGCTAAACAACATTGGGGAAAAATAAAAATTATAACTTAATTATTTCTTTGTTTACGGTGAATTTGTTTTATATTGATCTTTGCAACATATATGGAAAAAAAACTAAACAACTCAAAAAAATAAGAAAAACTCTATATGTATTACTTCCCAAGACAAAAAGCATAATAATTTACAAATGATATAAAAAGTTTTATTTATATTAATATTTAGCCTTAACTTTATAAATGAACGATATGTATCTATTATAAGTACATGACATTCATCTATGTACAAAAGTGGTTACATACGTCAAGAAATTACTTTGTTATTGCATATGATGGTTCGGTAATATTGAATAGTTAACTAGGAGGTTCTAGAATATTCATCTCGCCTCTTGTATTCTTCTATGTATTCCCTTACTCAATTTACTTCATTCTCTGGATTTTAGTCATCTTTTACCTTCAACAATTTATCATTTTCTCATATCTTTTACCTCCTCATTTTTTATATTTTGTTCATCATTATTATTTTTAAATCACTATGCATTTATCACAAAATGACTCAAGCACAGAACATATGCGAAGGACATACCGAAATAAATACAGAATTTAACGTGGTTCGACAATTGTCTATGTTCACGGGCGCTGCCAGAGAAAAGAGTTTCACTATGATATAATAGGTTACCGATTTCATATCGTGTTTTGTGTAGCCCTAGTAGTCTATTTATAGGGAATAAATAGATTTACTAGACAGTGGGCCTAATGGGCTCATATACACTAATAAGAAAACCATCCATTGTACTACATCTTATTGTTAATGACACAAAACTGTACCGCCGGGCACAGTACACTGTTAAGACACTATTCGACTCATTCACAACAAATCTTCCCCTTGAGGTGAATATCTTTTCTTCACTATCAATAAAGAAACTTCTCTTCTTCTGACTCACCAAATTCCCCTAAGGAATTCACTCTATACTGTGAACACCGATCCATTTAAGGCAATCCCTAAACTTTCGAACTGATACTGCCTTGGTCATTATATCTGCTGGATTATCGTGTGTAGGTACTTTCTTCACATCAACAATTCCATTTGATATTATATCACGATTAAAATGATACCTGACATCTATGTGCTTTGTACGCTCATGGTACATCTGGTTCTCTGTAAGGTGTATGGCGCTTTGACTATCACAAAACATTTTTATAATAGTCATATCCAAGCCTAAATCTGCCACAAAACCTTGCAACCATATTGCCTTTTTAATTGCTTCTGTTACCGTCATGTACGCTGCCTCTGTTGTAGACAAAGATACAGTAGCTTGCAACTGTTCTTTCCAACTGATTGCATTTCCAACTAGAGTAAATACATATCTTGTCAGAGATCTTCTTTTATCCATATCACCTGCAAAATCAGAATCAACAAAAGCAACCAATGATCCTGCAGCATCATTCATCGATTCACCAATATCGGTCTTGTTAAAAGTTAAGCCAATGTTCACAGTATTCTTAAGATACTGAAGTATCAATTTCACTGCCTGTCATTGTTCTTTCCCGGGACATCCCATGTACCTACTAACTACACTAACTGCATGTGAAATATCAGGACGTGTGCATACCATAACATACATGATACTACCAACTGCACTTGCATATGGAACCTTCAACATTAGTTCCAACTCAGCATCGTCTTTGGCCGCTCCTACTGAAGACAACTTGAAATGAGTAGCAAACGGAATGCTAATTGACTTAGCATCAAACATGTTAAATCGTTGTAACACTTTCTCAATATAGCTTCGTTGAGACAAGTGTAATGATCCTACACTTCTGTTCCTGATAATCTCTATACCAAGAATTTTCTTAGCTCTACCCAGATCCTTCATCTCAAACTCGGCAGTAAGCTGCTTCTTTATCTGCACAATGTGGGACATACTACAAGCAGCAATAAGTATATCATCCACATACAACAACACGTAAACATAAGAATCATCTGATATCTTTTGACACCATGAATGTATCAAAACATTTGTATTATTGCCTAGGTGATTGTTTCAAACCATAGAGTGACTTTTTCAGCATACAAACTTTGTCCTCCATATTAGGTTCGATAAATCCCTCTGGTTGTCGCATGTAGATTTTCTCCTCCAATTCACCATGTAGAAATGCAGTCTTCACATCCAATTGCTCAAGCTCTAAATCTTGCAAAACTACTATGGCTAACAAAACTCAAATCGAACTATGCTTCACCACTGGAGAAAACACTTCATTGAAGTCGATTCCTTCCCTTTGAGTAAAACCCTTAGGGACCAGTCTTGCCTTGAATTGAGATGTCTCAACCCCTGGATTACCTTCTTTTTTCTTGAACACCCATTTACTGCCTATTATCTTCAGTCTTTTAGGAAATTCAACAAGCTTCCAGGTTTGATTCTTTTGAAGAGATTTAATCTCTTCCTCCATAGCACCAATCTATCGATTTGCCTCTAGACTTGCTATAGCTTCTTTGTAGCTTCTAGGTTCCTATATCTCAACTTATTCTGCAACTGACAGAGCATATGCAACTAGATTCGCATACATTTTTAGAAGTCTAATATCTCTTCTTTCTCTGCCCAATATTATGATATAAGGTTGTTATTCTGGTTCGGGCGCATCATCATCACTATCATCCGATGCTGACGCTTCACCTCTTGATTTTGGATCCACCTAAGAACCACTTGAATTATTAGACCTGCTAGGAACTGATTCTACTTCAAGCTCCACCTGTTTATTCACAACCGATCCTGATTTGACCATTTCTCATACTTCATTCTGACTGTCTATCGAAGCAAACTCATTAAAAGTAACGTCCTTACTGATGAGAAAACCTAGAGACTTGGGAGAGGTACACCATAACATATATCACTTCACTCTAGTAGCATATCCTAGAAATATGCACCTCTTTTCCCTCGACTCAAGCTTACCATCTCTCAAATGAGCATACGCAGGACAACCGAACACCCTCAAATGTTCATAATCAGCCGACGATCCAGACCAAATCTTAAAATGAGTTTTACAATCAATAGTCGTTGATGGATACCAATTCACCAAGTAACACGCTGTATTGATAGCTTTAGACCAAAAATCCTTTCCCACACCGGAATGCGAGAGCATATTTTGTGCCTTGTCACAAAGCGTTCTGTTCATTCTTTCTGCGACTCCATTCTGTTGTGGTGGCTTCAAAGAACTCGTTGAACTCACTATTACAATATTCTAACCCATTATCTTTCCTAAGATGTTTGATTTTTCTGCATGTTTTCTTCTCAATCATCGTCTTCCATTTGATAAAGGTTGAATATGCCTCATTTTTCGTTTTGATAAAGTAAATCCACACCATCATTGAATAATCATCAACCAAACTCATGTAGTATTTGGCTCCGCTCTTGGATGGAATTCTATTTTGGACCCCAAAGATCTGAGTGAATGTATTCCACTGTCAATTTAGTCTTTCTTACAGCCCATTTGCTGAATTTGACTCGAGTTTGTTTACCAAACACACAATGCTCACAAAATCCCAATGATTCTGCTTTATACCCTTTCAATAAATCTCTATTTCCCAAAATAGTTAATCATCTGTCACTCATGTGACCAAGACGTCAATGCCACAACTTATTTTGATTCTGCCTACTTTGGTTATTACTCACTGATGATGCTACTGCATCATCACCCATAACAAGACTTCCCTGGAGAATGTAATGACCATTCTGCAAACCATCCTTCATGCATACCATTGAGCCTTTTGTCACTTTGATTACACCATTTTGCATGGTACTTGTAACCCCGAGAGTTTAGAGTTCCAAAAGAAACCGAGTACCCAAGAGTTTTGCCCAAAGTCTAAACTCACAAACAATATATCTCCTCTAACACTGTTTTCACTATCGTCGGAATCGTTCACACCTT